>JAGTXR010000158.1:0-1221888 GCA_022606575.1 Glossosoma conforme | reverse complement strand
CGTTTGCTTTGCAAGCCAAAGGTCGTGGGTTCGATCCCCGACGGAGATTAAGAAAAAAATGGATTTTTAATCGATTTCTGAGCTCTAAAATACCCCGGTTGGTGTGAATTTGATCTATCACCCGTAAAATGTCAGTCATAGCCTATCAATTAAAATTGGTGGTAAACGAAAGTCGTCCCGTGAAGACCACCCATTCATAGTAGATTCCTGTAATAATAAAGGATGATGCGTGAATCTCGGGCTGTAATCTATGACGTTGGCGGATCAACACTCCACATGCAGCGTTTAGCCATATACACCATGGTAAGCGTCATAGAATTCCACAGATGAGACTTCAAAAAAATTACTATCACCATCTGTCGGTATTCTCCTGTATCTGTTAACATAAAAAAAAAATCGACTTAAACGTAGAAAGCCTTCAAACCTGTTCATTGATCTAACAATTTCTGATGTTATTTTTCTGTTCAACCAATTTTAATATTAAATTTCTCATCGTACAAATATGGAAGTTTTACACCAAATATTGATAGTATTTTATTTATTAATAAATATGTAAGACATTTAACAAATATGGAGAGCTTAAAAGATATATCTTTCAATATTTAGAATAACCTCCTCGCATTTCAATTTTGCAATAAAACAAATCCTCGGGGTCTTTAAAGATGTTATATAAACTGTTAATCATTGTCTATTTCAAGATATTTAAAGAAAATAAACACATATAAAAATAACTGTAAAACTGTTTTAATAAACGTTGACGTTGAATGATGTTTGAATACTTTGAACATGTTACTAACCCATCAGTCGACATAATGTTGATGCATTTAGAAACAAGTAAACCTTATATTTTATGTTATAATTTAATATATCCTGCACCCAAAGTGCCTTTCATGTACATAACCGTAATATAATATTTGAGAATTTTAAATTATAATTTATAAAAACAAACATATTTTTTGAATTTAATTTATATTTCTATGGTGTTAGCTGAGGTAATGGAATATTAAAGCGTAAATTGAAACGTACATATAAAATATAAGGCGCATACAGGTGTCGCTGTCATAACTATCTCTTCTCTCATTACGGCAGGTAAGCCCGGCTCATGACTCCCGCTTTGTCTTTGTAGCAGTTGCGCGATAACCAAAGGGTGTCATGTCACGTTACCTTGTTACCCAATTATTTCCATTCGTAGCACATTATGCTCGGTGCCCGTAGTCGTGTTACACTCAGCGCTACGCCGTAGCGGCCTACCGTGGTGCAAACCTCACACTTATTTTTTTTGTAACTAAAAATATTACCAAAAACATAATTATTTCAAATAACTTATCAAACACACAAAAATGAGAATATATATTATATGGATGATTTACTTAAATAACTTTAATGCACGCCTCAAATTTTGGTGAAATTGAAACAGTTTTTTCGTTTTAATAAAATGAAAACGTTTTTCTACTCTTAAAACCAAAGGACGGTTTATATTTTTCATTTTTTGATCTTAAGCGGTCAAAAGAATACTAATGGAGTACACTATTGCGAGCTGAAATCGTATGCCTTCCATAAATTTATTTAAGCCTTTTGTAACTTTGGGGGTGAGATGTGATCGCTTTCTTTCTCTTTTTAACCTAAATCAGTTAGTACAGGGAACGACAAAAACAACTAACTGATTGATTATTTGAAATAACATCAAACCGTCAAGTCTTTTAAAAAAAATATCTGACGGTTTAATTGCTTGAGGTAACAGAAAATTTGTCAATAAAGCTTAATCTTTCGTTGCAATTTTAGTCATATTAGTTTTCTCATGTCTCCTGTGTGGAGGCTGCTTAAGCGTGCAGCTTCTACGCCGTAGCGACCTCTGCAGCTACGGCGATAAACAATACACGCTGTATGCCATATCGCTCGCTACAAGCCTAGTATATTTCAGAGCGACACTGTTTTCCCGGCTGTAAAAACGTACCGCGAGTGTGAGACGCGCACTTTAATAATGCCCAGCATTTCCTGGAAACCACCGTAAATGTTCTACGAAACGGAAATTTTCCGCAGCTGTGATGCACGTAAGACCACATCAAAATATTATTAAATGTAGTGGGAGTTATGCATAAAATTAATTATTTTAGTAATGGATACGCTAAGCCCGCAATGTGCTAATTGGCAAGTCAACGAGTGTACAACATAATATTTGCCTGTGGGGTTTTTACTCAATGAAATGTGAGACACATTAATTGAATATTTAATGGTAGTGATTGATTACTTGAAACCATTTAACACACTCATTATAAAAAAACTTATGCTATCCACCCGACTATAGAATATTGATTGCGAAACAAAATAGTTAACATTTTTCTAACGGTTTTTTTTATGATAAAATTGTTTTTTTTTTATGATAAAATTGCTTTTTTTGAGAGTTATTTGAAATGTACATCAATGAGATTAGAGTATGTATATAAAATTTGATAAATTACGTTTTGTATTTGATTATTATTGAAAATAATCCATTAAATTTACGATTTAATTGAAAAGTCATACACCACGAAAGCATAAATAGGCTTATATCATATTCATGAATAGATACAAAACAGTGCAGTGAAAAGGTATAAACACGGCATATTAATAAGCACGCATATAACACCCGGAAAAAACCAACCGGAAATTAATGCCTATCAATCCCCGGCTTAATTTTAAACAAACATAAGTTTCCCTCTATAATATTTTGTATGCCAAGTGAACAATTTGCATTTAAATAACGATTTACTGGCAACCAAATAGTTAAATAACATAACTAATTTGAAAACCAATATTTTATTTCCATCCTGTTACATATTTTAATTAAATATTTGCAGGTAAAAGTTATAAGTATATATAAATACTTATATTAACTTATAACCATTATTAAATAAAAATAAATTAATTTATTGTCTGCTTATTACCACTTGTACGCAAAAGTACTACCTCCTTTTCTATGATATGGTATTGAATTTCAGAATTATACCAATAGCCTAAATATGTTGTGTAATAAATTTTTAGAATAGCTCCACGTACAATATTATGTATGACGATCACGGCAATCTTTTATTTTCAAATCGTTTAAGAAAGGAAAAAAAACCAATATTATCAGGGTGCCACAAGACGAGACATGATAGCGAGGTGATGCGCAGTCCATGGAAGCTGATATAACATTTTGGTAGAAATTAATGATGGTTAAATGATCCAAGGTACCATGGAGAGATCCAAGCTCAAAGTGTATTTAAAAAATAGAACTGGGAACGAGGATATCCGAAGAAGAATTTAAGTAGTGGAGGCCACCCAACAAAAAGGCACTGTCACGTGGCAATGGGCAGAACATATCTATTGAAGAGACGACGGTAGATGTGGAAGAAAAATGTCGCACAAAAACTGGCAAACTTAATAACGGCTGACCCCCTGCAAGATGGACTGACGACATCAAAATAATAGTGGGAGTAACCCAGATGCGTAAAACGAAGGATTGAGAAGGATGAAGACTGAAGGGTTAAGTATTTTTATATATTAAAAAAAAAATAAACATATACCTTGAATACAGAAAACCTTAAGATATTGTTTTAAGTTACCCAAAAAAATACAAAAAAATTATTAATACTGTTAGTACTATAAAATATTTATAATACTTGAGGGTTTTTCAGAAATAAGCTTAAAAAATAAAAATACTTAATTATTTTATATTTCAAGACAACAATATCCTTGAATATGTTAAATATAATTACTTTAACCCTTAACACTTCGATTACTGTGGCACGTGCCACTAACTCTATAATAAGGTTTTATTTAACAAAAAGTAAACAAGGTTGAAATAAAAAATGTATATGTGAAATAAACAAAGTATTCGAATACAATTACTTTCTGTTTATATTTGAAAAATATTTTCTTTATATTATCTTCAAATAAATTACCAAATAACCTATTCGTTTATGTTAAACATAATTTTGAATTAAGCAAAAATTTAAGCACGAAAAAAAATTAACATGTTAATTATTCAGTTAAAGGATTATTGAAACATATTATGACTAAATAATCTTTACACGAATATTTTTTTCCTGTGTAATATTATATTAGAATTGATATTGAGAAATTTTATCAAGGCTTTTAAATATTTCTGAATTTTTGTCAACCATTGTTTTACATTGTTTTTTTATACTTTGCAATAATATGATACCTCAAGATCACTATAGGTCAATTGCACTATTAAATAACCTATACAAACATACATCATAGCAACACTTAAATAAATAATATTTTTTTCATCAATAAAACTGAGAAATATAAACGCCAAACATTTGGATTCAAACCGTGAACCTCTGCAATTGCAACCTTCCGCCATTTATATTTCTTTGATTTGTTGATATAAGCAAAGTATGGTATTTGCTGTAAATTCATGAATGTGTATTTATTACATAATCATATTTAATATCGGCATTTATTTTCAGATATTTTTTTTACAAAATAAATAATATTTTATTACATGAAATTAATATGAAAACAAATCATTTGCCTTCTTGAATGGTCGTCAAAATCTATTAGAATTTTTTTCAAAATTTTACTACAAAAGATTGCTTAATAGCACAGTCATTTAGAATAAATGAATCTTTAATTTTCATGTATTTCTATATTAATTATAGGAATAAATTATTTTGTACAAAATTAAAAAAATATAAATTATTAAAAATATTGACGTGAAATAAAAAGTCACGGAAGGTTCGCTTCGAGCCGCATCGAGTCGGGTGGACAATTAAGGTGCGAATTTCATAATTTCATAGGAGCACGCCACGCGCGACCGCAGAACGCGCAAACCACTGAAATCTAATAAGGGACCGTGCGCCACGTGTGGCACGGCGTGTGACGTGCTGTGACGTGCGCACATCGCCGTCACGCCTATATGAGTATTGCTTTGTGTTTCAACGAATGGAATGACACACGGAAAAGGCGGCTGCGATGACAATCGTTTTTGGGGCATTTCAATTCATGAAAAAAAGCTTAGGTGAAAAAATCGCCCAAAAGCTGTGAAATATTGATTTAATCATTATTGAGACATTTAAATCGTAAAAATGATGATCTCATGCAGAAAATGAATAGTTAGCAACTGATAAGTCCAGTAGGAGTCTTCTCTGAATAATTGAGGCCACTGCACACAAGAAGACTACATATTGTTAACGTTATATACTTTTGAATCCCTCATCTATACAACCGACTGTCAGTTTAGAGTTCTGCCATTGCTCAGGATGGACTCGTTGGAGTCTGAAACACGTTCAATCACTTGAAAATAAATGTTAAGTAAAATGTAATATTTTTAATTTATTATTTTTCTAATTAAAATTAATAAAACATTATAACCACATATTACAACTACATATATATTAAAAACGAGTCTCGTATATATGCCCACAATTTGCCTCCAATTCAATTATTTACTTTCTTATTAGTTTGCTCGTATATAGCTCACATTTTTGACTTAACCAATCAACATGTATTTTATCGATTAAAGGAGAATGAAATGAACATGGACAATTTTGAGTCTCCCAGGCTATGTATGGGAATTTTTTTTCGAAATGAAATTGGCTCACCTCTATTTTGATGTGTTTTGGTCCTTATAGATCACATTATTAATTATAATGCTATCGGATAATGTTTTCTGATAGCGCCTCTATGTTGAAGTTTTAATATAAATTTTTGTATGAAGGCCAAAAGGAGCTTTTGAAAACTTAATGTTTATTCAGCAAATAAAACGCTGTTTTATCTCTATCTTACATAAATGAAGTATCTATTTTGTTAATATTATGATCTGTTACAGAAAATCTTAATTTTTGATTTTCATAATCAGGGTTCATCTATTTTTGTTTTTGTACGTAGTTTGGTAGCTTTGTTTTTCTTCAACAGTATTTCATAAAATTTAATGGAATACTGTTTCATGATGAAAGTATTGCATTAATTTAACAGCTTAACGTTAACTGTTCTTTGTGTCAACACCTATGTTTAAGTGTGTTAAAATGAAACATTCTTTAACCATAAAGGATGACAGTCGTTGAGAAAACTGTTATCAATTTTGAGTCGATTGAACTAAAACTTGCCTTTGATTAAAACAACGGCCTTGTTTGGAATTCTGACTGAAGAGATAAGTTATTATAATTTTAATGATAAATTTACTCTCACCATTCATCGAGCTTGGTGCTTCGCGTCATGAGCTCGGTGCCTAAATTCTGCTCTACACTTGTATCTCCGCCGAGAAATATTATTGAAAGCTCTATTAATTTTCGATAGTCGAGCATAATGTAAGTCAATTCAGTTCAGTTAAATTCTAGCAGTTTGTCAATTTCTGCAACATTTAGATATGTCAGCTATTCTATATGGCTCTATTTTATCCTAGCACCCACATTTTTTCACTTTTCTTTGAACTTTTTGAACAATGAAATATCAGGGTTTTCAGGTATTTGACTCATTTTTGTCTCAAGCACGCCCATTCATACCAATTTGTAGAAGTGATGAAAGAAAATACAAATAAGAATATATCTATTTAGTTTCTGTTCAATCACACTGATACCATTAATATGATCAGTTTTTGAAGCAATTGTACCAAAACACAAAAATTGCAGTTTATCTTCAAGATTTCAGCCAATCCAGTGTCTGCTGATTTCCTAGAGTGTTCCAACTTTCACAGGCACAACAATTAGTTTTTTTATTATACTACAGAATAAATGTGTATATTTAAACATTATTCATAAAATTTTCGTGTATGTATTATTGCCGTCAACAGTTTTCCAATCCAATAGACAGCTACACTATCGGGTACCTCGTTTTGAAAATTGACTTTTATACTTTCTGCGGGGACTTTTCCGTACAAACCCTTCAATTGGAGAATTTGCTACAAATATATGTGCAGTGTTATATGTCCAAGTGCCTGATCAATTTTTTTTATAATAAACACAAAATTGCACATACTTAAGTGACACCTACCGGCAAAACTAATTTTGGAGTAGTATAAATTTTCTTCATAGATGTTTTATTACTCGTAATATCGGTCAGTGTGATATCAGTTCAAGAAGGGCAAGTTTTTTGTTAAATCGAAAGCAGATTACTATGTTTCTAAAAGTGGTGTAATATAAGATGATGTAAAAAGAGTTGACTATGAAAAACCTTTTGCATGGCGGTTTTGATCTTCATTTTTTCTAAGGTGCGTATTTTCCACCTTCTTTTTCGGTGATTTTCTTGCCCACTTCAGGTATAATATCCCCTCAAAAAACATATCTCAAATATTACGTATGTACTTATCTAATATTTATGTAGAAAAACATAGTCGGTAGACGTGTTTTTTCCCAAAAGTAATGCAAACACGAATATTACGATTTGCTCAACATTGTACTTCCAGAGCCATTCTATTAGAAGGATGATTTGACATGGTAAATAAATGTTTTACGCCCCCAATTAAAATATTTGCCTTTGATAACTTTGTATCAATACAAAATGTTGACTGAATGAAAAAAATGCGTATCCTGATAAAAAAAAACAGTATTAAACAGCCCATTCTAAGTCAGCTTTCGCGCGCCTTAGAATTCTAGTATTAATATGTTCCAATGCAAGTTGCTATCTTTTCCCATGGTTTTAATGACGTGAAATGTTTTACAATTATTTGGACATCATTCACACAAAATGAGGGGTGAGCCTTATAAGAAAACGTTTTTTTTTCGGACACCCTATTATATACATATTTTATACGCGCATCTTTAATTGACAATCGTCATGAAATCTTCACAATCTTCCATTACCATTTGCCAATATATTCATGTGTATAGTGCACTGTTGAATGAAGGAAATTTGCATATACCTCATTTGATTATCTGCCTTCTGCATCTAATTTCCTCTTGATAGTTTAAAAATTGTAAATAAATCAATTAACTTTTCAATCGACGGTTTTAGATCTACAGATTCATGTCCATTGACAGTCTTTTTACAGGCGCCAAGAACAACTTGATTGTTTTGAAATGATTATTAAAATTCTCAAAAGAACTCATATGAAAATATTTAGATACTAAAACGTTAATGATCGTATCACTGCATAGTACTCTACGAAGCAAAGTATTATATGCATATAGTATCTCGAAAAAGTAGCTTTTCTTATACAAATACGTAAAAGCCACGTATGGGGAACGTATTATTCATCGCAAAGACTCAGATTATCGTTTAAGCTGTCAGATTTGCTTAAGAATGGCTTGCTATTATGGGTGACGAGACCTGAATAGCCATTATCCACCCTCGTAATATACTGTCAATCATAGACTCTCTATTCACTGAGTAGTACATAGGCTAATACATATTACGCAACCAAGATATTATTATACAGAGTGATCGTATTTAGCAGCATCTGAGCGTAGATTTTCGCAACCATTAATCATTCAAAACCAATCTTAGGTTATTCTTTACAAAACAAGAGTATAAAGGTTAAATATGTATGTATTTATTTAAATAATAGTCTAGCCAATAGCTCACACGTGGGTTTCACTTTTCAAGTCAGCTGAATGTTGTGTGTATGGAGGTAATGAGTCTTTATTTTATCTGATTCTTGAAAAAAATTGTGGATGAGTACGTGTGGATGAGAAATATATCCTCGGTTTGTACCTTAATGGCGTCCGAAACTATGCATAGTATATTTTTGGTTTAGCTCCAGGTGCAAAGATGACTTTTGAAATTTGTGACTAATATTTATGTTTTGTAAAAACCGACATCATTTAATAAAATAAACAAGATAATACTTTTCGTCCTACGTGTATAAAATTTTCAGCGTTCAAAATCTGTATTTTATGTATGAAACACCATTGAATACCTGCAGCGGTGGATAGCTTTCACGGTAAAGCACTGAATAAGGCACTGTGAAACGGTATTTACATAACAATACTCAGGCCGAAATACTTGATACTGGCAAGATGCATATGAATAGACTGCTCACTTTAAAATTTAAATAATTTGAAAGGAATATAAAGAGAAACGCAGGTCTTTAGAAAATGTACGCAAATTTATTTATCAATTATTTCTATTATAAAATATTCTAAAAGTATCGTATCCTACTCCTTTTAAGATTAAACCCTTTCAGACGTGTCTGGCATATGAATTGGTCTTTGGACAAATTTTTAATTTAATAAAGAATTGTTTTACAACATTCTTTGTGCTCGTATATCGTGTAAAAAATCTAATTATCGATTCAATGCTTCATTGGCATCTTTTTACATAGTCTTAAATATTTTTCATGATATCTTCTCTATGACTTATCTACTCCCAATTGAATATCATTATCCGGTGTTTATATAAAGGATTCAATGAAAATAATATTCATATATAATACATATTCATAGTTCAAGCCGACAAGTGCATACTCGTTTTATGAATGAAGAAATAATGGATCATATTTTTTTTTTTAGTTTGAATTATAATTTTATGTATCTATCTGAAAAATTTTCATTGCTATAAGAGTTGTTTTGCAAGGAAAAATAATAAATATGATTTCAAAAATGGCTAGGTAAGAGATCCAAAAATCACAAATTTTGATATTTGTAATTGTTGTGTCTTTACTTTATCGATATCTTGTTATGTGAATTTAAATAATTATATATCTTTTGGAACTGAGATTATGAAATCTATATATTTTAAAATTATTTTTTAACCGTTTTCCCTATTATGAAGCTTACCATATATTAGCTATTCGTTGATAACGTTTCACAAGCCATGTCTTGTTTTCTTGCTGGACTTCAGTAAACTTTTTTCGGGTCTTATGGTGAAAAGCATTTATTATTTGGATATATTGTGTAATACTCGTACCCTTATAAATATATGGCTGCAAATTCTGTCACATTACCAAAAGCCTTTGAGGTTTCATAAATAAAATATTTTTTATTTATTAAAATACAATATATTTTAAGAAAAGATTCCGCCGTAGAAAATAAAAGTTGCGATTATTTCAAGACAAATGATAAGCTAAGGCCTTAGACATGGCAGTCTTCAATTCTTCAGTGAGCCAAGAGTCAAAAAATATTTTATTTGAATGTCACAGGATAATATATTTTACCTGACTTTTTTTATACCACTGAACATTACAATTTTAATAATTTTCATAAATTGCAACTGACTTTTATAGCAAAAATTTGTAAAGTACATTTGCTGCATTGAGAAAAATTAGAATTAATAAACGTGGTATTTAAAGTGTTAAAAATAACTATGTCTACGGTTGTAAGATACTTTTTGCGTTTTCAATTAAGATTTTTTTTTGTTTCTTGTACTTTTCGTAATTCAACGTCGTTTAGCCAATTTTCTTGTAGCAAAAGAAAAATCTCTCCAAAGGTATCGTTTGGTATAAATTATGCGATACATTACAAGTACGGCGCGCACATTAGCAGCTTTAATGACAGCCCAACACCTAAGTTTTTCCATTTAATTACGTACGATGGAAAGTTTTCTCCGTCGGGAGGCCATTGCTCCATCCCTCCCACCGCAAAGGCTCCCGTGATTCCGTTTATGGCCGCTGCAATGCGCTACTTTCATTTAGTTCTGCCCCAAAAGCCTCCCTTAACAACTTGCATATTTTTAATTTAACTTGCCCCAAACGGCTTTTGAGTGAAACCGTACCGAAAATTTAAAAGAAAAGTTTTAAGGAGCTTTCGGGACCGGAGCGTTCTAATTTTTTCGCTAACTGCTTTCGTTAAATTTGAAATTGTTCAAAGGATCTTTTCGGTGGCGATACAAAGTCGTAAGCGTAGTACTTAATGGTTTTATTTACGTTATAAATTATTTTCTAATGGACTTTATTCCTTCATTGTATAATGTGAAAATATAATTTTCCGCTCACATATTTTATTAAAATACACACAAAAAATATATATGTTAAAAAATTAATGGAAATATTCCAATAAAATCGTGAAAAATACAATCCGCCAAAAAAACTAAAAATATGTAATTTTTTACAGGGTATATTATACGACGAGTCTTTTTAAATGAATTATAATTTATGTTGTGTACAAATGATAGGGGCATGAAAATATTTTGATAATATATAATAACATTTTTTTAAGACTCTTTTTTCCTTTCTTAACTCAATTGGCAGAGAAATTTGTAACGTTCATTGCCTTGTACTATGGGACGAATAATATCAAAATATGCTTTAATTACGTGTTTGTCTTTTACAATCTATCGCTAATTTTCGTGACTACACATTATTATTTTTAATTGTACTTTTTTCACCCTACTACAATAAAAAAATATAAAAATTCACCTATTGATGCACTCTGCAAAAAACAACCGCAAAACTATGTAAAATATGATTTTTTAATCAACTTGGTGTTTTCTTTTTAGATAAAGGTATCTTACGAGTAATAAAATATCAAAGGTATTGTGTGGGTTCTTAAGTTGATGATTTAATTATTCATAAAATTAAATTTAAAATCGTCGTTGCTGCAACAAAATACGATTACGGTGCATATCACATAGTTGCTCTTTTATTCATCATAATGCGCTCATAGGAATCAAGTTTCCGAGCCCAAATCAGCTTCCGCACGAGCGCTTTACGCGGACTCCTGTCGTGGCACCCCCGTTTGCGCCGTAGATGCTCGAGCGTCAGCTGTCGTAGCAAGCGGCTTTATGACGGATCTCTAGTCGAGGAATTTATATAGATTTCTTTGTTGGCGTCACTCGAAAGCGTAGTCTCTAGCTTTGTGATTCCAAGTTATTGCGTCGTCTGCATTGATTCGTAGTCACGACGTGAAAGATTATTCCCGAGCGCTCTTCTTTGAAGCCCCGCTCTTTGATTGAATATTTTATGTCGCAGAATAATAAAAATATTTAACAATATCCTGCAGTTTCCATTTTTACATTTTTCATTCTTATTTTTACATTTACTTTTTTTTTTCATTATTTGACTACAAAAACAGTACATCTTGAACGCAATAAAACGATCTTTATATTTATTTTACAGAGTTTTTATTTTTTAAGATACTGAGTTACATTTTTTGCCTTTTAATTTTTCAAACTCAAAATATTTAAGATCTATTTTAATAACAGTAAACGTAAAATAGGATACCAATATTTATTTTGTTTTGTTTATGTAGAAAGTATTTTATTAATCCTTTTAAAGTAAACGTATATGAGTGTTAACGTAAAGTGAGTTCATGTTATTATGATTATTTTTATTAAAAAGATAAATTTACAAATATACTTTTTAGATGAATAATATGGTCACTACAAATGGCCGACGTATATTCTTGTCAGCTGTCATATTCGTAATTAAGTCCCCACATCATTGTAAGATTCATAACTCAGCTAAGTACTGATATAAGCCACACAATCACCTAAGTACTGATATTCGCCACACACAGTTCCCAATATCTGGCAACATCGATAGCTCGTGTGTTGCCCAGCATTAGGTCCTGAGATGTGCAACTTGTTGGGCACATGGAGCAGCATCGTAGATGTGAGGCGGTCTGCAAATCTCTTCAGTCGCACAATAGTGTCTCTCCCTACCGAAGCATTCCCCACCGCTCGAGGTTGTCCTTTGTTCTACCAACTCCGGTTCTTAATCTGTTAAGGGATTTCCAGGTCGGCCAGTCAAGGCTCTTGCCAGTTGGGAGGCCTTCCTTTGGAGTAATGAAATCCTCTGGTGCGATTTGTTGCCAGAGTTGGAGTCTCTCATTTTCAGGGCCGGATGTGAGAGGTTGTGTGGATTTCAGAAAGCTGCTTCGAGACTTCAATCTTGGTGTTGGGGGTATCTGATTATACAAGCAGTGGGACGGTTGGTTGATTGCCTTACGCATTTCTTCGGCGCATATGACTTTGCGTCTTATGTTCGGTGGTGCGATACCCAGCGACAACAATATTTAATATCTATATATTAACGTGTTTTAATATGAATCTGTAAGCCCTAGCGATTTGTACAAAATTGAAGAACGCGATCGTTTTCAATGAAAATTTCTTCAGTTTTTAAAATGTATTACACATACGATACGATGATGACTGATGCATTGGTGGCTAATTGAGTCATATTTTACATAAATATTGATCGAGAGACAGTCTTATTATGTTTTATTTGTAAAATGAACATTCATTATGAGATCATTGTTTTAATATGAATCACACTGAGCACAATTTCATTTGGTTGAATACTGCGTTTTCTAAATCTATGAAAGTATTTAGTTTAATCAGTTTCAATGTGCATTTGCACGTCAGTAAATTTGTGCACGTTGTAACTGATACAACTTTCATAAATCTTGAAATTTTTTAGTGTAGACTCTTGCGCATGACAATGACGATCAACAAGCACATTGCTATTTTCGCCGCCACCACGATGGCCATCCTATAAGTTCTCCAAGGGTGAAGTGAGCGAGAAGCCTCCTTTTCCACGGAGGGTAGCAGCCTCCCCCCGACGCGGATCGGAAATAATTCCTCCTTTCAAAAGTCGGGGCTGCGAGAAACGAGATTTGAATAAATTCGGGGCCGCAGACCGCGAAATGCGAAATGGATCAAAAGGATTGTGAAGGCTTTTCTGCTGGATCCAGGATCATATCCTGCCCTTCGTTGTGCGTTATTTATGCCGCCAGTGGAATGCAGGATGATCGCTGCTTTTTGTTTATTATCTGCTCTTTTGGGAAAACAATCGAAAAACGAATTGGAATTTAAATTTAAATTATTTCAAATTAAATAAATTCATCAATTAGATTTCCACAGTTAAAATACATATTTACTTCATAAAAGCAATGGCATAAAATACATGTCTATTTGAAATTAAAATGTATCTCAAATTTATTATCAAAAAATTTAATTAAATTATATTTCCATTTTTTCTCAAAACTATAGATTTATGATAAATGATTTTTATCAAGCTTAAGTTTGTCCAAAATTATTGACATATTTCTTTCATTCATCTGCTTAAGTACTTGTTCTTGCATTCTAATTAATCATCTCACTCATTTTTCTGCTGAAAAAAGTATATTTATCGTATCACTAGTACTCCTGTAAGTAATTATGTAAAATATTCATTATTTGCTTTGGGGCGTTAATTGGTGCTTTGTTGACATTAAAGGGATATTAAGTGATCAACCTAACCTTTTGAGATCCGACCACCATCTTATATGTAATTCCCAGTGAGTCGACTATCCAAGTTCAATAAGCAAACATATCTAAAGCATATGTTCGCCCCAATTTTTCATCATTAAGCTCTATCAGCTACCATGATATTTGCATTATCCGAAGTCATTTCTTAACAATGCCCTTCTTCATAACACTCTAGGGCAAAAGGTATTTGAGTTTTTATTTTATTAAAGGCATCTTTGAACTGGAAAAACGTTAGCTAATCTCTTGCAAGATAGACTGACGACATCAAAATAATAGCAGGAGTAGCCTGGATGCGGAAGTCTGATAATTGTGAAGGAAGGAGACTCATACGCGAGGCCAATGTTCAACAATGGATGAACACAGTGATGATGATACAAGAAAAACTTACGGATTCAGTTGAAATTTTATAATGATTTTTAATGAATTGTTTGACCTTTCTAGACTTAAGATTGGGTCCATATAGGCATCTCAGTTCTATCAGCTAAGCATGATGGGCGTTATATAAAATATTGATTAATGTGATAGTGGTGTGATGGTCGGTATGTCACACATTTATTTAGATACATAAAAAGTCATATTTACTGTCTCTCGTTTATATATACCTAGGTATATACCTAGCACATTCATTCCGATAATAAATTCTTTGATAGGTTTACGCTTCATCAAATAAACTGTGAATTTGAAAAACACGCTCGGTGATCAAAGCCATGGCAATTAAAACGAACAAATGCGCCATTAATATCATCTTTCGGAATGAGAATAGCAAAATGAATTCCACAGCATATTCAAAACACGTTTATTTGACCATCAAGCTGCGAGTACAAACCAGAATATAGTTTTTGAAATGTTTATTTTTATGTAATCACATAAAATAGAATACCGTTTGACGGCGATGGTGCTGTATCACCAGCGAGATTTAATTTTTTTTTTTTTTAAGAAAATCTGTGCGTTCTATGAAGAGTCTTGATTCATTATTATACAATAATGATATTTTCACTATGAATGAGTTGGTGCAGCGTTATTTACCTAACCTGGAACAATGAAACATCGCTAGCGTTTTTCTCATTAGATTACAGAAGTTAAGCAACGTTAGATACGTACAAGCGGTTACACAACTTGCAGTGGTTACCGCTTGTCGCTAAATGCAGTCGTTGGTCGGGTTGAGACATTTCTTTAAACCAAATGGTGCAGGTTTCGGGAGGTTTGAAAAATCATTCAACAACCTTACAAAAATAATTCGACCAATAAATCATCTACGATATGCTTTGGATACGTCGCGAACCATATATGTTCCCAGGTTTCAGTGCAAAAAAGCTTGGGGATGAGGCATAGATAGTGGCAACTGATGAACAGAGTGGCAGCAATTTGTGGTGATCATATGTAACAGATATGAAACGGATACAAAAATAAGAATATGCTGTCTACCACAGAATCGGATAAATAAGGTTTTTTTTTCATATTATTTTATATAAATTTGTGAATAAATAAAAAAATGACGTTTAATGAATTGTTCATTTGTTTTTGAAAAATATTTTTTTTTATAATTATTAGGAATCGAATTGATGATCTCACACACAGTATACACAATTTTTACGTCTCAGCCATATCCCTCGCAATAAGCCCGACACGATGTGACTGTAACCTAAATATTTTTAACGGACAATATGCGTTTGATTATATAATTTGAAAGGATTAGTTGAATGTAAAAATAAAAATTAACGACACAATGTGTTTGAAAATCGAAAAACATAAATGGAGTAATTGTTAAAAATACCATATTTTATTTTGTTATTGGTAGTTCTTGACGATGAAATGTTCAAGTAAGAATATTGGATATACATTTTAAAAAATCAGCTGTACTTAATTCTCCGCATAACAAATTGTTTTCAATATTTTCATTAATGTTTTGGTAGCGTTATTTAAAAAAACCAAAGGTTAACCGTCTCTTAAAAAGAAATGTGTAACATAATATCAAGTTTAATAACACTTTTGAATTGCATTATAAAGGGTGATTTTCTAATAGCTATAGGAAATTTTTCCAAAAAAAGACATAAAAATTAAGAAAAATGCATTAAATCCATATTTGAATCGATAGTACAGTCCATATAGTGTAATGTTTGAAGATTATTTCATTCAAATGTTGACCGCGGCTGCGTCTCAAATGGTCCATCCGCTTAGTCCAATTTTGGCATACACTTTCCAACATTTCGGCCGGTATCTCACGAATAAATGCTTCAATGCTGTCTTCCAATGCGTCAATCAAAGCGGGTTTATTAGTTGATAGATGAGCTTTAACATATTCCCACCAAAAATATTTTAAGGGCGTTAAATCGCACGATCTATGCGGCCAATTGACCGGTCCCAAACGTGAAATAAAGTGTTCACCGAACTTGCCACTCAATTGGTTTATTGTTTCGCATGCTATGCGACATGTGGCACCATCTTGTTGAAACCACATGTCATGCGCATGTCAAGCTTTTCCGTTTTGGGGAAAAAAAAGTTGGGTATCATCTCACGGTAGCGCTCATTATTCACAATTACGTTGCGATTTGCATCATCTTTGAAGAAGTACGGTCCAATGATGTCACCAGCCCATAATCCCCACCAAACACTAACTCTTTTTGGATGCATTGGTAGCTCTTGCAATGCTTCTGGCTCACTCTAAAACCGACAATTCTGCTTATTTACGAATCCATTCAGCCAAAAATGAGCTTCGTCGCTGAAAACAATTTTTCGATAAAAATATGGATCAATAAAATTCAATAATTTGCAAGCGTTGTTCGTATGTAAAACGATTCATGGTTAAATTATAGACCAAACTAAAGATGTTTGACAGTGACATAAAACACGAAACGTACGTGAGCTGTCAAAATCAGTGTTGCCAAAAAGAAAATAGTTTAAAATTCACCCTTTATTTGTCACTTAAAAATGAAATTTTACTCTTCCCTGAAATTACATGTCAACCTTACACGAGTTTTTTATTATAAAGCTCGAAGCTTTTTTACTGTTGTCATAAAAACACGTAACACGCCAAAAAGCAGATTGGTTTTATTAATATCTTGCCGTTGCTTCTGGGCGCTATCTCATCTACCCTAATTCTTTATATAGAAATAATAATATCACAAGGCAGGGCCACACACTGAAATCTTATCAAGCTGAATATAAATCAGACACATGGTTCCGTGTACTTTATGAGCTTTTCTGAGCTTTCAACAATATCCCAGCGCGTTAGGAGATTCTGTACATTTGTTATTTGTGGCCCGGGTAGTGACAATCAACCAATGTACAACAAATAGTCAACAAATGATTTCATTTGTATGATTTGATCTTTTAATAAGAAAATACGTGGCTTACTTTGTAAGCTGGAAAAATGGTTTAATATACTATAATATATATGTATAAAATGAATTAATATTTTTACGATTTAGTTTTGATCACTGCATACTGATGTTTTTTTAACTATACTATCATCATCATCCTGTGTTTGTCCACTGTTGAACGTAGGCCTCCCGTAGTCTTCAACTTCTTCAATCTTATATCTTCCACATCCAGGCCACTCCTGGTATTCTTGGGTAAGTTCAGTTAAATTCCATGTGTATGTACCATAAGTTTATACTTGGAAGATTGGGAAGCATTAACGGATGCATTTAAACGTCTTTATTTGAGGACATTGAAGAATTTTCAAATTTAAAATATACTATAGATATGTCTAAAAACTAAAAATACTCGTAATAGCGGGAGAAGCCTAGATGCGGAAGGTGGAAGATCAAAAAAGATGTAGACTTATGCGAGAGGTTTACGTTCAACAGTGGACGAAAACAGGCTGATGATAATGATGATTCAAATATATTACAAAAGATAAAAAACAGGTTTTTCATTGCTGCCCTAAATGAAGTAGTACGTGTTGATTTGCGTCAGCCGTTCCGTATTTTACACACTTTAATATCGGATCCAGGGAACATAAATATTTTTTCCACGAACGGGTGTCTCGGAATTGCTTTCATGATTAATTCCACACAGACACACCTCGCAGGACGTGGCTTTCATAGAAATTTAAAGCCTCCTTCCGGCTGGGCTGCAGTGCGCATGTCTTTCGTATCCCGCAGATTTTACGGGATGAAACAACTGTAACACATCTCTACTTAAAAAGTTTATCGGATTAGATTTTTTTTTCAATATATTCAAATAAATTTTTGTTCCACGTTAACTTGTAAACAATGTTCCAAATTATTGACTTATCTATCACTTCAAATGTTTGTTTTTAATCCCACATCCGTTCCATATCTGGAGTATATGGAAACTATAAATATCTGCCACTCAGTTTTGTCAGATGCCTCTATCCACGCTTTTTTTCAAATCATTAATTCATCCAAAGGTCTTCCTAAAAACATATTTGGTTTGAGATGACCTCCAGACAAGAAGCTCAAGTACTTGTTGCATATATTTTGTTGAGTATTTTTTATTAAAGAGATCGGATGATTAGCTCAACGCTTACCAGTCTTGTACAATTTAATCTTTAGACTCAATTTTACCTGACTAGTAACATGCAGGTAGCAACACGTGGTGACTAGTGATCAATGAAAGGTTTGATCCACGTCTTATGTTGCTTAACTTATGTAACAAAAAATAATTAATATATAACCCTACGTTGCTCAGGACTAAGTGTAACAATGTCATTCAAATAAATAATTATTAAAATTTGCTGTCACATTTACTTATTATCATTAAAACATTTGATCGTCGTGCCTTAAAAATAGACAAATCATGTACATCGAGTATGATTCAATTAATTACTTCCGTATTTAAGACGGCAACTTAAATCAACAAACGACAGAAATTCGGAACTTTTTCCTTTTATCTTAAAATAGTAATATATCGAGTTATAAAAGTGTTGCAAAATCCTTACCGAATGTGCAATTAACTTTTTTTCAAAATCTTATCATAATTTTATACGCAATTAAGGCATAAATAAGTAATGTACAAACATACATCAAATGTTATTTATATAGATAATCACCAATGTTAAAACTAACGTGAAATAAAATTAATTCCGCAGGGGCGCTTTAAGTTTGTCCTTTGGTTTACATAATACACAAAGCAAAGCATTCTGTAGCATATTTTGAGGGCTTCCATGATTTATTGTCAAGAATATCAAGAGTCTCAGAAAGTCCAATTATTTACGGGTACGTACATATCATGAATATGCCAAGCATGGATGTTCTTGTATTCCATTCTTGTCCTCGCGAAGTCTAGTCGCAAATGGCTTACACGGAGTTTTGAGGGAAACAATGGTTTTCTTCTCGCGTCCCGCAGTCACGGGGCTGCTACACGATTATTCTTGTCGCATTCATATTTTACAATACAATAATGTGGCGTGGGAACATTCTGAGCCAGCGAACTTGTGAAGCTTTGCGGCGTCAAAAGGAGATAAAGCCTTTTGGTAGTGTTAGCGTTTCGTGCTTTTCGAGGAATCAATTATTTTTAAGATAGTGTCAAATGTGGTAAAAGTAATCGTCATGTGCATTGAATATATCCTGTTTTTAGATTGAATTTGGATACAATCGCAATCAACTGGAAAATAAAAAGTAGAATGTGATTCCATGGTAGCAAGAAGTATTCCTAGATGGCGGGAAATATTACAAGATTGTGATTCCAAGATGGCGGAAAGTAATTCCAAAATGGCTGAAAATATTCCAAGATGGTGGATTGTGATTCGTAAATGGCGGGATATATTCAAAGATGGCGGATTATGATTTCAAGATGCCAAATAATATTCCAAGATGGCGGATTGTGATTACGAGATGGCGGAAAATATTCTAAGATATCATAAATTTTTATTGCAAGATGGCGAGAAATATTAAACTAAACATATTTCAAGGTGGCTAATTTAGATTCGAATAATGCTAGCAACTGATGTAGCATCAGCGTTCTAGGAAGACCCCAAATGTCACATTGATTACGTGGGACTTCATCACTTTTATACTATTTGGGACAAACTGTACCTACAACGAATATATTGGCTTATTAAATTTATATCATTATTTTTACCTAAACTAACAAAAGTCTGCATTCTAAAGTTTTCTCTGAATACATTTACTCAGTCAATAGTACTTAACAATGATTTTTTCTTCAAGAAAAAATGCAGTTTGGTAATATGAAGTAAGAGTTTTTAGTAAATAAAATATAGCCATTACATTACATACCATTTTATAAATACATTGAACACATATTATTGGCGGGTATAGCTCAGTGGTCAAAGCGTTTAATTTTCAAGCCAAAGGTCGTGGGCTCGATCCCCGACAGAGATTAAAAAGGATTTTTAATCGATTTCTGACTTCTAAAATACCCCCAGTTGGCTTGAGTTTGATCCCTCATCCATAAAATGCCAGTCTTAACGTATTAAATAAAATTGGTGGTAGAAGAAAGTCGTCCCGTGAAGACCATCCATTCATAGTAAATTCCGGTAAATACTAAAGGATTATGCGTAAATCTCGGGCTGTAGTCTATGACGTTGGCGGATCAACACTCCACTTGCAGCGCTTAGCCATATTCACTAATGGTAAGCGCCATAGAATTCTACAGATGAGAATTCAGCATTACTATCACCATCTGTCAGTTTTTGCCTGTATGAGTTTACATTGCCGGTGGTCATAGCTCAATGGTAAAGCGTTTGCTTTGCAAGCCAAAGGTCGTGGGTTCGATCCCCGACGGAGATTAAAAAAATGATTTTTATCGATTTTTGAGCTCCAAAATACCCCGGTTGGTGTGAATTTGATCCATCATCCGTAAAATGTCAGTCATAGCCTATAAATTAAAATTGGTGGTAGACGAAAGTCGTCCCGTGAAGACCAACCATTCATAGTAGATTCCTGTAATAATAAAGTATGATGCGTGAATCTCGGGCTGTAGTCTATGACGTTGGCGGATCAACACTCCACATGCAGCGTTTAGCCATATGCACTATGGTAAGTGTCATAGAATTCCACAGATGAGACTTCAAAAAAAAAATTACTATCACCATTTGTCGGTATTCTCCTGTATGTCCTTACATAAAAAAAACATAAAAAAACTATTAGGCTAAGATTCAATAGAACATGATGATGATTAATTATTTTAAACATATTAACTTTTTTTGTTTCAGATTAGCAGTTACAGTGTCGTGGTAAGTTTCTTTTAAAATGATGTTGTACGAGTACTATGAAAATCCGTCTAATTTAAAAATATTTTATTTATTTATTCGTTTTGTTGATTCCATCTAACAAACCCTAAGCGCACAACCAGAGAGAACTGAAATAATACATAGAATATTCTTCCGGTGTTATGTCAACTGAAAATAGATGCAGAACATTGTACAATGCATATACATTGTCTGTGAACGTTGCGCTAAAACTTAGCTTTTATACAGTACGACTAGAAACAATATAATTGCCTTAACTGTATAGATAATAAAATAATATTAAAAAAAATTACTTTTTTTTTCAAAATTTTAAAATATAAAAAAAAAAACAAGTCTCTTTTTTATAGCATTACTTTGGATAGTAGAACCAAAACAACAAACCACAGTGAATAAATTATTAATTTGTTTTCGAAAGAAAAACTATGGTCATATGTCAGAGAGTACTATTTTGGGTAAAAGTATATATAGATAATGTGAATAATAGATCGTTCTATGCTTTATAGCTTAATTCCTCTTGTTTTGTAAAAAAAATGTAGTTTTTAAGTGTTTATTCCTCATTATATATTTGATTTCCATTTATATATAATTATTTAATTTTTATATAGCTATGTCTCTAAGTGGCGTGGTAAGCGAATTTAAAAAAAAAAAAAGAAAAAAGGAATCTATTTATTGTCACTAAAATCATAAACTGTATTCTTTTATATTTGTTTAGATGAATAAAAATAAACAAATATAAAATATGTTTCATATTGTGAACAATATTTGAATTTTGACAGTCAGTACTCGATCAAAGTATTAAAGTATTATAAAAACAGAGATAATATAAAGAGATTGATTTCTTCAAAACCCTAATAAATAAGTAAACCTCATTGTTTACCAATCTATGCAGACATTTATTTATGATTTATTTTATAATATCAATCTAACCTCTTGATATAACACATTTTTATATATTATTTTACACTTTGAACGAGTAATGGCTGTTAATCAGTATTTATTATCATAAGTATTTTATATTGCAACAATAATCGTTGTAAAGAACGTGGTAAAGAAATAAATTGAATCGATTTTCGCAAGTAATAAGTTTGTTCCACATGACCATTATCCACATCGGTACCGATACAATGGCATTGGTGATGTCTGACACCTTCACTTGACTTATGACTTAGCCAAGGTAAGATGTTTGCCTCATCTCCAAAGATGAAGCAAACAAGTCACAGTGTAAGTAGAAAGGAGACTAAGAATCTGGAGAGAGTGCAGAGAGTTACTACACTCCGCAGGATTCCAAAACTATGTGCTTAACTCCAAAGAGGAGATGTAAAGTGTTCAAATTGTATTTTTTTGCTGAACGTGGTGACTTTTTATAATAAACAACGTGATAATTACATAGCGCTCCTGAACTTAGTCCTGTGCTCACCAAACTTTTCAGATTGTCCTTTAGATGTGGTATTGTTCCCCAGGGATGGGAAAAAGCCCTTGTTCACCCAGTTCCAAAAAAAGGAGACCGAAGTGAGCCCACAAACTATCGCCCAATAGCCATCACATCACTACTTTCTAAAGTGATGGAACGTTTAATTAACAGCCAACTTCTAAACTACTTAGAGAAGAATGATCTTCTGTGCGATCGGCAATATGGCTTCCGCCATAGTCGATCGTGCGGCGATCTCTTGGCATATGTCACACATGTTTGGGGGAAATCCGTCGAATGCTATGGAGAAACGCAAGCTGTTGCCCTGGATATCTCCAAGGCCTTCGATAGAGTCTGGCATCGCGGTCTGGTGAATAAATTACCGTCTTATGGACTAACTCCCTCCCTGTGCTCCTGGATTGAAAACATCTTGAGTGATCGAAGCATCATCACTGTCGTAGATGGCTTTTCTTCTTCCTGCCATAAAATCAACTCAAGAGTTCCACAAGGCTCTGTGCTGTCGCCCACTCCTTTCCTTCTGCATGTGAATGATTTGCTTCAATGCGCAAACATTCACTGTTATGCCGACGACAGCACTGTCCATGAGAGTATAATCTTCCATAGGACTCCGAAACATTCGGAACTATCTGCTGCTAGGGAATCTCTGGTGGAGAAGATGAACATGTCTCTTGAAAGAGTTTCACGATGGGGCGACCTCAACCTCGTCAGTTTTAACATTTCAAAAACCCAATCATGTACTTTCTCCACCAAGAAGACTGCTATGGATCCTGTATCTTTCAACGGTTGTTCTCTTCCGAAAGCAAGCTCCATCAACATGCTTGGATTATCAATATCGAATAATGTCAAATATTACGAGTCAATTAAGTGTAAAGCCGGTCTCGCTTCCAAAAAACTAGGTGTATTATATAGATCACGTCGGTATTTCAACGATAAACAACTTCTTCTTCTATATAAAGGACAAATCCGACCTATCCTTGAATACGGCAGTCACCTTTGGATTGGAGCCCCAAAATACCTTCTAAACTTAATTGACTCAGTTCAAAGAAGAGCAATTCGTTTGATAAACAATGACACCCTTACGTCTAATCTACAATCAATGGAACACAGACGTAAGGTTGGTTCTCTTAGTCTTTTCTACCGTTATTACCACGGTCGCTGCTCTTCGGAACTTAAAGAACTAATTCCTCCTGCACCCACTCACAGCCGACAAACTCGTCTTACACTTGTCGAACATCCATACACGGTTAATATATGTCGACCAAGAACTGGCAGTTTCCAAGGTTCCTTCCTTAATGCCCCCGGTAAGCTATGGAATGCTCTTCCAGCGTCTGTGTTTCCTCCTTCCTAAAATCTGGATCTCTTCAAGAAACCGATAAATATACACTTGCAATCTCCCCAACCCACACACAAACAGGAACACAACACACGTTTCCCGCATGCAGCGTCCAGCCTCCCTGGCTGAGCGTTATAGAGTGCACTGGTCTTGACCGGTTGTGCTCTCCTGCATGCGTTTACATAAAAAAAAAAAATAAGTGGAAAGTCCAATCCGTTTCATTAACCAGTTTTGCGGAGCTGATCTACATCCGATATCATTGAGTGTGTTTTTTTTTTGTTTTCTGCCGTAAGTATGTTGTGATTGACAACCGCAAGGTATCGATTTGCCAAGATACGTTGAGCGCCGTTAATAGTTTGGAATACATTTTTGTTTGTTAGAATGGATCGGTGCAAGATAGTGTGAGATTAACATATTAAAGTAAACTAGATAAACGATTACTTTGTGAAGATAATCAGACTGTTGAATTCCTTTTTAACCCAGCGCTCTTTCGCATCCAGCCTCCTGCTACTATTTTCCTGTCAGTCTATTCAACAAATTTAGTCAAGTAAATAAACTTTTGTAAATCATTTTTTTCCGATCATTAAATAGTAAGTCATATGACAAAAATCATCAGAATAACAGTATATTCAATAGACTCGTTAAAAAAAAAAGAAATTCTTATCATAAATAATCGTATAGTTAACTGGTCTCGACCAGTTAAACCACATGTGATTGCAAAAAAATAACAACAGCAAGCAGAGCCTGTATTTCCTTGATTCAGATAAGAATAAAATGCATTTATAAAATAAAATAATGATATTTTTGTGAGGCTAGAGTTTTCAACAAACGAGTATTTTGTTTTCAACTCCTTCTGTCACACAAGGCTCACTTCAAACGATTTTCTTTTACGAAGTAATAATTTTGATAATTGTCAAATCAGTCATATGCAAACAAAAAGATTGTGCGTAAGCAATTGTGGTTTATTTTTACAAAAATTAACAAGCTTCTGAAAAATCGTCACATATATGAAAAAATATTATACAATATCAATATGATTTGAAAAAAATATTTTTTATTGTAATCTTAAAATATAAATTTATCAAAGTTCTTTCCGTGTTCTGAATAGAAAAAATAAAACCAGAATTTTAAGGTGTGTTTTTCTTAATAACACATAGGTGACTACTTTCAGCTTTGAGAATCGCTGGATTACGGGAGGTTGAAATGGGGAGACGAGGGAGGTATGTGGCCTCCCGTCTGCATATTTAATGTTTACAGGAACACTCGTCTCTTACTTTGTGGTCCAGCCGGCAAAGGTTCCCCCGCGATAAACCAGGTTTATGATCGCGGAGTTTTACGCAAAACTATAAACCTCAGTCTGTCTGGGATGAGTTGATTTAAATTGATGTGAGGAAGAGTGTCGCAACTCAAACAGTTCATTGTTGATTGGATACGTAAAGGGAAATAAGGTTTAAAGTTTGTTTATTATGGACGTTTGCGGAAAACCGACAACCTGAATTAGTGAAGGGTTGGTTTGCCTGTTAAAAGTGACGACCTGTTATTTTTATAAGGTGCAGCAAATAATTTAAATATGAAATTATTAATTAAATGTAGATTTAATCTTCGGTTGATGTTTGTTTTTTGTTGTTGTTTGTATTTAAAAAATATTTACTTTAATTTATAAGCACATCGTTAGAAAATGACCAAATAGGTAAAAATACGAGTAGCATTTTTTTTATAAAGATGATTCAATAAGTTTTTTTAATTACTAAAATGGAATAACATTGAAAGAAATACTTTATTACTTCTTATATTTCTATATAAAAATATATTTATGATAAACAAAATGACATTTATGAAATTGTAATTCTTAATGAAACTGCATATTTACAAATTTAAGTTAATAGAAATCATATTTCAATTTGTGAGCATTTTAAAAATGAAATATTATTGTACAAATTCTTAAATTGAAAAGTATGAATTGCAAAACATAAAAGGTTATTAATAATAGTAATACTTCGTAACACTTTTACAAGTTCCAAAATACTTCATTCTATTTGGAAATCCGCTTAATTCAATCAGTGAGCTTTCAAAAAACTAGTCAGAAAAAGTTACTTAACCTATAAAAGTACTGTAGCGAGCTTTAATGTGATAATAATAAATTATTTATTCAGTCGGCTACGGGAAGCTCTAAGGCTTTCGTAGGGGAAATGAAAGCTCTCAAAGTGTAAGGAGTTGGAGGGGTGCCAGGTAGCTAGTAAACTACAGGTGGATAGACTCCAGAGGTCAAGCGGGAGCACCTAGACCCCACACTTGCCACTCTTTCATTATAACTAATTTACGGCGGAGGGGCAGATGCCTGAAAAGTTTATAAAAGCCTTCTTTGCAGCCTTCAGGAGGGTCGACTGCTGAAATAACTCGGCTTATAATTTAAGCGGAACGGGCTTCGAATTCGCTAGCAGACTGGGAATTAATAGCGAATATTAAGATGTGTTTTAATTTGAGCTGCGTTAAAAATTTAAATGAACGTATCCCCTTGATAGGCATCATGAAGGACGTACCTGCTTTCAGGAGTTGATAATTTAAAATATTTTGATGACGTCTCTTTTTTATCACAAAGAAATTGTTGAAGTCAAATACTAAATATTTGTTATAAAATCAAAGTAAGCTCAATTCCGAATTTTATTGATGGTAATAAAATTGAACTCAACGGTATTAAGTCAGATTCGATTTCTGTATTTTTTTATTAAAATTTTCATATTTTAATTAAATGGAACAGAGTCGGTCAGTCGGTAATATAAACTAGTAACACAAAAGCACCGATTTTTGACATATATATTTATTTTTCAACTACATATTTCTTTACCACATTTAAACTCTATATTATACAAAATGTAAAATCAATAAAAACTATTCATAAAATATTTAAAAATTAAAATAAAAAATGCAATAAAGGTTTTCGTCTTGTGAAAACGCAATAGATTGACTTAAGTTAATGAAATCAGTAACTCGGTTGTGACAATAAATTCAGAAATGCTGATTTAATGAACAACAGTCACCCCTCCTATAGTGTTCTTACAAGATCGGATGATTAGTCTGATGCTTCAACGATTTGTATAATTATGTTATAAGAGTCGTTTCAACTCAAGCTATACAACATAAAAGGCCTTTGTTTCAAATGAAGAAAATTGTATGAGAAAGATAATTTTTTTATTGTAGTGTTTTAATTATGATATTTCTTTACCGTAAATTATAAAACAACAAAAAAGATTGATGGAATACGTGTGAAATAAACAAGCGTTAAATTACCGAGAGGCTAAAGAGTATTGGTTTTTATAAGTAGTCTACTCTAGTGTCGATTGAAAACTAAACTATTACTTCTAACTGCTGCAATATCTCGAATCAAGAGTTGTGGCAATGCACTTTTTCGTTATTAGTAATTCAGTGTCGTCGTATGGAACTTTGCAGGTCATACCTTTAAAGACGGCCGCAAGGGGCGCTGCGGACCGTGTGCTGCAAAACATGTCGCCAGAGACGAATTGGTAAAATTTTAAAATATTGTTAAGGCGACCATTGGGTTAATAACCCAATATTCTAAGAAATGCTGAATAACAAACACTCTCGTACATAACATCCACAGTTTCTTTAATTCGCCAAGCTCTCGCATTGCAGACCGTCAGGAAACATATGTGTTTCCGAGTGGACGTTCTAGTGAATATATATTTTGAAACATGGCATGTGTTATAACATTTGAAAGTACTTTGTGGCGGCAATTAATGGTGTACATATGTAACAGATATGGAATGTATATATTATAGAAAGAAGGATAAATGAATTGTTTGCTTGAGGTGCGTTGAAAGAAGAATTGTTTGTCGGAACGGGTATAGCTGAGAGACTTAATAGTAAAGCACTTGAATATTATGTTTTATATTGTAGACTTGATTCCCGCGTAACTCAAAACAAAAATTGCATATATATTTATTATAAAATTTTGTAATTTCTTTGATAACTTTTGGTTACAGTATGACTGACCATTTATAGAACGAATTGCCTTTGCAGCGCAACCTACATAATTTATGCTTTCGATAAAATAATTTAAAAAATGGTTTGATATGAAATTGTTTTGGTAAAGCATAATAATAATCAATAAATCAAGTCATCTCGTGAACATTACCCATTCACATTGAGTCTGATGAAGACGCACGTTTTATGTCTGAGATCTTAATTATATGTCCGATATTACAAATGTGTACCACTTCGTTGATATGTCCATTGTAAGTACATTTTAAAAGAAAAAATGACATAAAAAATCACAGCAAGCTGTAGGATTTTAATGCCCAGTATGGTCCTGGAAGCCACGTACAAGTTTTAACTGCAGAGGTTGGATTGGCAATTACTTTAAGATTAACAAAGTTTGCAGGTTCGGTTCCAAGAGTATGAAATAACAACAAAGTTCTCGGCGACGGGTTCGTTAAAAGTTAATTGAAATTCATTTTTGTAAACAAACCACCAGTACTCCAGTGTAACGAGATCGTTAGTATTGCTAATTAGTAATTATATACATAATAATTATACTAACATTCACACAAAAAAGTTGTTCTTGTAATTGATTTTTTATACTACTTGTAGTGGGTAATTTGAGACACTTGTTATTCAATAAGATTAAGGTTCAATCAACTGACTGAATATTTGGTGAAAATACATTATTATAATTTTAAATTAATTTGAATAAAAAATTTAAAATTAATGAAGATGGTCTCCAGGGAGGCCGAAACATGTAATCATTTTAAATAAATGTGAATCAAAACTATTTTATTTTTTTTAAGATTAATTTTTAAGTTTACCTGTTCTTCTTCTTCGTAGTATCAATCTGGTGGATTGGTTTGCAGCAACAGAATTCTTGCATCTCGATCTCCATTCCTCTCGGTCCTCCGCAACCCTTTTCAGCTCAGCATAAGCGCTACAATTCATGTCCTCGAATACTTGCTGTAAATACTCCCGTCTAGGGCGCCCTCTACAGTTTCTACCCTCAACCATCCCCTCCACAATATCGTGAAGAAGACCATCGTGGCGCATGATGTGACCAATCCATCGGGCTCGCCTCTCTGAGATGGTTCTTATTAGGTGCCTATCTTCCTTGATTATCCTGAGAACCTCATTGTTCGTGACGTGGTCTCTCCAGGAAATTCCGAGAATTCTTCTGTACGACCACATCTCAAAGGCCTCTAGTCTTTTTTATCACTTTCAGATAAGCACCACGTCTCACAGCCGTACATTAAGATGCTCCAAACAAGTGTTTTGGCAAGTTGCTTGCGGAGCCCTAAAGTAATATTCTTTGACTCAAGAATTTTGGCTTTTTTATTGAAAGCTAGCCTTGCTTGATGTATTCGACTGTTGACTTCTCTTTTTGTTCTGCCATCCCGGGTGATCGTACTTCCAAGGTATACAAATTCTTTTGCATCTTTTAGGGGTACTTCTAGCATTGATATGTTAATTTTCTGCTGCTCATTGCGGCTTACTCTCATAAGTTTGGTTTTTGTGCTGTTTATCTTCATATTGTAGTTGGAATTAAATATGTTTTCCATGGAGGTCAGCGCTTCCGTGAGTTCATCTTCAGTTTCAGTAATCAGAGCAATGTCATCAACAAACCTTATCATATCAATCTTTTGGCCATGTATTTTAACCCCCTCTCTATGGCCCAGTTGAAGAGTACAGGCGACAGAGAGCATCCTTGTCTCACCCCTTGGCGTATTTTTGCTTCCTTTTGGACATTTCCAAGTGATATAATGGCAGCTTTTCTTTGTAAAGTGAAAATATGAGTCTTCGTTCCTTGTATTTGACTCCAATTTCTTTCATAACATCGAAGAGCCTCTCCCAATCTACTTTATCAAATGCTTTTTCAATGTCCACGAAGGCAATATATGTATCTTGGTCCACTTTTATCCTCTTCTCCAAGATCATGCGAAGAGATAAGATTGCTTCTCTGGTTTCCATTCTTTTTCTGAATCCAAATTGACAGCTAGTGAGAGTCTTTTCTATTTTTGGTTCAATTCTTTGTAGGATTATGTTGGTCAGTATTTTACCTGTTATTCAGTGAATGTTCAATACATACCAGTAAAAATTAATTTGAAATTATAAGTTTTCGTCACCAAATGTTACCAGTAATTATTTTTCACTATTTACCTGTAATATACATATAAAAAAAAACATAAAAATTAGCAGTAAATATAATTTAAAAAAAGTACAATCAATGTCATTTATAATGAAGCGATGAAATTTGTTTTTGAATCTAAATGTATTTTTAACAAAAAGAAAATATTTGTATATTACTTTTTATTAGTTGTGGATGTTTTTTTATAGCATTTAAAAATAGTTTCAAATGTATAATGTAGATGATAATTTTTTGCAATGTTTAATGTTTACATAGAGTAGGATTTTTTTTTGTTCAGCTAAGTATATTTTTTTAATTCGAAATGCATTTCCAATGTAAGCAGTAAAAATTAAATTTGTTTGCACAAATAAAAAAATTGTCGAGAAAATTCTAATTAACAATTTTTTTTTTTTTATTGCAATAAATTAAGTAAATATAACTGTAAGAGACCTTCGAGATTAAATTATCAAGGACTTAGTTTTCTTTTTAGCTCAGTGTCTAAATTTAGAGCAACAGTGAGATCAATTTGGTTCCGACTACAAAGGATCTCAATTGGAGCATCAGACGAGGCAATAATTAACTAGTTTGATGCATAATGATGATTGAACATTGATTTCATGGATTGTATTAATTGTCATGATTATATATGATAATTCGCAAAATGCAAATTGCAGTGTTACTAATGACCCTATATTCAGAAATCTGTAAGCATTTAAATTTTCATATTAGTCATAACTCACATATCAAACAACTGTATCTATCAATTGAAAAAATTACTGTAGACGACCAGTCGACCTCGACTGGTAACTCGCTCTACTTGCGACTGCGGTCCTCCGCCTTCGAAGTCCTAACTTCCTTCAGCTGGTTGTAAGGCAGCTGTGTCCCGGTCGGCTTCCTGGGCTGTGATGTTTGGCAGCTTCCAGTTCTACGTCCAAGTAGTAGTCCGTGTAGAGCAGTAGGCCGGGGGCGCCGTGAAGTCCAGAGGCCCAGGGAGGGAGATAGTAAAACTCGCAAGTGTTTTCAAGTGACTGACTTTATTCCGAGTCGCGCTCGGTATTTATACAATTTCGTTCAAGAGGGGTCGTGCGCAAAGCTCGCAGCTGTTGTCTTGTCTTTCGCGCGAACCTTGTCTTTCGCTCGAACCTTGTCTTTCGCGCGAACCTTGTCTTTCGCTCGAACCTTGTCTTTCGCTTCTTGGCGTGGCTGTCCGCAAGAGCGGGACAGCTCTACTTATTTCATACTAATTATCGCCAAGGGGGGCGTGTCGGCTTTCTCACTCTTTTGCCAGTGAGAGCCGAAACACCAATCCCGAAATCGCAATGCACCTCGCGGAATGTCATAATATTTACATCGGAGAATATAATAATAAATAACATTATAAACAATATTGACGTAACAGATGTATATGAAACTAAATAAGGTCAAATGAAGCTAAACAGAGTCAAATGAAGCTAAATAAGAGCAAATGAAGCTAAATATTTTATCAGTGCTTTATCAGTATTTTATTAATGTTTTATTAGTCATCAGCCGTCCGTAACAATTACCGTTACCTATTTATTATGATTTATTTAATTTATTAGGATCAATATTCGTTATGATTGTGTACGATATAATGGAAGGTTTTTTTTATTTATCGAAATTTCTTAATAAGTACCTATTAAAAAAACATATTACAAGTACGTTTTACTCAAAATTATGTTTAAATGTGGTTAATTGGTAGTTTTAACCTTTATCCGAGAATATATTAAATTAAAAAAAATATCATTTAATTAAATAAAGGATTATTAAATCAAATTAATCATCTTGGAATAATATTGAATCAACAATTTATCGGTATTTAATAATCATATATACCATTTTAAATATCAACAGATTGTAAGTTATTTGACTAATTATCAGCGTAATTACATACAAATTACAGGTACTCGAAGTTATTTGATCTTTGATTGAGCCAAATATTGGAGGTAATGTATAGATTATGATTTCATTAATAATTGCTCTTGACATGTTTGTTGCGAATTCGAAACTTGTGTGTATCTCAAATATCAAAAATTACATGGAATTGATTAGCAGTTCCACGAGTTCCGAGAATAAGGGAAGCAATCATACGCTGATTCTAGCAACCCAGTGGCGTAACGCTGATTGGATGGAGCGGAGTAAAATAAGGATCATAATAATTATATTCAATCCAATATGAAAGAACTCACAATATTAATCAAAACGAATGGAATGTTTGTCGTATTTACTTATATTATAAGATTCCATTTGAAAGCTTATAGATTGAAAAAATATAAAATTATTGAGAATTCTTGATAATACTATTTTTCTTCCCTAACTGAGTATTCACAATTATGCTCGTTACGTACTGTCACCATAAAACTCTGTCATCAGCTATTATCATCATCAACAACCTGTGTCTGTCAACTGTTGAACGTATGCTTCCCGCAAGTGTCCATGCTTCGCGATTCTCCATCCTCCGCATTAATGGATGAGTCTATCTCTTCTTATTTCATGTCAGCTCTGATTTTCGAAGCTTTACCAAATATATTCGATGTATGTTTAGTTTCTGACGTCCTTCTAGGACAAAAAACAGCTTTAGTGTATGCTCTCTTGTGGTATCTAAATTACATGTTCCAGCTAGATCACATTTGACTCTCGTATACAAATTATATGAAATTTCTTCAAATACAACTTTAATCCTAGTATCATCTGTCAACATTTAAAATTATGAAACTGACTATGAATTGTTAAGTTTATAATAGCATCATCGTGATACCATTTCCGCTCCCCCAACTGGAGCATATAGCATTCTGAAACACTGCTGCCACAAATCTCTGTCAGTTGCCACAGTCTTGGCCTCATTCCAAGTCAGCTCTTCAAAGTTTATATATAGCTCTATAAAGTTTCAAAAGACCTTCCAGGACGGCGCGAACATGGGGCTTAAAAAAGTGCAGCTGTAGCTCACACTTACCTGTAGCATTTTTAAAACGTGTCCCAACTAGGTTCACCTTGTGAAGTTAGCTGTGAAAAAAAATACAAGTAGATCCTCTTTCACGAAAAATTTAAATTACTATTGGAACAGCTTTTTACTCTGTGCTTGTATTTTGTTCCGGATCTAGATTACGGTTACTGCGTAGTTTACAGGTTCCGTGTTAATGAAGCAGATTTCGCTCCAGCAACTCAGTCAATAAAGAGAATATGCGCGAGTGGGCTCGGCGGAACCCCTCCGAAATCAAAGAGACGTTTTGTTAATAATGCATTGCGTGTTGTCAGGTATTCTGCTTAGAAATTGTCGAAACTAATTATCAAACTTCTCACATACGCATTTATAGCGGGGTATATTAATCCCCGTAATACTTGAGTGATGGAAGCCTACGACATCGACTTGAACATTTAAATTATAATTATTAATTTTTGAATATATTACAAACTTTAGTATCAACAATTTTATTGTTATATTTAATCAATGTGGTTTATATAAACATATACCAGTATTATAAACACTTTCTGGAGTGTGCGCTGTGCCCGAATAGCTGCACCCAGGAAGACCTGATGATGGCCAGAAGTAACGCCATCGACGTCGCCCACTTCTGGGCAGACAGGATCTGACCCTGTTGTTTCCGACACGATTATATATATATAAACATTTACTCTCTCCTAGTATGCTAACGAAAATGGTTATCAAAAGACCGTCTTTAATAATGTTACTTATATTAATAACGTTGGAAACAACAATGCGAAATGGAATAAAATATTTTTATTTGGTTTGTTTTAAAGATAAATTTAATTATTATTTAAGTTAACAAATATATTCAATTAAGGTATTCTGATTACTTATATTTATTTAATTATGAAAATAAAATGTTTTTTTTTTTGGTATACATCTTGGATTGAGTTATATTATCTATTTTTACTTTCGTTGGTTATGTTTACGCAAGAAGAACCACAAAAATAGTCCTCAATATCCTTTAAAAATATCGTATGATATATATTCGCATATTAAATATAACATTATTTTGATATTATCGTAAAATGTAGCAAATTTCATAACAGGTTAACAATATTGTATAAATTAGGGTCTTTAAGGTCTTTAAATCTAAAATGTTGATTAAATTTTCTGCCTAACGCATTATTTATTCAATATTCAATCATATATATTATTATTATATAGATTCTAGTAATCTTTAGTTTATAATATATAATATGTTTTCGTTATAAAGTTGACTTAGTAGTGTTCATCTTCTTCGTGTCAGCGACGTCAAATTATTTTTTTACCAATATCTGGCAACATCGATAGATCGTGTGTTGCCCAGCATTAGGTCCTGAGATGTGCAACTTGTTGGACACATGGAGCAACATCTTAGGTGTGAGGCGGTCTGCAGGTCTCCACAGTCGCACAATAGTGTCTCTCCCTGCCGAAGCATTCCCCACTGCTCGGGGTTGTACTTTGTTCTACCAACTCCGGTTCTTAATCTGTTAGGGATTTCCAGGTCCGCCAGTCAAGGCTCTTGCCAGTTGGGAGGCCTTCCTTTGGAGTAATGAAATCCTCTGGTGCGATTTGTTGCCAGAGTTGGATTCTCTCATTTTCAGGGCCGGATGTGAGAGGTTGTGTGGATTTCAGAAAGCTGCTTCGAGACTTCAATCTTGGTGTTGGGGTATCTGATTATACAAGCAGTGGGACGGTTGGATGATTGCCTTACGCATTTCTTCGGCGCATATGACTTTGCGTCTTATGTTTGGTGGTGCGATACCAGCCAAGGGGTATAGTTTAGAAATGTGTGTTGGTTTGAGGCAGCCTGTGACGACTCTGCATGCATCATTCAGGGCAGTATCCACTTGATTACAGTGGGCTGATCGACCCCACACTAGTGCCGCATATTCTCCGGCTGAGAAACAAAGTGCTAAAGCTGAGGTACGAAGAAGGGGTGATTGGGCTCCCCAGTGAGGAGCATGAAAAGAACCTCCACGCGGTGCCCCCTGGAAACGGAACTTCGGACTTCCTCTTCCGGCCAATCTTTTCAACCCAGCGACTTAGTAGTGTTAGTTTATATGCTTAAATCAGGTAACTGTAATTTTGATGCCCAATATTGAAGCGTTTAAGAGCTTTTTTCAGTACAACAAAGCACTTAGACGTTATAGGCAAGTGGTTTCTAACGTCTCAAGTACATCATATAAAACTACTCACAAAGCGAATCAACCGTATCGATCATGAGCACAGAAACAAAATGTTTACAGGCATAATGTTGTATGGCAGGGATACCCAATCCTAATTAATACGTGATCTCCTTCTTAGTATTAAATAATAACATCATAACAAAGTAACAAATAAAAATGTTAAGTTTTATTTCACATTATTTTAAAGTGATTATACATTCCTTCGACTCTATCAAGTCTATCCTAAGCAATGATTTAACTCTAAAATTTGAGACGGGATCCGAAACATTTACAATCAACTGAAAATAAATGTTTTACTTTTTATTTTAAATGAAATTAATGTAAAATCATAATTATGAAGTTTCGCGAAGTATAACTGTGCAGTTACAAGTTTAATCACATTTGGTTAATATTTTGATTACATATAAGCATTCTTGGATGTTTTAATAAAGTAAAAATATTGTCTTTTATAGGCTTTTTACCTCATTTTAAATCCAATAATACTTTTAAATAGTTGCCTTATTTTATCACCATATATGTAATGGAGAAAAATACCATTTTTGTTCTAAAAACTATAAAAAAAACTGTAAACTTATAAAAATGTATGATGGTCAGTGTTGATTTAGCTAGAAAACTCGTTATTGACGCGTATGAAAAACAAGAAAGATTTTTTCTAAAGCTGTCACTTTCCCACATGAATTATAATCCTGCAAGTGAATCAATGTCACTTAAATTATATTGGTTTCGAAACTATAAACAAACTAACAATATTGATCAATGTTGTTACGAAAATACTTCCGTCAGAATAATTAAATAAAAGATTTTCTTATGTTCACACAAAACCTAATAAATTTTTCACTTGTATCACTGACGAAAAATCCTTACTCTTAATTCATATGAGCCATAGCGGTTCTCGTTTGATCAGCGTAGTTAAGAAACATTAGTATTGAACCAAAGCTCAGATGGGTTTGTATGGTTTTTAAGGTTGAGGTACCTTTGAGGACTAAATTTTCAACGTCGGCAATATCGGGATAATAATAATAATGATAATTGTAGATTAATTTAAATTAAATAATCAACAAATTGAAATTATTTAGTTTTGATGCACATTTATTTTTAATGACTACATGTTTCAGCCTCCCTAGATACCATCTTCAATGATGTAATCATCATTTAATCGGTAAAAATAAATGTGAATCAAAACTAAATACGTTTTGCTTGTTAATTTTTCAATTAAAATTAATTCAAAATTATAATCATGCAGTTTCAACATGTATTATAAGTTGATAGCTTAAATGTTTGGGATAATAAAATGATCTAAATACAAATACTGATCAACGAAAAATCCAAATATGCTTCGTATATTATATCTTTATACTTTTAAGTCCTCGGACTCTTAAAGGCTGTCGAGAACTACTAGTATGTTCTCATATATTCTTAAGTGCACCAAATGTTATTTAATAAGGTATGGAAGCCGGTAGCACTATGGGACGGCAATTTAGAGTTACCAGGTACAGCATGGAGTGGAAAAAATATATTAATAATATTTGAAGAATTAAACAAGTCAAACTTTATAAAACACCACTGAGTTTTAATAAATCATCACTTTACTGGTTTCGGTGGCACCGCACATTCCTCAGAAGCTACTTACTAAATTAAAATAATTAAATGAATTTTTTAATTTTTATTAGAATATTATTTTATTATTTCAATATTCTAATCTACTTTTATAGATCATTGACTATATTACAATATTATTAATACTTAAATATACATATACTATACATAAAATTCTTTTTTCAACGCGCCAATCCAAGCACAAAAATAACGGCAGAAGCGGGATGCGAACCGCGGACCTTGGATTGGCGCGTTGAAAAAAGAATTTTATGTATAGTATATGTTATTATTTTAATTTTTATTCGAATATTATTTTATTATTTCAATATTCTAATCTACTTTTATAGATCATTGACTATATTACAATATTATTATTACTTAAATATACATATACTAAACATAATATTCTTTTTTCAACGCGTCAATCCAAGCACAAAAATAACGGCAGAAGCGGGATGCGAACCGCGGACCTTGAAACCAACTATGCCCAGGTATTCATACCGCTCGGCGAATCGCGCCATTGCTATGCCCAGACTGACCCGCGATGAAACCAGTATTTATATCATTGTTATTATCGTACGACAGATGTCGCCATAGTATATATTCAAAGTATGTATATTTTTATTATTATTCTATCAGTATTCATTTATTCACAAGCTTAATATTTCGCGATTCGCCGAGCGGTATGAATACCTGGGCATAGTTGGTTTCCAAGGTCCGCGGTTCGCATCCCGCTTCTGCCGTTATTTTTGTGCTTGGATTGACGCGTTGAAAAAGAATTTTATGTTTAGTATATGTATATTTAAGTAATTATAGTATATTTATATTTAAGTAATAAAATAATTAAAATAATATTTAGGCTATAAGCTATGATATCTCGTTAGTAACTTATTGACCACAACTGCTTTATGGTGGCGCACGATGTGACTATGTTTCGCTACTATTTGTGTGTGACTGCAGACTGTTGGAGATTGTTTATTATGCTTTTAGCCAGTCAATCATCGACATTCTGCTTTAGTGACGGGCCAAATATTTGCCACTTATCTTCCGACGCAAACCGCCGACGCTTTCTGTTTTGACGTTATTTTATATTTCTTTCTTCTCTGGCGACGGCATTATGTTATAAAGCACGTCTTTTTATCACTCATTTTCTGATGTAATTTATTACTTGATACAAACACTAAACAAACACTGTTATACTATGAATTATTCTCAATGATAAAATAAATAATAATAATTTTATTCATGTATTGATAATACGTAATTTGTTTTACATAAAAAATATTTATGTATAACTATTTAATACAAAATCATTACAAATTCAGTGAATAATTTATGTATACTAATATATATATATATATTAAGAGATCATTTTTCAAAATATATTTACAAACGATTACACTTTATCAGAATTGATGAGAATAAACTTATGTTATTTTAAATAATTGTTGGCATAATAAGGAGTAAAGAAAATTGAAGTATATATATATATTTCTTTAAGAACAAAGTTTATATTTCAAGATTTTTATGACTTTTAAAAAACTTACAAAGCTTTTTGTGTTCGCACGTACCATTTTGCAAAAAATAATAGAAAATCCTTCTAAACTACGAAAAACTAATACGCTTAAAACAAATTAAAAAAGAAATATTTATTTACAGTAATAATTATCTTGGAATTAGTATTTGCGTTTAAGAAATTTTACAATATTCTAGGTAAAATTTAACTTACGGGTGTAATCCTTTTGTTACCAATACGAATGGTAATTGTACTTTCGTAGCATGATCTTGTCTTCATATTATCGAGATAATGTTCGTACAATATATTTCACTTGAAAATTAATTATAAATTAAAAGTATTTTTTGTAAATTAAACTAATAATAAAAATGTTTAAAACTACAACAGACAATAATAACTGTACTGATAAAGAGGTCATGTAAGATTTAGTTGAAACTGGGTGGTTTCTGATTAAGCAAAATAATATAAAATAGCTGAAAATCTTATCTCAAAACAATAGTAATTTGCTTATTATAATAAGTGGCTAATTAATATAGTTCACTTCTATTACATTATGAAATCTAACATTTTGTTTGCCTGTTTTCGAGTTTGGTAATATTAGTTCTGCGTACAAACATGATCTATTTGGTGTCTGTTCCTAGAGATGGTTTGTTGTAATGATCCATCACTGAAGGCAATAATTCATCTGCGGCTGGTCCTAAGGGCAGACCGGTGTTTGCCTGGTACTATCAGCATGTTTACCTGAAGCCGTAAGCAATGCCCTGGTGATATAGTGATACGCAACATTTTCATAATTGAAAAAAATGATATACGTTTGACAAAATATTATTTGTGTTCAGACACCCCAAAGTTTTAAAGAATGCATGCATCGGAAGCCACAAGATTATGTCATCTAAGCACCTAAAAAATTATGAAAGATAAACGCCAAAGTATGCCTTAAATACTCGTACTTATTTTTCAGCCCCTGGGTTTTCGCCTTGGAAACTGTCTTGAACAACACTTGGTATTTCTGAAATGTAATTAAATTTGAGGGCAGACTATGAATAAGTCAGAAAATTGCAACAATAGGCTCTTTGAAGTAATTTATGTCAAATTTGTGTTTAAACAATTATTCCCGTTAATGATATATGTATATCCTTGTTTTATTACAGTATCCGCTCCATATTTCGAGGACATGGACACCGAAAATTGCCGTTTCACGGTTCTGTAAGCTCAAAATGTCTATGCCTTGTCCTAGAACACCTCGTTACTAGAAGGTTTACATGGTAAAAACTCGTAGATGGTTTCTGGGAGCCTACAGAGAAAGAGCCTGTGAACTTAAATATACTGAAGCTGTAGTACCAAAGAAGTATGTGGATTTTCAATAATATTTAAAAATCATTAATGCTCGGGATTTGATTCGACAGCGTTTTAATAACAAATGGTCTTATCATTGGACTAAGCAGCCCGGCAATAACAAGTTACAATTTACTTTAGTATAAAACTTCTCGTTATAAATAACATCATCTAATCGGTCATCTAAAATCAACAACACGCTAATGTGTTCTTAAAAATACTTGTAACATATTTTAATGACGATAAACATTAATTATTTAATACTCAAAACAAATTGAAACATATGTTTAATTAAATTAAAATATATATATAGATATATAGGGAATATGATTATGATTTGCAAAGTAAGCTCGCGTGTCAAAGTAACGTGTCACTGGTTTAATTGAAACACTGGCAAACTCACCATCAATCAATAGTGCGAATCAAAGGCTCACAATTAGGCTTAATATTACACTCAGATATTATTCCGTACATTATATATACTGTTGCCGGGGAGTGAATACATTAATTAGTATTTATGAAACTAATCGGGAACAAATTTTCGCTTCATATAATTACTACATCCATCAATGTTTGCTTGTTTCGTCCGTGATTAATTTTGGGGTAATTGTTAATTTCAACATAACCCCAGTTTTATTGGAAAAACAATGTGAACTTATTAATAACTGCGTATCTCGTTGTTACCACTTACAAACACTAGGAAGTGTTTTAAAATACTGAAATTTTTTGACAGTAACAAAAAACAACTAAAAAAAACTGATACACAGAAAATATTGAAGTATTATACAATAATATAAGCAACTTTTTTTATTCCTAACAGTTATGTTCTGGAATTATCGCACATCATATGAGCACAAAATCAGATTTATCAAAACATTCGATCATCTTAATTTCTACATGAATCTTCCAACTCAGTTGAGCATCATCGTGCAGCATGAACCAAAACTCCCCATTGATGTTTTATTTTGAATGTCGCTGTAAATACAGACTTTCACTGACTAGTTCTTGAATATATATGAATATATGAAACAATAAATATCATTTAATGAAATTCTCAGATTCAAGGATCGGAAAAAAAAAACTGATTAATAAGTTATTTCTTCTCTATTTTGTAAAAATTTTGTTGTAAAAACCTTTGATTGAATTTTGTTACGGAGAGAAATCTTTACTTGTCAATAAGATATTTAAGCAATGTTTAAACACGCTAAAACTGGCAGTAAATTTTTCATCGATACTGAAATGAACATGAAGCGAAACAAATAAAATTTATTTCGAATAACCTCGCCAACATGCGCTCAAATCTAAAGTTTATATCTCACCTCGTGGTCCTACACCATAGCTCCGTAGACATCCGTAGCAATTCTATGACGTTTATCTACGCAGAGTTAGGGTTGTCACTTAATTTATTTGCAAGCACTTAGAATTTAGCATTAAAAACTTTTTGCGAAATAATATCATTTACATAATAAGAAACAAGCTTTGTACTCAAGTGCAACCATCCCTGGAAGACAAGTACTAAATATGATTAAAATTTTAAGTTTTGTTTCTTGATATTTTATGTCTAATATCAATTTTTTTAGGCAAAATGTATATATTATAATCAAGTAGCATATTTAAATTAAGATATTCTTCATTTAACAAATTGTTAGAACATAACATTCAAATTACTTAAGTGTTTCTTCACATTTGTTTATTTTAAGTTTGATAATTCGTTAGGATTATTTTTTTACCCTTTGTTCTGAAAAAACTGCACAGTATATTTTGACTATTTTTATTTTTATTGAATTTATTACTATTGTTTCAAAAATGGGAAATATTTTAAGTGATATAATTAACTTTTGTCGTTTATTTTAAAAATAAAAACTCTTATATTGTAAATCCTGCATGTATGTAGCGTAAAAAATGAATTGAATATATACAAACATTTTGATTTAATAAAATTCCTACATAGGAAGAATAGCGAAAGTAGCCTGATTACGAAATGCATAGGTTCGAAGAGGATGGAGAGTCGTCTGGGAGGCCTTCGTTCAACAGAAGACGGAAACAGCTGATGATTGTTATGAACATTTATACTAGGCACACTTAAATAAAATAATGAGGATGAATGCATAATTAAAAGATCGAATAAAGTTTGCATTGCGCGGTACCAATGGCCTAAAACTCGCTGCTAGAAAGCATAAGATAACTTAAAGAGGAGTCATGCTTCAGAAGCAGACTCAAGACCCACCTTTCTACTCAGAGAGGCAAAGAAGCGCTTTTGGAATGACCATTCGGTTATTAAAAAGCGCTTTACAAATTCTGATATAATAATAATAATAATATTGCATTTCTTATCAAAAAAATTACATATTTTGAGTAAGAAGTGTGATAAAAAACATTTTAAGTTAGTTTTACGTCAAGATATTTTTTATTGATTGCGGTACCAATTATTTGCTCACGTAACTTTGCAATGGAGAAGAGATTTCTTCATTGTACAAGATTTTGAACAGTGAAAGCCCTACATGAACCGAGCTTTCCGCGGCTCGCGTTATTGCATCGTAAAAATGTAAAGCCCGACGGAGCGAAGGGGCGGGGCGAATGCCCTTCCAGATTTTATTGCGCCAAAGGCAAACGAAAAATTTCGCGAAGCCTTCGTTCACGGAAGGGTGGTTCGACATACTCTACGCAATGGTTTGTCAAACTTTAAAATTGCAAGTATATCTTATTAGAAAAAGAGACATTAAACTGCAAACAAACACATGTGTTAATTGTGTCTAAATCAAGTAAAATAACCATTGGATAAAATCAATTTTTAATTTGTTTTTATGACTGAAAAGTACCTGCGTTCTAATTTATTTTAAGTCCATATAAATAAATAATGAACAAATATAGATTAACGATTACAAGTAAATTATTTCGCATTTCTTTTATCGTAGAACATGTTTTTTTGCTACATCGAATTAACATTGTCGAGTTAATTAGGCAAGGAAGTATGTGCGTTTATATAATGCAAGGTGTGATTAAGTTGGTGGGTGGAGGTTCTTAATATTATAATTTAATCTTTTATTAAATGTTGTGGAATTCCACTACGAATTATCGATCGAAAAAATCGAAAAACAAACTTAGTAATTGACGGATTAAAAAACATAACATTAAATTCAATTAGTAAAATATATGAAAATCGCTATTTTATGAACTAACATAAAATACTTTACTCACTTTGTGATTTATTTTCAGTTGCGAACGTTCTTTAAGCACTGTAATTGACTATTCTTATAAATTTTAAAATACTTTTTATTATGGTTTTTGAAATATTGCTTAACATTATTTGAATTAAATTAATTAAAAATACTTAAATCTCACAAAAAATGTCTAAGAAACTCAGTTTTCAAAAGCACACGTAATTTTTATATACTCTAGGTTGCGAGCTTTAAGGTTTTCAGCGGTAGTCAACCGCGGGTTGGCGGGCAAACTGCGGCACGTGACCTATAAGTGGAATGGCCCAAGAGTCATCACGGCCGACTCTCATTTGCAAGATATGGAGCCTTATCAAGTATCATAGAGCACGATCATATGATATGGTCAATTTTAAAAACAAATTTTGAAATTTCTTTCTGGCGTATAAAAATTATATGAAAAATACTATTTAATATTATCACGTTTCCTTTCAGTTTAAAAACCACAAAAAACCATCGAAATGCTGAAATAATAAAAAATATTCAAAGGTTCAAATAATTTCGTATCAGATTTACTAAGCTTGAGTATTTTTAAATATCTTTTCAATATAATTGGAAACGGAATGTCAATAAAAAAAAATTCACCATCATATTATAATAATAGTTAAAAACATTAAAAAGCGCAATATGAATCTACTAAAATTAAATAATTATTTATGACCCTAAAAGCATGTTTTCCTAGCAAGAAAGAAAAATTGTGTAAATGCTAAAAAGTTAAATAAATCGTTTCTCCTTAGGGTACTTTATGTAAGCCAACCATTTTTAATATTTTTCATTCGTTTTAATTTTTATTATACGCTTTATCTTTAAGAAAATAAACAATGATTTTTTCAGTGAAATATTGTCCTTCAGCGTAATTCACATAGCGTTAATATTACACACCACTTAAATAACCACTTAAGCTGAACCACAAGTATGTTTTAAGGTGCGATTATTCTTTGGATAAGGTTTACTTCACAAGTAACTGCAAAATAATAAAATCAAATACCCTAGCTCTTGGCAATACCGTCAACGACCGTTTTTGATTTACGACCATTTTTATCTTCTTGATTTTTTATATGTGCAGATTGTATGGAATTGGATTTATATTTGGCAGTTGGAATCGATCTCCAAATGTGATGCTCAAATTCTCTTAATTGTGTGTTAAATTTTTTAAATCGTTTGTTGTTTTTAAATTTTCAATTTATATTAAATTCAACTCAGTAAAATTACTCATGATATTTAAACATATTTATATGCAGAGTGACTAAAATATCAAATCCATATAAAAATTCCGTGCCCTAGAAATGTTTTATATTGTGACATTACCTTGGTGTTGAAGTTTACGACGCCTGTGATGCTGAATGTCTCAATTAACATTTTGTAATGTTTTATGTGCCTTTATTTTTTCATATCATTCTTATTCTTGTTGTAAATTTTTCCATTCATATAATTGTGTGGTAAAATGTGTTGTGCTGAATCGACATATTTAAAATTTCACTTAAATTGTAGGAATATATTGTTTGGTTTTTTGAAATATTGTAATTACTTTCTTAAAACATACGTGTTTATTCTCTAAAATAACGTATGTAATGTAATAATGCATCTCTAAAGTACAAATATTTTCGTTTTTTCAATTTCCCCAAACTCTATGCAAACGTCACATATTTTTTCCGCACGTGAAATTTTGGAGTCCCGAATATTATCGATCCAACAAGACGATAAAAAAACGATTACGGGGCCCTTATTAAGGCACTTAATAATTTATTATAACATGAGTTTTAAAACTTTTATTTGCAGAATCAAAGAACGTTATTTATTGCTTTGTATACAACTGACAATAATAGTATTTAGGCCAGTGTTTGTTCTGTTTGTATTATACAGTTGATACAACAATAATTCTATTCAATTATATTACGTTTATAAACGCTGAAAACTGAAAACATTACAGCCTTGAAGAGCCCAAGGCAATGTTGGTCGGTAAAGAGCTCGTGCAACGGAAGAGATCCAAACAACCTGAAGTATTCAGCCATGAAAAGGGTGAAATCTGTGTTTGTTGTTCCAATGAAATTATGTTGGAGTAAAAAGCTCCAGTTGCAAGCCGCAAAGGGACCGTAAAAAGTTCAAATCGCTTTATTTCTGCAGAGCTTTTATAGACGAGCAGAGCTTTGCTTTAATATGTATAAGTACAGCTTGACACCGTGGAAAGTGGATTGTTTATATCGACTGTTTAACTTGTTTTTAAATGTGTGTTTGGTGTCGTTTATTCCGTCCGTAGCTTTCGTCATAAACGAAATCCTTTTTATTTTTCGCGGTTGCGGCTTAAAGGAATAAGTTTGTGTTACGAAAAGTTTTCAGGATTATCCTTATTTCAGCTCTTTATTTTATATCTGAAATATAAAAAGTTTTTAAGTATATGTAATTTTAGTACCGGAATAACCAATGACCTCTCAGGAGTTAAACTTCGTACAGTGAATCGAGTTATATCGGAGCAAGAGTGAACTATCGCAAATTATTGAGCAGCGATCAAGTCATAAGCGCTATTGAGGGTCAATTCCATTTGAATATCCGTTTTTTTAAACTTATTAGATATATCCTAAGTAAATATTATGAGCTGTTAACCTTGATGTACCACTTTTGTCATTTTTTATAATATATTTAGTAAGACTAATGGTATTAAATATTTTTTACCGGGCGGCATAGTCCAGTGGTTAAAACATTTGTTTCTCACTCAGACGCCGTCGGTTCAAGTCCCGACCAAGCTTGATTTTTTCACCTTTTTAATTAAATGTAAGCTCTATACATGCCCCCAGTAAGATTGAGATACCCTCAAAAAAAATTCTAGGCCTTAGGAGCGTCGGGCTCATCATCCGACATCCTAAAAATACCATGATAATTGACCAACCAAATTTACTCTGATCCGACAAAAAACGGCAATTTGTGGTGTCCATATGCTAAAAATATGTAACGGATATGTTAAAAAAAAAACTATATACAAAATATGTTTAAATATATAAGGTTAAACTTGTTGCTGTGATGTTTTTAATTAAAACATGGTTAAACATAAGTAGTTAATATCCAAGTGTGGCGCATATTTCCTTTATACGAATATTCTACAGAAGTGAATTGATATAAAACACAAATAAAGTTATTTTATTTTATAACATTTAAAAGTTATCAATTCGTTTATCTTTATGTTACAAAAGTTGTGCCTTGTAGTCAGAATTTTATCAAAATTTGCTTAAAAATGTAAGCCACAGTGAACAATAAAAACATAACAATATGATAAATAAATAATAATAAAGAAAAACAAATTATAAAAAATAAACAAACTGATAATCTCTTTATTTATCTATTATTTTTTTTAACAACTAGCACCTAGGAAGTAATATGTTGTATTGACTTATAAAAGGTAATCTTAATATATAGATATTTAATAATCATTAAATGTATTGAAAAAAAAAATATTCCAATGATGCTTACAACGGTCTACAGAATAAACAATAGTTACTTACTTTCTGTTCAAATTGTGCTTTAATGTATAAGAGTGCTAAATTTTTATTTTATATTTTATTCACCCCGTTTCTTATAAATTTCTGATACAAGTAGTTAAAATAAATATAATTTAACTCGCTTAAATGTCTTACAAATTGAATATTAAATTGAATGCTTTGTAATACTTTTTACTGCTAATAACATTTTGCAAATGATAAAGTAAGCGCAGTTTCTAATTAAAATTAACATTAACATTTACCATTCTTAATAAATCATTGCTTTAATTTTTTCCTCACATTGTATTGAAAATATAGACGTTTTTGCGTCTGAATTTTAAAAGACACATCACATAATAAAAAAACTTAAATTAAGGATTTACCAGAGATATACGAGCGGTATCCATCCAATCGCATATCTGTTCATCCGACCGCATTAAAGTCATTTGTGGACGACGTGTGAATAGGGCTCGGCGATAACAAGCCAATCTGAAAGAATCCGTTTCTCGAATTATACGGAGATATATTATGCGCGTCTCTGTAACGAATAATACAGCCTATTCGCGGTAATCTCATTTGCCACATACAAACGGAAGGCTTTCGCTTTCACAGTACATTTTATCATAAAATGGATGCTATAGATGCTCGACACCTGATACTTCGCTCCACGAATGACGCTTAGGCTGAATGAATGAGAAATATGAAAATATATCTATTGGTTGACTTGATCCGCACCTTTATATTTTAACATCTTAATATTTTACCTGTAATTACATAAGCATATATTTTTTTTGTATTTTACCATATTTACGTCAGTAATGTAGGGTTACTTTAATGTTTACTATTGCTTGCTAAATAAACATGCAAAAAAGGTACATTGAAATAATTAGTGTTGCTTGCTTAAATACACTTTACTTTAATTGAGACGTAATTATACGACGGAACATTATTTTTCTGGTCATTTTGGAATCAATTCGTTAAGAAAATTGACGCAAGCCATCTTAAGTCTAATGATTATTATAAATTTATTATTTACCTTTGACGCTTGTGAGATTTTATGTTGTATTTCTTACTATTTGTATTAAACCTTATTGAAATATATTGAACAACGACAACAGTACATTTTAGGCGCAGTACTAATAAGATCAAATTTAATCTCAGTTAGGTAACAAAATATATTATAAGTAGTGCGTACTTTTTTTTAGCATGGATCACACTAAGCATTGTTTTACAATAGCACGTTTATACACGTAGAAACTGATGAAGCCTTTATTAGTCGCGAAACTGCAGACTTACAGCAATTTAATTAGTGATCAGTATGATCCATTGTTAAACACGTTATGGAATACTTATCTAACTAATATTGAAATGGATATCAAAGAAAATGCTAAATATATAAATAACATTAAGTTAAGTAACATAACATGCGGACCAAATCTTTGATTGCTTACCGTCTGTTGCTTATTTTAAGTCATAAGTTGAGTTGTGTCGCCCTTAAGGACAAGATGGATCAGGCCTATAGAGGGTCGGGATAATTATCCGATCTGCTTACAAATGTACAATAATAAAAAATTTCAAAAACATGCCTTGCATAGAAAAACCAACGTCTCATCAAATTCCCTGTCTTCTCTACTGAAGGACATCGGAAAGCATATATGTTACTAAAGTAAACTTCGAGGGCACACATGCCTTGAGACAGAACATCGACAGTGACAATTGACAGAACATAATGCTGGGATTAGTTGTGATGATATGTTCCAGATATGGAACGGATATAAGACGAATGTTAAAATAGATTTTTTTCAATGGAACATCGTGTAATAACAATAAATTAAAAGAAAGAATCGTAACAATTGAAAACTGTAATCTTGATTTAATTTATAAATGGAAATAATTTCATTATTACTTAAATATACATATACTATACATAAAATTCTTTTTTCAACGCGTCAATCCAAGCACAAAAATAACGGCAGAAGCGGGATGCGAACCGTGGACCTTGGAAACCAACTATGCCCAGGTATTCATACCGCTCGGCGAACTGCGCCATTGCTATGCCCAGACCGACTCGCGTTGAAACTAGTATTTATATCATTGTTATCATCGTACGATAGATGTCGCTATAGTATATATTCAAAGTATGTATATTTTTTATTATTATTCAATCAGTTTTCATTTATTCACAAGCTTAATATTATTACTTTCCGACAGTCTATTTATTTTAGTAAGTACCACTCGGGTCTCGAACCAAACTATAGACTGAATGGATGAGAAACGACTACTTATAGTTCCGACTCAGACTTTATAACCAATCATTTACCTGTGTTACTGATGGATAATTTTACCTTCTTGATATTGTCTCAAGGAAACATTATTATATGAATTTTTTAATTTTTATTAGAATATTATTTTATTATTTCAATATTCTAATCTACTTTTATAGATCCATGACTATATTACAATATTATTATTACTTAAATATACATATACTATACATAAAATTCTTTTTTCAACGCGAACAACGGAAATAATTTCATAATCGTCTGTTTTAATATACTCGTATAAAATATTTGTTGTATATAACTGAAAAAAAAAACGAAATTATTTCGTTAATCATTGCTGAAAAACGCAACTCTCCAGTTATCGTAGTGTTATCCCGTGCGTGAACGCATTACCCATCTCGCGAGAGCTCCCGCGGGATACGTGCGGCCGTGACGCACCACAAAGTCAGACCATCGTTACATTCAAAATATATGTACACCTGGCAGGTATTGCTAGATAAATATCCTTGAACTTTAAAAGTCTCTGCTCGAATAAGCACCTTCCCACTTATGGCGGAGTCTTTCTGGGCGTGAACGCATTAGACGCCTTCCAAGTACTCCCTCGGGACCCGCGTGGTTGAGAGGCAGGTTGTTACATGAACACGCTTGGTTGCCAGGGGTTTGTACGTGCGGCAGCTGTACGACTATTGTACGACTACCTGCAAACACAAAAAACTGCCCTGTCGGATTTTAATAAATTATTTGGTTCATAATGATAGTGATCTGTTCCATTTCCGGCGGTCATAGCTCAATGGTCAAAGCTTTTGCTTTGTAAGCCAAAGGTCGTGGGTTCGATCCCCGACGGAAATTAAAAAAAAAAGGATTTTTAGTCGATTTATGAGCTCTAAAGTAACCCCGGTTGGTGTGAATTTGATCCATCACCCGTAAAATGTCAGTCATTGCCTATTAATCAAAATTGGTGGTAGACGAAAGTCGTCCCGTAAAGACCACCCATTTAAAGTAAATTCTTGTAATAATAAAGGATGATGCGTGAATCTCGGGCTGTAGTATATGACGTTGGCGGATCAACACTCCACATGCAGCGTTTAGCCATATACACCATGGTACGCGACATAGAATTCCACAGATGAGACTTCAGAAATTACTATCACCATCTGTTCATTTCTGCCACCGAGTCATTGATTATCCTTGCGGGAGTGCTGCCGTTGGATCTGCAAGTGCAGGTGAGCGCCGCTATGTCGTTGCTTAGACGTGGCTTCTCTGCGGAGGTCGGGGGCACTTGTCTCAATCCTCCGCAGGGTAAGATCACGAAAGAAACCGAAAAAGAAGTAAGACTGGCGGCGCTCGCAGCATGGCAGAGCAGATGGTCGACCTCGCTCAAGGGTAGACACACATATTCCTTCTTTCCTTCTGTCCTCGATAGAATGGAGATGCCGTGGCTTATTCCAAACCACTGGACTAGTCAATTCATGACTGGGCACGGCAATTTTAAGGCTAAACTCTTCAAGTTTAGCCTCGTTGATAGTCCAGACTGCCCATGCGGCAGCCCCTTGCAGGACGCTGAACACGTTCTGTGGCATTGTCCAATATTAGATTTAGCGAGGCAAAGGCTCCTTAGCGTAATCCAACAGAAGTCTGGACCGGTTGGATATATCGATCTCATATCTACGGAGCCCAACTACCATGCATTTTCTGTATTCGCGGCGACCTTCGGCGAAGAAGTCTAAAAGTCCAAATTGTAACGTCTCAACTACTAACTTTTACGATACTATAACGAGAATGTACTCTGAAAACAATGCCTTGGTAAGTGCTCCCAAGGAGCGCAGGCGACCGGCGACCGGCCCGGGGGAACAAGGCGACCGGCACGATCAAAAAAAAAAAAAAAAAAATCACCATCTGTCGGTATTCTCCTGTATGTGTTTACATAAAAAAAGATTAACAAACTATTTCGGATACTCCTTTTACCATACAGTCAGAGCCTTTCAAGTCGTTATCATAATATAAGATGATAAGTCCGATGCTCCCGAAGCCTACACTATTTAATCTTAAAAGGCGTTTTAACACAATACTAGTCGTACAATATTGAAGGGACCGATATAAGAAAAATCACTGCATATACTAAAGAGAATTAAAGCGTTCATTGTGGAAGAATTAAACTGTATTAGAAAAACACAATCAACCAATACTAAAGCAATACAATTTTCGTGTAATAATTTATTAAAAGGAATACAAATAATAAGAATATAATATGGCTGTAACTGATTATTAAAATATATATTATATAGTATGTACATATCATTTGATTCATAATGTGGTTTGTCAATGTGTACATTTAATATATTTTTTTGGTGAATTCCACAACATTTCTATCAACGAAGGTCTTATTTTCAATTTTTGCATCTCTTATTATTTTGTCATTTTTTATATTGTGTGATTTAAATCAATTTATTTCTTAAATTTACTAAAGGTTTGTATAAATTTCACCAAATATTATTTACAAAAGTAAATAAAAAAAAATTGGAGATATAAATGTTCGGTTTGACATGAAAACGTACAAAAATCAAGTTATGGATGGAGGACACATTTATTCAGGCATCTCATGTGACTTAATTAAATAAGCCTGCTGAAGATAAATATGAAAAAGAGTGAAAGAGAAAATAAAAAATTGTGATGATCATAGTTTAAGCTTGTAAACGGATTAGGAATGACGATGATTGTTCAAATAATATAAGTAATTTGAATACAAAAACTTCAATAATATCCGTTAATATTCCACTAATATAGTGGCTTGAAACGGTTCTGCAAATATCGAAATGTTCTAATTAAAACGAGTCTCTCGAGGATGCTGAAAATATGGTATATCAAGAAGTGGGCGTTGCTGTCGTTTTCGAAAACAGTCTAAAGGTGGTGTTCTCCGCCCAAGTCCGTGGGCGGCATTTCCCTGGGGTCACAAGGGTGGCTAATGTGTTGGCAAGGGAACAACGGATGACCATAAAGCATTGAGAAGAACACGTGCGTAAAACATTTTAAATAACATGCCAAACATGTCGAAACACATTTAAAAAAACACTGTTCTTACAAAACCAAGAAATACGCTCAGTGACGACCTTATCAACAGCCTGTGTTGGTCCATTGATGAACGTAGGCCTCCTGAATAAGTCTCCATCCTGTTTGTACCTCCGCTTTCGTTATGAAGGTAAAACTCTCAATTCATTTTACAGGTTCGCTCCGTTTGCCAGTTCTTGGACGCCACTCTAACAATTTTATTCTCCACTAATGACCTAGTGAAAGTGAATGAAGAATCATATAATTCCAAACTCAGAAGCTCAGTCATTATAGGTTAATTTGTGTCTACGCAAGAATATGGATAACTTTTTTACGGCAATATGGCAAAGTAAAAGTTGAAGAACGATACAGTAAGCAATTTCCGGATTTTTCCAAACGGACACATGGATAAGTATTGTAATTTAAATATATAAAGTATTATCAAAGTTTATTAATTCTTTAATTGACGTTAGAAAACTTTATCAAATGGTGATTTATTGATCAGTGTTCGATGTGATAAGTTTCTTCGCTCATATTTTTAAGGAAAATTTTGTTATTAGCTGATAACTATTACGATTGGTTCATGAACACACATAAAATAAAACGTTTATATTTTTGTACGCTATTTTATTTTTATATTCAGAGATCCAATGTTAAATAAAAAGACAGTAAGTCCAAATTTTTTCGATAGATGTATTTTTAGACAGCAACACATTAATGTTAAAATTGATTTATATCATTTTTGTATCTAAATAAAACCGTAGAATAGTTTAAATATATTTATTTCATTTGAAGAAATTGAATAAAGAATATCAAATAAATAAACCGTGTTTATTGGATTGTATCTCATTTTATTTGCAAGTCCCTTGACGAATATTTGAAACATAATTACATTCTGAAATTCAAGGCTTCCATACAAATGATCGAAGGTCAAAGAGTTTTAATATTGGCCTATTCAAAACATAATTAGTCCTTTGATCTTTAATGAAGAAAACCTAATTACTTTCAAGTCCCGCAGATTTCAATGGGTTATTATGAAATCGGTCTCAAATATTGAAGACGTTTGTTGATTTGAAACCGAAATAATATTTGTAGTAAAATATAGAATAAAAATAATTGTTATCCAGGGAAACATAATTGAAATAATTATACTACGTAACATTGTGTATGTTAGAAAAAGAAGGATTTTTAAAATTACAAATTACTTATTTTTAGTAGCACTGTTTTAAGTATTATATTATATAGTTAACACAATACATTCATATTGAAATGTTTAATGAGATTTATATATTAAGCATTCCCGTTGAATCCAAACAAAATATTTATTTGGTTTTATTGCTATAGTTACATTTTTTAAATCAGTGTACGCATTTTCAAAAGTGAAATAAAAGTTATTATTTAACTTTGTAATTTCTCATAACAAATAACACACTTTGTACAAATACTGAGTTATATTTCTTATAAGTCTCATTTGTTAATTAAAAACAGAGTTTCTACAAAGTGCGTTTTTTTAAATTTATTTTTTAAATTAATTACAATGCTTATCACTTTTATAAAACAAATTATTAAAATATGCATATATTTTATACTGGGCAAAAATAATTTGACGTCGCTGACACGAAGAAGAAAAATGAATTTATTTTATTTCTTAAGAATATGTATACATTGTTCAGTATTATTATAATGTAATAAAAAATGTAGGGTTATGTTGAAACGTGAATCTGAATATAATATGAGGAATGGTATTATATATAAATATCCATTCCAACGTATGTTCCTGAAAAATAATCATCTAACTCTCTCACTTTTTATATTATTACTCTTTTCTGAATGGGAAACGAAAAAAGCTATTTCTATACTCTCGCTTTCAGGCGGCTTAAATGGCAATCGGCAAAATGTGTGCATTAACGCGTGAAAAATATGTGCGAGGAAAGTTTCCTGGGACTAAAGGGTTGCTCTAGCGGTATATAGCGGTCACCCGTCCAAGTCCGGGCCTTTGCGAGAGGAGTCTTACAAAAGGTAAATGTCCCGTGACGTGACACGCCCCTAGAAACTTCTCGACTCCATTCGATTTTAATACCGGTCGATTGAGTTTTGACGCCACATTGTAGGTGGCAATATTGCAACCCAAAAAGAAGAGGGTAAGACTCTTTGTATGATTATTTTAGATTTTTTGAAAGTTCTGTAAGTTGTTAAATACATAAATATTTTTTAAACTTTTGTAAATATGAATGACGTTAAAGGCTGTTTTTTCATATTATAGAAGACCGCAGTTTAGCTTAATGTTGATATATAGAACAATACGTTTATGTAACATACTTAATTGACTCCGTTCAAAATAGAGGAGTTTGTTTGATAAATAATACTGTACTAACGACTAACTAAGAAACACAAAATGTCTCTTCAGTAAGTCTTTTCTATTGTTATAACTATGGACGTTGCTCCTTAGAACTAAATGTATTAATTCTTTTTGACAGATTATTATTTTAATTTTTTATTTTCATAAACGTCATCATAAATTGCCGCCAGTTAGTCAGTTCTGTTAGATGCCACTGTCAAAGCACTATCATAATACATCTCTGCATCCGAAGTTCCACCTAGGAACATATGTGCTTCCCAGCGACCTCCAGAGACACGCCTTAAGGACTTGATAAGACCAAAACTGTGGTATCTATATCATATATTAGGTGATTATTCAATTGGAGATTATTTCAAAAAGGTCTACTATATTAGTCAGGCTCTCTTAAAGGGTAGACCATTTGAATCTAAAAGGTGGCTCAACCGAACCAACCACACGTGGTAAAAAGTAATCGCTAAAACCATTTATGTTGTAGTCCACGTCCAATGTAGGTAAGATTTGATGTTCTTACAAAGATTTGCTTTACAATGTGCATGAGTTTATAAAAAAAAAAACACAATTTAATTTGTACTGGTAGGAAATAAAAGAATTGTTTATAGGAGAGCTTTAAATAGGATATTTATGTAGCATTTCTTCTTCGTTTGTCTGTGTTTTAGAGTTTTGATCTTCGACGAGCATCATATTGTGGACTCGCACCTACACAGATGCATATCGCTGGAGTTGCAATTTCAAACCGGAGATCGAAATTGGATGGAATCTTCGAGAAGAATGTGATGCTGGAATGAATCTCGTCATGACCCGACGGGCTGAGAGTAACGCAAAGAGTTAGCCCAATAGCGTAAAGTGATCAACTGTCACGCAACACATAGCGGATTCAATCATAAGCGAAACTTAAATATCGTCATTTTCTTTAGGTAAGCACATACAGAAGAATACCGACAAATGGTGATAGTGATTCTGAAATCTCACTTGTAAAATTTTATGACGCTGCATATGGAGTGATGACCCGCCAACGTCATAGACTACAGCCTGACATTCACGCATCATCCTTATTATTACATAAATTCACTTGGTATGGGTGGTCTTCACGAGAGGACTTTCATCTACTACCAAGTTTGATTAATAGACAATGACTGTCATTTTACAGATGAGAGATCAAATTCACACCAACTGGGGGTATTTTAGAGCTCATAAATCTATTAAATCTCCGTCGGATATCGAATTCACGACCTTTGGTTTGCCAAGCAAACCAAAGGTTTTTCTTTGATATTTTGTCTCGACTCTTTACAGAGCTTAGAAAAATATAATCAATCCAGATAATTTAATTGAAAGTTCCAGTTTTATATTGAAATTAGTCATTGTAGAATAATTATACTGAAAAATATGACATCAAAATAATTTAAATCTTCTAAAATTAGTTTGTTAATACAGGACTTACATCAAACCTCCAACTTCCAGGACGATCCTCATTAAACATATCGTTTAAGCTGGACATCCGTGGAGGAAAAAAAGCATTTTAAGTAACAAAAGCAAAATAATAAGTATTTGAAAGCCATGGTTTTAACCACACAAAGCATCTAGACGTAGAGCCAGTTGCTAAGTTCTTAACATAATAGTATATGGAATGGATGCTGTGATGCATGGAAAAGGATCACTGAATCAAACTCCATTGAATATGCTCTTGAATATTTTTACCGCTTGGTGGTGTTATTTTGTATGTTTATGTATAAAAAAAGAGTTTTTTCACGACCAGGAAGAAGTCTGTAGGAAAGACAAGTTTTGAGCAGAAAAGACCGATAGGTTTTATCCATCGGGATGAGAGGTGTGACGCATAAAAAGGAATTGATACCAAAAAGAGCAGAGCTTTTGATTCACTCGCTAGGAAGAAGTGAGCAATAAAATATTTAATAAAATGTATGTCCCCTTGGCGTATTTTATATTTACTTATAAAAGTATGTGACGTCAGAGACTATCCCAAGATGTCCGTTTTTAAATTAAGTAAAGCTGTTTTTTCATTCGTATCATAAATGCGTAACAATGGTGTGATTATGTTTATACACTTTAATTAATTTATCAGGTAAACAAATATTTCAGAAGCATTTCAACTCTAATGAATAGTTTTTTCAAAAATAAACATAAATATAACAATAAAGATACAAATTGAATTTTTAATTTCCAACGTATACAAATTAAAATCGAAGGTATAACCGGAGCTTTCCATGTTTTAGTTTAATGATTTTTACAATTCATATAATTCATATTTATTTTTTAATTTACACAAGTGTAAAAATGGCATAATGATAAGTGCCAGTGCAATGAAGATGATTTTTTTATTTTGTAAGTGATGATTCTTTTTGTTTATTTAAAATGTTCAACTAAAAAAAATGGAGCAGCTAAATGATAAGACGAGTACTTCAAAATTACACCATAAATTGGATTATAGGAAGGAAACATAAAGAAATATATTTTGTGAGGTCAAGTATCAATTCCTTTATTCTATAAATTATTAATAAAATAAATATTCTTCATAATGTCAGTAACTTGTAATTTTATAAAAACAGCAAAAATTTATTAAATTTAAAAGCTTGTCATTGACGAGGTTCTTTATTTTATAATGTTTCAAGTGTAAAAAATATATTTTTCACTTTTTTACGTTATGAGATAGAAAAAGGAGTTTAATTATTAGGGATAAGTAAACTTTTTACAATAGGTATTCATAAAGATGTTTTAATTTAATGATTAATTTATGTGATTGATAATTTTTATGACACATCCTTATTTACAGCAGGAAGTATTATTGTATGACTTTCAAGACGATTGTCCTTTCAAAGTAACCTAGAGTACTCGGTACATGTTTTTGTTTGTCTTTCGCGTGTATTTTCAGGAACTTTATACCTTCCCAAAGAAGCCTTTATTTAAAAAAGGGCATATTGCTCCCCGTCGACCGGGCCGCAGCCGCTAAAAAATGGATACCGCCGCCATAAAACTTGGAAGACTGGCGCAGAAATCTGGAATAAATTTCAGTTTCATGTAAAATTTAATAATCCTGAAAAAAACTTGTATACGAGAGTGCGAGGGATGATGAGTTGCCTCTACCTGTTAGGGGAGGAATTTCGGCGAGGAAAAGGTAGAGAAGGAAATTGGGGTTGGCTCGTAAAAATATTTTATGCTGTTGTTTCTATATGGGGGACATTGTTTTTTACGCATATTACACTGTATTATATTTAATTTTCAGGAAATTAATTAAAAATGTTATCGTCTTTTTGGGCTTAATTTTATGTAAAGTAAAATAAAGTTATTTTATTTTACTAATTAAGTTAGTACAATAAAAACGTACGCAATACTGTTATATTTTTTGGGAATTCGAATATTGTAATAAAATTTCAATAAACTCAATAAGATTAATTTAAGCTGTGTTTTTTTTTATTTTACTTCTCAGACTTAACATATTTTCCAAGAAAGACACAGCTTTCATAGGAGTCTTAATAATGGATTATTACAGAACATTATTTAAACTTAATTCAAGTACTGTCTGTAGTGTATAATTCTAGTGCATTTGATTTATGCCTTTATTTTTTTCACGCCTTTATATGATATGAAAATATTTTTGTTTCAAAAAATATGATATATATTATTTTTTAAAAATATTTTAAAATATTCAGTTCTATTACTTCAGGCATATTTTTTTATGAAAATAACAATAAATTTAAGGAATTAATCGATTTTTTTTATTGTAAAACAAGTGTTTTAGCTACGTTGAACCATGGCTACCCGATTTAGCCAGAATAATTTACAAATAATTTTTAATTTTCATTCTGATATTATGGACTACATACAACCAAGAATTATCGACCGAGAAAATCCGTTTTGTTTTTATTTTGTAAATAAATGTAACCTTCATATGCTCGTCCAAGGGAGAGTATATTTTGATTGTACTAATGTTGTAAAAAGATAAAAATTATGTTGACAGAACAGAACGTTTATTTAATCTAAAATATTTAAAAAAATATATATGAATAACCAAAATTAAAATCTACAAGTGCTTTAAAAATAGTTGTTTGAATACTTTTTGGAGCAACAGATTGCCAATAAAGCTTAAGTTATTTTTTCTCAGTCTGAGTGAAAATACCGAAACGGCATTTTTATCGAAACTATAGATTGGATAAAAATGCCAAGCGAAAACCTTTTCTCTAAAAATATTAGAAAGCAAAAAATAAGCTTTATTCAATACAGATAAAAACCCTTTTCTATGGCTGAAAATTTACATATATCAACTACAGGAAGACATGAAACTCTTTATACCATTATCTTATTCATGCAAGCGTACCTCATTATTTTTATTATGTATTTATTATAAATACAATTCGCTTCCTGTGCAGAATATATAAAAGTAAGTTACCGAACAGTTACATATGTTTTATTTGCTTTTCAAATTATCTTTATGTCAATGTTGATATTAAATTACAAATATTTTCTTTAACATTAAGAAAAGGTTACCTTTATTTATAAAAAAAATAAAAAAATACTACATACCTTTAAGAATAACGAAGGTTGGTATCTTTCGTCATGAAAAGCTTGGATTTTTTTTTTAAATTATATTAGTTTATTCTTTGTTGCTATAGCTACACTCTTATTACTCTCGACATAATGTAGACATCATAATTAACTGAATTTACTATACATTAGTAATGAAATATAAATTCTACATAAATGAAAAGGACGTATGATTGTTTTAATGAAATCATACACATAACTTGGAAGTCACGAAAACAAAGTCAATGAAAAACAGCTCAATATATAAATAATTTCATTAAACGTTAAGGTTCATTATATAAGCACTTACAGGAGAATTTACAACACTTGCTTGTACTTACACTTACAACAGATGCTGATAGTGATTCTCATGTTTTTCATCTGTGGATCTTATGACGCTTACCATTATTTTTATTTACCAATGGATATAGCTTATTTTATAAATAAGGTATATCTATTGCTATGTTTCCACAAATTTATTAATTTTGGTATGTTGCCAAATCAACAAATTCAAATATATATAATCGTAAAAACATATACTTTGAGTAGACTGCAGTACTTTTAAATACAAAGAATTACATTTATAACATACGGATGCATTTATGTATTTATATCTAAGTTTCTAAGTTAAGAAATGTAAGTTTGGTGTTTATTTCTATCGACTACTTCCCAGCGTGCACTAAATTATATTAACTAAGATGTGTTGATAAGCAACATAATTTTTGTACATAATCAGTGTTCATACTAATAGAAAACAGAATGTTTGATTTTTAAGTTGCAATATTAACTGAATCATCATGCTTGTCATATTTTCACAGCAGATAACGCAATTAATATACTGCTATCATCTTAAATATCAAAACATTTGTACGCACTGACTAAACAATTTCTCAAATTTCTTAGCCATATTCCACAAGTATAAATGTTTGAATACACGTTCATTAGCTATGTTATTTTGAATTGGGTGGACGATGCGTATCATAAAAGACGACGTTTTTTCTAAACGCCCTGCGAAACCGCACAAAATCGAACATTCAATATTTACGTTGGGTCCCCGCATAGAACGAGCCGCAGGGCGCGGCGGTAATTCAAAAGCAAAACAATGTCCAGCCCGCGGTCACTTTTGTATTATCATTCGATAACTTGAACCGCACTCCCCCAGTACAGTCAGTATGTGCCCAGAGACCCCAAAGTACCGGGATTTATAAGCCCCAAGGACTAAAGTCCAGAGGGTGTATCGGGAGGATTTCTTCCTAAAATAACATTCTTTGAAATTATGTCTTTACCTTTTATCAAATATTACGTTCAATACTTCGCAATAATCATAATATACGAGTATCAGTCCATTTTTTTGTTATTTCTCTATAAAGGTGTAGAACCTTTTTCAACAAATAGTTCTGATCCATTTGTAAGTTGTTGAGCTGTGTCAATGTGCTATGGTGTTGAGAATATGCGTATAATTGATGTGTAGTCGTTGTGGGTTAGTGTGGATTGGGATGCTTATGTGAGAAATGTTTGTTAATCTGAATCTCAATAATGTATAAATATGAAGTTTAAATAATAAAATAAATATAATCTACTAGTCAGTGTATTGAAAGATTATTTTTAAGTATTTACGTGTTTAATATATGAAGAAAAGAGTAAAAGGAATAAGGCAACTAGTAGTTTTAGTATCTCGTTAAGGAAAACTTGAGTTATTTGAATTGTCGAGTTCAAATAATAATAAGAGGATAATTATATTTTTTTAATTTTTATCATATTTGATAATAATGTTGGTTTAATCAGATAAATAAAAAATATTTGAATACTTCAATTCTGACTTATTTTTTAATTAAGGTATTATTAGCTCGTTCTAGAATTAGTATGATTAATTTATATAAAAATACTTCAGCCTATTAAATTTCAATACACTCGTTGTGTAAACATCAGTAAATAAACGTTTACCGTAATTTTTTTAACTAAATATTTCAGTTGCTAGATCGTATTTTTTTGATCAACGAATACAATGAAATATTTTTTACATTTACTACCTGCAATCACTTTTTTGGATCCCACGTATTGGTAATCTACATACAAATACATAATGCATAATTTCTGTTCACATAACTACATCTGTTCTAAATGTAATATGTTTTTCATAGATTGGACATTAAATTTTAGTGACATGCTTATTAACCACTTGCAGAAAAAAATATCCTAATGAAATTAATCACGATAGTATATATATATAAACAAAGCTTGCAATTCCAGTTCTCTAATGTTTATTCAAAGACAATAAAGCTTACGTCAAGTACAAGGATACTTGCTGCTTAGTATTCATACGACTATTAACCCCACATAAACTAGAGATACGACCTTTTTTGGACAATTTGTGGTCGCAGATAAAGTAATCCTGCACGATATTTATTTTGTACATAATTCGTATAATTTACGATACCCAAAAATTGCTTTGCCATATTACATCTCGTAAATTGTTCACTCGTAGAAGAAAACTTACACAACACGAATCATCTTAATATTTTTAATTAGGTTTATAAAAATCTTGTATTATTTTATATTTTATATATCAGTTATATGAAAATATTTTGGAAAATGTACCAGAATACATAATTATTTACTTTAGTAGTTGATATTTATTATGAATATTAATGTTTCATATGTTTACAATCAATAACTAATAATTTGTATCCACTTTCCATGATTTCAGTAATAAGGTTGATGTATAAATCCGTGTTTTAGTAAAAAAAAAATATATTTAGTTAAATAGTTAGGGGTTATGCTTAATAATATTGAATTTATAGATATATATAAGTATTTTATATAGAGAATTAAATACTTTATTCTTAAATTTTGTCACTTCAGCGATTGTTTACAAATGATATATTGACAAATTGTATCAATGAACGTAAAATTGCGGTCCTATTTAAGTAATTAACAGTTATTCTACGTGAAACATAACATAACTAAATGTACATAATTCGTTATATTGATCACTCTAAAAATGTTTTTAGCGGATATTTAAGAAAATATTCCTTTACGCTTGATATTTGTTGATCATTTAAGACTCATACCAATATTTATCAAGTGATAAATGCATATAAATTTACTGCAAATATCATCTTAAACGTCAATTGACCAATAAATCGATCACATAATTTTTTTCTCATATGGTGGCTTAGTAGGCAGAGGCAATGTTCAGTTATTATACTCGCAATTTGATCGATGTACGAGTATAAATATCATTTATTTGCTTAGATGAATTCATGTTAATTTCATTGATATATGTCTGTGAAATATTTTAATTTTAGAATTAATTTTAATTAAAAAACTAATAAATTAAAAATATTTAGTTTTGATTGACAATTTATTTTTATGATTACATGTTTCGGCCTTCCTGAAGACCATCATCAATAATCAGGAAGGTCGAAACATGTAATCATTAAAATAAATTGTGAATCAAAACTAAATATTTTTAATTTATATTAATTTTTTAATTAAAATTAATTTTAAAATTATAATTATGCAGTTTCACCAGGTATTTTCAGTTGATAACCTCAATCTTATTAAAAAAAAACTGTGAAATATATTATATCAAATATTGATTGACAAATAGTTTCCGAGCACTTCGAAGAACTTTGCAAGATTGGGCATCTGAGTCATCAACATATTAAGCCATCTCATTACCTACAGGTAACGTGATGGGATCTGCTTCAAGGCCTAGAATCTCCGGGATGAAATTGCCGGTCTCCTGGATCCCTGAGATGGAAGAAATCGGAGCTCAATAGACCTCTGATTATGATTAAAGCGACCTCACTTTGAGGATGCTCACCTGGAAAATTATCTAGCCTAACGGACAGAATTAGCTGAAATCTTATTATAGAAATCACGTTTTCTGCTGTTAATGAGATGGTATTAGATGTGAAGAATAATAGGATTATAAAGAATAATTATCGTTAAATGACGTATTACAGACTTTGGATTATGCCGTTGCTTATTTGAAACTTAAAAAAAATAAAATTACGTCACACTTTTCATTATATAAACACACATGAATGCTCAATAATAAGTTTTTGTTGCTTCGTGGACTGTATGTTTGTCAAATAGTAATAAATTTAAAGTATTTATTTACATGCTTCTTGTATATACTCCTTTATGTGGGAGGAAATTCAGTGAAGAGTAAATGCTTTGAGAGCATTTAAAAATAATGCTGATGTAGTGTAAAGTACTTAGATTCCAAAAAAAATTTTCTTCTGAATTGCTAAATGTCAACCATGTAGGGACACCTAGAAAGATTTTCAATAAACTGTCGTTGGTGATAAGGTGTAGATGGATGATGCAAGTATTTAAAAATTGATAAAATATTAAGTTGATGCATGCCTATTGTAGTTTATTATGTAATTAAATTCTATGATTTTTATCTGCAGGATGGCCTCGGTGTAGTCAGTTACTTAAATTTAATTTTAAACTCAAAGTGGTTTTAAGGTTTAATAAAATATTACTTTATTGGGAGAAAAATATTTGAAACTATCAAAATGAAAATTAATATTGTGTACCTGTTTCCTCGATATTTTTTTATCGAAGTTGTATAAAATTATGATGCTTTATTTATAAGCCTGACAACCAGCACGGTAGGTCAATTTGAAGAAATATAATTTATTACATTCATATCAATTACTTTGATATGTGCCTTATCACTTTGACGAATTTTCTTTTATAAATCCATACTTTTTTATACGTAATGAAAATGTTACATATCCATTGAAAATCCAAAGCGACGTTATTAAATCCTTCTGCGTCGCAGCGCACATTACACTGCCGCTGTTTTGATATTGTATTATTTTTCAATTTACCACATATACCCATCTCGGGAGAAGACATGTACGTCAGTTGTCTCCACGCATGGAATAAGCTGGCACGCGTCTTGTTACATGGGCTAAATTTTGGTCTGGCCTCGAAAAGCACGGACCCCAGAGCTTTCCGAAATTTGACAGGGTGTTGTCACAACGTTCCTTATTTATCGGAGACTGTCAAAAGCTGTGCCCAAAATAATAAACTGCAAGATTTTTAGGCAAATATAAGCATATTGTTGCGAAAAGTAATGCATTGTGCAAATTTATAAAGATCAGTAACGTTATGCCTTAACTTGGTTGCGTTGTGTGTCATTAGATGAATACATTAGTACTGTAGAATCAAATAGTGTAGGCTTAAGGAATGTTGATGGCTAATAATACAAACTCTTAAAAATTTTGCTCTCTGTTCAACCTCTAAGGTTTTCTCGCTAGTTTTGAAAGCTTTCGAAAACAGTTCATACATTGTATATTGCGGCGAGTTTCATGTCACAGTTGATATGGAATCTAGCGACGACTCTTGTAACTAAGTTGACAAACTGTATGGTGACAATTTGTAAGGATAATATGTTACCTTGGTACTATGGCACTTAAAAAAATGGCTTCAATAATCTTAGCATGCTTTTGATTGATCGAGGAATATTGATCTTGGGTTAAGTCGTTTGTCGTTAATTTCTTTTTTTCTCTTATAGTTTGCTGTAGGAGTCATCTTTAAATTTGACGAATGTTTATATCAAAACTAAAGATAACCCTCTGGTAGTAAAGTCCTGTGGAATTTTTTTATGTGTTGGTATTGTGCATACAAATATTATCAACTTGTAATGAAACTGATACTTTTGCGTCCATTATTTGATTGAATAAATTTGTAAAAAAGTTTACTTAGTAGTAAGTGGACAAAAATAATATTATTCGCAGTGAGTCAAAAAATTGGATTGTAGAAATATTGGTAGAAGCCTCATTTTATTATTGATTTTATTATAAAAATTAGAAACTCGTTAATGTTTTCGAAACGTGGAAGTCACGTTGCTTTATACTATAACTCTCGTGTATTTTTTCTGCCTTAAAAAACATAAAAAAATGTGTTAGAAACTTTAACAGGATATCTCAAGGCCTTTCTTTCGTCAAATGACTAGACATCTAGACCCCATGGGTATACGCACGCGTCGGTGTTATTATTGGAGGAATTTCCTTCGCCAAATTTCCCCAAACACTGGGAAATTATAAACGTCATGTGTCATCCCTGAGGTGTGGCGCCTGTCACCCACTGTCATTCAAAATATTTTGATGCGGGATTTTTGTTTTTTTAAGATGGTATTATACAATATTACCAAAGTATGTCAATCACTAGTAAATAATTTTATAAATTATTGTGTTTTATTTTAATTTATTTATACGGATATTAATATTACAGAACATAAACTGTTGAGAGAAACTATTTTAAGTAACATATTTTGACATTTCAGTTCCTAAATTTTATATTTTTTTATTGAAAATAGTTTCTTACAATTACTTAATTTTTTTAATACATTTATTTATATTAATGATAATATAACGATTGTTATTTTTTATAATTAACAATAGTACGTACAGGGTACAATAGTGTTCCAAGAACACTATTATGTTATTGCATAGTACATTTGTAACCAGTCATTTTATACGCGACTTATTTGGGAGTATTTTGGTAGTATTTTGTAGTATTTTGGTAGTATTTTGGTAGTATTTTGGTAGTATTTTGGTAGTATTTTGGTAGTATTTTGGTAGTATTTTGGTAGTATTTTGGTAGTATTATGGTAGTATTTTCATATTAATTTGGTTCTGTTTTTAATAATATTAAGGTAGTATTTTTATAGTATCATATGGCATCATGTGCAAAATGATACTACATATAATGCAATCTACTGAAATCGGCATAAATTAGAATAACGTTCCATACAAATTTGATGAAAAAAAGTTTTTTTTTACATTTTGGTGACTTTTTACAATATTTTAATAGTCATTTTTCTATTAAAGATCAATACGAATACTCGTATCATGCAAATCAATCTCTCCGTTTTTGAATTGTAAATGGTATAAAAACCACGACTTTCTGTTTTATGTACATATATATATATATGTATATATATTTATTACCGTATAGAGAATTATCAAATAAAAAATGTTTTCAATTTATAATAAATTATTGCTTTATTCCTGGTAATACATAAAATAAACAAATCGTTAAAATTACAGCGTCGAAATAATATAAGATAATAAAATGCCATAGTATTTCTACAAGCTGTTTATTTACGTATTATTATTATTTCAATCGCTATTAATTAAGGAGATATAGCGGTAATAAAAAGTTATGGGTTATTTCCATGATTGAAATTTAATGCGTTTATTAATTGCTTTTGCATAAATATTTACTGAAAACTAAAAAACATTTTTTTATTCTTTTATAAAACCATTGTTTTTTTTAAATTAACGACATTAAATTTATTTTTAAAAACTAATACAATTTCAAATTGTTAAGAGTTAAACTCACCCCTATATTTGGACAGTCGTGTATAAATAGTAAATATTATATTTAATGTTTTTTATGTAAACTCATGCAGGAGAGCACAACCGGTCAAGACCAGTGCACTCTATGACGCTCATCCAGGGAGGCTGGACGCTGCATTAGGGAAACGTGTGTTGTGTTCGTGTTTGTGTGTGGGTTAAGGAGATTGCAAGTGTATATTTAGCTGTTTCTTGAAGAGATCCAAGGAGTAGGCAGGAGGAAAGACAGACGCTGGAAGAGCATTCCAAAGCTTACCGGTGGCATTTAGAAAGGAGCTATAGAAACCGCCAGTCCTTGGTCGATACACATTAACCGTGTATGGATGTTCAGCAAGTGTAAGATGAGTTTTATGGTTGTGGGTGGGTGCAGCAGGAATTATTTCTTTAAGTTCCGAAGAGCAGCGACCGTGGTAATAACGGTGGAAAAGACTCAAGTGAATCAAACTGACGCCTATGTTCCATTAGCACTTTCAGTATATAATATCATCAATAGATTCTATGATGCTTGTATTATTTAAGTGATGTTATCAGTATATATGTGATATAAATAAAATAACAAATATATAACCATTTTATTTTATTATACACTTAATTTTTTAAATTTAACAAATTTTAATTTAATTAATTGATTATTAATAATAATAAATTAATAATAAATGATCAATTATTGAAGATCTCTAGGGAGGCTGAAACATGTAATCAGTTAAAATAAATGTGAATCGAAACTAAATATTTTTAATGTTCTATTTTTTTAATTTAATTAATTTGAAATTATAATTATACAGTTTCACCAAGTATTGTCAGTTGATAACCTTAATGTTAGTTTTCTAGATGGTGTAGTTGCAATGAAACCATTACTTTTGCAGATGAAATTCATCCATTTGCAAATTCAATTGACCGTTTTTGAAAATGAAATGATACCTTTAAAAAAACGTTTTAAGAATACAAAAATCGAATAAAGAAAAACTTTTGATTTAATGTAATTTATTTTATACTTAAAAAAACTGTTTGTACATACGAGTACATATATTGTCACTTAAAAGGTGCGAATCAGTTGATTGAGTTTATATGTGTGTCTTAATTTATTTAAAATAAAAAACATTTGCAAACGGATTGATTTCATTAATTAGATTTGATGACATAAATTTGCGAAAGGATGAATTTCGTTTGCGAAAAGGATAAACAGACTTGTGACTGTATCATAATATTATTAAATTTCTTACTTTATTTGAAACACATAATAAACCAACATGGCTTGCATATCAATTACCAGCAAAATCCTTTTAATATTCCTCAGCGCGCGTGAAATGCGTCAAAGCTAAAAAATCTCATTTGCGAAGAGTGCGGAATCAAAATCAAAATCGCGAAAAATTGTTTGTAATATTTTTGAGCCGTAAATATGAAATTCCATCACGTTTTACGGCCGTCAACGTTCCAGCCTCCTTAGGGAGGAGAGCCTTTGGAACGTATCGCATCTCAGCAAGGGCGTATTGACGTATTGGACACGTTCCAAGAAGTGCTGTATGCAATGTTGCAAACAAAATACACTATAAATGCCGGTGAAGCATTTCACTGCATGTAGTTTTTATCTGGCTGAAATTAGTATTTATTAAATAATCGAAAAAAAAACTAGCTAAATTACTAAAAATACTGAGCCGTTCTTAGGAATAAATAAACGTTTCAAGCACATTGTTTTTTTTCACCATTTTCGCTCTATATGTGGAGGTAATGGACACCAAAAATTGTCATTTCACTTTTCTGTAAGATCAGGTTGTTTATTCCTATGAACACCTACACCCGGAGGTCCAAATGGGAAAATAGATGGTTCCCGGGAGTCTCGAGGGTAAGAGTCTGCGAACTTGCATAGACTGCATCTGTGGTACCAAAAAATAACTTGAGCATTCAAAAATCAGCGTTTTTTGAGGACGTAGAATGATCAACCCGAAGCTCCCCAAGGCCTAGACACATTTTTTGTCTTTAAGGGGTGGCTCAACCCTACCGGGGGCATGTTAAGAACTTTGATTTTTTTTGAAAATTTTGAAAAAATTAAACTTGGTTGGGATTTGAATCGACAGCATCTGAATAACAGACATATGCTTTGACCAATGGACTATGCCACCTGAATTATGACTAATTATCTCTTTTAAAAATGATACTAACAAACTCCTATGTATTCATTAAAGAATTATATGTTATTTATATTAAAAGCAAAATACATATTTCTTACCTTGTAATAACTTGGATCAGACTGTTTAATCACTTTGCAGTTGGAACTGATTGCTTTATTAGGGGGATACCATTTTGATAATCTTACTTGCATATGAATTTTTGGAAAATATCAATTCCGCTTGAACGAATCATTCACAATGCTTTCGAGAACTATTCCTTTTACGATATTAAAACACACAATTCCCAATAAAAATTGACAGTCTCGCATTGGAGTTTATTTTATTTCTGCGCCAGAGTGTTTCTGGGAGACATAGCGATGCGCCCGGCCGACCTAAAACCGCGAAACAATTTCCGCCGAGGCCTGCATATCATAAATATCGTGTACAACGTTGAAAAAAAAACTCGTATAGCAATAGTATATGTATAGTATATGCCCTGAATACGCCCCTAAATAATGTGAGTTTTGCGTTAAGAGAATATATCAATTCCCTTTTTCAAAACTGGAATTGTTTTTGAAAAAAAAAATGAATTAACGCTTGGAAATAACATCTTGAAAGAAGGGCTTAAAACGTTAAAGACTCGGGCAAAATGCCCTGTATTTTTAAGTCAATTTTTTGAATAAAAAAAAATTAGATTAAATCAACGAAAGAAGGGCTGTAAACATTAATATTTTTTCGTCAATTAATTGAGACTATTTATCTTATGGGATATTTTGCTGTAAGATATACAATTCTTCTGAAGGATATACAATTGCATGAAGGATTTTATATAATATTATAATTAAAAAGTAATGGTTAAGTAAAAAATTAAATGAGTATTTTAAAATTGTTTTTTATGTTGTTGTTGAAACTAAATTATGAGATTAAATTTTTGAATATTGCACCAAATATTTAATATAAATTGTAACATATGCCACAAAGGAAAATAATAAAACTTAAATCTGATAATTTGATTGATCAAAGAAAGCTAATTTTACTATTTTTCAATATTGAAACCTTAAGTTAACAATATTTTTATTAGTACCGCCACTCTATACATGAATCAGGGATAAAATAGCGACCATAACTGTTACCTAATATAATAAAAGAAATCGGTTCCAATGTTTGAATTAAATATTATTGTCGTATGCATTACTTTATTTGAATTGTTTTTATTAACACGTTAGGTACACATTTTTACATTAATTGACTGCGTGAAAATAAAATATATATTATCTTGTTTGCTTACTTAACATACTCCTCTTTCATTTAAGCTGAAAAATCAATTTAGCACGATTATAAATCTATAATAAAATTGTACCTATGCGTTTTTGTGACAATTCACGTTTCCAGAAGACTCAACTGCAAATTTAAATATATAAAATTCGGTCAATAGTTAAATTATAAAAAAAATACTTTATAATTTCTACGATTATGCATATATGTATAATTTTACTATTAAACATATTCATATTTTCACTTTTAACCGTGGTATTCTTAAATGACCGTAATGATGATATAGTTTGGCTCCACTGAAAGGAATTAAGTGATATTAAGGCGATTAAAAATGCGCGTACGTAGTGAGCGAAATGCATTTTATTAATTTTTAATCCTAGTTCTGGTCCACTGGGGAAGCCTGCAGGCTATCTGTAGTTTTGCAAATGGCGGGAGGTGACGAATATTTTATACACTGCAGAACACTTGTATATTTACGGCATGAGCAAGCTGCCAGGTATTTCTGAATTTCTTACCTTACTTCCTTCAAAAGTTCTCGTCTGTATAATGGGTTCTAACTTATTTATCATACAACCTTCTGCTGTCCTAGTACACGAAAAACTTAGAGCTTTTATTAAATATTTAATAAATTAATTATTTTAGAAAAGAATACTTGTTAATAAAATTTAAATTTTATTTAACACTAAATTCCGAAAACTATCAACATATCATTCAAATATTTAACTGTTTAATTCATATAATTCATATTCAAGTGACTAAATAGAGATATAAAATATGTATTACTAAAAAGATTAGGAATTATTAAGGTATGCCTCTGTCTGAAATAAAAAAGGCCTATTTTTATTTGTTCAGTTATAAAATTAAAATGTCAGTTTAAGACAGTATTTTACATTGCCAGTAAACTGTGTCCGTAAAATGATCAGATTTTTAATTAAATGATACGTTTTTGTAAATAAATGGATAGTTTTAGCCTGAGGGCTAGTGTGTAGATAGGCGTAACATGTAAATTTATGAGCATGGTTATGAATTACTAGAACATCAAATGAAAACCTAAACTGATCTATTATTAATTACTATTCATCAATTATTAACTGCCAACTTTTTTTCTACTACCTACGTATATTTTAATACTGTTTTTTTTAAAAACTTTGAATGAATTTACAACTGACCATTTCTTGAATATTAACTGGCCATTATTCAAAATTTAATACTGACAAAATAATTACTTGCTAAAAAAAAACTTTAATATACAGAAATTAAAATCAGAGGTTAAAATTTCTATAGTCAGGTAAAAACTCTATATCAATTTTAAATAATGAAAAACAACCAACAAATAGAGAAAAAAAATCTACTGCAGCTACTTTTGATTATTATCGGAGTAATATTTCAAATTAAATGTCAAAAATCTTTTCTCAACCATTGAAGTTACAGTACTATAGTTCACTTCAAGCACATTGTGGGTTTATATACAGACACAATTATGTAGAAAGACACCACTCTTAAATGTTTTTAATATTGTTGATAACGACTTTAAGCCGAGCAATGTTTATACATTTAAAAAAGAGATTAAATATTATATTTTTGTGGTCAAATATGACTCGTGGGCCGCACTTTGTAACCATATATTCGATACATCAGGTCTCTCTAATCCTCGTATTATGTCGCAGCTTGATAGACTATTTGGAAGACTCAACTGAACGGCGACACTTTGCCCGATAGTTGAGGCAGTTTTGAATCTGGAGACTAATTTAATTGAAAGCTTCACAGCTCTCAAAGCGAGCGAAGCATCAGCATCAGCATGTCAGGAACTATGCGAAACACACTATATATTACAATATATAATTAGTTATAATAGTCATGCTATTACGAGTAGAACACTGAATGTATCAATTTTTCATGTGTCATTTTTAAATGAAGTTATTTGTGTTTTTGTTCTCGAAATTTATTTAAGCATCAGGCAAATGAAAAATGATGCAGCGTAAGGCTATTATGTACCTTCCTATCTATTTTTTGCAAACAGAAATATATTACAACATAGATCACTTAAAGATATTTTGTTTGACGGTATTTTAAACATTATGCTCCAATCGAAAAACATTATCACAATTGGGCTATGATCAACCTTAGGTACCATTAAATATGATTTTTATATTGCATGGTTTTATGATGGATCATGAATCTTCAAAATGCACGTCTCACTAAAAAATAGGCCAAAACTAATTGTGGTGGCATTTTACTGTAGACATATTCTTGTAATCATTCAAATGTGCGACAATTAAAGAGAATAGTTAAATATTTGTTTAAAATCTTAATCTAAATTCTTATATAGTGTATCTGTGCCAAGAAAATACCTTGTATACATTTTTATTAATAATGCGTGAGTATTGTTTTTTTAAATTCATTTATGTTTTATAAAGTTATCTTTAATAAATTATGTGTTTTTTATTATAAGCTAACAGTCCCCCATTGTATTGACTTATCACTATAAATAACAAGTTAAGAGTATCGCAAGTTGTAGTGACTAAATATTTTTACTGTAAAATAAGCAAATTAAATATGCGGAAAATAAAGAACAGGTTTCAATGATAAATGAACACAAAATGTTAAGGTCTTATGTGGTACATTAAAAGATAAAAAAAAGTCAAAACAATGATATAATTTTAAGTGGTTTATAAAGTACAAATATTGATTCAAATTCTTGACTCATAGTTGAGAAAGGAATTTCTATTGTAAATTTATTTAGAAGTTTTCCTTTGAACGCGCCTTTTCATACAACATTACATTTTGTTATCAAACAATGAAACACAAATATTATTTTCCAAGCAGCTGCAGCGTCATTAATAATCCAATTAAATAAGGAATAACCTGAAACGAACGGCCATACTAAAATGTTCTCAGAAGGAGTAATGGAAGCACAATAAAACTTGTACATAAAATAAGTTATCGTGTGTCCGCAGTATGGTTTTTGATTCCGGGCATATTTTGTCGACGGACCCCCATAAATCCCTCGGGTATTAAATCACTCACTTATCTAATAAAACAAGTGAGATTAATTAGGTTGGCCGTAAGAGGCTGGGTTTATGTGTTTTATTGCTGTAATATATTTTGCACGGGATTTTTCTATTATGCCTTAAGGTGTGCTGCCAGCTGAGAGAATCGGATCTGTCATAGACTAGAAAAAAAATATGGTTCACAAATTATTCCGAATGATATATGGATTAATAAATACATACATTTTATACATAATCAAGAGAAAAAAGCAACGATAAAAATATTTAAACATTAATATAATGTGATATATGAAAAGACTGTTAAGAAATATCTTACATTTTTTATTTGTTGACGACATGCTTCGTAAAGAAGCCATTATATATTCAAATAAGAGGTTGGTTTACATGTATTTTAGATAAAAAAAATGTTACCATTTTTGTCAGAGTAGGACTTAGGGTAATAGTATATTTTAGCGCGTTTCTCGTAAGATTATAGAAGAAAGCGACATTGAGTATGTACACAAATTTGGATGGATTACCTCGTATTTATTACATTAAATCGTTTATTGGGCTTAGCCGTCCTTTAAAACCAAATAATCTAGGTCTCAGGAACATCTAGCTCGTTATTCTTTCTCTTAAAAAATGATTGAGAAATTTGTGATATTTAACGCTTTCGAAGACCTTTATAAAAAGTACGTGCCTACCTTAAGGCACTAAATTTACTACCGTATTTGTAGCAAGATCGAAAATTTTGTGTAAAGACGATCTTGAATAGGATGCCACTTATCAAATAAGAAATGGCCACTGTAGAGTCCGTTATGTTTGAACAGAAAGTTTGAACCTTCATACAAAATATGAGAAAATGATGAGCAGACTTGTCCCACACTATAAGGAAAAAAATGTATCAACAGTCGTGTTCCATGGGTCGTACGAAAAATTACTGCTAAGGATAGGGTTTATTTTTCTTTTTTATGTAAGCACATACCGGAGAATAGTAATAGATGGTGATAGTAATTCTGAAGTCTCATCTGTGGAACTCAATGCTGCTTACCATGCTGCATATGGCTATGTGGAGTGTTGATCCGCCAACGTCAAGTCCACAGACCGAGAGTCACGCATCATCTTTAATTATTACAGGAATTAACTATAAATTCGTTTGATTAATAGGCTATGACTGGCATTTTACGGGTGAGGGATCAAATTCACACCAACCAGGGGTATTTTAGAACTCAAAAATCGTTAAATTCGTCGCTCGACACTTAAACCGGGTGGACGTGTCTAGTCATCCTACCTACAGGATGGCGCACAGTTGCGATTGTGATATCGGGCAAATACATCGTCGCTTAGACGAACACCGATTGCTGCTGGAGCGGTTCTTAAAAGCTGTTGGATGCGGGAAGGAAGATGCACTGACTTCCGTTGGTGTGGACCCTCCACCCAACCCAACAAGTCTGCCGACTTCCCACAGAAGGCGCTTGCCTCGAGCGTGCAAATCAATTCCGGCTACCTACGCTGCAGCTGTCACCATTCTTGTGTTGACGTCGCTTAACTGTGACAGCAGAGACTCCGAGCCTGCCATCAATGAATCCGCTTCGAGTGAGGCCACCGAACAGGACTCCTCGGAAGATACTATCGAAGGAGCCCCTGCTGTTTCGAGCAAGGCTCCCAAGGACTCCCGTTCTAAGCCAGGACGTATCATCGTTCGAGGAACTGGAGGACCTTAGTGCTTTCTCCGTGGATGTCCTCTCCCTCCCCGGAGCAATCTTTCCAGGAGAATTTCACCGCTCTAAGTTGAGTCGCACCTCTCCTGATGGGGAAAGGCAACAACATTCAGCACGTCTGGTGCTCCGTGGCTCTGCAGCTCCTTCAAAGAAGGTTACTGGAGTGAAGATGGCGTATCTTCACGCCAAGGGCCTTCACCCAGATACATCGGCTGAAGACTTGCAGAGCTCCTTGGCAGTGCCCGCTGCATTCAATCCTTCTTGGATGACCATCAGGAGGATTGTCAGCAGGCGGACGCTGTCAACTTCTTTCAATGTCGGAGTCATCGCGACTTCGCTGGAGTCTCTCATGGAGTCTGAAGTGTGGCCTGAAAGGACCATTGTTCAACCCTGGATACGTGTAAGACGAAAGAATCGCAGTGAACAGTGGTTGAAACCAACTTGAGTGAAGATATTGACTTATTTAGTGTAATATTGCTTTAGATTCAGTGCTGGTGTTTATGGAGGCGAAATGTTACACGTTTGATTTTGTGACGATAATGCCGTGTTATTTGTGTGTCAATCATGATATAATTTTGACAGGGTTTTTGTAACAAGTCAAACTATTTATCTTAAGTCTTCTGACGCTAGTTCTGAGTGTAAGGTCAGTGGTATTAAATGTGTCAATAAATTTACATCGCCACACTTATTTTACCTTTTGTATTTTTATTTTATTATAATTGTACTTCAGAAATGCATTAAGTTGATAAAAATTTGTAATATTTCTGCAAGGAAAAAATAAATAAAATTGAAATTGAAATAAAAATGTTTTTTGTTTAATCTCCGTCGGGGATCGAACCCACGGCCTTTGGCTTGCAAAGCAAACGCTTTGACCATTTAGCTATACCCGCCGGCAAATGAGGTGGATACAGATCGTGGTGGTGTACTTGTTCTTAGTATATAAAACGATTTTTGCTGGTGAAACACCTACGCACCTAGTTTTTTGGATGTGAAATCGGCGGTAGACTCAATCCAATCACAATTTTTAATTTTACCCGATATCGATACTACCAAGGCGTATTTCATTGAAAGTTTTAGTGAATAAAATAGTTTTTGTACGGATGGCTGCATTGTCACGTACCGAGGGCCTAGTCCGCGAAGTATCGATGTGTTTACGCAATATAAGGATCAGGCGGATTTGTTGGGTCGCCATTAAATAATCTGGATGGCCATAAATGGGATTAATCTAAATTTGAACAAATATTGACTGCGAGTAACGCCCATCGCGTGACCGGACATAAGCCCCGCCGGTCATTACAAATAATAATGTCTAGAGCAGATTACCTGAGAAACCTATTATATTATATTTTATTAGTCATATTTCGAGCGTCTGGTTTCAAGTTTGCGTAACTAAGCAACTTTCATCTTTCTCTTACCGCGTTTACAAAATATTTCACATTTACGAGTAGGTGCAGTGTAGACACAATAAGTAAAAAAAAGTGACTGCTTGGAATCAAGCAATATTTTAGAGCGGTATAAATCTATGGGCAAAATGGTTGGTTCGAAACGTCCGCGGTTCGCATCCCGCTCCTGCCGATATTTTTTCTGAATTAATTGACTCGTTTAAAATTTTTTACGTATAGTTTATGTATATTTAATTACTAATTTTAATATTTGTTCGTCAACCTACAATAATAAAATAAAAAGGGGCATTTATATACAGTCGATTCCGCTTAATTGGGACACCGCTTAATTGGGACAGTCGCTTATTTAGGATAAATCTCAAAGAACAGAAACAAAACCAAGAAACCAATATTAAATTTATATGTTTAATTCTGCTTAAAGGGACAGGCGGAGCACATGTTTTGGTCGCCATTAAATAATCTCGATGGCCATAAATGGGATTAATCTAAATTTGTCTTAACAAATATTGACTGCGGTATTACAAGAAGGACAAGTGACGATGACATGAGTCACCTGTGCCGGTAATTAGGCAAAAAATTTATGTTACAGAGTTATTTTATGCAGGAAGGAAATGAAAGGATTTTATTACATTTCACACTGAATATCTGTGTGCTTATTTTGTAGAACTTTCAAATGTTCTCTTAACAAAAGACTACACATATTTCTTTTTTGCATTGAATTACATTGTATGTACCTACCCATCTATTATTTTAGTTAGGATTTTTTTTTCTTAAAAGTTTATATTACATATTTGTAATTTACATGATAATTTATATAACCTGTATTTAATTTACAGTTTCCAAAAGTTTATAAAATAAAATTATTGAAAAAAATATGCATTGTTTAATTTTATATGTGTATTACTGGTTAATGGCCTTAGTTGCCAAAACCAAAAAAAAACAATTAAATATAAAAACCAAATTCATTACTAATTTTAAAATTTGTTCCCAATTAACCTAATCAACTAATAAATAAAACTCTGGGCATTTATATAATCAATTCCGCTTAGACATGGGAATGTGTACAATTGGGACAGTCCCAGATTATTTAATGGCGACAAAAGAAGAAGAGGCATTTGTTTATTAAAACTTAGAGATTTAATTTAAATGTTGTAAATGAAATAATTACTTAATTTTTTTAGTTTTAATTAAACAATTTAAATGATTCGGACAAATTCCGTAATTAAAGCTTTTTAAGGTAATGAAAATAAATTTAAGATCACATTCGAAAATGACCCTATGACGCTCCGCCATGAAGGATATACGCTTTATGCAGGTGTTGAGTTTGTGTGTGTGTGTGTGTGTTGGGGAGATTGGAAGTGTATTGATATCAGCTCAATATAGCCCTTGCAGGCTGGTGCCGAAAAGCCTCGATATACAATCTTTTATCTCATATTTTTAGTCGCTCGCCTGACATGTGTGTGTCGACATTTTTTTTATTTAAATTTGTTTGTATAAGATATCCAGATTGTGTTAATGGGAAAACGGAGAGACTGGAAAATAATCCACTGAACGGTGGCACTTAGGATGGGTTGCTGTTCTTTGTTGACATTAACCGTATATGGATGCTCGGCAAGTGTAAGTTGGCTGGATCGGTTGTAGATGGGTCTATGTGGAGTTAATTATTTTTGTTCAAAAGAGCAGCGGACGTGGTAATAACAGTATAAAAGACTAGGTGAACCCATCTTACGTGTTACATAAATTATAAATAAATTGTTAAAAAAAAATATTCAGCGATTCCAGATTCTAAAATTAGATTTTGTTTCATGAAAGCGGTTTGGCATGCAAGCGATTTTTATAAAAATAAACCTAAACCATGCGGGTATAACGGTTTACATTCTGAATGTGTATGTAAACGTTGTACAGAAAATCTACACCAAACGATACAGATTCTGTATTCACGTTAAATGATCCCTACCCAAAAAGCTCTGTCGGGTTGTATAGACCCCTTAACACCTCCCACCCGTTGAAGGTGATACTTATGCAGTGTTTACACATAAAATGTATTAACTAAAACCACTGACACTTATTTTAAAAATTCCAATGTCAAATATATTCAGTGTAATTAGAATATCCGCCAGGCTAAATAATCTGATAATAATTTAAAGAAAATGATACAAAATAAGACTTTATTGTTCTTCGGTGTGATGTATGTGTGGCAGGAGAAGTCCAATCTATATTTATTGAGTAAATTTAAGCATTAATGGCAGTTTTTAAGTCCATTATAACGTAAAGGAAAGATTACTTTGTCAGACTTATAGAACAGTAACTTTGACAGTTCAACTGCCTTAGACATTATTATGAAATCAATTTATTTTTTACTCACCGTTACTGACTTCATTAATGTTATTATTTTTGTCACAACTTCAATCAGCATAAATATTAACTGTATGTAGTTTCTACAAAGAGTGTGTATTTTAAGTATGGTTGACATATGAAAACGAATTGAATATTCCAAGAAAATTAAAAAATATACATTTGCTTACAAATTTAATTTAAAAATTAATATTTATTAACAACAACAAAAAACTGGAGTGAATTTTACAGTAAATAAGATGTTGTCAATAAAACTTATTAGTTAGTTAACTAAATAAGTAGTTTAAAAATTAAAATGAATTAAAATTTTGATATTGTCATATATTTTAACATTTCCTATCAAAAAACATAACTATGATAAAAAACTTAATCACAATCGAATAAAATAATTGCAAAAATGATTTCGGAAATATTTTGTCTAAAATAACAGTCAACCCTTCACCTAAACACAACTAATATTTTATTCGTCTAATAATATCAACTCCAATTTATATGACTTTAAGAGGTCTTATTGTTTGTAATTTAATTTCCTAACCCACAACTAAAAAACATAAAAATACGTGTTATCACTGTCATTGTAAGTGTTACTTTATTACACACATTTGCGGATAGGTTTTTCAACCCTATCGGGGATTACACTGGCAGCGTTCCGTCTAGTGATAATAAACATCGAGCGGATATTGTTTTGCGACTTGCTTCGTTCTAGTAAATGGATATGGCCTATATATGTGTTTGAAATACGTCGATAACGTAAATACGGAGCGATTCTTCTCTCAGTATCGTATTTTAATAAACAAATACGGACTTGGCAAAACGTAGAACATTAATCGGAACAAAGTAGAATTATTTTTTATGTAAAAAAGTATTTAAAATATTCCTAGAAATTGACTTAAACAAAGGAAAAAATCATTTATAGAGAGAATAACTTAAATTATTAAGTTTTGGAAATGAATTATAGATTTAAAAAAATAATAAGGAACCAACTTTAAATTTGTATTCTTTAAAAAATTAGGTTATGTTCCTTAAACATTATTACACGTTGTATGTTGTGTCAATTTTATTTGTTATCTAATAGTGACTTTTATTAAATTGATCTATTTTAAAAGGTTGTCATAGATTCGGAAAACACAAAATTATTTTAATTTTCATTTGCCATTATCAAATTTTATTTAAATTGAATGTAAGTATAATTAAATATATAGTACTTTGATGTGCACGGTAGTTTTATAGTAATATTAAATTATGTGAAAAATAATTATCAAAAAAAAACTATCATCCCATACACTAGATTATCTTTCGCCTAAAAAGTCAAAAGAGTTATATTTGACGTCTAAAAACTTAAAAATAACTAACTTACTTAAAAGATATCAATTTCATATTTTGTTGCTTTTTTGTAATCTAGTTACATAAATAACTTACAATGTCTTTATATCTAATAAATTAGAGGCTCAATTGCGTTAATTTAAAAAAAATAAACAACACAACTTAACAATCTTACAAATATAAGTAATCTTTAATTTTTAAGCACTGTTAAATATTACTGAAATATTAAAAACACATTACTTTCTATTTTTCCATATCGCATTTCATATCATAACCGGATTACTCGCATCCGAGTCCCATATCGAATTATGCGTATCCATGATGATGAATTTCACAGTTTGTTTCGTCCCGATAAGTTTCGCCCAAATCTCATTACCTTATGTTCATCTAAATCTTGGGAATTAGATTTGGCGGCGGTTCCTGTACACATACAGGCGCGCCGGGCCCACCGTAATCTTGGTAATAAAATTAGGTAAACAGAGTCGTAGCGAAATTTGTGTTGCCCAAAATAATGGGAATCCGCAATCCCGGATTCCTCTTTCAATTATTACTTGGTAATTCGTTTTGTAAAATCACCGTCGCACATGAGAAACATATAACATTATACTGAATACATATAATATTATTAGTTAGATATTTTTCTTGTGTATAATGAATTTTTAATAAGTGGGTTGATTTACGTAATATGTTGCACTGAGTTAATTTGAGATGACTCAGTGATACTGTCAGGTTGCATTTATATTCCCTTACTTACGAGAGTGCATAGATGAATTACAAGGGCTTTATTCACCTATAAAGTTTGAATACATTAAAAATTATTTCCTAATTTACAAAAAAAATGTAATATACTTGTAAAAATAATTTTTCAAATAATGGGATATTTGAAATAATTTATCTAAGAGCAGAGCTCCGCAATCGGTGTGGCCCGAAACACTAGTGTGTCGTGAACCGATACAGGTGTGCCGCGGTCAAATTAGACAATATTAAATTAAATAACTTTACAATTTCATTTTAATTTAAAAATCTTTCTGCGCTTATCATTTACTTATGTAGACTGGCAACTGCGTAGTATGCTATGTACACGACCCACATGAAATAAAAATGTATGAAATTATATAATTTATCAAATTATTATTTATTATATTGGCTTTTGGTGTGCCGCCTTAATTTTATACAGAACTTTGGTGTGCCACGGAATTTAAAGAATAATTTTGGTGTGCCGTAGGTGAGAAAAGGCTGCAGAGCACTGTCTTAGAGTAACGTGGAGAAAAATAAATATCGAATATAAATCAATAGAAATTACCTAAAACAAAAAATTAAAGTGTTTCAAGACTTAATAAATACCTGAAATGGGTACACTTTTTTTCGAACTGTAAATATTATGGTTCTTGCCCCTATAAAGTGTAGAAGATCTTTACAAAATCTTTCACTCAATGAAAGCCAACACTTTCGTCTCCATTACGAAAACGCTTGAAAAGAGGATTTTAGATTAAAAAAATAAACGTTTTTATATTTTTTCGATCGTTCATATTAAAAAAACTATTTCGATAGTCTAATTTCTTTATTTTAAAATGAACTATATGAACTAGTTGTATTAATTTTTAATTAAAGTGTAAATTAATTACAAAATTGTGTATATAACAAAAATTTGAAATTATGTATTATTTAATACTATGTATAATCTTTAAGCGATGTTTGTAATTTCTTTAAAATCAAACACCCGCTAAATTGCCTCTGCCGCCCATCCTAAGATCTCGCCTAAGGTAATCTGCCTGCGAAATTCAATCAGGTCGTGGTCTACACCACCGCAACGAGCGGGCGGCTAAGGTGGGCGGCTTAGATGGGCGGAGGCGAGACCTAAGTCAGTGTTGCCAAAAGTGAAAAATAAAATTCAAAAACTTTTATATTTTATTCATATTTCGGCTTCAATACTTCCTCTCTATCATTGTCAGACTAAGTACTTTCACTGTTGAACGTAGGTTTCCCGCATGAGTCTCTATCCTCTTCAATCCTCTGCCCTCCACATCCAAGCAACTCACGCTATTCTTCTTATGTAGTAAGTCCATCTTGCAGGGGTCGGCCAACTTTCGTTTGCCAGTTCTTGGGCGCAACTTCAACATTTTATTTTTTCCATTGACCATCGTCTCTTTGAGAGATACATCCTGCCCATTGTCACTTGAGTGTGCCTATTCGTTGGGTAGCTTCCACTTCTTGAGTTTTTCTTCTCATATCCTCGTTTTGCATTCTATCTTTTAGAGATACTCCAAGCATGGATCTCTACATGGAACCCTGGGTGACCTTTATTTTATGGGTTTTTAAGACTCGCTCCTCACTATCGCAAATATAAAATTCAGCATCCAGATCTCACAGTTTCCTCATAAACATTATAATATTATTTTAATGTCAGTATTTTTTGTTATTGTTGAATGAATTTGATAAAGCTAACATGATGCTAAAATATACCATAAATGTCGTAACATATATCTTCAAGGCAACAGGCTCACGTCGTCTTGGAAGGTCATCAGTAACTATGCATATAATGTATTAGGTAAAGCTACGGTTGTAACACCTGACATTAGATAAGGTGACGACTATGGCTGTTGATATAGCTTTCTAGCGGCAGTTCGTGACGACCATATGCTTGAGTCGGGGACCAGATATGATGATGATAATGAAACTGAAGATCTCACTTACAAAATCTCACTTACAAGCTTAAATTTGATATCTGGACAACCAATTGTGACGTATAGATTTTTTAAACTTTGTTTGTATATGCCTTTATCTAGTTAAAGGCAATATTAATATTTATTTATAGTAGCTGTCATAGCTTATTAAATTAAGTAAACTTAAATTTTAAGAAATCAAAAAAAAAATGTTTCACATTTATTTTTGTCAGACTTTAAAATGTAATTGTAGGAATGTCAATGTCTACATTCCTGCAGAAACATGTACCAAATAGTTCCGAGCATTTTTCAGTTAATTTAGCGTAGACTCGAAACCAGAGGTTTATAACCCAGATGGCAACACTTTATTTGGTGTCTACTTATAAGAGCTGATGCGATCGTCTTTCCCAATACCTTGCAAGGTGCACTCGCCCGTTACTGGATAACCTCGTGAGGTTTGGTGTCAGACGAAACTGTAAATTCGATTAACGATAATCCTAATTAAATATTATCTTACGATGTATGTGCCATATACTAGCATCACAAATAGTATATTTATTAAACATATAAGCTAGTTTAACGACATACACTGTTATTAGCCATTTATATGGCTATCAATAGTGTATTACGGGCTTTAATAGGCTCCGTATAAACTTAGAGAATTCCAATATGATTTACCAAACTAAACAAAAATCCAGTAGAAGCTCTGCCTTTAAGCAAATAATCCACTTCACGGAACAACACCAAGTTATTTGAGAGAGTTTTTCAAAACATCGGTGATAAGTACGCGTGGAAAGATCAGCCAGAGCAAATAAAATCACCCTGCAGAAGATAATCCTAGCGAGATCTTTAGCAATCGTGTTTTCAGTTTCACGGCACCTACAGCTGCTGAAAACTATCAGAGAGGTGAAAACGGAGACAGCAGATGCAAACTCAAGACGCATCTTTACTTAGAGAGGCAAGCAGATAATTTTCGAATGATCATTTGGTCTTAAAAAAACGATACAAAAATGCTGATAAAATTATATTTTTTAAAGAAGATGTTTATTTTTATTGAAGATGGCTGATTTTTTAAATTTTCAATCTAATTACGCGATGTTGGCATCCCGCAGGTCACTCGCAATCAAGTGTGCGATAGCGGGCATGTTCCCGGAGACATAAAAAGGCCTTCGGTCTTTGCTGAAGAAGTGCCCGCAGAGAGGGAGGCTCTTCTGCATGAGTTTTGGCAAGCCGCCCGGACGTCCGGCTCCGGAGACCTCGAGGGCGGACAGTTGAAGCTACGAGAAGCGCAGACAGATGTAACCAACTTTTATTTCAGCAAGTATTTCGATCATATAAATAATGACAACATTCACTTGGGGATAATTTTGAAACTCAAAATATGAAAAATAATATATATTATAAAGTCTAACAAAAAAATATATCATATTTCCGAGAGTCGGTTAGAATAAATTTTCATGTAAGGTTCATTATGCAGTTTTAAGAGATCTTCTTTTTAATAATTAAACTTTTCTGAAAGGGATCTTTATACGATCTCATAAAAACGCTCATTTCAATATTTCTCTGGTACTATAGCTGCAGTCTATGGCTATTACCCTGGACGCTCTCGGGTACCATATATATTTCCATGTGGAAATCCAAGATATAGGTGTTCTGGGACAAGGCACAGACATTATGACATCACAGAGTTAAGCGAAAATTCGCGGTGTCAATATGCTTCAAATATGGATCAAATATGCAAAAAAAATCGCTAATCCTTAAATTGGTGGCAATGTACTACATTAAAGAAGTAAGAAACATCACAAGAACCGGTACAAAAAATAATTAAAATAAAATTAAATGTAATTTTTACTAAATATCAATCATCAATCAAATAATTAATAAAAAAAAATATTTTTGGTTTACTGATAACTAACTATTATTCAGCAAAATGAACAATGGTTTCGTGAACGATTTCAAAATTTTAGTCTTTTAAGCAGTAGCTTGGATTATTACGTTCTCCCCTTTCACTTCATAATAATCTTATCTGTTCAATTTCATCTTCGAGTATGTTTATTTCACGGAAAAAAAGTTGAAGATAAAATGAACATTTTTTTTAAATATAATTGAACATAAAATATACAATTTAAAAATAAAAGTCCACCTAATATCCTATAAATTTAAATTAAGAGGAATCTGTAAAGATAATATTAAAGGTAATTGAACAATTTTAATATTTTCTATATATTTGTGCCGATGGTTAACATAACTTGTCAAATCTCTAGAGCGTTAAAATATAAATTCAAGAAATTATGTATATATAATTGGTAATATATATACATAGTTTCTTAAGAAATTATGTAAATATAACTCGTAGTTAAGCAAGAGATTTATGACTTTTATCTATATTTTTTTATATTTAATTTTATATATATACTTTTAAATATATTTTTATATATATTTTTCATATATATTTTTACATATATACTTTTTTATATATTTTTCAATTTAGAATCTTGTATCATTAGATGTATTTTATTAGTATTTCGAGATGTTCTTTATATATTATTTCTCACTGTGAATTAAGCCGGTTCTAATAAAAGCCGACACATTTATTTATATTCAATACTTTTGAGTGAAAGCTCAAAAAATAAATAACAGAGAATGTACATATTAATTGCAAATATTACAAGATTGTTTTAAAAATGTTCAACTAGTATTTCATTATAGTCGTAAGTAATTTATATTACCTGCCAGAACTTTGCAGCGAATAATTAAGGCGGCGTCTAACTATAGACAAGCGCTCCAGCTAAGAAGCGAATACGGAGAAAAAAAGTTTTTTGTAAATAATAAAAGTTGTTCGATTTTGTCGATCACTGTAGAACTATGAGCCGATGGGCGCGTCGAGCGGAATCTGACTGCGGGCGGCCCGCCCACCATACTTGCGGGGATATTCGGGGTTCTTAGAGATACCAGATAATAGCGAAATAGTCGAGATAAAAGTATTACATTATAGATAGAACGTATCTAGTATTTCATATTAAATTTATCGCTTTGTTTTTAAGAAACAAAAACAGCAATACGACTACAACTATTTTTTGTTTTCTTGCCACATCCATTCTCTTCTTTAAAGCATACGATGAAAATTTACGTAATTTTCTCTTGTATAATAAGTTGAAAACGATCATGGTTTTATTTAATACTCGTTCATTCGGCGTAAGGTAACAAACGAGATGAGTTAATCTTACTTGAATTATTAGATAATATTTGCAAACGTTTACATAATTTAAAACAATAAACGTGGAGTCGTGTGAAGTAAAGTGATTATATAAAGGTAACTATTCTATTCGGCAGCATTTCTTTCCATTAATGGTCAGTTATTTTTGTGCTAACGGTCAGCAATAAATACCTAAAAAGGTTAGTAATAAATACCTAAATAGGTTAATTTGAATTGAAATGAAAATGTAAATGATATGTGTTTTTATTATTATTAAAAAAAATGAGTTCACAGAATTTTATTTGTATTGAAATAAAACCATAACTGGTGTTATATAATATTATTTGAAAAATAATATACAAGCGACTAATTAATTAACATAGAAAATAATGTTAGACGAGTATTTTTTACATATATCATGTAGACTTTTTTTCATAAATATAGCTGAAAAGTATATTTAAATTTCATACTGTACGAAATATTTTATGAATTCATAACATTTCCCAGGATGTAAGCCGCAGTAAAAAGTTGTAAAAAATGCATTAAAATTTCATAACTTCACTACTGCCAAGTACTGAGTTACGTTCGCACATTTATACTTAAAGGTTTTTTTTTTCAAATGCCGTTTAAGTCGTTCCAACTTTACGTAGTAGTAGCATAGAGACCAAAATGGTGAGTAAACTTTTTTGTGACTTGCAACAAAATTATTGCGCCTTACTCTTCACATAATTGACCAAAGATTGGACTCAGTTTTTCCGAGTGGTTGAAGCGTTTTTCTTGGCATTCTCTGAGCAGATAATAAAACTTGTATTGCGAGAAAAAAGGTCATACAAGAAGGCGAATACAAAATAACACGAGAAAAGCGGCAAAGTATGCGAACCTTTTTTGGTTTATTTTGAATCGTAAAATTTTCATATGGCAGCACACAAAAGAGCATAACTTGGTCGAAATAATTTATAAGCACATAAGAACGCGTATTTTATTTCCCGACATGATATACGTCTTAAATGTTTCGTATAAAATAATCATTAGTACAGTGTACAATGATAATAATGATTATTTTATACTAAACGCTAACTCTAATAGGTTTGAGGTTTCGCATTGTAAAAAACAGTCTTATAAAATATTTTTATGCATTGGATTACTGAAAACATGCAGTAATAATTTAAAAATGTAAATGGAAATTAACATACAAAATTTTAAATTTTGTTTTAGCTTCAATAATATACTAACTTTTTCATGTATTTTTTTCTAAATAACACCGAATTTTATATTGATATTACAAATTTTCAAAGATATACTTTTTTGAGTGCTCAAAATGAGTACAAAAAAACATACTTTAAAATAATAGCTTAAGATAATTTTTTTTAAATAATAATTAAATTAATATTTTAAATTTAACAAGCTATTTTTTTTAAAAAGGTGAGCTTTCTTTGAGGTTTTTTTTCATTTATACATTTATATTTTTCATATATACATGTACATTTATATTCACATTTATTGTGAGCCACATTGAGCGCCAAAATAAAAATGTATATTATGGTTTCCCAAACAATGTACTATTGGAATGATTTCTAACAACAAAATAATACTTTTATTTTATTTACGAATCAATGATTAAAATAACACAGCATCCTGTAAAGTAATGTCCCTGGATAGAGATTTTACATACGTTCTTTTCATAAATTATTAGCATTGAATTTACAGGTACATGTTTAATATGATTAAAATGAATAATATAATTATTCAAATATCTCATATTTAAGAAAATAATATTATAAGTTCCGCGAATTTTCTTTTTTTTCTTGTCTTTCATCCCGGTGCGAATTCATCCGAATCTGATTTAAAATGCTAATGCAAAATTAACCGAAACATTTAAGAGTGCGACCCCTACTGATATTATGTCAGCGCTGTGAATTCCATAAAGTCGCGTAAGATTTATGTAGATTTATCATTTCGGGTCCATTATTCCGGAGGGATAAAAGGTTTGTTTGCCTGGGTACCCCTCTCCGGCTTACATCAAACGTGTCTATAACTCAAAAGTTGTGTTTATCTTCCAGCTGATAAGACAGAAATAACGCCAAGTTTGATCGAAGCTTAATATTTACTTTTAATCATTTACCGCCGCGGCCCGGGTTGGGCAACTTTTTAATGAATTTTCCTTCCACTTCCATAAAAAACATTTCCGACGGCTATATTTCTTAACTTTAGCCGGGCAAAGTTTGAAGCACGAAATAGACGGTTTTATTTTGAATAAAAAAAAGAAAACCCGGCGCGCGGAAAACTGTTACTTAACGTTTTAGTTCTCGAAATGGAAAACTTGCTCGATCGAGTGTGTATTGTTTCCGAAGTCAGACAAAGCGATTGTGAAAAAATCTCTTTGACCATTCAAGAGATTAACAAAGATACAATCGTTTGTTTAATAATATTTTTTTTTTTCATAAATGTTATAAAAAAAACAAATTTTACGTGTATAAAAAAAATCCAAGTACATATATATAACTTAAAATAATTTAATTCAAAAGAATAACTGATCCAAAAAACACCTGAAAAAATGTCACCTCCAGGAAAAAATATACCTACATAAAAAAATGGAGCGATAGCCAGTTAACCGCGTCGCACTATTTCGGTAATAATAGATCAGAAGAACCTTTTTTTATTAAATCACATAAAAGAGAGCATAATCAGACCAGATAAGTGCACTCTATGACGTTCAGCCAAGGTGTCTGGACGTTGCATGTGCTGAAGACCGTGTGTTGTGTTTGTGTGTGGGTTGGGGAGATAGCAAGTATATATGTATCTGTTTCTTGATGAGATCCAGATTGTATGAGGATGGAAACATAGAGGCTTGAATACCATTCCAGAGCTTACCGGTTGCATTAAGGAAGAAACTTCGAAAGCTACTAGTTCTTGATTGACACACATTAACCGTCTATGGATTTATGTTTGGCAAGTGTAAGATTGTCGGCTGTGAGTGGGTGCTAGAGATTTTTTTTTAAACTTTAGAAGAGCAACGACTCTAATGATAAAGGTAGAAAAGACTTAGTGGAACAATGCTACGCCTTTGTAAAAATGTGAGTAACAAAGTGTACATATTTTGATAAGTTCATTATTTTTCTATGCCACGGATATTCTATGCATTTGTTGATGGAAGTTGGAACGGGCTTAAGAAAGAAACTGGCGTTCTTAATGGGATTACTTCGACTATTTATAATATTGTTACTATCATATGCTCTAACAGGAAGCATTCAAACGCTGTGACAGACATTATTTTACAATTATTTGAAGTAAGCCAATGAGGTCGATAATCTATGTTTAAGACTTATGTATGTGCAGCGAATCGTTTTTATTGTAAGGGTACTATGTTTAATATATTATTACAACAAGTCCTAAAATAAAATATAAAAACGTCTGCTTTGAAATCACACACATAAGCATACGTTTATGTATCACTTCATGGATTCTTGTCGAAACAAATTGACTGTCTGTACTCGTGAATATATGGTGCGCTTGAAATTTATTCGCGTCTCTTCTGAAGGGCGACACGGTGAATAGAAACTACTACAGGAGCCTGAAACCAGCGAAATTGAAGGAGATAGTTTATGGGTTGTTTCGATCGCTATTCGATAATAACCCGTGACGGTTTGCCCATCGGTACAGGGAATATTTATCAATGGAATTACCATTGCAAACCAATTTAGCGCAACTATCAATTATTTAAAATCTCGGTTGCCAAGTGCGAAGATTTACGACGCGGTTCTATTCGTGAATATCAAATACCTTTTGCGATACGATTTTAATATGAATTGCGTTTTAATAATTTATTATTAACGCTTTCCGATATGTCAATGGTTTATTTAGGTATTTATTGAATATTTATGAATATTGATTGTACAATTTTGACTGGTAAATGGTTTGAATTATAGAAAGTTACATACATTGTTAAAAAGTTTAATTAAAGTGAACGGCATATATTTTTTAAATATAGGTTATTCAGGAAAAAAAAAATATTTCGAAAGGAATCAGTAGGTCGTGCAATACCTAATCAGACATGTTATATTTATTTTCCTTATTGCTTTTGTAACATTATCTATAACATTATAAATTGTCTTTAAATTTTGTATGCTTAGTTATCATTTTAACAATTACTTAATGTAAGCATTATATTGTATAACTAATAAAAGTTTTTGAAATGTGAAGTTTTGAAATCATAGTGTAAAAAAATTAAAATGTCTTCTTCTTCTTCGTGTCACCGACGTCAAATTATGTTTGCCCAATATCTGGCAACATCGATAGCCCGTGTGTTGCCCAGAATTAGGTTTTGAGATATGTAGCTTGTTGGGAACATGGAGCAGGATCTTAGGTGTGAGGCGGTCTGCAAGTCTCCACAGTCGTACAATAGTGACTCTCCCTGCCGAAGCATTCCCCACCGCTCGAGGTTGTCTTTAGTTCTACCAACTCCGGTTCTTAATCTGTTCAGGGATTTCCAGGTCCACCAATTAAGGTTCTTGCAAGTTGGGAGGCCTTTCTTTGGCCCGCTCGCGAGCGGTATGAATACCTGGGCATAGTTGGTTTCCAAGGTCCGCGGTTCGCATCCCGCTTCTGCCGTTATTTTTGTGCTTAGATTGACGCGTTGAAAAAATAATTTTATGTATAGTATATGTATATTTAAGTAATACTCGTATATTATTTTGGGTTTATTAAAGAAGGTGTTACGCTTCTGCAACCGCTTCAATAAGTTTTTCGCCATCGTAAAAAAAAAAGAACTCATTCAAATGAAAAATACCTAAATATAAAAGAGAGAATGACTGAGAAAAATTTCTCGGTATCATTGAATCACAATCAGCGCGGTCCGGCAAGAAAATACCAATAATAAGTTCTAAATTTGCGACGCCGCCAAGCTTGCGGCAAATACGTGTCCGATGTATTAAGCGCGTGGAAAATATACGGCGGCGAAAAAATGAATCAATTCTCCGGGGGCTCCAATATTGCTTAATCCGGTCACATAGTTTCGCCACTTATTTTCAAATATTACTTGGCGGCACGTCGCCAGCGGGAGTCTCCGCGACTTGCGTGGAGTTCTTCTTCTCGTTCGCGCGACCCCTAGACCTGCCCCACGATTGACCGTAGGGGACGACAATATTTCCAAGCAACACGACGCGTGATCAGAACCGACTTTAGTAAATAGGATATTTAAAAATAACCATTAATACCAACTCAATATAGTTTTTTTAGGTTGGTGCCGTAAAACCTCGATAAGTGACCTCATATCTTATATTTTTGTTCGCTCGTCTAACAAGAACATATAAAAAATATGAAAAAAGTCTCTACAGGTCACTTATATAAGCAATTAGTTCCATAGTTGGCTGTTATGTTAATTTCGGCGCAGTGACTGTCAGTGATGTTGGCCGTCTTAGGCAGGGTCCGTCTGGGGACTATGGGGTACACATCATTGTCTATTTCCTGGGCGGATGATCGAATATTGTCAGTCTTCTTTTATGTTAAATAAACATCAAATGTGCTTCTCGCTGAGTTTTTTGCTTTGGCAATTTGCTTCTCATCCATTCACTACGCGTCTCGCTGACGATTCAGTTGATCTGGAGTCACTTTATTTAGACGGAGGATGTTAACATTAATCATCATCTTTCTCATACTAATAGTTCCACACAGAATATTCAATATAAATCTTCATATAATTGCAAGACAACGAGATCAGATGCCGAAAAAATTTAACTTAACATACATTATTAATCTTTTAACTGAAAGTAGGTTAAAAACTGCGATATTATCTCTTTTACTTTATAATTATATTACAAAGCAATCGTACCCCCAGTATTTTACGATGTAAACAAAACGCATCATCCTGTTGTTTATAGCTTTTGAAAAGTGGAAAATAATAATTGACATTCTACGAAACCCTTTTAACCTAACTTGGCCCTCTGGTAATATGTCAAATTAGCGCAACGCATGTTCAGATTTGTAAAGATATTAATTAACTAATAATTATAAATAATCTTTACAAACTTTCTTACTTGAGTCTTTTTGTACAAAAGCCTTTTCTTTTCTTAAGCTAAAAATAAAGCTTAAACTTTTTATAACTTTTTATAATCATACGTTGTTATCAAAATAATTGTTTAAATTAACTTTTTTTTTGTTTTCTTAATTTGGATCACAAAAAAAATATTTTATTATTATATTATATTATTATTAAAACAAAGAAATTGTATCATGTTTATGTTTTATCAAATTTGTTTTAATCAACTTAAAGTAATACTTTCGTAATGAAGCGTCTTCCTAAAATAACTTCTTAGATTTTCACAGCCAGATTTTATATTGTTGGAGATAGCAATGACGGCTCGTGGAGGTACGTTTGGCTAACGGCTAAGCTTCTTCTTGACAACAACTCATAACTAAGTCATCAATCCTGAAGCAGACTCCTGCAATGGCAGTCGAAATATTAGTAAGAAGAATTTTGACACACTGCTAAGCCACAATAAGCGTCTTCCAATCTAATGAGTACTTAATGAAGTGTATTTTTTTTAAATATCAAATATATAAGTATGTAAAAACCGGCCCTGTACACAGTCTCAGATATTGGGGGTCGGGAATCACAATAAATAGCCTTCAAAACTGTTTTTTGATGAAAACAGTTTGTCAATGTCGTGACTCGTGGGTGCTCGGCGAGCAGGGGGAGTGCTACGCGCCCTCTACGATGCTTCTACGATCGCCAGGATTTTTTGACTTTGATGAAGGCGCCGCGGCCGCGACGCCCGCGTGATGAATTGGCCAACGACGGCCGGCGTAGAGGTGGCAGCCGGACGACGTAGACCTGCTACGCTTCATGAGCTAGCGTCATAATTTATCGCCAGTGCGTGCCGGATGAGTGAAAGATTATCGGTGTCAAATATAACAGTTGCAGGCAGTTTTTCGCTATTTCATTTGATCCCTTAAAAAGTTAACATTTGCCAAATAAAAATGGTGATTGAAACAAAAAAGCTGCCTTATGTTTCATGATATATAATATCTACTTTTAGATAGATAACCTGTTAATTTATTTTTCTTTGTTTGAGTCATTTTTTTATTAATTCTTTAGATATGTTATAATATAAATAATATGGCTTCCATGGTTGAACAATATAATTAAATAATAAAGAAGGAGATCTAGTTTCTTCGATAAAAAGTGACTACGATAGGAGAAAAACAGGACTTTCAACTCTTTGAGTGTCACTTTAAGACTAATTTATAATAGAATAATATCTCTTTAGAAAAATTACGAAACAAGAGTATATTTTGTAACAAAAATTATGAATTGATACACTTAAGTTTTTAAGAAAATATTACTTATGTATTTTTATTTCATTAAAAATTGAAATTTTATGAACATTGTATTAAACATTTTATACACATTCAAGCGATAACTCCACTTAATCACACATAAAAAATATATAAAGTCAAAAAATGATACAACATGTCGCATTATAAAGGGTGTGCATATTATTTGAATAAAAACTTACATGAGTGTGATTAGCAAATATATATACGATTACATTTATTTCTCTACTCATTTCTGTGGTGAATGCCACAGTTGTAAACGTGCGTGTATCCAAAAAGACATGTCTGTGCTTAGAAACTTACGTCCAACATTTATTTTTCTCGGATTAATTGACAAAACAAATGTCAATCTAAATGACAATTGCCATGGATCTTTACGTGTATTATAAATAAACTTAATTTAATATCTTTTTCCAACCATTCTACAACTAAACAAATAGAAAATGACAGTATATGATGGTTTGTATGCTATTTACTTACGTTTTTATTTAAGTTGTTTATTTATATAAAAAAGAGTCTTTAATTATATTTTGTAAAAAAAAAATGAAGTTTCACAATTAATTGTCAGCTATTAACATTTATTTTACGTTATGTACTCGTCATAAAACTGTTTGTTTGTCGATAATTTTTTGATTCACATTTATTCTTAAATGTCCACCATCACTTATTTATTAGTTGTCATAATCAATTAAAAAAATACATTATTATTTTAATAACTTCTTAGGTTTTCACGGCCAGATTTGATGTTGTGGCTTTTGGGTTGAGCCGTGTGTGGTGAACATTTTTCAACCAATATTTCGACCGCCATTGCAGGGGTCTTCTTCAGGATTAATAATTTATTTAGTTTTGAGTTGGTTTATTCAGATTATATATTTATTTTATGAGCGTTATTGATTAAAATCTCCATGGCAACTCAAGTTTCATTCCGAAGTATCGTAGGTATGTTTTTTTAAAACTACGGTAGGTATGTTCAAAGAATACGGTAGGTATGTTCTCGAATTGTACATCGACGAACGTCATGTCGGACTGTGGTCGTCTTTGCTTGTCTGTACAGGTGTTAGAGTATGTGCTAGAGGTGGAAGCCATGCTATTTGAGAATCAAGCCGTCATCCCTCTTGATGTTGATGGGATGTCTTTTGATTTCAATGGCTTCCCTTACTAGACGTGCATATTTTCCTTGTGTTCGAGCCACGATTTCGGGTTCAAACGAAAAATAATAAGAAATATTGGTTGAAAAAAGTTTACAACACACGGCTCAACCCAAAAGCCACAACAACATAATTATTTTATTATTCTTCATAAAATAAGATTTTATTGAAAAATTCAATAAAGATAATTTGAATAAAAATATTTCATTGTTCTTGCTTTTTATGAGAAAACTTATATTAATTAACTTAATTCACAAGATGTCGTTCCATAAAGACGAGTTTTTATAGTAAGCGTTATTTTATCACTTGCTTCGCGGGGTTTGTCATCATAAAAAGTGTAATTTCATGGCAACCTTTTATATTAGATTGTAACTTAGCTACACTTTAAATGGGATGGTTAAAATCTATTTTATTCATAATTTAGTAAAGCATTTTTAATTATATTTTAACATTAAATCTCTTTCTTGAAACGAAAAAACACATTTTAATACAAATGCAGCTAGCATTTGATTAAAATGCGAATAGTAGTGGATTGTTCACGTTAACTTCTACAATAATCCTACGCTTTAGTCATGAACGAGTATCATGGAATTATTTAAATGTTGCTATTTGTCAACTTTCACAGTTATAACTCATAAATTCATCATTAATTTAAGTGTGGGGGTAGAAATATATTTAAGAATTCTTATACTTAATAAAATATTGCAGATTTTTATACCAATATTTAAAAGTCTATACAAAAACACAGAAACTTAAAGTAAACACCACCTTATATAAAATTTCTTTCAAAAATATGTAAAAAATCAACGACGACGTAGAAATTCGAACCAGAAACTTTACTCAACATTAACCACTTGGCAACTCACACTGATTTTTTATATTATTAATACGTTTAATATTCGTAAAGGCGATTCTTTAAGCTCCGTTTATTTATATTTTTATTTAAATATGACATATTTATTATCACATAAGGTGGTTTATATTAACTGTAAAAATAGTAAGTCTATCATAAATTTTTCTCTTGTAATCCTGCTGTAACACTAGTCAATTTTTGCAACAAGAATGCACTGTTAATTACACCTTAGAGGCATTTTTACAAATAAAAATGAATGAGAAAATGTGATCTAATTAATAATTTTATCTATTTATGAAGATAAATATAAATTCTTTGAAAATATTTGACTTCAGTAGAATAAATTGAAGGAAAACATTTAACTTAAATAAAATTATAAATTATGAGCTTTTTCTATTTGAATGACTGAAATCTCAGTTATAGAACAGTCAGAAAACAGTTATGGTATAGAAAAGATAGATTGAAAATAGAACCCGAATAAGAAACCAACTTTTTATTGAAGATCAAGTAACAAGTTTGGTGCTCCTGCTGCACTGCCGAAGCTCTAGTACAACTTTATTGGAGATTTCCGTTTCGCGAGCTTTTATTTTTCAGGTACCGACGATCTTTTTGCAACCGTATTTCCTTCACGCCCGCTGGAGTCGTGGAAGAATAGTCCCGTCTTTCAGAACTTGCTTAACTTTTTATTTTATAAAAAAGTGCATTTCCCAGAATTTATTACGTGAAAACACTTAATAACATAATATTTTACTTTGAAAAATACACTTTAATTAATAAAATATATGTTACCTGTACTTGTTAGAAACAATTAGTATTATTTACATACAGAAAATTATTATGCAATAAACAAATACAGCTTATAGAGATAAATTTAAGCCACCTAGTTATTTAAAGTTGAGTTAAGTTTAGTTTAATTTTATTATATTTTTGATTTATAGTAAGTTTGTTACAGTTACAAATTCTCATGTTTTATTATACAAATTAAAATATTTCTAACATTGATTAATAATTGGTGTTATGTTCTTAGTCGGAATAAAAAATGTAAGACAGTACCTTTATTCTAAAATCTTTTTTTTTTTATTAAACTTATCGATTATAAAAATTACGCATTTTTACGACAAGTAATGACCACAATAATATTTGGCAAACAAAGTTCTATGTTTTGAATAAAGAAATGTTTTTCGTTAGTAAAATACAGTAGATTTGAAAATGTAAAAATTGGAAAGGGAGTAAATTGGAAGAGTTTGAAGATATATTTCCTATTTTTTTTGCTTCAATGATTTACTGTCATACTTTGTCTCCTTTTTACTTGAATAGTATCCAGAAAAAAATATTCAAAAAAACTAATATCTTTATTTTTACAACGTTAGTAAGAAAAATATAAGTAATTACTGAGTGTTTTCATTCGGATGTGCCAATAATGTAATTTTGATCGATATCATCAAATAAAAATTGAATTTCAAACAAAAATCAGTTTTTCGATTAAATAAAAATATTGTTTTAAAATTAATATGCTCTTACAGACTTTTCTTGTAGTAAAGGGATCCAAATTTGACTGTTTATTAGGTGCGTTCGAATCTGTGAGCAATAAAATTGCTTATATTCAAATTAAACACGGAGAGAGTATCAAATCCTACAAAACCGTGTAAATAACACAGCCACCTAATAAAACATTATCTTTGCGGAATCCAATGACAGCAATCACACCGGGCTTGAGAATTTTTAAGTAAAGGACAAGTCGAAGTTCTCTACATACATGCAATCAGTCACGAGTTTGATATATTTTTATTCCATAATTCGTCTCTTACTTGGAGGATATAGCAACCACAAATAGACTTTCTAAAGTCCATTTCGCTGCCATGGTTCCTACCTGGTCCCAAGTTATCAGGTCAGTATTCTAAAGAATAGAAAAGTGTATAACCTTTTGAATTCTGAAAGAATGCATGACAAAGAAGCAGGTCTTGAAGAGAAGAAAACTATTTTGACTGAATGACAGCTATGCGTTTGTTATTAGTTTTTATAAATATTTTCTTATAATGAACCCATTAAAAGGTTTAATTACCTCGTCAAAAGAGCGAAAACCAAATGTTTTCTCGTGGAACTATAAAATAATTCGATTATCAATTATTTAGTGAGCTCCTAATTGATAAGATAAAGGGTCCGCCAAATAACTTTTTTTTTTTGAAAATGGGGTGCAAAATATCGAGTGTAGCTTCGGCTGTGTGGAACGTAGCGCCATCTTGTTGAAACCAAATGTTTCTAATATCTTCTTCTTCAATTTTTGGGAACAAAAATAGCCCGATAACGATCGCCATTGACAGTAACGGCCACGCCTTGCTCATTTTCGAAGAAAAATGGCCTGATTTTCAAAGTAATGTCGCAATATTTCCCAGCGTTGTTCAAGCATATACACAACCATATTCGTTTAGCGGAAGGATAAAACTAATTACCTGTCAAATCAAACATGAGCTTAGTGTTACCATTCACGAAATAAGCACTAGTTGAAAAAAAAAAACGTTAGATGGCGGACCCTTTATATGTCGTTTAAAACCTCCTATATATATGACGTTGTTTTTTCTTAGTGCGAATTCTTTTCAAAGCCTCAAGTCATAATCAAGGGTTGTCAAAGGTCTTTCTTTAAACACTCACAAAAATTTTTTTGTCCCTAAAATACTCTGCTTTGTTTTATCGAAAAATGGATGGACTCACATTGTAGGAAGAAATAAATTTATAATTTAGCTTTCCACAGCGATCAGATAAGCTAAAAATGGTAAAATTGAAATAGTTCACACATGGAATATCTCCATTATCGTGTGAAGGTATTTTCCTGTACGAATATTGTACTTATATAAAAGAGAGACGCGCTGCTTTACTGGGGATGAAAGATTTTTTCAGCGTGTTGCCCGCCGGCGCAATAAAATTTCTAATTTTCCGAATAGCCCATACATCGCGGCTCGAGACAAGGCCCGCAGTAAAGATTTCAGGCAGGCATAAAAACTTTACGAGTTGTTGAAGCTTCGCAGATCGGCCGCCAGGCTTTCTCTACTATGACAAACTCAGTTGAAAATGTAGCGAAAACCTGGCTAGGTAAAGGGTTACTAGCACATATAAGCAATGTGCTCTTTGCTCCTATTTTCTCTTGCTTTTATCACATTTATTTTAAATCACCTGCTCGGATAACCATTAAATTTGATAGCTTGTTATATTACTACCAGAAGCACGATGGTATGACTTTGTGAGGAATGATGAGGAGAGAGGGCAGACAAGGGAGCATTTTATATTACAGTCGGTAAAGAGGTGAAGGTGGACCTGGCTGGAAAGTATATCAAAACAATTCAATTGTACTACGTATGTAGCAGGAGAGCATTAACTACAGCGGCTTTTTTTCAAGCCCCAGGCTTCTAACGTCCTTGAACGCCACGAACTATATATATATTTTATTCTAGGTGGAGCTATGGTGAGCGGAGCTGCTGACATGGAATGTGGCAAGGTCCAAGGTGACTGACGGAGCTTTGTGGTGGCAGCTCTTGATGTCCATACGCTCCAGTCAGGAAAACGGATATGAAAATGATGATGATGATTATGATGGTAATTCTATTTAAACAATGAATTAGTATTCTAAGTAAGATATTGTTTTATCCCTTTTACAAAAACGTTTAAAACAGTTAATTTTTCAAATTTTTAAGCAACACGTGTCTCATTTAATCTAAACGCCTTTAAATTATGGTTACCAATACTCCAATAGATCTCGGATACATCAGTTGCTTTGTCTTTAAAACTCTAGGCTTAAATAGCTGTAAGTAATTTTTCATAACTTGTAACAAATATCTTTCGATACAAAACATGACAGCTGATAGAAATGTGTGTCAACTATTTGTGGCTGCCATATATTTCAGCTTATGTGCGAATATGAATGAACTATATTATATTTCGAAAATTAAGCTTTTCTTATAATGCTACTTGCAAAAGAATTTTGATAAGGTATTGTGTGCACTGAGTTTTTTCATGTTTATTTGAAAAATAAAGGAAAATATGGAGAGGACGTAATTTTATAACAAGATAAGAACGTCTCACAGGCTTTGTTTCATTCGCTATCAAATTGTTTATTTTTATTCACCATATTCCTAAATTAGATTTTTATGAAAGAAATTTGCAATATCGCAAAAAAATGGGCTCAAACGATCCTTTGTTCAATCACTAGCATTGTGAAATATTCGCTGGTTCTTTTCCGTTCTCCGATTCGGCAAATAATTTCAAAAGGTATATTGCCTACTAAAAATTGATATCAATACAACCTTTTTCATTATGAAATACCTTGCGACACTGAAAAAATATCAATTATTCCTACACGTAATCATGTTTTTTTGAACTTATTGAAGATAGGCTTTCAATCATGTACATAAGAAAATTTTATTTTTCATAAATACTTTAAGCTTTACCGACTTTCATAAAATTTTAATTATATAGCAGATATGTAGATTACGTAGTTGATCGAATTTTTATTTATTACAATCATTTTTAATAATTATTTTAACTCGATCATTATGAAATTAAAACCACTTTGGTTTATGCAAGGAAATTTATACGAGAGAATAATAAAGATCAAAAATATATGAGAACATTGCGCGAACAGTGTTTATTGATATTTTTAAGATTTTAATATATTTTTTGTAAAAATATAGATATTTTCACACGTAATTAATAAATAAAAAGCAACGTTATTTATCGTTATACTATGTATTTATAAACAAATAAAATTATGTATTTTTTATAGGATGCGTTTTGCCCTACGTAACAAAAACATTGACCGTTTTTTATGTTAGCACATAAAAGAGAATACCGATAGATGATAAAATTAAATAATGCTGATTTTTCATCCATGGATTCTATGACGCTTACAATATTGCATATGGCAAAACACTTAATGTGGAATGTTCATCTACCAACTTCATAGACTACAGCTCAACATCTTCGCATTATCGATTTATTATTACAGGAATTCACTATGAACGGGTTGTGTTCATGAGACGATTATTTTATGCCACCAATTTTAATTTATAGGCTTTGACTGGCATTTTAAGTAAGAGGGATCATATTCAAACTAAGCATAGGTATTTATAGAGCATAGAAATATATTACAAACATTATTTCAATTTAAGTCTGGGATCTTACCCACGACTTTCAGTTTGATTAGCAAACGCATTAACCACTCAGCCTATTGGTTGATTTATGCTTTAATGGAGTTCAATAGACGTCCAATCAAAATGTAATCAGAAATAAATATATATTACTTCTTGTATATACTGGTAAATATAACATGTATTGGTTAGGAGATCCCCATACTGTGAATAGATACACACTAAGTAACATTCAATGACCTACATAATAAATATGTTCTACGTATTCCGTTCCAAACAACGTAATGCAGACTAAGTCCGGCTAATCCTGGAGCACTCTACGGAACGGGAAAGTCCCTTTTAGTGGCACTAATTAAATTGGCAATGGTTGTTTATTTGCACTAAGTTAGTTTGATGTCTGTCCGTAGGCCGGATGTTGACGCAAGCGAGGCCGAGCTAATGGATAAATGTACGAGTATATACCCGCAGAGGTTTTAATACTTGAAGAACAATTGAACTTGTTTGCCGTGATCAGCATAGTCGTATTATTTTAATGTAAAATATGTTAAACTATACAAGTCTCTATATATTTATTTATATGCGTATACACGATACCCGTCTTGGGAATACTGAGACGTCCTTAACGCCTTGCGAAATATCTGGTCTACTCGATCAAGAGAAAGTGCTGAATCTACAGCACCTGTATCGTCTCTATTCTTATAAATGGTTATGAATATTGGCATCTTACCAAGAGCCAATGCAGATGTATAATGTGATTTGTGAGCAGATGTTGAATATTGGGAGGTTGTATGGTTTGACTTAATGAGGAATGACGAGGTGAAACAGCAAAGAATGCATCCTTACATACTGAAGTCGACCAAGAGGCAAATGTGGAACTGGCTGGGATATATTCTAAAAATACCACAGGAGAGCATAAATTTTACCTGCCTTTTCTTCAGGTCCTGGAAAACCCTCGGTAACTAAACATTGAATGTACTCGAAGGACCTGCGGGAAGTGGATCTAACATGGGATAATGCAAAGACTATGGCAACTAGCAGAGCTTTGAGGCGACAGTTCGTGAATGCCAATTGCTCTAGTTAGTGAGCGAACATGTATACTATTAATGTAAATATTTTATTGTATAGGTAATCCACAAATTATTTAATATTTATTTTTATTTTTAAAGAAATTAAGATAATAGAAATAGTATAATTAAAAAAAAAAAGACTTTGGAATAAAATTCTATGGGATTATTCATACATTAATATGTTGTAATAAAAAACGTCATGGAATATGACTGAATTAAATCAAAAACTAAATAAAAATGAATGACTTCACATGCAACAATATTAATGACAAAATTCAAATAAAAGAACTTATACATGACTCGATAGAAAACCTCAACCAGTTGGTACATAATAATGAATTCTCACCTACAACTTACCACATATTATCTGAATTAAACTACCTACAGTGTATAAATAATATCACGAGAAATATTTGCAACAATATTAATGATAAAATGACGTCACTGCATAAGAAATTGAAATAATGAAATGTACTAAAGATGTATTATTAATTTATATAAACTTTAGATTTAATTCTATATATAGTATCTTAAAATTTTAATTATATAATGTTAGTATCATATCAAAATTATGACAATGTATAAATGTGTATATGTAAAATTCTGTATAAATATATAACTGTAAAATAACATAGATGAATCCCACGCCACACACAAGATTTTATCTTTAAGTGGTGTGGTAAGCGAATTTAAAAAACAAAAGAAAAAAAAAAGATGGAATGTAAATTACTGTGCAAAAAATGTATCTTTTTATATTTGATTAAATAAAAAAAAATATATATATATATATTTTGTGTTAGAAAAAAACCAACCTTTACAGTATCTGCATTCTGTTAAAAATGCATTTCAAAAGCTTATAAAACAACACAGATATTTCTCTAATGGAAAAGTATCCCCACAAAGCGGGGTAATGTGACACTCACCACGTAGCAGCCAAAAGCTCAGCGAGTTAAACAAAAAACCAAAAAAAAATACTCAAAGAAAGATGAGTGTCCCCACAAAAAAAAGACTTAAGAACCACTCTTCTTACAAAATGTGATTGCGCGCCTCTCACTTTGAAATTAGCAATACACACAGTGGCTAAAGAAAATTCTATCGTCGTAAGCACAAAAGGTGGCAAGCGCCCGGATTCAGGGCACGTAACTGTGTCCCTCGGGCATTATAAATTCTGAAAGAAGCGCTGAAGCCTTGACTTGACAGTCAATAGTGGGCTAACGTCCCTAAGCGCACATACTACGCAGGGAAATAAACGCTAACAAGTCAGCTTCCAAGCTCGCTAATTTGCTCACCTATTTTGCAGGTAACGGCAGTCTTTTATAGCTGCACACTTTAATTTAAGAATATGAGTAATAAATAATACTTTACTCCGCGACTACGATTCTTAACATTTTGCTTCTTCATTTGTTCAAAGGTGACTCCCACTGGTTTAAATTATGAATGAGCGCTTCACAAATAATTAATTTGTTTTTTTGTGGGATGAGTTTGTGGGGAGGATCAAGTAAAATCATAACAAACATATTGGTAGTACGTTGGCTTTGTTGGTTTTTGTCGTGAAGTCGGCTAATTATTAAATGTATACGTTGCTGAGATAATTGGAACATATAAGTATGGCTTACTCTTGGAAGTTTCATAATGTAAGTTTAACTTGAATGACACGTCTAACTTTACAGAGGAAACTTAACGGGATAGAATGTTCCAGATTCATAGCCAATATAAAATGGATGAAAAGTGAAAAAATATAACTATCATGAATATAGATTATTTTAGTATAAATCAGGCGTTTTCCAAAAAATAAGTTAGGAGAGGTCTTTATAAGTTGAAATACACTAGGTCTGTCGCCAGCAAGAAAAAACCACGCAAGACATGGACACAAGACTTTATAGAAGGCTACTTTTTTTTAGTTTAAGTGTGCATATGCAATAAAGATGAATTGTGCAGAAAACAATTTAACAATATCATGACATTCCAAAGTCTTTTTTTTTCTTACTTTTGCATACAATATGATATTCATAATTGCGTTTAAATTTTAAAATATATTAGTATTGAGATGTTTTTATTGTTGACGACGCCTTATCAAAACGTCAAAATAATTTAAAATTAGAATTCCAAAGAAGGTGGATGTTTCAGTCGTGGCGTGAAGTGCGAGAGAGACGGCGCTTTACTGCGAGAGCGGGACGCCGGTTCTAATTAGCTTGTTACGGACGAGGACTTATTATCGCAGGTTCTCCTTTGACGCTCGCGACCGCCATTAAGGTTTGGGCATACGAAATGCGATCTGTCACGATAATAGCGATCTTTCGCGGAGATTGCGATCTGTCGCGGCGGTAGCAATCTGTCTTGCGATCGTCTTCAAGATCGACTAAGATTGCAATAAATTTGTGACGTTTGTGTCATTGCCGCAATCGTCAAAATAAAAACGGCATACGCACCATGATACCTTTGTCTTGTATTGTATACCATTGTTTCTCAGCGGTAACATTTTTCCATTCAAATAGAGAATGTAGTATTAAAAGATTGCTGTTACTTAAAAAAAAACTTGTTTTTCAGCCATAACACATTGATTTATTTTGCTTTACAAAAAATATTTCCACGCAACAGAATTCGTCAATAAAATAGACTTATGAATTCAAACAGTTTTTCTGCTTTTTTTTCTTTAAAACTTTATTAACACATTTTATAAATCAGATTATATTGCTATTTTAAAAGAAAAAAAAAAGAAAAAATATGTATTTGTTAACGAACTTGATCGCTGTCTTTTGTATGTAATACCTCATTGCCGATAGACATTTTCATGAATAAAATAGTTATCAGTCCTTCTTCTCGTGTAATACATTCATTTCGCTAGTTTGGTATTGCTGCTCGCAGAAGCAGTACGTTCTGGCAACGATCTTTCACGCGATTGGCTGCAAAAGATTGATCGCTGTCGGGCAGCCAATCAAAGAGAATAACGCAGCCAATCACAAGAGAGATCGCCGCCAGCTGTGACAGATTGCGTTAGTGTGCCCGAGGCTTTATTATAGCTCTCCTTTGATGCCCGCCACCACCTTCAAATCTCACGGAGTGGGAGGTGATGGGAGGTTGGTGGTGAAGAAGGGTGGTGCTTATTTTCAGTAGCATGGGTTTGATCCCCCGGAGCTCGGTAATTAAATGAAAAAATAAGGTGCTTACGTGTTCCTGTTTCGAGTGGAAATGCCAAAACAGTGTGAAATTAATTTAATACATCATTGCTTTAGCTTTGCCATTTGGTGTAAGTTACACTTCCGAGTAACATTCTCTCAGTATCGCTCTTACTATTCATCGTAAAGCACAAAACAAATGTTGACCTTTAATGACATATGAGTAAAACATGCATTTTAAGCTACAGCGAAAAAACTAAATTAGATTCCTCTGTGATCCTCAAATGAAAAAATTGAATATAATACTATTGAAAAGAACGAAAAATTAATGATAATCTCAGCTAATAAGTATTGATATGTTAAATAAAAGTTCAATGTAAGGGAATTCATATTTTATGAACTGTATATGTTGGTAAAAAATTTAGGTAAATCATAATTTTTATATTTAAAATAATAAAATTTCGCGCACATATAACGTAAGTTTTCGTTTATGGAAATAATATTATAAGGATATCATTATTTGCCAAAACATTTCAAATAAATACTTGCAATTAGTAGTATATCCAAAATTTTAATTGCTATAAATATATATCACATATAATGTTTTTTTAAATATTTTTCAATTAATTTTACAAATTTACAAATTTGCTGGCGGGTATAGCTCAATGGTCAAAGCGTTTGCTTTGAAAGTCAAAGATCATGGGTTCGATCCCCGAAGAAGACTAAAAAAATTAAAGGATTTTTAATCGATTTCTGAGCTCTAAAGTACACCGGTTGGTGTGAATTTGATCCCTCACCCGTAAAATGTCCAGTCATAGCCTATTAAATCAAATTGGTGGTAGACAAAAGTTGTGCCGTGAATTTCTGTAATAATAAGGATGATGCGTGAATCTCGGGCTGTAGTCTATAACGTTGGCGGATCAACACTCAACATGCAGGGCTTAGCAATATGCACTATGGTCATAGAATGACACAGATGAGACTACATAATTACTATCTGTCGGTATTCTCCTGTATGTGTTTACATAAAAAAAAACTATTTTTAATAATAATTTACTATTATTTAATAAAATTGAACATAATATAATTAAAAAAATGGTAAAGGAAACAACTAAAAGCTCAACGCAATCTGCCAAGAGTTTCACCCTTTTCCATTTCATATTTCCTTTAACTCGATATTTTTTTTTACTTTGGTACAACTGTAATTGTTTGCAGGACTAATCGCAAGTCCTCAGAGAGTACGAAGTCAATATCTTTATGAATCTACTAAATGGACAGATGACATTATAAAGTAACTAACTAATTAGAGTTCTTTGTTCGACAAAAGACCCAACGCAATCAGCAAACGATGACAGTAAAATCAATTAAAGAGAGATTTTAAACATGTGCAGTATCTAATCTTGAATAAGTAATATTCTTTTTCTTTAAAATATGAGTATTTCCAGCAATAAAATTGTAAAAGCACCGTACGTTTTTAATGCGTCATGAAAGTTAGCTCACTTCAAACAATTCCGTCACTTTTTATTATGAAATTCATCCGGAGCCATTTCGTCGATAAAATAATTACGCGGCTCTCTTCATATTATTCTTAGTAATGAAAGTCAAGAGAGATATAGAGAGAAAGAGAGGCAGGGCAGGATTAGTAATATCCCATTCTCGGGATCATACTTAATTAATCTTACTTTATTTGCTTCCCCGCCCGGGGTAATATCGCCCCCTCGCGAGATAAAGGGGCGCCATCGTTATTTCTCCGTATTTACGAGTATATGGATTAAGATTTAAATAATTATTCCCATTAAGGGCACGCTTCACGGGGGCGCCTAAAAATGATATTTAAATAATTTATTTAATCTCCAACGGTGTGATTCTAATTCCGTCCGCTGCGAGTGATATTAAGACGGTACTTTATAATTAAATAAAAATGTAGTTAACTTTATTATTCTACTTTACGAAAAGCGCCTAAATTATAAATTTATTAAGTTTGAGATATAAAAGAATAACACCTTTGACAAAATGAATTCAGTATCATATATAAGCAGCAATGAGTTTACACTTCGAAGAAAAATACACTAGATTTTTCCCGCTTCATACCTCTAATACGCCCAACATTAATAAAGTATCCATAACAAAGCGTTAATTTGGATTATTTTCCGTTATCAATAAAACATCGTTTATATAATTGTGACGGCAGGACGTAAATTTCGTTATAAAATTAATATGGTTATGATAGGAATATAACAATCACTGGTCAAACCGATATATTAAACAAGAAAACTGTGAAAAATACAATAAAGGTTTTGTCATCAAGGTACGAACAAAATTATTTAAATCGCTTGAAATTTTTTTTGTAGTCTCCAAATGCCTGATAGGGTCAAGATATTTTTCTTGAATTTAATAGAAAATAACCCTTTTTTTAACAAGAGAAGCTGAAACCAAAAAGTATGTACTCTGAGGTCTGGAATAGAATAACACAAACCTACTAGCGCTTGAAACTAAAGAAAAAATAGGAAATTTTATTGTTTTGTATGTAAGAGCACAAAAGCAACTTATTAGGGATTTTTGAATATTTCAAGTAGGGTTTCATACGTTTAAGCAATGCAACTGCACTTTTTTTTAAATTAATATGGTCTTGAAAGATTAGATTTGAAGTGTTCCTGATTGTTTAGTAGTTGCTGTGTGTGCATTCCAAAACTAAACAATGATTCATAAAATAAAATGTTCTTAGTTGACATATTATATCAAAAGTGTTTGTTTATTTAAATACGGATAGTTTGGAACAAGAAAGATAATTTTCATATTGAAGAATAGAAATAGACAGGGTACAGGCCATATAAAAGTGTATACAGCAATTTAGTTTCTCATCTGCACGTATGGGTTTCAAGGATTGAAAATTAGACTTAAGTTTTTTTTTTTATGTAAACGCATGCAGGAGAGCACAACCGGTCAAGACCAGTGCACTCTATGACGCTCAGCCAGGGAGGCTGGACGCTGCATGCGGCAAACGTGTGATGTGTTCGTGTTTGTGTGTGGGTTGGGGAGATTGCAAGTGTATATTTATCTGTTTCTTGAAGAGATCCAGATTGTAGAAAGGAGGAAACACAGACGCTGGAAGAGCATTCCATAGCTTACCGGTGGCATTAAGGAAGGAACTTTGGAAGCTGCCAGTTCTTGGTCGACATATATTAACCGTGTATGGATGTTCGGCAAGTGTAAGACGTGTGCTATAGCAGCATACGTTAATCTAAAAAAGAAATTTATTACAGTTTGTGCTACATAGTTATATATAACGACATAAAGATATATTTTACTGCATATTTTATGTAATTTCTTCTATCAATTGTAATGCTATTTTTAATGCTGAACAAAAAAGAAATATAACTGAAGAATTGAAGATGTTTCCATTGAACAAAAGGTAATGAGAGGAGAAGTTTTCTAAAGTTTTCCAGTTTCGAGGCAGAATTGCTCGTCATATGCATGCAATTTATTTTTATGACAACAGCACTTAGGCACTCGGAGTTGTAGCAAAGTTTTTATATTGCTTTCTTCTCGGAGATCCACTGGAGGTAGGAGAACGTAAAGGTTGAGCTCTGACTGAAGCGGAGATTCTTTGGCGTGGAACTAAATAAATTGCTGGGCTGACGATGAAACGCCAGCACAGGTGAAGGTTTAAGAAGATTCTCTCTCATCCTTATTATACCTTTTGAGTAACGTCAGTTTTTTTACTCAGATATTGACAGTGAAACTTTATATACTCGTAGTATTACAGAAATATATAAAATCATTCACTGTGAATTACATTGGAGAAATAAGTCGTTATTTTTAAATGTCGTCGTGGCTGATAAGATGAGAATTAAAATTCACAATCTTAAAATTGAGAAATCGGTTTTCATATTATATTTAAAAAAAATGGATTTTCATAGTAGAATATAAGGTTATCTTTATTAAAAGTATGACACGGTAATAAAAAGAAATAAAACAGACCTCTTTGTTAAATGTTTATTCATATCTGTGTGTATGGTATGTACGGCTGTGAGACATGGTGCTTATCTGAAAGTGATAAAAAAAGACTAGAGGCCTTTGAGATGTGGTCGTACAGAAGAGTTCTCGGAATTTCCTGGAGAGACCAAGTCACGAACAATGAGGTTCTCAGAATAATCAAGGAAGATAGGCAACTAATAAGAACCATCTCAGAGAGGCGAGCCCGATGGATTGGTCACATCATGCGCCACGATGGTCTCCTTCACGATATTGTGGAGGGAATGGTTGAGGGTAGAAACTGTAGAGGGCGCCCTAGACGGGAGTATTTGCAGCAAGTATTCGAGGACATGAATTGTAGCGCTTATGCTGAGCTGAAAAGGGTTGCGGAGGACCGAGAGGAATGGAGATCGAGATGCAAAATTCTGTTGCTGCAAACCAATCCACCGGATTGATACTACGAAGAAAGATATCTAGATATTTTTGAAAAAAAAAGGTTTTCTTTTCAAATTAAGTGAACGTGTAAGACCAGTGTGGAAAGATTTTTTATTTTATTCAATTTTTCTTTATATCCATTTCCTAGCAAACGCATTTAATTAATGCAAATTAACGCAATGGTCTTTGATTCGGCAAAGTCAATTTATTTTAATTTTTAAAATAATGATTACAACGATGCTTTCGAGGACTGAAATATTCGGTCATAAAAAATGGATAAACCAAACATGACATGTTATTTTATTAGAAAAGTTGTGCTGGCATACGTGTATAAAGATTATATTTACTAAACGAAGTTTTTATTTATGTAACTTATCACTTTTATCTAATATATAATAAACATTATATACGCTTATCAAATGCTTTCTCGTAACATTGTTAATTAGTTTTTCCAGATTTCTTTCAAAATTCTTCCTTTCATATCCGTTCCAAATATGTGACACATCACCATGAGTTGCTACCACTGAGTTCTGTCACCTGTCACTGTTCATTTCTCGTTCTAGGATATATTTGCACCTGAAGGCCCACTTGGAAACACATATGGTTCTCGATAACCAACCAGAAGTCCTAGTGCTTAAAGAGTAAGAAGCTGTATCCGAGGCATATTTTTAGATCATTTAATAAGGAATTCAAATTATTAGCTTGATGCTTCCGAGGCCTGGACAAATTTATCCTAAAGGATGGCTCAACCCACTTTTACATACAATGTGAAAATATTTTCTACAATGCTAACATTGATTAGTTGCGTATAGTCGCATATTTTGAGCATTCATTAAATTTAAAGTTAACTACTCTCAAATGCGTTTCTTCTTAATGTTTTATCAATATATCGTATAAGCCTGGAACAAGTGACAAAAACCTGATTGTCAATTGAATTCAAAATTGTATTTTGTTGTTATTATTTTTCAGACAATTTTTTTGAAATCTGGCTGGCATAGTTTAATTGAAACATCGGTCATTCACTATTCGACTAGTACAAATTGGAACAACGACTTCAGCTCGGCGTGTTGTCGCATTGGTTTGTGTTGTCGTCGTAACAAGGCGAGAACCTATAGTACTCTGCTAGGCTCGTGTCCTCACCGATCCCTGGTCGAGTGCATGCGCTAGTCGCGGATCTGGGGTGGGGTTGGTTGACCAGCTGTCGTCCCAAAGTGCAAATCCATGTTAGGGATTGCTATGCCCCAGGCTCCCTACCTTCGCAGCCTTAGTGTGCTGTGTCGCGCTCAAAAATGTCATAATATATATAAATTCAATGTAAAATATATTGAATTTTCATTTCTCTATGCCTTAGTTCTTGCCTCATCACATGTCAGCTCTGCCTTCTGCAGCTCTGCCTAGTAAATTCTATATATAGTTCCTCCCATAATGGAGAGAGCCTGGGACTTACAGAAAAGGCATATATAGTTAACGCTCTTTTTCGGTATTTTGAAAACATGTCCCAGCCAGTCCACCTATGCCGCTTGATCGACTGTAGTATGGAAGGCTTCCTTGTCCACTCTCTCACCTCGTAATTTTTTGCGAAGTCAAATAATCTTACTCCCAGTATTGTACGCAGACATCTGCTGTAGAGACCCATTATACGGCTGCATTCGTTTTTGGTGATCTCACCAAAAACGTTAATTTATATATATAGTGAGTGCATCTGCACTCACTATATGTGTAAATGAATATATTTTTTTGATATTTTTTCGTTACGTAAATATAATTTACTGCCATAATCTATATATATAAAAGAAAGTCGGGTTATACATGATTTATAACTCAAGAACGGCCTAACCGACTTGTCTGAAAATTGGTGGAAAGGTAGCTTAGAACCCAAAAACGTCCATGGGATACTCAAAATTGATTTGATTAAGAAAAAATATTGAACATTTACGTAAACATGTTTTCATACAAGACTATTGTAACTTGACAGCTGTCAGTTGACGTAGTGTGTTGCCATAGTCAGTAACATAACTAAAAATGACGCAATAGTAGGTATTGTAAGTAGGTACCTACGTAAGGTACGGAATATTTTGAAACAAAAAAAAACAAAAGTCAGGAAAAAAAGACAAAAACAAAATAAATATTAGTGAAAATATCAATTTAATCTTTTATTTGTCAAAAATGTTATAACAAAAAGCAAATGGAAAGGCATCTTCTTATTCTATTGTGATATTTTTATTTTTTATTATTTTCTCTATTTATTGTATATTTATGTATACTCTATGATTCTAAATATTTGTAAAAAAAAAATGGAATTTCGATTCTGCATATAAATAAATAAATATATAAATGTGCCATCTATGTTTTTTTTGTCTATGGTTTGATAGATATTTTGACAATCGGTTGACGTTTTGTTTCGACAGCATTTTGCTGATTTTATTATTGATTATTGATAATACCGACACCAAAAGGTTCGAATCTTTCACAACAAAGCCGTCACCCAACAAGGAATCGAAACATTGTCAATGAAAGCACTGACGAAGAGCAAAAAATAACGTGAACAATCCATCGAACCCATCTAACCTGTGGCACAAATACAAGAATAATATGTCAGAAGATATTTTACATCAAATTCGTGTTAGATCAAGAAATCCTGATCTTAAGATGAATGAGGAAATACATAATCGGGCTTTGCTCTTAATCGAAGACATGTGTTAACCTCATGTGCGGTAGTTTATTAGTCAGGTTAAGAATGCCAGCACTAAATCGTGAAATGAATGACGCATTTAATCGAGAATTGGAACGGGAACGTGAATATGATCACCATGAATTAGATTTAGTAGTTCAAACGAATGTACCGCTGTTGAATCCTCAACAAAAGGAAGTTTATGATACATTAATGAAGGCAATTGATGATGGAAATGGTGGCTTATATTTCCTGGATGCCCCTGGTGGAACTGGTAAGACATTCCTCATGTCAGTAGTTTTAGCCACTGTCCGTGCGAGATCCAACATTGCGGTTGCAGTTGCTTCTTCTGGAATAGCAGCCACATTGTAAGAAGGATGCCGTACGGCTCATTCAGTATTAAAATTGCCGTCAAATCTTCAAACTATTGAAGAACCTACATGTAATATTTCAAACCACTCCGCAATGGCCAAAGTTTTATCAGAATCGAAAATCATCATCTGGGACAAATGCACAATGGCGTATAAACGTGCATTGGAAGCACTTAACCGATCATTGAAAGATTTACGCAATGACTCGAGATGTTTTGGAGGCGCAATGATTTTACTGTCTGGTAATTTACGTCAAACACTGCCAGTAATTCCAAGATCAACTGCTGCCAACGAAATTAACGCTTGCCTCAAATCGCCGATTCTATGGCGCTATGTAAAGAAGCTTCAACTGACAACAAACAGGAGAGTTGCATTGGTGAATGATACATCTGCTGCATTTATACCTGTACGTGGTGAGCACTACATAGTCATGTCACATCAAGATTGCGGTAACCAATCCCTTTGGCGATATGACGTGATGAACTGACGGGAGAAAGGAGGGCTGAGAGAGTTATCAAAAGAACTCTCCCAGCTTCAACTAGGCACGGTGTAAACCGGCCATAAACTCGCCAAGCCGCCTGGCAAGCGTGGCGTTTTAAGCCAACAACCCCGAATGAAAACACAACAAAAGATCCGGCCCCTAGTTCCCAGCAGCTTCGCTATTCCTGGCCACGGCAGCGGCCATGGTAACGGCGGGGCGGGGGGTGCTAAGAATCACTGGGTTACTGCAGGCTGCCACAGACGACTATTTATTGCTACCTACAACACGAGAACATTGAGACTAGATGAGAAAATCGTAGAACTGGAAGAGGAACTAGATAGAATCAAATGGAGCATCGTTGGGCTGGCCGAAGTTAGACGAGAAGGAGAAGGTCTGATTAAACTCAACTCAGGACATCTCTTAAACTATAGAGAAGGGGATCAAACCTCTCAAGGTGGAGTTGGCTTCCTTATCAACAAGGAAATTGCCAACAACGTCACCGAAGTTAATAGTATATCCCCCCGAGTATCATACCTGACGCTTAAGTTATCGAACCGATACTCCTTACGAGTGGTGCAAGTATATGCCCCAACGTCTAGCCATACCGATGAAGAAGTAGAAGCTCTATATGAAGACATCGAAAAAGCCCTACAATACAATAAGACACATTACTGCATAGTTATGGGAGACTTTAATGCTAAGATTGGAAAGTGCTGTGGAAACGAGAAATTTATAGGACAATATGGAACCGGACTCCGAAATAACAGAGGACAGATGATGGTAAACTTTCTACATGCTAACAAAATGTTTTGCATGAACACATTTTTCAAGAAAAAAACCAAAACGCAAATGGACCTGGAGAAGCCCGGATGGTAACATAAAGAACGAAATTGATTTTATTATGGCTAATAAGAAGAATATAGTCACTGATGTCTCAGCGATGCAATGCTTTAGTACCGGAAGTGACCACCGTCTCGTTCGAAGTACTGTGCACCTAGACATCAAACTGGAAAGGAAAAAGCTAATAAAACAAAGAGTTATACGTCCGTTAAATGTTCAGAGCAAGCTTGAGGAAACTTTTCAGCTTGAACTACAAAATCGATTCGCAGCACTGGAAGATAGTGATGACACCGACAACGTCAACAAACTTAACGAAAGAATCATTAATAGCATTAAAGAAACTGCCAAAAAGTCATAAAGCAGTGCAAAAGAAAAAAAGGGTCAAAATTCTCAGACAAAACGATAGCTCTTATGGACGAACGTCGTAAAAGCAGAAGCATCCAAGATTACAATACCCTGAACAAAAAAGTGAAAAAAATCCATGAGATTTGACATTCGTCGTTCAAACACCGAGTATATCATGGAGATTGTTGCACAAGGCCGAGGGTCAAATGCATTTAGCAGACACACCTCTATAGGACAGGCCCAACTTTCCAAATTAAAGACACACGATGGGAAGATAACAACAAATCTTAATGATATACTGAAGGAAATAGAACATTTCTACGGGTTATTGTATTCATCTACGATGCCAGGTCCTAATGACAGATCTGCGGACGACAAGAGGGCTACTCTCACAAAGCACTGGTCTGAAGACATCCCAGATATAAGTATATTCGAAATTAAATCGGCCCTAAAACAACTTAAGAACAACAAAGCCCCTGGAGAAGACGGAATTACATCTGAGCTTCTGAAAGTAGGAGGAACCCCTCTGTTGAAAGAGCTTAAAAACTATTCAACAAGGTAATAGAACATGGAGAAACCCCGGCGACATGGAGTACGAGTATTGTGATATTGTTCCACAAAAAGGGGATAAATCACTGCTCAAAAACTACCGACCCATTTCCCTTCTTTCCCATGTGTATAAAGTATTCTCCAGAATTTTAACAAACAGGCTGACGGGTCGATTTGATGAATTTCAACCTCGAGAGCAAGCTGGGTTTAGGAAAGGCTTTAGTACAATTGATCATATCCACACGCTAAGACAAATCATTCAGAAAACCGAAGAATATAATCAGCCACTCTGCCTCGCCTTTGTAGACTATGAAAAGGCATTTGACTCAATCGAGACTTGGGCAGTGCTAGATTCACTACAACGCTGCAAAATAGACTATCGGTATATAGAGATAATAAAATCTCTTTACAAATCTGCAACAATGATGGTTCAGCTCCATGATAGCACTAACAATATTTCTATAAACAAAGGTGTTAGACAAGGAGATGTTATATCTCCAAAACTCTTCACAAACGCCCTAGAAGATATTTTTAAACTGCTATCCTGGACAAAATGTGGAATAAATATTAACGGAGAGTACATTTCTCACCTCCGATTTGCAGATGACATAGTGCTAATAGCCGAATCACCTAACAAGCTCCAAGACATGCTCTACGACCTCAATGAAGCGTCGAACAAAATTGGTCTGAAAATGAACATGGATAAAACAAAAGCCATGATTAATAGTCATATTTCACAGACCTTTGATCCTATTTCCATTCGAGGAACAGAAATAGAGGTTGTAAACGACTATACCTATCTGGGACAAGTAATACAACTAGGGCGAAATAACTTCTCAAAAGAAATCGACAGGCGCATACAACTGGGATGGGCAGCATTTGGAAAACTAAAGTACATTTTTAAAGCGAAAATTCCGCAATGCCTTAAAACTAAGGCGTTTAACCAATGCGTCCTCCCTGTATTAACTTATGGCGCAGAGACGTGGAATCTGACAGCAAGTCTTACCCATAAAATAAAAGTCACCCAGCGTGCTATGGAGAGATCCATGCTCGGAGTGTCGCTAAAAGATAGAATCCAAAACGAGGAAATACGCAGAAGAACTCAAGTAGTGGATGCTACCCAACGAATAGGCACACTCAAGTGGCAATGGGCAGGTCATATCTGTCGAAGAGACGACGGTCGATGGGGAAGAAAAGTATTGGAATGGCGCCCAAGAACTGGCAAACGAAGCATTGGCCGACCCCCTACAAGATGGACTGACGATATAAGAAGAATAGCGGGAGTGACCTGGATGCGGAAGGCGGAGGATCGAAGAGGATGGAGACTAATGCGGGAGGCCTACGTTCAACAGTGGACGGACACAGGCTGATGATGACATCTGCTGAAGATTTCTCTGAGCAATTGCTGACTATCGGTAATGGTCGAGTACCTGTCGACATATCGAATGGGTTGATTTCATTTCCTCAGAATTTCTGTATCTTTGTCTCATCGAAAGACGAACTCATCAACAAAGTATTCCCAAACATCATGACTAACCACACAAATAATGAATGGTTGAGTGAGCGAGCAATTTTAGCGGCTAAGAATAAAGATGTAGACGAACTTAACTACATAATTCAGAATGATATCATTGGTACACTGCATTCATACAAATCTATTGACTGTGTTACGAATGAAGACGAATCCACTATTTATACAATTGAATTTTTAAACTCATTGGATGTGCCTGGCTTACCACCGCACAATTTAAGACTAAAAGTTGGCTCCGTAGTAATCATGCTTCCAAACATAAACCAACCAAAACTGTGCAATGGGACGCGTTTGGTGATAAGTAAATTGATGAACAATGTGATTTACGCGACGATACTCAAAGAAAATTCGAAGGTGAAGAAGTCCTCATTCCGAGGATCCCGATGATCCCAACCGATATGCCGTTTGAGTTTAAGCGACTTCAATTTCCGGTTTGTCTTGCATTCGCCATGACCATTAACAAATCACAAGGCCAATCCTTGAAAGTTTGTGGTCTGAATCTTGAAAATCCATGTTTTTCCCATGGTCAATTATATGTGGCTTGTTCACGGGTTGGAAGACAATCTGCGTTATTTGTTATTGCGCCTGATAATAAAACAAAAAATGTCGTCTATCACAAGGTGCTTCACTGAAGAGTGCAACCCATGCACAAAAATACATGGCCAATAAATAATCATTAAAATACTATGATTCAAATCATTGCAAATTAAAGGACTGAAGAAGAACAATTGCACCTGGACGTATCGAAGAACGAGGATTTAATCTGACATTCAAGGTATTTATTTATTTATTATTGTACCCACACACAAAATAATTAACAGAATAACATACTACACTTATTACTTTGAATTATGTATGCTAATTCTAAAAAAAAGTGTTTATAAATCAGTTATATTGTCTTTGCTTTTGATTCTGTAGATACAACGACAGATTTACCATCGAATCGGATCATTCCAACCTCTCGAAGATGCAAAGCATAAATTTGATCAAATATACTTCAATGGCAATATGGAGGAAGAACTTGATCGACGTCTACAAAGTCGTAATCAGAGCGGATAAACGACCATCTGGTACACACGTCGTGATACTGGGCAACTACAACAGATATCTGAAACACGTCGTTCATATGACACGTTGCAATACCCACTGATGTTTTGGCAAGGAGAAGATGGATATTATTTCAATATCAAAATGAAAAATCCATTGAATGGTGAGTAATCAATATATATATAATCAATATCATAGTTTTGATTCCGTCATGACATACATTTTTCAGTGCTTGGTTTTGCTTTAGGTTTCAAATAAATGACCAATTACACTGCTTATTACCAGGAAAATAACAAACTTAAAGATTGAGATGTTTTTTTAGAGAAAATTGGACAAATAACCGGCAAACGATTAAAAATCATTTATCTTCACCCCTTTATAATTATGCTACAAATATGGATGTTAGCTTTACATACAAAATAACAAATCTATTGTCTTAATTTCAGGTGAAGAAACTACCAAGAATCTAAGCTCGATGAATTATAACGCATATCGTTTTACGATTCGTTGAAATGCTGACAACTACTTGCTGAAATTTCGTCGATTACTGCAATATAATTCAACCAGGCCAAATATATGATATCAAATGTACCGAAAAATTCAACTTAATAAAATCCAAAATCTGCTCATTTATTGCCTTTCGGCTGAAACAAAGTTCACCGGGTCAGCTAGTTTAACTAATATAAAAAACATTATACTAAGTAAAGAAAAAAAATGTGACAAAAAAAGTATCAGGAGATAATAATTGTGCAGAGATTTCACGTTCATCAATAACTACCGGAGCAAACAAGAGGCAGATATCCGGATACAAAAAGGAGCTTCCTTCGGTCGGTGCTGGGGAGTATCGGGTTTTCTTAGTCCTTTAACCACATCGCTTGATTTAATCCGGCTCTAAACTCCGTCTGGTCGGCAATATCAACCCGACTTTCACAATATAGAGAGAATCTATGAAGCGAACATACACTACGTGAACATACCACTAGCTAACCTGTTTGTTGTTTATATAAGGCAAGGCGAGTTCACTGAGTCCAAGTAAATGTTAAATAAAATAATAAATAGATAGACATTTATGTATTATTTTTTTTATTTCATGTTTATTGTTATAAAATTTATGCTTATGGCTATACATGTGAAGATGTGTCATAATCATGAATTAATTTATGAAAAAAATTCCTATGACCAAATTGGTGTTGTACGTATACATTTTTCCTTGGTATTTCGGTATGTGGAGTTATTTTGAAAATTATGATATTATATACCAAAAATATATTTACAATATGTTTGGCTTTAATATTCTTTTGTAATTATTTACTTCTTGTATCTTTGTGTAACAGACGTTTTGTTAATCCAGTTTCTTAGTTAATGATTCAAATAATTATTTTTTAAATAATAATAAATATTATTAAATTATGCATACAGTCAAGACCAGCTTAACCTCTGATCATAAATTATAATTTTTCATAGCACAATAATGAAATATTGTAATTTTATCTTTACTTTTATATAACAACTAAGCTTGACGCATTATTAAAAATAGCTTGAAGCATTGAAATGAGTAATTTATCTGCAGTAAAAACCCAAAGCTTGCCTTGATTTTTTTTTATTCTTCATTGAATATCAATGTATTTTTTTTCTTTAATGAATTATACGATAATACGGTTTTGTTGTATATCGTATGTCAAACAATTTAAGCATCATCGAGTTAAGAGGCAAATATAGAAGAACACTAAAAAATTCTTAGTAGTACTAAGTTGAAGTAGTTACACTTTTCTTTTTTCTATAAAAATGAGGTACTAAAATTTTTACGATAATAAATACATGTTTTTATTTGAAAAAATAATTTATGATAAAATTTCACTTTAATACATTTTTTTGTTCCTTTGTATTGTAATATTAATTATACGTGGCACATTCAGTACATTTTACAATTATTACCATGCACGCTCGGGGCTAGGTAATATGCAATGAAAATAGCATGAGAAGAGTTAGAAGACTTGGTAGCTTAAGCGTGGATATGTGTGTAAGTTAATGGTATAATCTACATTCACGTTAAAATGTCATATCATGAAAACAGGAAAGTTCAACCGGTTGCTGAAACTGAACGGAAAACAAGTTCTGAACACAGTAAGGCCAGTCACACACAAGGTGTTTTTTTCATATCGAATAATCATCCCATCTCCGTGAAAATAAAAAAAAATGCTGTAAATGTGGCGAGGATACTACAGCTGACGTATCTTTACGTAACTGAACTCTCAATGTGCAGGTGTTGTATTTTGTTACTTATAATTCACTTCAATGCACTATTGTTGGCGATAGTTTGTGGGGTACATATGTTCCAGTTAAGAGAGCGGATTAGGTAATGATAATGATAGTGATAATATTATATGTTATCAAATACAATTTTAAGTCACTTGTTAATCAACTGACTTATAATTAGTTTTATTGATTAAAACTGCAAATAAAGTAGGTAAGTCATCATCATTATAATGTTTGAACCCTTAAATGGGGTATATGGCTGTCACAAACTGTCACCACAAAGCTCTATCAGCCACCATAGGTTTCGCTTCATCCCATGTCAGTTTGCCTTCTGCAACTCCTCCGAGTACATTTTATGTAAAGTTCCAAGAATTTTCCTTTTCTGTTAAGATTAACATATTCAATTACTTTATTTTTGGAGCGTATAAAATGGTAGGTTAATTACACAACATTATTCTTGCAATTTTTTAAAAATAATTATAATTATTCTAAAAAAATTCATGATACCGTACTCATTGGAGAACTGTATTCAATAAGTTTTTATTACAAAATATACATAATTCAAACATTGTTGGTCCAAATATAGTTGCATATTTGATACCACTGTAGTTTTAGTGCACGCTGCTCTAATTTAAGATTCAACTCGTCAAAATGGCAATTAGAAGTGAATGTGAAATGTGCAACCTGGCAGTGAGGCTCCAGAGTAATATACGACTTATATACGTAAAACTAATCTGCAAATAAAGACCTATCTTTAATATTAAATTGTGAAATGTGAAAATAAATGATGGCTTAAATTTTGATATCAAAGTGCCAACTATGAAATTACAAATTGTAATAAGCGTTTTACAATAGCTTATACTTGAACATCTAATTGAAAACGTTTTTACATACGACATTTATACTAAAAAAAAATTTTTAGGTTGCTTGTAGGTTAAAATAAGTTTCGTTGTCCGAATACTATTTTTGTTGTATTTTAATACAGTATCCTTTAATATATATGTTTTATTTCAACGAAATTGGCATTAATTTATAATTTTTCTTCTCGATGAGTGGTGCAAAGTTACCATGTGGTAAGCGTCGTGTAAGGTAGTGATCATTTTTGGAAAACTTTGTGATTCGTATTTCCGCTTCAGCTGCTTAGTTTTTTTTTATTCATTGATGTAATCAATATGAGTGAATTTAAATTATACATTTGGTTAAAAGTTACCCAGTTCTTGTAAATACTCGTATACCATTAACTATATCATCAACATTGTAGTATCTGAAACATAAAGATTGCCAGGTGTATCTGTATCAGATCGTGATAATGAGTGTTATAGTCATATATACGCTCAACTAGGGAGTGACTTTCAAATGAGAATTGAAAAGAAGATTAAGATAGGCGCAGTTGAAAGATGAAGAAATTTCTATGTAAGCATTAAACTACCTTGAAAAAATATAACCTATTTACTGGTAAAAATTATTGTTATTTATTTTTCGTATTGCTTTAATCATGATATTCAGTTTAGATCATAAAAAAAAACACAAAGAAAAATTATTTATTTATTTAATTATATTATAATGAACTCGCACATGTAAGCTTTTGCTTTTGAATAAACTTTAATTCGAATAAGATTTATTGATGAATTATCTAAGATATGTATTATCAAAATACAATGAGGTTTTTTAAAATAATCTCCCTTTATTATAAATATTTCATAATATGTAGCATACTTGCTTGAAATGCTTTTACATACGCGTGAAAATATTTCATTTCCAAGCGTGAATTTGAGTTTACCTGTTCTAATTGCAGACTTGCGTCTTCAATATCCTTTCAGCCTTCGAGCAATACGGCAAGTCTTGGTGTTAACTTGAAAGCTGTGATTATTCCTAAGGCTGAGTGTAATCTGAAAACCATCTGCCACAGGAGGCGTCTAATCGTTCGAAAACAGAACGCAAATAATTACTTTATTTACATATGTTCAGTTGCTGTAAAAGCATACAATTGGAGATAATATCTTGTATTATTAACTGTTTAACATAATCTCAAACTTAAATCTTATTATGTTATTTTATTGTATATACGAGTATTTAATAATGGTAAATAGCTATTAGATATCTGCCATATAAATTCAATTACGCGTGTTACATGTTATTCAACGAAACAACATAGTGAATTGGAGCTGTCAAAAACTTTTTAAATATATGATTTAACCAATTTTTACAGTTCGTATTAACAAGACCTACTTTATTACACATATGATTGAAAAAGTCTAGATAAAATAAATTTCCAAGGCTAGCCACAATAACATCGTAAGAGTACCTAGGGCATTCGAAGCGGTAAGTATTGACGTGATAATCGAGCGACCAAAAAACCGATTTATTAATTGTTTCGTTTCGGATCTTCACTGATCGAAAGCCTCCATTTTACCAAAGAGCGGAACTAAACGACTGATCGTGAGAAATTTATTCTTGCTGTAAGATGGGCAACGCTTTATGAATGTTTTATTTAAACAATCTGAACGATATGTTACGTCTTATATTTGTGTGTTTATCTGATTTTTTACGTGTATTGTATCTTGCATTAAACTAAATTATTTAATATATATTTCTAATGGAGGCATGGAAATTCACTAAAGTTCTTTAAGCACTTACTAGACTTTGTAATAAATATTAGCGACTTAACCATTTTTTTTCTTATTTAGTAATACGTTCGTCAAATAATCTGTTTAAAATTTAATAGGTCAATTTATTTTCCTTTTTGATTTGCGATAAAAGTGCTTTTCTATTAAAACATATTAATTTCTGTAAATTATAAAAGAGACAATGGTTCATTAAGACTTTTTCTTTTAACCTCATAAGATTAAAAAAAAATAGCGTTTGACCTTTACAAATCGTAACAAAAAACCACTTGATTATACATTCCAAGAGTAAAATATCAAGGAAAATTCTTGAAAATTTCAAATGTGTACATAAAAAATGTCTATAATCCTACGAAATGGTGCACTGATGAGGATTGTATGGATATTGGTTACATTATCTTTAGTGGTAAATGCATTAAGTTAGAACATAGAGAAACCAAAATTTGGAAAATAGGATTTGTGCTGAGGAATCGAAATATAATGTCTTTAGGAGAGCTTGTTGATTATTTCGACGCTTTAAAAAGCAATAATATATAACCATCAACAAACTACTATTCTGTAATATCCCGCACTGTTTATTTCAGTTTCACTATGTAGCATATGAAGTTGAAATACTGATGCCTCGAGTAGTAAACAAATGATGTATAAACATTGTTTATTTGCCCTGAAATTATTTTCAGGACAATATACTCGTAGAATCTCAGTTAGACATTCGCTGAAAATCAACTATTAGCACAACTAGATGTAAAATGTTGTAAGATGAAAAAAAATATTTTTGTGCGTTATTTTTTGTGCATATCAATGTACTTGATTTTCTGTAAAATTTCTAAAAAAATGTGTTTCGTTTGCTCAATACAACGATTGAATATTTTATTAAGGTAGTTTATTGTATTTTTTATAATTTACACATACTTTTTTCAGCAAGTAATCACAAGATAAATCTTAATTTATTTAAGAGGGACATAAAAGGTGTTAACAACGTTTTTTCTTAAAAAAATATATATTTAATAAACATATTAATATTTATTTATTAATTAACTTCAAAACTTAGTATTATAATGTAAAAAAAACATGATAATATACTAAGGTTTTTGTAAATATTGCGTTAACAATAAGTAAAATTATTTTGGGTGATTGCAGTTTCTAAAGGATATGATTAGACAGGCGCACCCTGGCTGTAGCTCAACCTAACAAAGAGCAACAGATAGTTGCCGATCAAAATTACTTAACTTCAGTGGTCTAACAAGAAACCGCGGTTTCAATGTTATTTCGTCTTTTTTTTTAACATAGTTAAATGCTAATTTTTTGTGAGTACCATATTTTTTTTCAGTGCTTAAGAAATATGACAGCATACTTCTATGGGTGCGATGTACAGTACTCTAGTACCGAACCGCGGTGCGAGCGTACAGGTCCCGGCGCGCGAAAAGCGCCGGTGGCTGCGAGAAGCAATTTTCTCATCCCGACTCTGTGTAAACACAATATCTTCTCATTAGGTTTTAATTAAGGTTTTGATTAAAACGCACGCCCGTGCGCCGGCGGGACGTCACGGCGCCTCGCCGGCCCCCGCGTCGCGACGCCAGCCGTCCCTTCCGCCCACTTCCGGCGGAAAAGCTCCGCGGGCGCTGTAAGCTCTCCATCCTCATTTTTTATCAGCGTGTTACGTGAGCTTTTAAACGTCGCGAAATGAAAATAACAATATACGCCGTCGAATACGCGCGGATGAATAGAAAGCGTTTATGCTTGTTACATAAAATAAAAGTGATTTTGCATGTTCAACTCTATACACGAGAATCCAATTAAACTTTATAAATTGAATGCCTTATTTTCACGTGATATGCTTTCAATACTAAGATATACAATAATATTAAGATAGTTTATAGTGTATTTTTAAGAACATTTTTATACAAATAGCCACATTTATTTTTCTGAACTTTTAAAAACTTAATTAAAGAAAATTTCGAATTGTATCACAAAAATATAAATAAGAAGCTCTGAATTTGAAAATTATAATTCCATTGTTGTGTTTTACGAGATAAATTATTTTTCGTTGTATCTTTTTTCTAGCTAAAGAGTATGTCAGTCACTCATAAATTCTATACAGGTTTGTTGGGTATCATTATTCTTGGTCTTTTCCGAGTCAAATTCTTGTGTTTTTAATAAAATAATATAAATTTATTAATTTCCTATGGTAAATTTATTATTATAATGTTAATACGCATAGTAGGTTTAAATTAACAAAAATTCCATAAAACAAAAACAAAAAATTTAGTTTTTCTTAAAAAGATAATTTTATGTATAAAATCAGGAAACAATACACAAAAATAGCAATATGTAATTGTGTTTGCCAATGTAAAATAAACATTTTCTATTAGGTTTTTGTTGATCTCAATAAATTTATTGGATTAATTATAAAATGTGAAAAGAAAACTATTAAAAAAAATATTTAATGCACTTATATCTTTAAAGTAAAAATTTAGCTTAAGATTATTCGAGAAAATTAATATATAATAAAATTAAAAGTATTAAATATTTATACTTTACTACCTACTTTCCCGTGGTGGTTCATTCTTCGGAGTTATGCAGAGGATCATAAAATTAAAAATAATATTAATATAATATGACATACAAACTGAGTTCGCATCATTATAAAGTTCATCTTGTTATAAGTTTTTAAGTACACAGACTTGGTCGCATAATATTATGATACCAAATAATGTCCACGTCTTTTAATCTATTTATTAAAATTATTTTTCTAATAATTATACATTTAAATTATTTATCATTGTTGGTATTCATTTTCAGATAAAATATGAATAATTGACACTTTATAATATATATTTTTTTTGTTTTTAATGTCTATTATCTAGGTATATCATTTGTTATGCATCCATGAAAATAATATTTCAATTTTGTATTGTGTTAAAACCTTTCAAAATAATAACATTACATTTATCAATCTGACTGTACTATAGGTATAGCCCATTTTTTTTTAAAGAAAAACATAACGAAATTTCATTTTTCTCAAGAAAAGTTAGTGACTTAATGTATAATCATTCATTTAATAATTTCTACGTGTTCTACCTCCTAAATTTTTGCTAAAGGAAAAAAAACAGTTTTAATTGTTTTTTTTTTTTTTTAAACATAGTATTTCTAATCCCCGGAGAAGAATAATTGTGACCACACTTCTCTTAAATGGAAGCAGATCTTTGTTTTTACAATATAACGTGTGAAATATCTGATGCTTCATTTTAAAATATAAGAAATACGTTTTTCGTTTACTCCCATTACATCTTAAGCCACGTCGCTACAAATCAAAGCAATAAAGTTTTCCTCATTATTTTGGAAAATCCTCCATTTTCGACATCGGTGTTGGTGATTGTCACCGTTTTTGTTTCGTTAAATTGCTTTCTCATTGCCAGTCTCCGTTGACTGACAGCTCATCTCCAACTGCCAAGGCTTGAGCTGATGTTTACAGGGACGAAACGACGCGTCGCGTGCACTAATATACGCACGCCTGTCAGATTCAACTTTTGACTGTCGATAATTACATCAGATGTTCGGTAAAAGTCTATTCAACGTCTCATGGATTTTTAATGATTTATCAATGCGTAATTTTATTGGATAAAAATAAACAAATAAACAATACGAAACTCTCAATATTCATAACGACAAAAATAATTTTATATATGTAGATGCGTAATGTTTGTAATATATATTAATAGATACAACGTGAAAAAAAAATTAAAGTTAACAAATTAGTAATGTTGTGCTTTAATTCACATTTATTTTAAAGTGATTGTAAATGCTTAGGTCCTTAGGACCAGACTACTTCAATCACGTAACTCAGAACTACAATCAACAATTGACAATCGATTGTTCTTGTAGTATTTTTAGTGCTGTCGGTTATAATTTATTTATAATAAAAATGATGTTATAGTTTTGCAATTTAAGAAAACACATGTATTCTTCTTTTTCTTTGTGTCAGTGACTTCAAATTATTTTTTCTTATTATCTGGCAACATCGATAAAACACATTTATTAACACACCCAACAGCAACAGCAAAAACACATTTATTTAATTACCTTATCGCTGATACAAAAAAACCTAACCATAAAATTCACTTAAGCTTCTTAGTGACGTTTGATAATATTTTGGCGGATCTGCCATAATGATGAGGTATAGGCCGGACATTTTTAAATTATGGTTTAATACGTAACTTAAGAAGAAAATGATTTTAAAATAATTATATAATAAATTAGTAACCAAAAATAATCATCTGATTACTAAGCTCAATTAAAGGAAAATGGAACACATTTCCTTATTAGTAATAAGAGTACACTTGGAATATTTTTCGGGTATCAATTAATATTCTGCCTTGCACTAGTATAAAAAAATGTAATATCATAAATAAATATTGTATTAAATTATTCTATATTTTCTGTTGTAAGAATATATAATATACATTTAAATTATATTTTTATTCGTTCGTATTAAGCGATGGAAGCTTAGAAGGTTTACGACTATTGTCTTCTCATTAAAATTCGAACGACGCTTTTATTAAATTTTCTTAGAGTGGGTATGGAGTCACATGTCACGTTGAAGACTTATATATTAAGCGTATTGGAATTCCACAATTCCACACTTGCTTAAAAACGAATGACTGACATATAGAACACGAAGCTGACGTAAAGTTATAGATTCAGGTACTCGCACATAGTCTGAAATTCTTCTGAAAGCTTCAGCCTTTAGCAATAAAAGAACCCATATATTTTCATATTCCAGTGCATTAATTTGTTAATCCTTTTGTTCTTACACGAGACAAATATTTTTATTTATTATTAAGTAACTTTACTGGCACAGGCGAAGGCTTTCATAAATACGAGTATAATGATATATTTCAAGCACCTGGAGCTCTTAAGATGTATATACTGAAAATGATAATGAATACTTCAATAACTAATCTTACAGTATTAAGTATTGTCGATAATTTGAGATTGTTGTGCATAAGATGAAACTGGTGTTTTAATTATATTTATAAACAAAACGTTCTTATAAACCTTTTGCCCATCAATCATGATAAAACTCTTAATTGACACATCTTTATTCTCCATTATCGCAAAAAGGTTTTTCAAATTACGCAAGTACTGCTTACTGTTATAGAATAAGTGCTTTAATAATGTGGTTTTTATAAATGTTTTGGTTATTAAAGTAGAAAAGATATTTTGAGCTTATTTGAACAGATTTTTCTATTTTTCATGAAATCGTCAAATGTTTTTCAACGTTTATTATATTGTTTAACTGAATGACATATAACTTTAAGTCAATATACATAATAAATACGTTAATGTAAGAATAAAAACAGTGAAGAAACTTTTAGTATAATATAAACAATAGTAATTTGACAGCTGGTTTTATTGGCCACTATTTATAAATATAGTAAATGTTTTTCTATATATTTAACATTCAATTATATGAGTTCCACAGGTACATATTAATCGTATTATTCAACTCTGTAACTGGATCTTAGATTTACGCAAACAAATATTAATATAACTAGTTTAACTTATTTACATGTTGCATATATGCATATCGTGAATAGATTTCTTTAACGTCTTAACCATATGCAGGGTCCAGCCACTGTGGCTGAATGTCATAGAGTTCAGTGATTTCGACCGGTTGTGCTGTCCTGCATGTAATTTCATGAAATTTTTTTTTTTAATTTTTCGCAATATGCTTTTTATTTTAGATCCCGTTTTGTGTAACGTAAAAGTTATTGACTGATAATACTTGGTGTAACGATGATCATTACAATTATTAGTTAAGTATTAGTGGTTATTATTAAATACAATTTTTCATTCCTTTGGTTCAATAGTTTGACTCACACACACAAATATTCTGTAAATATGTTTGCTTTAAAGTAAGAAAAAATACTTGTTTATCTCCTACCAATATCATATACTGTCAGTGAAAAAATTAGCCATTGCTCAGGATGGATCCAAAAGCGTCCAAATCACGTACAATCACTAAAAAATGTGTAATAAAACTAAATATTTTTAATATATATATTTTTAAGTAAAACAAATAAAAATAAAGTATATTATATATTTTAAACATCGATATTTAATAATTCTTAGATTCAATAAGCATTCAGTATTGTTCAATTCTATATGGCACACGCGTGTGAGGCGTGGGCAGCACAGATAAGTCACAACTGGAGCGTGAGACACAAATGGTTCGATTATTTCTTTAGACGAGTTGTTTTGCTGTGGCGCTATTATTATATGGCTTTCACAATAGAAGCATCTGATACCGAGATCCTTTCGGTCGGTCCTTTCAGGCAGGATTTGTGACGCTCAGGTGATCGGTTCCTATTGCCGGGGAACGGACGAAAAATACCGAAAGGGACGACTCTTTGATGTAATTAATTATTTCGTCTTTGTTGGTGCCGAATGTTTTGAGATTATTTATTAAGATTTCGCCGAAATTCAATGTAAGAGATAGTTGTGTATAATATACTAGCTCACTGAGTAGACATTGTAGAAAAAACATTATTAGAAATCATTGTATTGGAATATGTTTTACAGGGAGCGGCGAAAAAAGTTGACGGTTTTCGTCGTTCTTTTGATTTAAAACTATCAGCTTTTTTTGCCGCTCCCCGCATATTTAATATTTCCCTTTTTTAATTAAATAAATAGCTTAATTAAATATTAAATAAAATACAGTTTATAAATTAAATATAAAATAATAATTTATTGCAATAAACCATTAAAAATATTTCTGCCAGTACTATGGTGCCACTCAACCACTTTTCCTCCACACCAAGTATGCCTATTCGCTTGATAGCCTCCACTGCTTGAATTCTTCTTCGGATATCCTCGTTTCGGATTATAACTTTTAGATATATTCTGAGCATGGATCTGTCCATGGTACGTTGGGTGATATTTATTTTAGTAGTAAGACTTTCTGTTTAATTCTACGTTTCTGCGTCAAAAGTTAGTACTGGCAGGATGCATTCGTTAAACGCCTTAGTTTTAAGACAATGCGGAATTTTTGCTTTAAAATGTACTTACAGTTTTCCGAATGCTGGGCATCCTAGATTTTTACGCCTATTAAATTTTTCGAAAAATTCAATTATTTGTTCCAGAAAATTTTATTAATTTACAACCTCGCATTGTGTTCCTCTAATGGAGATCTTCGTATAAGCTTGGAAAACGTGACTATTTATCATGGCTTTAGTTTTTTATCAGTGTTCATTATCTGACCCATTTTGTTCACCGCTTCATTGATGGAAGAGGATCGAGTAATATGGAGAATCATGCGGGAGGCCTCCAATGAATAGGGGAAAGGCACTGATGAAAGACATTGTTTACTTATAAATTCAATGCAATAATTAATATTTGTGTATTGTTATTGTCAGGTTTTAAATGGGGCCAGGTAAAGATTATAGTGGCTGACAGAGCTTTATGAATCCAAATAATGATGATCATATGCTCAAAGTAGGTAGCTGTAATGACATAGAAAAGGGTTCATCACACATCCCTTTTACCCACGCTTATGTTTTAGTACTTGATTTATAAGTTTATGTGGAAATATTATTTCAACCACAAACATATTTTGTATCTTTTATTATTATACATCATCACATCAAGGCTACCAGTAATATATTTCAACCGAAATAAATTTTACATAAACGTGAAATTTAATACGTTTCTGATCCATGTATTAATGGAAAAGTTGTACGAATTGCGAGTATGTTTCAACTCTGATAATAAACAACGTTTTCAACTCTTGTACGGAAATTTGAAGCCTCTGACCTCAAAGCTGCGGTCTCAGAGCAAATTTTCACCCACATGAAGTCCACAGTAATTAAACACATCCGAACAATTATTTGTTATCCTAATAACACAGTAATACCAGTCCATAAGAGAGAAGAATTCCCTGAAAGGATTAACTGAAAGGGGTGAAGCGAAATGAGAAATGTTACTAAAGTAATGCAAATGAAGATTTATTCTTCACATTTGAATGTTTTTAAATGCAAAGTTATCCTTTGAAAGTAGATGCATGCATAGAGTTTCGATATATGGTATTTGGATACCCGATGGTTTGAATTTGTGCAGAATGACCAGGTGAGGGTGATGAAAAGGCAGCCTATCATTCAGACTATTAAGCCAAGAGACGAAAGTAAGCCTGATTGGGACAAGTTCTTCGGATGCTGAAAAGAACATAAGCTATATACCTGCATAATTGGCTTTTATTCAAATCTTAGCGTACAATATTTTGATAGGCCGTCGGAATATACACAAAGAATGTAATTGGTTGAACTCCGTGAGGCAGAGCTGGCATGAGATGAGGTGACCATAGCGGCTGACAAAGCATTCTAGAGGCTGCTCTTTACAATCAAATGCTCTTGTAAGAGTAGCGGATGAAGTATAGTATGATTGATGATATGAATGATATGCTTAAAAGTTTGATTAATGATATTATATTGAGTTTTTTAAATATTTTAAACATGCGTTCGACAAAAACTACAGCAATGCAACATTTCAGTCCTCCTTATATAAGACGCAGCTTCACAATCTGTAGTTTACCATTGTGCAGTGAACGTTCATAATCATAATTTGTTGACAGTCATGGACTTGAACAAAAAATATATATTTCATTGTTGTTCATAAAATAAAAGTTTTTTGTCAATCATTCTTAGTATCTCAAGTACGAGTTTAACCTCTCCTCCCCGGTGATGTCTATCGACTACACATTGCTTGTAATAACTTAAATATCTCTGTAAATATAATACACACAGGGTTCAGATTTTAGGTATTCCTCCTTAGATATACAATAAAAGATTCTTTTGAATTTATTCCACATATATTTTTTTTGACTACGTGTTTCAGCCAGGTCGGATGGCCATTTTCAATGGCCATCCAACCTGGCTGAAACATGTAGTCAAAAAAAATATATGTGGAATAAATTCTAAAGAATCTTTTATTTTATATCTGATATAATGGAATTCCACCAAGAAATATTGATCGAAAAAATCGAAATAATTATTCCTCCTTAATACATTTACGTATTGAAAAAATAATAATAATAATAATAGGCACTCATCGGGAGCAGGAAATATTTTTCTAAAATCCGGAATAAATTCACCACTACACTCAAGATGCGTCAACTGTCATGTATTCATTCGATCTGTCGGGAGTCATACAAAAGCGTGTGCAAAAATAAAATAAAAAAATACGCATATACGTCGGCATCTATACTCCTCACTCTCGCTGACGTACTAATATGAGTGAGCGAGACGGGAAACCTCAGTTGGTCGGCTAGTTCGAAATGATATCGATGCGCGTCGGCTCATCGATATGTCGACAGGCTAAGTAGTGTTAGTAGCTCTCGGAAGTTCACGCGCCAAGGTGCGTCTGGCCGTTTGAGGTCTTTGTCTGATGTTTTTCATGTTTTTAGCTATTAAATGTCAATTATTACGCTTATTGACATCAATTTTTATAAAATTAAGCGATATCTTTGAATATTTTCATTTTTTCGAATTTCTACTCATTTTATTCACTTTAAATCAGAATGTGTAACGAGTACACACCATCGGAACGCGCGGAAGTTTTTAACATAGTAAGGCGAGGGTTAACTGCCATTTATAATAGGTTAGTAATGTTCATAAAATGTAACAATAGATGAAGTTTTTTCTGTCTCCCAGATTACACATGCTTTTGAAGCAAAAAAATACAGATTTTTAATAAAATAAAACTAACGTTGAATCTTAAAATGAATAAGATGAACTTTAAAAAACACTCCTCTATTTATTGATAAACATCACTCTTAGCATTTTAAGTATGTTATTTGTATAATTATTATTTGCGCTTCGGTTTGCATTTAGTGATATTTATGAAATGTAAAAGTCAGGCTTCCTTTGGCCTTTCAGCTCACGCATCCTTTTCAAAACATCCCGCCTGCAGCGCAGTGAGCGGCGACTGGTTGCTGAAGATAAGGCCGCAGGCTTTGCTCTCCCGCCCACCACCCACCGCCCACCTCCTACCACCCACAGAGCCTTGCCGCCGATTGTCATTCCAACTTTCAATCTCGTCCCGCGGTTAGGGTGGGCGAGAAACCATATGACGTGTCATTTATTGAGACAAAAATGAAAAAGTACATAATCATAATTTTTCAATTAGTTTCTTATCTTTCTTTCATAAGCAATGCAAGCTTTATTACATACGATTTAAATGTAATGACTTACCAAAGATGCTTTAATATTTTCAGATTAATTGTCAACAACCGCATGCTTTGCACAAGAAGAGTCACAAAACATAGCGCCAATAGTTATACATTGTAACAACAAAAATGACATAGTACATCAAATTTGATATACAAATAACACAATGTATTATTGTCACAAAACATGCTCATTAACATGTCCCCACCACTAACTGAAACATGGATATCACGAGCCACCGTTACAGGGCTCTGTGCTGTCGCCCACTCTTTTCCTTCTGCATGTGAATGATTTGCTTCAATGCGCAAACATTCACTGTTATGCCGACGACAGCACTGTCCATGAGAATATAATCTTCCAAAAACCTCCGAAACATTCGGAACTATCTGCTGCTAGGGAATCTCTGGTGAAGAAGATGAACATGTCTCTTGAAAGGGTTTTACGATGGGGCGACCTCAACCTCGTCAGTTTCAACATTTCAAAAACCCAATCATGTACTTTCTCCACAAAGAAGACTGCTATGGATCCTGTATCTTTCAACGGTTGTTCTCTTCCAAAAGCAAGCTCCATCAACATGCTTGGATTATCAATATCGAATAATGTCAAATATTACGAGTCAATTAAGTGTAAAGCCGGTCTCGCTTCCAAAAAACTAGGTGTATTATATAGATCACGTCGGTATTTCAACGATAAACAACTTCTTCTTCTATATAAAGGACAAATCCGACCTATCCTTGAATACGGCAGTCACCTTTGGATTGGAGCCCCAAAATACCTTCTAAACTTAATTGACTCAGTTCAAAGAAGAGCAATTCGTTTGATAAACAATGACACCCTTACGTCTAATCTACAATCAATGGAACACAGACGTAAGGTTGGTTCTCTTAGTCTTTTCTACCGTTATTACCACGGTCGCTGCTCTTCGGAACTTAAAGAACTAATTCCTCCTGCACCCACTCACAGCCGACAAACTCGTCTTACACTTGCCGAACATCCATACACGGTTAATATATGTCGACCAAGAACTGGCAGCTTCCAAAGTTCCTTCCTTAATGCCACCGGTAAGCTATGGAATGCTCTTCCAGCGTCTGTGTTTCCTCCTTCCTACAATCTGGATCTCTTCAAGAAACAGATAAATATACACTTGCAATCTCCTTAACCCACACACAAACACGAACACAACACACGTTTCCCGTATGCAGCGTCCAGCCTCCCTGGCTGAGCGTCATAGAGTGCATTGGTCTTGACCGGTTGTGCTCTCCTGCATGCGTTTACATAAAAAAAAAAACAAAGCTCTATCAGCCACCTTGGTCTCACATCTTTCTATATCAGCTCTGCCACCTGCAGTTCATCTGAGTTCAGTCTATCTATAGTTCCCCTTGGACATATAGTATATAGGGTTCAGTCTATCTATAGTCCCCTTGGAGAAGTATTAAAGTACATGTGCTTATTTAATTAAATCAGTTAGAAGAGCTGCGCAAAGTCTAATAACTTCATAATAACAGCGGTAAAATAAGATTCATAAGAAACAAAGCATGAATATATTTTTGATAATTTTTAATTTTTAACTGAAATTAAAGACTTACTTTTGGTATATTGCAAGTCATGTCGGACCTTTTTTAAAGGTTAAATTATTTTTTATTTTACTTTTTTTGATAATACACCACAATAAATTTTTGAACAAACTACAAATATATATTAAAGCATGTGAGCTGTGGGTTTTTTTTTTAGATGATTATTCGAGAAAGTTCCATTTCAAATTAAATATTTAAATATAAACTTATGATAAATGGATAGGCGTATTATTTATTATATAGAAAACCTTAAGTTGTATTATTTAAAATTTAAGTTTTGGTAAAAGAGTCTTATTTATGTTTTTTTTTAATAAGAAAATATGTTTCAAAATAAACTTTGTAAGTAGGTCATACTAAAAATAAACGTTGCAATTCAGAAAAACTGTAAAAACTCATCTGAAAATATAAATCTGATCAATATAGAGTATATAAAGTTTTTCATGAAATGTTACTAGTGTTGCTCAATATGTAAGGTGCTAATAGTTCAACAGTTCCCTTCCGAGCTTCAGAAGATAGTCGGGACAGCAGACGTATCGACAAATATTTATTTCATTCGACGGGGAAGGGATTTGTACTGTGATGTATTGTCGATTTCTTCACTCGGGATCGTAAAAGTGGTATCACCGCACATAAAGTGCGCGGAATAACACAGAATTACGATGCAATGAGAATGAGAGGGGAAAACACTAATAGATTCTTATTTAAAACATTTTTTTTTAAGTTTTTATTTTTTTAACAGCGAATAGGCTAAAATTCCTTAATTATTTGTATTAATGCATTGTTAAATCTATTTCGTTATTACATGGATTCAATTAAAATATTTTACATATATTATTTTTTTTGTTATGTGTTATTTGTAAATTTTGTGTTTATAATAATTGAATCAAGACAACTGATTTAGTGCGTGTTGTGAAAATTTTAAGAAAAATCTTTTGATGTTTTAATGGTAAATGATTTTTGATAACCTCAAATATATATTTTTTTCTAATTTTGAGGTTTTTATCTGAAATTAATTAGAAAAACTGCAAAAATATAATTTTGTATCATGTTTTAAATGTCGAAGTAATATTTGTTTCGATCGTGCAATTTAAGCAACATTTTTATTCGAATCTCTTAACTTAAAGTTTTTCCCGAATAACATGTTTTTTTTTAAATGCATAAAATCTCATTATGCGTTTTTAATTAATTTTCATTTGAAGTTATGTGATGAAGATAAATTATCGAAAGGAAGTATTAGAAGCTATCCTTCCACTTTAATAATATACCATTCTGTATGCATAATGAAGTAAGCTTAGAGCGTCCGCATTAATTCTCTGTGCTCGAGTATTAAAACAAAGCCTCTCCAAAGTTGGACTGAACCGGGATTATCGAATTGGAATAGAATAACCACTCTGCTGGAAGAAACCGCTAATATGGCCCAAAATTGATTTATACTGCGGTTCGGGTTTGTGCTACCTGTACCCCGCACTACTCTTGTAAAGCCAAATTATTAGGGCAAAACTAAGCCGCAAACTAATAAAAAAAACACTTGGATACATAAACAATGGTCGTAAGTACAGGCGGTAATCTAAATAGTGTCAATTTTCTAAGTAAATAATGGCCATCGACATTTAACCTTTCAGCGTAATAGCTTTAAAATAAAGTATACTTTTGGGAATTCCACTCCGACAGTTAAAGAAGAAATTTCGCGCCGAGTACGTTAAATGTATAGTTTCTCATGTCCTTTCAGGGTGTCGAGAATTATTGCTTATGCCCTCATTGGATATCTGGAAGACATGTTTTTACTTAATCAACCTTCCTTAATTGACCAAATGTATGACGAAAGGCTGGTGATCTACCCTTCAGCTCTAAATAAAAGAAAATATTTTTGTTGTTATCTATATATATAAAAGAAAGTCGGGTTATGTTTGTTTTTATAACTCAAGAACAGCCTAACCGACTTGGCTGAAAATTGGTGGAAAGGTAGCTTAGAACCCAAAAACGTCCATGGTATACTCAAAATTGATTTGATTTAGAAAAAATATTGAACATTTACGTAAACATGTTTTCATACAAGACTATTGTAACTTGACAGCTGTCAGTTGAGAAAGTGTTGCCATAGTCAGTAACATAACTAAAAATGACGCAATAGTAGGTATTTTAAGTAGGTACCTACGTAAGGTACGGAATATTTTGAAACAAAAAAAACAAAAGGCAGGAAAAAAAGACAAAAACAAAATAAATATTAGTGAAAATATCAATTTAATCTTTTATTTGTTAAAAATGTTATAACAAAAAGCAAATGGAAAGGCATCTTCTTATTCTATTGTGTTATTTTTATTTTCTATTATTTAACTCAAAAACTGCTGAACTGACTTGGCTGAAAATTGATGGAAAGGTAGCTTAGAACCCTAAAAAAAATTAAAAGATACTCAAAATTGATTTGATTAAGAAAAAATATTGAACATTTACGTAAACATGTTTTCAAACAAGACTTTTGTCATTTGACAGATGTCAGTTGAAGAAAGTGTTGCTATAGCCAACGCCATAACTAAAAATGACGCAAAAGTAGGTATTGTAAGTAGGTACCTACGTAAGGTACGGAATATTTTGAAACAAAAAAAAACAAAAGACAGGAAAAAAAAAGTCAAAAACAAAATAAATATGAGCTAAAATATCAGTTTAATCTTTTATTTGTAAAAAATGTTAAAACAAAAGGCAAGGAATCTGACAACTGATATTATTATTGTCTATGGTTACATAGATATTTTGAAGTCTATCGGTTGACGTTTTGTTTCAAGAACTTTCGAGTTTCTGTGAGCTTATTGTGCCGATATTTGCGACCAAAATGATCGAATCTTTCACGAAAAAGCCATCATGGAACTAGGGATTGCAACATTACGAATGTAAGGCAGTGATTTGGTGGTTTTTGGCATCCTAACCTCGAATATCAACGATGAAATTGCGCGCTTTCAAGTTTGGTACAAAGCGATTTGGCGTATATTCGCAATCCCTTATCACGAACGTCATACTGCTGTTGTGCATTTGGCGGTGCATCTGGAGAATGGTCATTGGGTAGAATGTATGGCAGCGATTTGGCGGTTTTTGGCATCCTAACCTCGAATACCAACGATGAAATTGCGCGCTTTCAAGTTTGGTACAAAGCGATTTGGCGTATATTCGCAATCGCTTATCACGAACGTCATACTGCTGTTGTGCATTTTGCGGTGCATCTGGAGAATGGTCATTGGGTATATTTCACGGCTTCAAATGTTGTTCAACGTGCTGAGACACCTCCAGCGACAACATTGACAAGTTTTAAGTCTTTACGATCTGCCAAAGCGATCCGTTTGCACGAACTCTAGAATGGTCAAGGTTTTAATCGGACATTCAAGGTATTTATTTATTTATTTTTGTACTTACATACAATCTAATTAACAGAATAACATACTACACTTATTACTTTGAATTATGTATGCTAATTCCAAAAAAAAGTGTTTATAAATCAGTAATTCTGTCTTTGATTTTGATTCTGTAGATACTCGCGACCAAAACGATCGAATCCTTCACGAAAAAGCCATCATGGAACTAAGAATCGAAACATTACGAATGTATGGCAGTGATTTGGCGGTTTTTTGCATCCTAACCTCGAATACCAACGATGAAATTGCGCGCTTTCGAGTTTGGTACAAAGCGATTTGGCGTATATTCGCAATCGCTTATCACAAACGTCATACTGCTGTTGTGCATTTTGCGGTGCATCTGGAGAATGGTCATTGGGTATATTTCACGGCTTCAAATGTTGTTCAACGTGCTGAGACACCTCCAGCGACAACATTGACAAGTCTCTTTACGATCTGCCAAAGCGATCCGTTTGCACGAACTCTAGAATGGACGAGGATTTAATCCGACATTCAAGGTATTAATTTATTTATTTTTGTACTGACACACAATCTAATTAACAGAATAACATACTACACTTATTGCTTTGAAGTATGTATGCTAATTCTTAGAAAAAAGTGTTTATAAATCAGTAATATTGTCTTTGCTTTTGATTCTGTAGATACAAGGACAGATTCACCATCGAATCGGATCATTTCAACCTCTCGAAGATGCACAGCATAAATTTGTACAAATATACTTCAATGACAATATGGAGGAAGAACTTGATCGAGGTCTACAAAGTCGTGATCAGAGCGGAAAAACGACTATCTGGTACACACGTCGTGATACTGGGCAACTACAACAGATATCTGAAACACGTTGTTCATATGACACGTTGCAATACCCACTGATGTTTTGGCAAGGAGAAGATGGATATTATTTCAATATCAAAATGAAAAATCCATTGAATGGTGAGTAATCAATATATATATAATCAATATCATAGTTTTGATTCCGTCATGACATACATTTTTCAGTGCTTGGTTTTGCTTTAGGTTTCCAATAAATGACCAATTACTCTGCTTATTACCAGGAAAATAACAGACTTAAAAATTAAGATGTTTTTTTAGAGAAAATTGGACAAATAACTGGCAAACGATTAAAAATCATTTATCTTCACCCCTTTATAATTATGCTACAAATATGGATGTTAGCTTTACATACAAAATTAAAAATCTATTGTCTTAATTTCAGGTAAAGAAACTACCAAGAATCTAAGCTCGATGAATTATAACGCATATCGTTTGATGATTCGTCGAAATGCTGACAACTACTTGCTGAAGTTTCGTCGATTACTGCAATAGAATTCAACCAGACCAAGTATATGATATCATATGTACCGAAAAATTCAACTTAATAAAATCCCAAATCTGCTCATTTATTGCCTTTCGGGTGAAACAAAGTTCACCGGGTCAGCTAGTGATTAAATAAAACAATACGTGAATACCAACCATTCACATTTATTTCTCTTAAAACTAGAAATATGTAACATTCAATTTAATGACGTCAGTGTATTGTCAAATGACATGCGTAGGAAAATCCATAAATGCTGATTCATTGTCATTGTCTACATACAAAATTAAGATAGTAAAATTGTATACTTATAAATATAAAATTTTCTTAAGCAAACAATCGGAAATAAACATTTTACTATACATTAAAATTGTTATGTTTTTCAATTTAATTGTATTTTACTTATTTTCATTTAATATATACATTCTTGTTTTTGTTATTTAAGCATGTTATCGTTTTAGAAAATATATTTGAAATCGTGCATGCTTAAAATATATAAATCATATAATAAGGATGTAATGGCGCAAGTAAATGAATACCTTCAAATAAAATTAAAAAAAAACTTACTACCTACGAGTATCACTGTCCGTTTTTTCTCATATGAATTAAACATTTAGACAATTGTAAAACGAACGTAATATGAAGTTTCTTCATCAAAAAATCAGGAATTAAACTATATTTAAAATAATAATTGTAAATATTTTCATTTTTTATTTTTATTTTGGTTTTTATTTTGATTTAATTTTATATTTGTATGTATTTTTATATTTGTCGTTTTCATTTAAATTTGATATCGTTTTAATAAAGATATTTTATACCGCTATGACTAAAATAAGTAAATAATAAAATAAGGATGTGATACCTAGGTAACACTGAAACCCATTAAATCTATGTTCCAACACAACAAGTCTGAGTATAAACTACACCAGGAACAATTTCTTAAGAACGTTTTTGTTTTGGTGCGGTAAGTACACTCTGGCCCAGTTAAATAATAACGGCATTCAATTTCAACACAGCCACTCGCCGCGTGCCTATTTAATCTGCTTATTTTGGCCGCATCCGGTCATTATGTCCGGATCCGGATGGCGCTGCTTTCGTCCAGACAGACGGACAGCCTCCGAGTACAGCCTTATTCCATTTGCGCGGGACATGCAGGCGGAAAGAGGTTCTACAATTGTTGCCGGACATCGGGCCTGCAGTAAACGCGGACAGGGAACTTGCATTAGTTCAACTGAGTGGATGGCGCGCCTCCCCATACCCGGGAACCTGCCATAAATAAAGCCCCCAGTTAATTTCTTATCACCCGCACAGTTAATCAAAGTGGCTGAAAGCTGGCCGCAATGGTAGGGGTGCATAAAAAGGTGAGAACAGCCACTTAAACCTGTAATAACTATTGTTTGAAAATACAACCGGATATCACCATAAAAATAGACGTTCGGGAATGAGAAAAAATGTACGCAGTGACGTTATACTCGGATATAAAAAATAGGGATAAATTGACAAGTAACGAATAAGATATTTCTTATTCGTTGTAAATAACTACTGTCGGTCTTGTAAATACCTTCGTGCGAACGGTAGTGTACTTACCTTCTAATCTTATTTAAGACATCTAAATTAATCAGTAATAAAATTAGGATAACAAAAGGCACTTTCAAATGGTAAAATACTCATATTGTCTTTAATTTTTTATTTTGGTTTTTATTTTTATTTAATCATTAAAGATATAATATGTTAATTTGAGGTATTAACGCGTTATATATAAGTCGGAAAGAGGTTCCACAATTGTTGCCGGACATCGGGCCTGCAGTAAGCGTGGACAGGGAAAATGGCTGAGCTGAAAAGGGTTCCGGAGGACCGAGAGGAATGGACATCGAGATGAAAGATTCTGTTGCTGCAAACCAATCGAACGGATTGACACTACGAAGAAGATATATGTCAAAAGCTTACATTTAAATGCATAGACTATATATAGTACATAGTTTATAAGCTGATGAATTATTTTTGTACAAATATATTTATTAGTAATTAAATATACATATACTATACATAAAATAAAGAATAAAAAAAAAGAATACCTGGGCAAATGCTTCCAAGGTCCGCGGTTCGCATCCTGCTTCTGCCGATATTTTTCTGAATGAATTGACTCGTATAAAGAATTTTATGTATAGTATATGTATATTTAATTACTTTTAATATTGTAATATAGTCAATGATCTATAAAAGTAGATAAGAATATTGAAATGATAAAATATTATTCTAATATTTTTTTTATATATAATAACATAAAATATTTTTATGATATGGTATTTAAATTGCCACCTATTGTTTTAAATGAGAGCCTTCAGCCTTATCTATTGGCCAAGTTATATTTACACTTTTAATACAAATGCAGTCCTTTTGGACCCTTTCCTTGCGTTTCCCTGCATCATCACATTTCTTATCTTATCTTACATAAATTCCGACCCTTGCAAAATGCTATTAGCCCTTATCTCATATGCATTTAAGCATTTATAGTCTAAGGATGAATGGGAAATGTAAGTTGTAGAATGTTAGTGGGTATCCTTTGACAGTAACTAAGGAACAAGTAAAATGTTTTTTTGAAAAATAGAAAAAAAAAAGGAATTTACTATAAGTAAAATAACGTTTTTTAATTATCATTTAAGTCATATGAATTATGTTTCACAACATTAATTATTTATTATTTATAATAAATAATGTGTTATTTTTAATTTAATTAGTTTTATTTACTTAAAAAAATTAAGCACGTGGCATTTTAAAAATATATTCTTTTAATTTTTATGAAACGAAATAAATTTTGTTTATACTCATATAAGCACTAGAAGGTGTTAAGCAAAAGTACACTGTTACATGAATTAAACATTTCCCCTTACTCAAAAAGCTGCCTAACTCAAATGACAATATAATAGAATCTTCGTTCTGAAAATATGTTTGATGAATTCGCAAGCGTTTAAAGGTCGCCATATTTTACTTTGATAAAAAGTTTTTTGGTGTTCGATAACTTGAATTATAGCCGATACCTGATAAGAAAACCATATTTTGCGAGAATATTTTAGTTCACTATACGTACACAAGTTTTTCTTACTCCAAAGTGGGTATATATTTATGTTGAATTAACATTAAATGGAAGAACCTCACTGTATAATTTTATAAAGTGTGTAATATATTGACGTGTGCGTGTCCTTAAATTTCCTAAAAATATTTCCTTTGAACGAGTGACTGACAAAAAATGTGTTTCGAAGTAAAAATTTGGCAAAAATCACTCTTTTTTTCAACATTTGGTGTAAGTTTTTTAATATAAAAAGGCTACCATCCACAAACACATTTAAATTTAAAGTATAACCACTTTGCACAACGTCTAAATATCAAGAAAATTATGTTAATTTACGTTTAAGTAAAAGAGTTATGTGGTATTAAGAGAGAGTTTTTAAGGATTATTTACCATTGGGCATATGATATGTAAAGACAGCATGAAATATGGTGAACAGCTTACCATTCGTATCTTAAAAACTTCCTCTTTAAAAAATTTAAAACAATAAAAAAATATTTTTTCACCGCCGTAGAATTGCTTACTACATACAATTATAATGGTCAATACAGCTGCTACCTTAGATCGGAGCAACAAATTAGGTATAAAGTGTATTTTTTCAACACAAAGAAGAATACAATATAGAAAGGTATAAAGTGTATTTTTTCAACACAAAGAAGAATTAAGTCTTCTTCGTAGTATCAATCCAGTGGATTGGTTTGCAGCAACAGAATCTTGCATCTCGATCTCCATTCCTCTCAGTCCTCCGGCAAACCTTTTTAGATCAGCATAAGCGCTACAATTCATGTCCTCGAATACCTGCTGCAAATATTCCCGTCTAGGGCGCCCTCTACAGTTTCTACCCTCAACCATCCCCTCCACAATATCGTGAAGAAGACCATCGTGGCGCATGATGTGACCAATCCATCGGGCTCGCCTCTCTGAGATGGTTCTTATTAGGTGCCTATCTTCCTTGATTATTCTGAGAACCTCATTGTTCGTGACGTGGTCTCTCCAGGAAATTCCGAGAATTCTTCTGTACGACCAAATCTCAAAGGCCTCTAGTCTTTTTTTTTGGGAGAGGCTCTTCGATGTTATGAAAGAAATTGGAGTCAAATACAAGGAACGAATACTCATATTTTCACTTTATAAAGAAGAAGCTGCTATAATATCACTTGGAAATGTCCAAAAGGAAGCAAAAATACGCCAAGGGGTAAGACAAGGATGCTCTCTGTCGCCTGTACTCTTCAACGTATACATATAAAATGCAATTAATAACATCAGGGAAAAAATGGGCCATATAGAGGGGGTTAAAATACAAGGCCAAAAGATTGATATGATAAGGTTTGCTGACGACATTGCTCTGATTGCTGAAACTGAAGATGAAGTCACGGAAGCGCTGATATCCATGGAAAATATATTTAATTCCAACTATAATATGAAGATAAACAGCACAAAAACCAAAGTCATGAGAGTAAGCCGCAATGAGCAGCAGAAAATTAACATATCAATGCTAGGAGTACCCCTAAAAGATGCAAAAGAATTTGTAAACCTTGGAAGTACGATCACCTGGGATGGCAGAACAAAAAGAGAAGTCAACAGTCGAATACATCAAGCAAGGCTAGCTTTCAATAAAAAAGCCAAAATTCTTGAGTCAAAGAATATTTCTTTAGGGCTCCGCAAGCAACTTGCCAAAACACTTGTTTGGAGCATCTTAATGTACGGCTGTGAGACATGGTGCTTATCTGAAAGTGAATATCTAGTATATCACTAAAAACCTAATTCTTAACATATGTAACACATAAATTTATATGATTTTTTTTTAATTTTTATTAGATTATTATTTTATTATTTCAATATTCTAATCTACTTTTATAGATCATTGACTATATTACAATATTATTATTAATTAAATATACATATACTAAACATAAAATTCTTTTTTCAACGAGTCAATCCAAGCACAAAAATAACGGCAGAAGCGGGATGCGAACCGCGGACCTTGGAAACCAACTATGGCCAGGTATTCATACCGCTCAGCCAACTGGGCTATTGCTATGCCTGGACCGACTCGCGTTGAAACTAGTATTTAAATCATTGTTATCATCGTACGATTGATGTCGCTATAGTATATATTCAAAGTATGTATATTTTAATTTTTTATTATTCAATCAGTCATCATTTATTTACAAGCCTAATATTATTACTTTCCTGCATAGCAATAGCCCAGTTGGCTGAGCGGTATGAATACCTGGGCATAGTTGGTTTCCAAGGTCCGCGGTTCGCATCCCGCTTCTGCCGTTATTTTTGTGCTTGGATTGACGCGTTGAAAAAAGAATTTTATATATAGTATAGGTATATGTAATTAATAATAATATTGTAATATAGTCAATGATCTATAAAAGTAGATTAAAATATTGAAATAATAAAATAATATTCTAATAAAAATTTATAAAAATCAGATAATAATGTCTCCTTGAGACAATATCAAAAGGGTAAAATTATTCATCAGTAACACAGGTAAATGATTGGTTATAAAGTCCGAGTTGGAACTATAAGTAGTCGTTTCTCATCCATTCAGTCTATAGTTTGGTTCGAGACCCGAGTGGTACTTACTAAAATAAATAGACTGTCGGAAAGTAATAATATTAAGCTTGTGAATAAATGATGACTGATTGAATAATAAAAAATAAAAATATGCATAAATTAAGTTTGTTCACTAAGCATATTTTATTGCTAACAGCAAGGCAATATTAAATATTTCTAGTTGTGTCTGTGCCTATTCAGTGGAATTTTTTCCGGGTGTACTTGCATGATGGACGTACCAGTATGTTGGACACATGAAAATAAGTTTTTTCTGCATATTTCTTAAAACCTCAGATAGGCTTATGTCATCGTACAAGAAAACGAGATGCATTATTTCGTACATTTTTAAACTATTAAAAAAAATCTCTAATACGATATTAATAATATTTAAATAAATGAAAATAGTTTTTATTATTTATTAGTTTTAGAATACCTTGAAATGTATATTTTAATCGAAGTAAAAATAACATTTGTCATTTCAATGGCCATTGATTAAGAAAAGCACATTGAAACAAATAAGTTTCTTTTGTATACAAAATAATGAGATATTATTAATGAAACGGTCAGTAGAAAAAAATCATTACAGATGGAGAATAAATCAAAAGAACTCTCCTCAACGATAAATTCATTAAAACTTTGGCGAAACAAAGCGTGAGATTGAAGCAGCCTAATAAATGTGAAATATTATTAAATATTCCTTCGCCGGAACACACAAACGAAACCTATTAAAATCACAATTGTTTTGAAACAATGGGCGGGAACCTGAAACTGAAATTCATGTAAAACACTGGACAATGGTTTCAGCGGAAAGTAGGTTTAATTGAAGATATACTCTGTTGAGTTTGCTTATCAACCACAGAGCAAGTTCTTGCAATAAAGGCAATAACAGTCGTCGATGTAACACAACTATTCGTTTCTATAACACTGTGCTATTATCTTCGATGATTTATATTCAAACGTTCCTGCTCCTTTCTGATATTTGTCCTTTGAAGGTACATCTCACCGAATATTTCGCGAAACTTAATATATATTTAAATTATTATTATCATATTTTTCAACACTTTTTTTGTTCAGTAAATATATTAAAATTGAATTTATAACCAGTTTTTGTTATATGGTGACCAAAACAATGTGAATTCATTATTGATAAACAAAAACATTAATATATATCGATTCAAGTGAAAAATCTTTTAAAAAAAAAGTTATTTATTGCGTTTCTGCACATTTAAACTGATACAGCTCACATATATCGCAAAACTGCAGTCTTCCATCAAGTGAAACAGTGCTCAGTGTGATCCATGTTAAAACAAGGTATGAAAAGCGTTGTATGAAAAATTTATTTGATACATACAAGCTACGCATTCCCTAGTATTTAGTTTCAGTGATGGAATGGGAGTCAATTTAATAAAGTATTTTACTTGCTAATCGTAAGCTGTACATACAAATATGTAATCATTCTGCAATATACTTAAGATTGTACAGTGTCATTAAAAAGGCATTACATTTTTGAATAGTATAAATAAATTTACTGCTGGCACATACATGATTACGTTCAACAATTCCGCTTACGTGAATATTATCCGTACATAATATAATAGCTTAAAAGTGTAACTCTATAATGCCATTGCACTGTGTAGCGTAGCACGCCCGGCTACGTAGGGTTTACGGTATAGAGTATTTACAGTGTACGAGGCCCATTGTGCCGCTCGCCACTCCACGTTATGCAGAGTTGATATCCCATTTATCATGAAACTCGCAGAGCAATGGTTATAAACCCGACCATTACGTACGCTTACGAGTATAATTCATGAACTTTTGCAATTGTCTAAATATTAATAAGGTGCTTGTATTATAAAAAAAATCACATTTCAAAAAGTATTTAATTTCTTAAATAGAATAATACTTTTAACCTCGTTTTAATATCGATAATTTAAGGCATTTTATATTTACCTACTGCAAGATATCAATTCGACTTTTAATTTTATCCTAGATATTTCTTATACACGCACAAACATACTGAGAAATAAAAAAGAAAATGATGGTTTGAACAGAATGGTGATAGAAAAATCGATAAATGGAGAATAAATGAAAGATTGCTTAACTTTGTTGATACAATTCGTAGTTAACTTGATTATTATTTTTTGGTGATTTTTGTTCAAGTGTTTTATATATTTCAAGATATCTGAATTATTGTTTGTTATTTGAAAATATATATTTTTGCGCACTGTTATACACAACAAGAAAACTAAAACATAACTCGAGCTTTCTTGCACTGATTTTTAATATCATCTTCCTCGAGCGAACCCTAATATATATGATGATATGATGATGTGCTTACTTGAACAAGCGTTTCACCGCAAGCCGTGACTGATTATACGTCTTCAGTGCCGAGAAAATAATGTGGAAAAAATGTGGAAAAAATGTTCTAGTTTTTATTACCTAAAAAAATATTCCTGAAAAATAGCGTCAAAATTTTTGGTACACTATTTACTAGCCACCTTTGCGTAGAGACAGAGTCCAGGGGGAAGCTGGGAGGGTCAGGTGATACAAAAACTCTGGTGCATTTTTTTGAGTAAAAAATTTCCTCTTCAAATATTTATCTGCATTACATTCCGCTCTGTAGCGTCGACTGCCAGAAATGCTTACATTAATTTACTGAAAAAATACACTGAAACCGAATTCCATGCATAGCAAATACTATTATGTACGAAGCACTTTAAAACAATACCTGAGTTCTTATCATGTGAGTTTATTTTTTTATTTTGGAAGAAAATCGTTTATCATAATTCAATCTTCAACGAAAAATAATTACTTTTAGTATAAAAATATTAACAAATTTATTTTAATATTCATTTAATATTTTAAATAAATAATAATATATGACGTAGTCACTGGTGGAAGATAAACAATAAATTGGCAGTAAATGATTAATGAATAGTAATTAATGAAAAAATTGCTAAGGTAAGGTTAGGCTTACAATTTTATGAGCTAATTATTCATAGTCTTGATCATAAATTTGTATATCACGATCAATTTCTCACTAGCTGTCAAGAAAAAAAGTAGCCATGTATTAAAAAAAATCAATTTATAAATCCAACATGTTACATTAATAGCTGACAGTATTGAGTATTTGACTCACATTTGAATTTAAGTACTAATCACATTTGTAAAAATACTGCAAATTGATTAAAATAGTCAGTGTATTTAATTAACTGCCAATTAATTAATTATCTGTTAAAACCTTGAATTACTAACTAAACAAAAAAATAAACTCCTTATAAATAGATCTATGTACTAGCTGACCCAGCAGACTTCGTACTGCCTCAATCGATAAATAAAAGACCTAATCATTTGTATTAAATAGTCTTAAAACAAACAAAACGAATCCGTATATAATAAAAAAGGATTTTTTGAATGAAGCATGAAGTTTTATTATTATTTTTGACATATCATGTTGCTTACTTACAAAACAGAGTTTTCCTGAAATACTGAATATTTATAAGGCTTAAATTTGATATTGGCAGACACACACTGTTATGATACAGTCTGTTAATCAATTAAAAGCTTTCTTAGAAACTTTATTTTTTATTTATAATTTATTTTTTGTTTTGTTTTGTGGTGCGTAAATAAACAAAGAAGACGGTATAATTGTCCATGCGCGATACAGCGAAACTCCAAGTTGATTCTGCAAACTTCTAACGACTGTCCTTGCGATTTATTTATGGTCATCGCAAAGGCCATACGTCCTGGAAATTGTAAGCGTTTAAATCGAATGATAAATCCGTTGGAATCAACGGTATCCGCGGGATCAAGACATCCTCTCCTTTGTATTTTCCTTTTATGATTGTTGCCTCAATGACGTTATTCATTAGCTTTTTCACAGCCAGTCTTGTTCCATTGCACAGTCGAGTTTAATTAATGTTACGCAGCATGATGACAACTGATCCTACTTTTAACTGCAAATTGTGAGGTGGTAATTCAGACAATTCCAGTGAATTGAAAAACTCCGTGGGATAGTTGACTACGTCATCCTGGTTCATAACGGTGTCGACTGATTTAAAGGAAAACAACTGTCCTGGAAGAAAATTCTGAATGGTCGCACTGAGATCCTCGACATCTTTATTTTTTGCCGCCAATATTGCTCGTTCACCCAGCCAATTATGGTTATTAAACTTTGCGCTATATCTGGGAAAACACGCCGAATAAGCTCCTCTTTTGAGTTTGTGATGTGACAGAAATCTGTGGGTAATGTGATGAATCCGGTCAAGGTGTCCACTACAACTTTATTATTTCCAATGTCTAACAATTGCTTCTCAAAAACATTTGCAGTTTCATCTTGTTGCAAAAATAATCGCATGTGAGTTGTTAATTGGAGTGTCTTTACATACTGCCACAAATTCGATGATTTTAGGCATGCATTTAGTTCATCAGCAACATTTGATCGGGGAATAACTGGAAGAGTCTGACGAAAATCATCTGACAACAGAATCATGGCCCCACCAAAAATATTTAAGTTGTCACGAAGATCTTTCAACGTTCTGTCCAGTGCCTCCAGTGACCTCTTATTGTGCATTCATCCCAAACAATCAATTTGCATACCTGTAGGATCTTGGCCATTGCGCTATTTTTGGCGATGTTGCAAATTGGTGTTACGGTGATTTTCATGTTTAATGGTTATTTCAATGCAGAATGTGCAGTTCGCCCGCCTTCTAGCAGAGTCGCAGCTATTCCAGATGAAGCCAACGCTAGAGCAACATCATTTCGCGATCTAATCCTCGCCAAAAGCAATGAAATTAAGAACGTTTTTCCGGTTCCTCCGGGAGCATCAACGAAATAAATTCCATCAGATCCACTGTTCACAGCTTCTATAAAAGTGCTGTACGCAATTCTTTGTTGTTGATTTAATTGGTGGAATTTAGTGGAACGTTTGTACGAACTGTTTCGGCCAATGCTTCAATGTCATACTGTTGTTCTCCTTACAACTCGTGGTTTAATGCATCGTGCATATGACCATTTGGTGCTGTCATTCCCAAACACGACAATACTTTATTTTCCATCAATAAACACATATCTTCTATCATGATCAATGTCTCATTGTAAGTTTCTGCAGTCATTTGTAGTGTAGGATTCAAAGTTTGACGGCGCACACGATGCAAAACATCCTCAGACATGTCATCTCTATACATTACCCACAAATCTTTTGGATTCGTGGGGAAACATTTCGATGTGATAATCGCAAATAGTGTACGAATTTGATGCGGCGATCAAGATATTACGGAATCTTTGAGCGTATCATCCCAGTGCGAAACGTTCTCAAGTAAATGTAATAGTTGACATGCCTTACGGTAAGTCACACACAGCTGTCCATTAACTGTTCTCAGTTGCTTAAACGATGTCGGACCACGAACATTCACCAACAACAACCGCAAATAATAACATTAATCGTTATTTGGATGTACTGTGTTGATGCGACCCAGAGCGTCTGAAGCAAATACATTTGGATGTCCTTCAACTGGTGTTCCTTGTTTTCGACGCTGAACGATTTTGATGATGCATTCCATGTGTAATAGCATGGCATGTCAACATTCAGCAAAGTGCGAGCAAAATCATCAGTTTGACAGACTGTGAAGAAACTTGTTAATGTTGTCGACGGTGGACGTGCCGCTCTGTCTGCCGCGTTCGATTCATTAAAATAAACTCGTTGACCATTTTCTAAATGGACTGCCAAATGGACTACCGTAGGGTGACTTTCATGGATGGCAAATGAAAAGATACGCCAAATTGCTTCGTTGCTACTTACATTGCGACCCATCTGGTACTGTGATATTTCATCATTTGCATTGGTTACAGCGAAGACAGCCATATCGCTACCTTTGTTAACATATTTACATATGTACTTTATCGACTATTTTCTTGATCTGTCTCTCTCTGGTCATCAGTGAGGTTAGCACGTGAGGTAGCTCTTTGCACATTTGATTGACTGCGACGACCTAAGTCAGGTCGTCTTCTCCTCGGCATCGTAATTAATCAAAGTGAGAAAAGTTCTCGCTCACTTAACAGTAAAGTGTCACTATCACAAAATATCAACAACAACAAAAAGAACCGCGTCACTGTTGACAGTTCACTCGTTCGCTTTGCGGTTCCATTTCGCAGAGGTACCAACCGATGATGTTGCCATATACTACAGATCACCAAAGTAAAGAAAGTTCTCGCGCACTCATAGATATCGTAACACAATATCGTAATACTTTTTTCCGTGTGCGACAGGATGGATTGACATATTAGTTGGTTGTCAAATCTTATGTCAAGTATTATTCTTAGACAACAGTGAGTGATTATAATTCTATATGAACTATATTGAATAGAAATAATATATATATAGAGATATAGATAAATATATAGATAATACGTACCGATAAGCTGTGTCAAGTGCGCGGTAAACACTATGCGCACGCAACGTTATTCGTTCACAAAGCGCGTCATGTCAACCGCGCGGTAAATATTATACACACTTCGCGTTCTCATAATAACAAGCGGTGCGTGAAATGAATAAAGCATATGAAAGATGATATTGTGTATAGATCTTTTAATATGTTAACGCGGTCATATCAACTGCGCGGTAAATATTATGTACACACTTCGCGTTCTCATAATAACACGCGGTGCGTGAAATGAATAAAGCATATGAAAGATGATATTGTGTATAGATCTTGTTTATATGGGACTCTTATATGGGAAAAAGAAAAGGGCTGTTTTTAGGGTTTTCCCGGCAATTATTATAATTTTTCTTACCTTTTAAACCTTCCTTAGACCTCCACGAACATTTCAAGACCAAGATAAGATAAATCCGTTCAGCCGTTCTCGAGTCTTAGCCAGACTAACGAACAGCAATTGATTTTTATATATATATAGATATAGATATCATATTTAACCTTTCAATTTCACATGAATACCATTATACAATCACACCATGTTTTTTGTATTGGGAATTAATTAGTACAAGCGACTCAGCTTATGTAAACAGTTTATCAATTCGTACAACCAAACAATCGTTTTATCTAGAAAGTTCAGTAAAATATTTGACAATTAACGTAGTCTTAATTTCAGTACTTATTTTATCGATAAGTTTTTCTATATATAATTTTAAAATAAAACAAACCGTTTTAACAACAGAGCCGGCAAATATATACATATATATTATACATGCTACAAGTCACTTAAAGAAAATTTTGTTTCTCTGGCTTCGACCTCTTTTTTGCTCAAACCAGATCTGAGATAACATAGAAAATATTTTCTTTCAGATTACCTCAGATGAAATTATAAACTTCAGGCGAGAATATGTGTAAGAGATTTCTCATGATGATAACGTACTTTGTGATTCTATGAATAAGTTTCCTTTAATTTTCCTAAAACAAATATGACAGTTAAAATTTCGTTATTTGTACAGCGACGTTAATCTATTATATAAAAATAAGTCAGGTTTTCCTTCCTGATGCTCTAACTCCAGAACGCACCAACCGATTTTCACGGTTTTGTATTTGTTGGAAAGGTATCGGGCTCCCTAAGATGTATAGCAAAGAAAATTAGTAAAAATTTAAGAGAAAATTAGGAAAACAGGGAAAATCATTTTTCACACACAGCGCCATCTCTGATATATAGCATGTACTATAACGGCGCAAGTAGTAGCGTGGTGTGTAACTTCTAAGATGGCGCCGGTGCGTGACACATTGTTTGACAGCTACGCTTTGTACTCTGCTTAGTGAATTTCATGTGACATTTATTATGCGCACGTTCTTTCAAACGCTAAGAAAAATGGTATTGTGTTCACTGTGAAATTGTGAAATCGTGAAATTGAGGTTAAGGTGAATTTAACCTCAAATGCACGATCCACATAATTTTGTGAAATTGAGGTTAAAGTTATACGTTTCCTAACAGTTCAATTGGAAACCATCAAATCAACCACGCGTATTGTGCAAATTTTTATTCAATTTCAACAGCAGGCATTTGTCCTTAAGGTGGTAAGTTGAACTGTGTAAATTATCTGGATCGTGCATTTGAGGTTAAATTCACCAGTCTGTCCGTAGTCCAAGATGCCGAGAGGACGACGTGCGAACATTGGCCGCCGCACTAGACATGCAAGCCAGCAAAAAGTGTATTCACAGAACTTAAGCGCAGAAAGACAAAATATAATAAGAGAAAATGCCAGATTGAGACAACGCGTGAGCACACGAAGATCATTAGTATCATACAATCGCTTGGCATTCCATTATGATCCCACTGCAAACTACAGTGATTATGATAATTTAGATATTGGACCAATGACGACTGTATGCCGATATTGCAATGCGTTAAAGTTCAAAAGAGAAACGGCTGGATTGTGCTGCGCAAGTGGGAAAGTTAAACTGGATCCATTACTTACACCACCATAGCCACTGAAACCATTGTTCGATGGAACTGATCCCGATTCCAACCATTTTTTTCAACGCATCCTTGAATATAATAACTGCTTTCGCATGACTTCCTTTGGAGCTAATATCATTCGAGAAGGCGGCTTCATGCCGACTTGCAAGGTAAAAGATACAACACACACAACCAATCACTCACACCAATCAAAAATACAAAAAAAAAATTGCAACACATAACAACTACACATACACCACACACTACACCATCACACGATCAGAAGTCACACCGTATTCTTTAACAAATGATTGTTTGCCATTACAGATACACGGACAAATCATTCTGCGTAACATTCATCAACCTCGACTGTGCAATGGCACAAGACTGGCTGTGAAAAAGCTGATAAAAAACGTCACTGAGGCAACAATCATAAAAGGAAAATACAAAGGAGAGGATGTCTTGATCCCGTGGATACCGATGATTCCAACGGATTTACCATTCGATTTTAAACGCTTACAATTTCTAGTACGTCTGGCCCTTGCAATGACCATAAATAAATTGCAAGGACAGTCGTTAGAAGTTTGTGGAATTAACTTGGAGTTTCCCTGTTTCGCGCATGGATAATTATACGTCACGTGTTCGCGCGTCGGAAAACCGTCTTCTTTGTTTATTTACGCACCACAAAACAAAACAAAAAATATAGTTTATGAGAAAGCTTTAAATTGATTAACAGACTGTATCATAAGTGTGTGTCTGTCAAAATCAAATTTAAACCTTATAAATAGCCAGTATTCCAGGAAAACTCTGTTTTGTAAGTTAGCAACATAATGTGTCGAAAATAATAATAAAACTTCATGCTTCAATCAAAAAATGCTTTTGTATTAAATACGGATTGGTTTTGTTTGTTTTAAGATTATTTTATAAGGTTTAGGTCTTTTATTTCTCGATTGAGGCAGTACGAAGTCTGCCGGGTCAGCTAGTTGTATATATATTCCTTTTCCTTAGTCATTTTTACACCAAGAGACCATCTGAGTACATTTCCGAGTGCGATGAGAGCAGTTAACAGTTCTTCCTGCTCGAAAGTTTTGAAATTTGTACAAAATTTACGTGGTTCAAAATACATGGATCCTCAGAAAATAAATAACGAAAAAACACACTTGATTTTTTAATGAATAAGTTGTTTTTATTTGATGCATATTTTAAGCACATTATTTTAGCTCTTTTCTAAAAATTTTTTTAAAATATCACATAATTATTTGAATATTCCTGAGACGTAGGTAATTTTTAGTTGGAAAGAGTTGGCTTAATCCAACCAGCAAAAAGCGGGTTTTCGTACATACAATTAGGTTTCAAGTCAAATAAAAATAGAACAAACAGGTGAAAAAAATATTTTCTAAAAAAAAACAAAATTGGGTTCCTAATTTGAAAAAGGAAACACTACAAAAAACGTCCCATTCAAAACAGGACGTATGGTCAGTTAGTCATATGCGGGGTCCAACACCTCGCATGTCTTACGAGAGACTTCGTGAATCAGTCTTATTTTATACAGAAGTCAAACATTATACATTTGCTCACCCTTTCTATCTGAAGTTACATTGTCAACTACATATTTCAAAATCTTCACAATTACTAGTATCCTATTATATTTGGTGCAAGCTTTCCAATACACAGGCAAAATTAATCAATCATGCGTACATTTCATTGATAATTATATTTTATTTTGTGATAATTTTTTTGATTTATAATTGAGTAAAATAAATCTGGAGCTTTTTTTTTGTTTAAATTTAAGAAAAAAAAGCAATACACGATTTATTATTTATTTTTAATTTGCTTGGAACTGCAACTTTCGTTTGATTATATTAAAAGAAGATTATTAAAAAAAACGTGTGGCCGGTGAACAAGGCTTAAATGTTCCATAAAATGTGAGATGTTTGTTGGTGAATATATATATTACTAGCTGACCCGGTGAACTTTGTTTCACCCGAAAGGCAATAAATGAGCAGATTTTGGATTTTATTGAGTTGAATTTTTCGGTACATATGATATCATATATTTGGTCTGGTTGAATTATAATGCAGTAATCGACGAAACTTCAGCAAGTAGTTGTCAGCATTTCAACGAATCGTCAAACGATATGCGTTATAATTCATCGAGCTTAGATTCTTGGTAGTTTCTTCACCTGAAATTAAGACAATAGATTAGTAATTTTGTATGTAAAGCTAACATCCATATTTGTAGCATAATTATAAAGGGGTTAAGATAAATGATTTAAAATCATTTGCCGGTTATTTGTCCATATTTCTCTAAAAAAACATCTTAATCTTTAATTCTGTTATTTTCCTGGTAATAAGCAGTGTAATTGGTCTTTTATTGGAAGCATAAAGCAAAACCAAGCACTTTAAAATGTATGTCATGACGGAATCATAACTATGATATTGATTATCATACAGCAACTTTTCATTACAGAATCAAAAGCAAAGACAATATTATTGATTTATAAACACTATTTTTTAGAATTAGTATACATAATTCAAAGTAATAAGTGTAGTATGTTATTCTGTTAATTATTTTGTGTGTGGGTACAATAATAAAAATAAATAAATACCTTGAATGTCAGATTAAATCCTCGTTCTTCGATACGTCCAGGTGCAATTATTCTTCTTCAGTCCTTTAATTTGCAATGATTTGAATCCTAGAATTTTAATGATTCTTTATTGGCCATGTATTTTTGTGCATGGGTTGCACTCTTCAGTGAAGTACCTTGTGATAGACGACATTTTTTGTTTTATTATCAGGCGCAAGAACAAATAACGCAGATTGTCTTCCAACCCGTGAACATGCCACATATAATTGACCATGGGAAAAACATGGATTTTCAAGATTCAGACCACAAACTTTCAAGGATTGGCCTAGTGATTTGTTAATGGTCATGGCCAATGCAAGACGGACCGGAAATTGAAGTCACTTAAACTCAAACGGCATATCGGTTGGGATCATCGGGATCCTCGGAATGAGGACTTCTTCACCTTCGAATTTTCCTTTGAGTATCGTCGCGTAAATCACATTGTTCATCAATTTACTTATCACCAAACGCGTCCCATTGCACAGTTTTGGTTGGTTTATGTTTCGAAGCATGCTTACTACGGAGCCAACTTTTAGTCGTAAATTGTGCGGTGGTAAGCCAGGCACATCCAATGAGTTTAAAAATTCAATTGGATAGTTAGTGGCTTCGTCTTCATTCGTTTCACAGTCAATAGATTTGTATGAATGCAGTGTACCAATGATATCATTCTGAATTATGTAGTTAAGGTCGTCTACATCTTTATTCTTAGCCTCCAAAATTGCTCACTCACTCAACCATTCATTATTTTTGTGGTTAGTCATGATGTTTGGGAATACTTTGTTGATGAGTTCGTCTTTCGATGAGACAAAGAAACAGAAATTCTGAGGAAATGAAATCAATCCATTCGATATGTCGACAGGTACTCGACCATTACCGATAGTCAGCAATTGCTCGGAGAAATCTTCAGTAGATGTATCATTCATCAATGCAACTCTCATGTTTGTTGTCAGTTGAAGCTTCTTTACATAGCGCCATAGATTCTACGATTTGAGGCAAGCGTTAATTTCGTTGGCAGCAGTTGATTTTGGAATTACTGGCAGTGTTCGACGTTAATCGCCAGACAGTAAAATCATTGCGCCTCCAAAACATCTCGAGTCATTGCGTAAATTTTTTAATGATCGGTTAAGTGCTTCCAATGCACGTTTATGCGCCATTGTGCATTTGTCCCAGATGATGATTTTCGATTTTGATAAAACTTTGGCCATTGCGGAGTGTTTTGAAATATTACATGTAGGTTCTTCAATAGTTTGAAGATTTAACGGAAATTTTAATGCTGAATGAGCCGTACGGCATCCTTCTAACAATGTGGCTGCTATTCCAGAAGAAGCAACTGCAACCGCAATGTTGGATCTCGCACGGACAGTGGCTAAAACTACTGACATGAGGAATGTCTTACCAGTTCCACCAGGGGCATCCAGGAAATATAAACCACCATTTTCATCATCAATTGCCTTCATTAATGTATCATAAACTTCCTTTTGTTGAGGATTCAACAGCAGTACATTCGTTTGAAGTACTAAATCTAATTCATGGTGATCATATTCACGTTCCCGTTCCAATTCTCGATTAAATGCGTCATTCATTTCACGATTTGGTGCTGGCATTCCTAACCTGACTAATAAACTACCGCACATGAGGTTAATACATGTCTTCGATTAAGAGCAAAGCCCGATTATGTATTTCCTCATTCATCTTAAGATCAGGATTTCTTGATCTAACACGAATTTGATGTAAAATATCTTCTGACATATTATTCTTGTATTTGTGCCACAGGTTAGATGGGTTCGATGGATTGTTCACGCGAGATTTTTTGCTCTTCATCAGTCCTTTCATTGACAATGTTTCGATTCCTTGTTGCGTGACAGCTTTGTTGTGAAAGATTCGAACGTTTTGGTGTCGGCATTATCAATAATCAATAATAAAATCTGCAAAATGCTGTCGAAACAAACGTCAACCGATCGACAAAATATCTATCAAACCATAGACAAAAAAAACATAGATGGCACATCTATATATTTATTTATTTATTTATATACAGAATCGAAATTCCATTTTTTTTTTACAAATATTTAGAAACATAGAGTATACATAAATATACAATAAATAGAGAAAATAATAAAAAATAAAAATAACACAATAGAATAAGAAGATGCCTTTCCATTTGCTTTTTGTTATAACATTTTTAACAAATAAAAGATTAAATTGATATTTTCACTAATATTTATTTTGTTTTTGTCTTTTTTTCCTGCCTTTTGTTTTTTTTGTTCAAAATAATCCGTACCTTACGTAGGTACCTATTTACAATACCTACTATTGCGTCATTTTTAGTTATGTTGCTGACTATGGCAACACTTTTCTCAACTGACAGCTGTCAAGTTGCAATAGTCTTGTATGAAAACATGTTTACGTAAATGTTCAATATTTTTTCTTAATCAAATCAATTTTGAGTATACCATAGACGTTTTTGGGTTCTAAGCTACCTTTCCACCAATTTTCAGCCAAGTCGGTTAGGCCGTTCTTGAGTTATAAAAACTAAAATAACCCGACTTTCTTTTATATATATAGATAATATAATCAAGCATACACATTTTTAATACAGATTACAGTGACCAATAAAAATGATGCAGATCTTTCGAGCATCCTGCGCACTATCTCAGTTAGCTTTTTAATTAAGCTTTTGTATCTGTTTATTATCTGTCATAAAATCTGGGATTTTTTATAAAAAAAATCAATGAACATATTCAATCTGACCAACTTGTCCACACAAGATATAAATAATATTTAACATGCAGCATTTATCCGGAGCGTGATAATTGTCCACTAATTTCAACGGATTTTACTCAGTTGCATTCCTTTACGTAAAAAAACGCATTCACTTGTGTACAATAATTTTCATTTTATAAGTAGATTTAACTGAAAGTTAACCTATTTATCAACAAACTTAATTATTTAACTGATAAATACTTTCTTAACATTGATCACACTGAACATATTTTATTCACTTGCTGGAATATCTCGGATTCCCTTTCAATAAAAGCTTTATCATATTTCTAGTAAGTGAATATACAGTTCTCAGTGTGATTCATGTTAAAACAAGGAATAAGAATTAACTTGTTCAATATTTCAAATGCTTGAAAAGGTTACATTATATTATCCAATTAGTTTATAAGCATATCGTTAATTTAATTTTCATAATCAAAAGTAAATATTTTCAATATCATTTTCACAGCAATTTTTTAAGCATATGTTGTCATTCTAATTACTTGTAATTTTATCTTTTTTTTACTGGAGGTAACTATCAAATTATTAACGTGTCGAATCTGAAACCTCAGTGGCGCTTGACCGGAAACACTTTAACCCCGCTCGGATGAAATTTTCATTAGCCTCAATGTGAAAATTACCAGTTACGTCATTCGATTCTAATCGCTGATATTTGAGCCGTGTTTAATTCTCGGAGTCAGAAATTGACCGACCAACGCAATACTTGTGATCATTATGCTGTGCAAATAGCTGAAAGTATTAACGATTATTTATTCAAATTAAATGTTAATATTCAAACAATATTTTTCTAAATTAATAAATATGCTGTTTTGAAAATCACTTTCAAAAACGCTGATAAAATGTTGATTTTATTTATTTCTTAAATTTTGTTATTTTTATTTTTGAGCCTAAATACCAGATAAACCAACTATTACATCTTACTAATTGTATAAAATTAAACATGTTTACCTCATATAATTAAAATTATAAATTAACATTCTCTTTCAAAATTATTTCAATAATCAAATGAAATATAATAAGACTTATATAAAGACTAATATATAATAAAATATCTTACAGCATAAAATGTATTTCAATACTTATTAAGAAAAAATATAAAACGCATGTAAATAGTTTTTGTAAAAAAAAAAAAAACTCGAAATACATCATTTATCAGAAAAACTTATTACTATGATTTATTTTTTTATTTTTATAAATGACTTCCTATCTATCCCAAAATACTGTGAACGAATACAACGTATTAAGCCCACAATGTTTATCTTTAATGTTTGAATATGGTTAGAATATTCAGTAGCTCAAATTATTTTAAGCCCGTATTTAAATTTTTATACTTACACTCAGATCTTAACAGATGACACAATAATCTTCGTGATAAATCACTTATTTACGTTATTTTCAATTATCAATTGCTTGGAGAAGACTTACTATGCATTTATTTAAGCACGTCGTTAAAATGATAGTTAACGCATCAATGATAATGGTTTTAGTGATAATATTGAAAAAACATTCGATTTTTCGCATCGTATTCGTCACCGAAAATCAATATTTTATATCGCGGAATTAATTAGGCCTCAACGTCAGAGTTGCGTCATACACTCCGTGTCCGTGGGCCGCAGGGGACTACAAAGCAATTTTCCGCTGGAAAAAAAAAACACTCCCCAAGTCCACCGCAGGGAATCACAAAAATATTTAATCAAACGGCATTTTCAGACGCGAGGGGAAGTTGCCTCATTCGCTAGGAGACCCCAAACGAAAAAAAAACTCCGGATGCGAAATCACACGGACGATTCACCGCTGACGTTTTGTTTCCCAGTAAAAACTTAAAAACGTAGATTTTCGTATTTATATATGTATAAATGTCAATTTAAAAAAAAAGTGATTTTAATACATACCGGATACAAAGATGGATGATAGTGGAGAAATCTCATCTGTGGATTCTATTGAGCGTGCCATTTTAGAGTAAGACTAAGCGGTGCATGTGCATTGTTCATCTGACAACGTTATAGACTACTGTCCGAAATTCTGGAAAATATTTAATTGGGATTCATTTTTTTATTTAAACATATACAGCAGAATACCGGCAGATGTCAATAGTGATTCTGATGTTTAATCTGTGGATTCTATGTAGTTAAGCGTGATATGTATAGCTAAACGCTGAATGAGGAGTGTTGATTCTCCAACGTCAAAGCCTGATATTCCCGCATTACCTTTTTTATTACAGATATTCACTATGAATGGGTGGTTTTTGCGGTAAGACTTTTGTCTGTGTGCAATTTTGATTAATATGCTATAACTGGCATTTTACGGGTGAGGGATCAAATGCACATAAACTGGGGTATATAAAAGCTACAAATTCGATTATATATATTTTTTTTCTTAATGTACGTCGGGGATAAAACCCACGATCTTCGGCTTGTAGAAAAAACGTCTTTAATCAGTAAGCTATGCCTACTGGGTTTGTGGTGAATGGATGGTGTCAAAGGAAAATTGATCGATTAAGGAGCAATTGGAAAGATACGTAGATCATGTACCGCTTATAAGTTGTGTGATGGCCACTAGAGGAGTCAAAAGGTGCTGGTTGCATTAAATAGAAATGTGGATAATTGCTATGTGGTAATGAATATCTTAAGTGTTTTTTTCTACGAAGTATTTGACTTTTAAATTTGAACAAAATAAAGACCTTGAATGAGACGTGTGGGTATCTTATTAGGGAATTCAATGTTAGTGGGTGGAAATAAAAAAACAATATTATTTCATGCTCAAGGATATTATAAGATAATTTATTAAATGGAAGCCTTTCATCGAAGTGTTTTTTATTACTTTTATTGTAATATAACAATATAAATAATATTCAATAAGATCTGTTTTGTAGAATTTCTGCTGGGTGTAATTAATTTCAATAAAATTTATTTTAATTCAGAGGAGGGTTTTCAATTTTGCATTAAATCCCACGTAAGACCCAGCATGAATGATTTATTTTTAATTTTATTGAAATAATAATAAAAAATTATGTAATGAACGATATTATATAAATAATAACACTATTTAAAATAACTGTTTATGAGTTCTAATATGAGTTTAAAGTAGACAAGTATTGAACTTGTTGCTGCAAAACTATGCCATTGCGATTTGAGAGATTATTGCACCTACTGAATAGGTCTCCTTAGATATTAAAGAAGAAGAGATTTTGTAGGAAGCAATTAGATACTCCACTTGTACACTTTCATACTTTTAATATTTAATGAAAAGAAAATAATATTTATCATTAATTTGCTATAATTTCATAATTCAATATAAGCTTACATTTTTTTAATATTACCTTGGCCAATTTAGAAGTATTGTATTTTGACGCAGTTTAAAATGACAAGTTTCTGTTATGCCTGCGAAAGCTAATTAAGAAAACAGTGATGATAATTATTAATGTTTTTTTGTACGCACGAAAACTCATTAGCAAAATAATTTTGACTGTTAAGCCCAGACAGTTTTAAATTAGTTACTTAGAACGTAACGTTATTACCAGAGACTTTTTTTTATTATTTCAACAAACTTTAGGATGAAAAGTGGGTTACGTAAATTGTATAAACTTAACAACATTATGCTATGCTCAGTAGATGTAAGCAATTTTGGCATTTAAAAAATAAATTTAAAAAAATATGAATCACTTGATAATTTGAAAATATAAAACAAAACAAAAAACAAATTACAAAACCATTTTGGAAACCCTGATTTTTTCTATGCAAAATATATCATGTTAAAAATATATGAATTTGAAAAAATAAGCTTATTTTTAGTCAAAATATAGATGAATAGTAAATTTTAGATTTGGTTCCTACGGCCAGATTTAAAATTGTGGTTTTTGTGTTCGAATCTTTTTGGGTATTTGCCGAAACTTTCTCTCTCTCCAATATTTTGACCGCCGTTGCAGGGATCATATTCAAAATTAACTTATGTGTATTATATATCTTTAAGCCGCAATTCTCTAATTGGATTCAATATTAATCGACAATTATCTGGTCCACGATCGTGGAAAACAGTAGGAAATATAATTTGTATCTTATAAAATGATCCTCATCATGTTCTTAGTCCAATCAGCATCTCAAAGTGCCTTTGAGTATATGTATTGTAACCGATGAGTTTTTGATAGATCTCTGTAGTGTTAAGATTCTTGAGGCATGTTAAGATATAAACTTTCAACTTTGACTGACTGTGTGATACGAGAGTGATTGTTTTACTGTGTTACTTGTTTATTTTTAATATTGTGTGAGTAAAATATCGTGTTCGTGTTTTATATCACAAAGCATTATTAAAAATGGCAGCCTTAACACGTCCCATTCATTTCTCGGTCAGAAGGCCATTTGCAAAGTCTCCTTATCCCTTCTTTTTCATTCAAGGATACGAAGTCCGATGCGCCGGCGTCGCGCTGAAAGTAGGCTTTATCTCTGCGGAAATCCTCTCACCGTCTCTACCGTTGAAGGCTGTAGCGGGGCAAACAGGAAGTTGGAGACAGCTACGGGGCGAAGGAAATGGAAGAAGACCCTTGGGTATGTGCTGCGCTGTACTTCTTGCCCATCATGTAAATGTCCGCGTGTGAATCGTTCAATGCTGTTATATACATCATCCTATGATGGACGTCATTTTTCATCACATCATTCATATATAAGGTTAGTTAGCGTTGGGGTTAATATCCGATATTCAATAAATTTATTCTAAGTCCTCTCTTTATATTTTTTTCATACAAATATTATAAAATTATAATTCATTAATTTATATTTTTTATTTTAACTCGTAAGCTGAGTTGCTAAATAGTAATTTTAGTGACTTAATTATCTATTTTAAAGCTTTAAGTTGTAGCAAATAGTAATTTATCTTTGTGTTAGCAATTTGAATTTTATCATATTTTGATGTATTTTTTTTTAAATAAAATAAAATCATTTTAATACAGAAAATTAATATTTCAATCACCGAAAACGGACATAAAAAGCCTTTTTTTGCACAAATTTATTTTAATTATTAATTAGACCCCTATTTAACAAAGATTGACGTGTGACTCTTGTACTGTGAGCAAATTATTAAAAGTGTCAATTTTGATGCTCATTACACAAGTAACGAACGGGCTTTAGTAAGCAGCACCAAACGTGGGTGTACAAGTTCGTAGTTCAGACGTTAAAATAAAGAAATATTTATGCATTGAACTCTTCAGTAGTGAACAAGATGACAATCGTTTCCGATTACTTTATCGCCCATTATTTTTCTTTATTCATCTTATATGCAGTTATTATTTTTTTAATTCTACAATGCATAAAATATAACAAAGCTTGTTTAAATTGCAAAGATAATCTACATTTTCACCTTCAAACTTTTTAACTAAAACATTTGGTAGGCTTTATTTATAATAACGAAATTTTTTTTGCCATTATGTAACGGCAAAATTATTAATTAAAAGCATATGCAAAAATTTAATCTTAAAAAAATATTTAATGAGTATATTAACTATTCTTCAATATTAAAACATTTTATTCCAAAGTAAAAGTACACCGAGTGGAGCTTTGAAAGAGCGAGTGCGGGCTTTCAGTGGCCGCGAGCTTTTGACTTGTTGCGTCTGTGAGTAAGGGACGCGTCACCGGCTAATTAGGCGTCCGCTGAAATTAACATTCGCGCGATAAATCAACGATTTGCATCACAATGCCCGGCGGGCGATGAGCTTTTCTTGCGAGCACATTATACTGAAAGCTCTGGTGACGTAAGAGGAAGAGATGATAGCTTTGCGGATTAAATTAAATATCAATTTAAACTTCTTTTCTTATTTTTATTTAATTTTTATGCATCCTTAAGTGGTCAGTTTACTATTTTTTTTTAAACTAATCCATACATTTCATAGTATAACTTTCAAAAATGAATGAGGATGATCATTATTTTTATACGTAAATATAAACACCAGAATACTGACAGTGGTGGAAAAATCTCAATATAAGCACTGCTTGAAGAATTTGATCCGCCAATGTGTTCTTTTACAACCTGGCACGCATTATTCATTTTGAACAGGAATTCAATGTAAATGAGTGTTGTCTTGTAAACAAGACAAATTTTATCCGATATAAAATAAAATATTCTTTTGAATTTATTCCACATATATATATTTTTTTGACGACATGTTTCAGCCAGGTTGGATGGCCATTTTCAAGTTAATGATATTATCATATCTGATATTATGGATCATATCTTATATTATCATATCTGATATTATGGAATTCCATCAAGAAATATCGATCGAAAAAATCGAAATAAGAGAAATTTTGTTTACCACCAATTTTCATTTATTAATTTACATCAAAATTCACACATACACTATTTATGGAACATCATAATCATTGTTTTTATTTACAATCACCATAGGAGAAAAAACTTATGATTTTCTGTATGCAAAGCAAACACTTGTATCAGATTGCCATACCCTTATACGTATTTTAAGTATATTTAAATTATCGTATTATTATTGGAAATATGATTTTCATTCGCAATATGGGCTTAATAAATTAATTTAATGACGATAATGTTCCTAACAAAGTGTCATTTTATATTCTTAGACTTGGTAGTTGTACTACATTGAGATTCAGTAGAACATGTAACTTTTTTTTTGCAACTTGTTACATGTCATTTATTAAAATTATTAACAAATATTATCAAAAAGTATTGTACCGTATTTAGTTGATAGAAAATGTGGTTACTTCATTTATTCATTGCTGTCTTTGATGGTTATAAGCCTCAATTTATGGTAAGAGTAAGGTGAGAGAGATATAATCGTTACATTTTAGATACTGTGTTAAGAATTTGTCAGCTGTATACTTTAAAGTTTCTCATCCTTTTAAATCGCAACTTTTATACAGAAATTTTCCAAGTCTATTACAAAACTAACGTCTGAATAATATTGCACTTACCTTTAAGACCAAAGTATGTTCTGTGAAATTTTGCGTATTTAAATTTATAATGTATATTTAAATAAAATGTTCATATATTTTATTCCGAGTCTCTCATCTTCCTCTCCTTCCTTCTTTTCCTCTCTCGGAGTAAATCGCGTCTCGGGTAGCAGATGCTCTTTTTATTACGAATAGTTAAACTTCAGCATGCATAATTAATCCAAGATGGAGGAAGAACCTTCCCAGCAACAAAATAATATATTTGACTCGGAATATAACAAAAATATAATGTACCATGTTGAATCAATATGAGCCGGGAAATGAATAATGTGAATATTAACTTATACGATCGCTGTATTTTCTCTGAAAATGTTTTTCATGCAGTAAAGTGGGTAAAAATTGAGGCATTTTTGGATCTTCATTTTATTATCGACCAAAAATGTATTCTTAAAATACCGTTCACTACGATAACTTAATTTGAGATGTATCGAGTCATTGTGTATTAAAAAATTAAGTGTTTTTAAATACTGTAGGACCTGAAAAACATAATCTAGTTTTTCCATGGATCAAGTTGAGTCTTCTTTGTAGTATCAATCCGGTGGATTGGTTTGCAGCAACAGAATCTTGCATCTCGATCTCCATTCCTCTCGGTCCTCCGCAACCCTTTTCAGCTCAGCATAAGCACTAAAATTCATGTCCTCGAATACTTGCTGCAAATACTCCAGTCTAGGGCGCCCTCAACAGTTTCTACCCTCAACCATGCCCTCCACAATATCGTGAAGAAGACCATCGTGGCGCATGATGTGACCGATCGCCTCTCTGAGATGGTTCTTATGAGTTGCCTATCTTCCTTGATTATTCTGAGAACCTCATTGTTCGTGACGTGGTCTGTCCAGGAAATTCCGAGAATTCTTCTGTACGACCACATCTCAAAGGCCTCTAGTCTTTTTTTATCACTTTCAGATAAGCACCATGTCTCACGGCCGTATATTAAGATGCTCCAAACAAGTGTTTTGGCAAGTTGCTTGCGGAGCCCTAAAGAAATATTCTTTGACTCAAGAATGTTGGCTTTTTTCTTGAAAGCTAGCCTTGCTTAATGTATTCGACTGTTGACTTCTCTTTTTGTTCTGCCATCCCAGGTGATTGTACTTCCAAGGTATACAAATTCTTTTGCATCTTTTAGGGGTTCTTCTAGCATTGATATGATAATTTTCTGCTGCTCATTGCGGCTTACTCTCATGACTTTGGTTTTTGTGCTGTTTATCTTCATAGAAGAGCAATTCGTTTGATAAACAATGACACCCTTACGTCTAATCTACAATCAATGGAACACAGACGTAAGGTTGGTTCTCTTAGTCTTTTCTACCGTTATTACCACGGTCGCTGCTCTTCGGAACTTAAAGAACTAATTCCTCCTGCACCCACTCACAGCCGACAAACTCGTCTTACACTTGCCGAACATCCATACACGGTTAATATATGTCGACCAAGAACTGGCAGCTTCCAAAGTTCCTTCCTTAATGCCACCGGTAAGCTATGGAATGCTCTTCCAGCGTCTGTGTTTCCTCCTTCCTACAATCTGGATCTCTTCAAGAAACAGATAAATATACACTTGCAATCTCCCCAACCCACACACAAACACGAACACAACACACGTTTCCCGCATGCAGCGTCCAGCCTCCCTGGCTGAGCGTCATAGAGTGCACTGGTCTTGACCGGTTGTGCTCTCCTGCATGCGTTTACATAAAAAAAAAAAAAAATATTGAAGTTGGAATTAAATATGTTTTCCATGGATGTCAATGCTTCCGTGAGTTCATCTTCAGTTTCAGCAATCAGAGCAATGTCATCAGCAAACCTTATCATATCAATTTTTAAACCATATATTTTAACCCCCTCTCTATGGCCCATTTTTTCCCTGATGTTATCAATTGCATTTTGTATGTATACGTTGAAGAGTACAGGCGACAGAGAGCATCCTTGTCTCACCCCTTGGCGTATTTTTGCTTCCTTTTGGACATTTCTAAGTGATATAATGGCAGCTTCTTCTTTGTAAAGTGAAAATATGATTATTAATTAAATATACATATACTATACATAAAATTCTTCTTTCAACGCGTCAATCCAAGCACAAAAATAACGGCAGAAGCGGGATGCGAACCGCGGACCTTGGAAACCAACTATGCCTAAGTATTCATACCGCTCAGCCAACTGGGCTATTGCTATGCCTAGACCGACTCGCGTTGAAACTAGTATTTATATTATTGTCATCATCGTACGATAGATGTCGCTATAATATATATTCAAAGTATGTATATTTTTATTTTTTATTATTCAATCAGTCATCATTTATTCACAAGCTTAATATTATTACTTTCCGACAGTCTATTTATTTTAGTAAGTACCACTCGGGTCTCGAACCAAACTATAGACTGAATGGATGAGAAACGACTACTTATAGTTCCGACTCGGACTTTATAACCAATCATTTACCTGTGTTACTGACGAATAATTTTACCTTCTTGATGTTGTCTCAAGGAGACATTATTATATAAATTTAAAAAAAAAAAAAAAAAAAAAAAAAAGCTTCCTTTTGGACATTTCCAAGTGATATTATGGCAGCTTCTTCTTTGTAAAGTGCAAATATGAGTCTTCGTTCCTTGTATTTGACTCCAATTTCTTACATAACATCGAAGCCTCTTCCAATCTTGTTGAGTATGAACTCTGTTTATGAGACTGCAGTCTTGACTAACTCGTAGTCTTCTTGAATATGTCACTGTCAAGAGTCAAATGCATGTATATTTCATAAGTGGTTTTTCGTCAGTGATGGATTGAAGAAGGCTGCGAGTAAGTCGTTACTGCAGTCTTATAGAGGCCATACTCTACGGGATCCTTTTTTTAACTTACAGTTCATGCAAAACAGTAACGTTTGATCGAATTTTGATAAATGAAATATAACGTAAGTTTTCTGCTCTCAAATGCAATATTACACTTGTTAAAAAATATGTTATTTAATTTTATTACGTACGCTTTTGAAGAGGAATAATTTCGGTATCTCCATGACAAAAAGCTATTAGGCCGGGCAAATTAGGCCTTCGGGCATGCACCGGCAACGGCTGCTGGTAGGGGGGACCCTCCGCCATTCGATATGATTTACACGGGAAAATGGCCGCCGCGCGAACCAACAAAATTTGCAATTCTAAATTAAAATGAAATGACGAACAGGGCGGCAGAGGCGGGGCCAGATGCAGTGGTTAATGACGCTGCGCTGTGCATATTTTTGAATATTCTTCGACTATTTGTAGCGTCAGCTGCTGGCGGTCGATAGCGAAATAGTCTCGAAATTAAACTCGATATCAAGTTAACGGGTATTAGCCGATCTCTTTCGACTTAAATGAGAGAAAAAAAAATAACGCTTGATGTTAAAGGCAAAGGTAAATACCAACTGCGAAAATCTTCGTCTAACATTAATTGGACGAAGATTAATGATACTCGTATAAAGTATAAGGCATACAACTTAATAATAAGGATATTCAATTTCACATGTTACTTTTATCATCCTACTCCGGATTTATATCAGTTTCTCATGTTTTGGATGCCGATTGATAAGCCGTATGTGTCAACGGCTTAAAATTTGGCTAAGTATCTACGTCACCACTAATTTTTTGCATATTTAATAAACATTGAAAAGTAAAGTTATGGTAATATATGATGCGAGTATATTTCAAGGTCAGAGTGGATGTGTAAATATATATAATAGGGGTATATTGTATAATTACATTTTTTTCTAACGTTATATTTTTAAAATAATAAACAAGCTTACGAAAAACAAAGACTGTTATAATTCTCGTGCTTTTTATAATATAATTGTGATTTTTGTTCACTTTTTTTCGTAAAATTCACGAAAATTTATCATTTTTAAACTTTTCTACACGCTATTTTGAGACATAAACTTGTTTGTTTTTTTACATCACCCTTTTGCATTTACATGGTACTATATAAGCATATTTTTGAAATTTAATAAAATAAGAAAATTCACATCTACAAATGTGATAGTAAAATTTTATAAGAAATGAATATTTTACTTGTCTCTCTAATTAGTTTTCAATAAACTCGTGTACACAACATATTTAAATGCCATAATCGCAATATCGCACGTTGTCAGAAATTGATTTGGGATAAACAATATATTCGCAGATCACTAAAATTATTACTTAACGATTTATTTACAAATATATATTTTTTATTTTGTGTCGCCCCTGGATGCTGCGCGGCTGGTAGCGCATCTGTCGCGAGACGAGCGCGAGATTTTACAGCCCCAATATCGTAATTCGGCCACATTTTACGAACCTCATTTGAATGTGCGTTATTAAAACTATCAAAGCCGAAGCACAGCTTTAAAGTTTTCCCGCAAGGCACCAGCGACCCGTGATGGGTCAATTTGCGGTGATATGTTGTTTATTTTATACAAGTAATCATTAAAACATGATAAGATACTCAATCAACAGAGACAATGCGATTCAATAAATAAATATGTATTTTTTATTCGTTTTAAGAGGATTGAAGGTCTTGTGTTATCGTGGAGTTTTTGTATAAATTATTTTTTTCGAATGCACTGACTTAATTTTTCTTTTATTTTTTTAAGCTTGCTTACGTATGATATATATTACATTAAAAATTGAATTTGGTAAAATTTCCCATTACTAAGATAAGATGACTTTACTTCATCGGGATAGTTATCAAAATGCGTGGTAGATGGATGAGGAGCAGTTGAGCAACACAAAGTCTTTTTTTTTAGCTCAACTGATGACTACGGCCGTTGCGACAGTGCACCGCCGTAAATAATGCAGTGGCTATTTTTAGAATTAATAGCGCACCAATAACAGACAACCATGTACATTACTAATGACACACCAGTGCTAAGACCTGTCAAAAAGCCAATATGGCGACACATGCGTGTCCGACGAGCGAGCTAAAATGAGACAAAAGATGCAAGGGCTACATCGAGTTGATATCAATGGCTTCACCCAGAATCAGCTTCTTGTATTGATAAAAAATATATATACTTACATATATTTGTAGGATTCACTCTTAGATTATTTTCAAATATTAAATATATAACTACTTTTGTCTTGTATGTACGCTTCACGTGGTCTCAACGTGATACTTATATTAAAACAATGTGAAATTAATAAAATATGTTTTTAAATCCCAGATATAAAGTTTGAAATGCATACTCTTAAAACGTTCTTTTGGTTTATAGTTCTTACTAATACGATATAGTATTTATATCAAACATCATTAAATATTTTAAAAAAATGTTGTCCACATAATAATAATTAAACTTTTTTTCAAACATACTCGTATAATACTGAATTATTTAAGTGAAAAACTGTCTATGATAAATGAAATATATCATACCAATTATTTCGATCAATTATTTGCATTGTTATACCAAAAAGCTTAGAAGAAAGGGCCATTGCTTGCATTTCATATTCCGCAGATGAAATATTCCAAAAACACATATTTATGTACTCATATGAGACATTGTTACTTAAAATAACAACATTCCGACGCATGAAAACACAGAACTCGGTTATTTATACGTCACCGGAATTTGCTGTGCATTTTATATCCCTAATGAGCTCATCAATGCGACAATGCAACGTGCGATGTTATTATCGCAATCATGTTAGCGGCAAACTTTCAAACGAAATAAATTACACCCCTGGGAATCGAATGTCATTATCATAAATCACATGAAACTGCAGTGTGACTACATGCTTTTTAAATTTAAAAGTAATATTAAATGATTTAAAACACGTTAAGAAGTTTCTTTTAATCTTTAAGAAATAGGATATCAGTTTATTGGACACAAAAAATCGCAATTATCATAGTCAAATCTGAAGCTTTAATTATTCATTAAAAAGACGTTGACAAAATAAGATTTGGTAAGTAATATTAATGAGAATATTTATTCTTAGTACCTACAAAGATATCCCGTTAATACTACCTATTCGTAGCCAATTTCCTTGTTAACAAATAAATATAACAATATTAAAATATTTTTAAAACAGTCTTATTTTTTTGATTCTGAAATCCGTAAGAATATTGCAATGCAAGCGTTATCGAATCTTAAGATGGAAGATTTTTGGGTTTTGGATGAAAGTTTATATATTTTTTCCCCAAAACTGAGTAATTAAATGTTTAATGTGTTATATTACATGTGTTCGATCATTATTCATAATTATATACAATCATCCATGTAATTGGATATATTGACCAAAGTGTTTTATATAACGAGTATCATTTAACTTTGAAAATTGTTTTAAAAGTAAATGTCAAAATTAAAAATAACATAACTGATCATTCAATTGATAAGAACGGAAAATTCATTATATTTTTCAATATATATTTATATTGTTATTTACAAAAAAGAAAATATATTGTGGGTGGTGGCACAACATAATAATTCGCGCAAATTGCATCATATAAAGTTAAATTTTATGGGTAAATGTATTATAATTGTCGTATTTTGCATAAATTACCGCACGAATCTGATATTTTGATACGATTTTTAATGCAATATGATATAATACTAATTTTATTGCATTAACCTTAAAAAAGATCCACTCAAATATCATGATAAAAAAATGAAATTAATGTATTTTTTGTGTTGTCATAAAATAACACATTAATGTAATTGACATTTACACATATGATATATTGTTATTGTGATCCATTTAAAATATAAACGAATGTAACAATTTTCTTTTACTGCAGTTTATACATTATACTAGCTGACCCGGTGAACTTTGTTTCGTCCGAAAGGTAATAAATGAGCAGGTTTTGGATTTTATTAAGTTGAATTTTTCGGCACATATGATAACATATATTTGGTCTGGTTGAATTCTATTGCAGTAATCGACGAAACTTCAGCACGTAGTGGTCAGCATTTCAACGAATAATCAAACGATATGCGTAATAAGTCGGCGAGCTAACCTTCTTGGTAATTTCTTCACCTGAAATTAAGACAATAGATTTGCTATTTTGTATGTAAAGATAACATCCACATTTGTAGCATAATTATAAAGGGGTGAAGATAAATGATTTTAAATCGTTTGCCGGTTATTTGTCCAAATTTCTCTAAACAGTCTAAGCAAACATCTTAATCTTTAAGTCTGTTATTTTCCTGGTAATAAGCAGTGTAATTGATCTTTTATTGGAAACATAAAGCAAAACCAAGCACTGTAAAATGTATGTCATTACGGAATCGAAACTATGATATTGATTATATATATATTGACTACTCACCATTCAATGGATTTTTCCTTGTGATATTGAAATAATATTCATCTTCTCGTGCCAAAACACCAGTGGGTATTGCAACGTGTCATAGGAACGACGTGTTTCAGATATCTGTTGTAGTTGCCCTGTATCACGACGTGCGTACCAGATGGTCGTTTATCCGCTCTGATCACAACTTTGTAGTCATCATTTGGAATGCGCTCCAAAGCACTTTTGAACAGCCTGACAAACACATGATGTTCATGAAGTAGTAGCTGCAGATCTTGACCAATTGGTCTTTTCATTGCTGCATTGATCTCTTGACGTCGATCAAGTTCTTCCTCCATATTGTCATTGAAGTATATTTGTGAAAAATTATGCTGTGTATCTTCGAGAGGTTGGAATGATCCGATTCGATGGTGAATCTGTCCTTGTATCTACAGATTCAAAAGCATAGACAATAATACTGATTTATAAACACTTTTTTTTAGAATAAGCATACATAATTCAAAGTCATAAGTGTAGTATGTTATTCTGTAAGTACAAAAATAAATGAATAAATACTTTGAATGTCGGATTAAATCCTCGTCCTTTCTAGAGTTTGTGCAAACGGATCGTTTTGGCAAATCGTAAAGAGACTTGTCTATGTTGTCGCTGGAGGTGTCTCAGCACGTTGAACAACATTTGAAGCCGTGAAATATACCCAATGACCATTCTCCAGATGCACCGCCAAATGCACAACAGCAGTATGACGTTCGTGATTAGGGATTGCGAATATACGCCTAATCGCTTTATACCGACCAATTTTAAAGCGCGCAATTTCATCGTTGGTATTCGAGGTTAGGATGCCAAAAACCGCCAGCTGCCTCGCTTTGTTCTTGTGTTGAAGAAGCACGGAGTCGAGCCATAGAAACGCGGCATTGTTGAAGCGCCATTTGTTGTTGTTCGTTAGTCCTTTCATTTGCAAGGTTTCGAATTCTAGTTGCATGACGGCTTTGTCGTGAAAGATTAGAACGTCTTCGTCGTGGCATGGTTAGTAATAATATCGGCACTTGAAAGTTCTGGAAGCAAAACGTCAACCGATAGACAAAATATCTATCAAACCATAGACAAAAATATGATAACTGTCACATGCCTTTCTAATTGCCTTTTTTTATAACATTTTTAACAAATAAAAGATTAAACTGATATTTTGACTAATATTTATTTTGTTTTTGTCTATTTTCCTGTCTTTTGTTTATTTTTGTTTCAAAATATTCCCTACCTTACGTAGGTACCTACTTACAATACCTACTTTTGCGTCATTTTTGTTTATGGCGTTGCTATGGCAACAATTTCTCAAACTGACCATTCTGTCAAATGACAATAGTCTTGTATGAAAACATGCTTACGTAAATGTTCAATATTTTTTCTTAATCAAATCAATTTTGAGTATCTTTTACCATTTTTACGGTTCTAAGCTATCTTTCCACCAATTTTCAGCCAAGTCGGTTTGGCCGTTCTTAAGTTATAAGTACAGTAACTCACACGACTTTCTTTTATACATATAGATTAATAATTTTTGATGGAATTAAATATCATCAAAATAAAAAATATAAAATCAAGAAATTATTCCACAGTTTTATATTATAGAAGGACATGTTACGGCTTTTTATACGTGTTTATATACTCACACCTTGCCCTAAATAATCAAGGAAAAAAGAACAAAAGCATTTAAAGATGTTAATATTATAACGAAATTCATGAATTAATGATATTCTTTACCTATTTTTAAAATAAAAAAAATAAAAAAAAACTAAGATTTTACAAACAAAAGCAAAAAGAAACGATATAAGCTGGATTAAAAAAAACTTATTTTTTTAATTATATGTATAGTCAATTATGTCACCCATATATAAAATAAAAAAAGCCCTTTTTCTATCGGAAAATCACTATAATGCTTCAATCACGCGGACACTAGGCAAACATTGTCAAATATTCAAGCGAGTGTGGCGCTGGCTTTACCTCGTCACGTGACGGGCTCCGCGGCCATACGGTCCGTGTAATGGATTAGTTCCGTACATTAAGCGCATCGCCCACACCACTTTGCGGATAATTGGCACACGTGTATCTCTGCGGACCGGCAGTGGGGAGTCGGGGTTGAGTACAGAAGCAATGCACTTGGAGAAAACAGTATATAACCTCCTTTACTATAGCTGCATTATTAACATATTTAATACAAGTCTAGAGCATACGTATGATCATTCAAACTTGCTTTCACATGCTTTTGTCTGATGTCTTTTTCCACAATTTGTTTCAATATATATCTTCGCCTGGAAGCCCACCTGGGAACATATATGATACATTTATGTGTTAATATACAGCTATTTTTAATGATTTTATCGATACTTTTGATTTTTTCGAATCAACTACATACGGTGAAAAAAAGCGGTTACCCATTCACGTTTCAGTCCACGTGTAGTGTTGCTTAATTCTGGTCATCGATCCGTTCTCTTAATTTTCTGTCGGCGTTTGTCAAAATGGCGCTATTTTCCTAGCAAACAGTGAATAATTATTTTCTACAGGTGATTTATATCACATTTTTTCTATGATTTTTTTTATTTAATTCTTAAAAGTCATAAAATTATATAGAACGTTTATTCAAACATACATTGCAATACATTTAAAATTTTCACGTTGAAATATTACCATACATATTATTAATAACAACAAATTCTTACACAATTTAAAATTATTATGCAATGTATATGTACAGATAATTAATAGAAGCAAGAAACATTTATTATGTGGCAATAAAAAATAATATAATATTTTTTGAAGAAACTAACTTTAACTAATAAATTCCACAAAATTTGTAGGAATGTTCATAACTCTAACGGCCTAAAATTAAATTAGCACACCATTCATTCAGAATTCTAACGATTATGTTTTTTGTTAAAATTAATTAATACAAGAACCTTGGCATTTTGAAGGAAAATTATTCCAACTCTTGAGATGACTCTGACGCTCACCGCCAGGCAACATTATTTGTAAACTTTAACAATTATTCTTAGAAGCGAAACTTTGAACTGAAGATGTAACGGGAGAAACTCGTTTCTGAATTCCTTTAAACTACCAGACGAGTATAATTGTACCTTATTTTGTAACGCAATACGTAAAATTCACAGTGTTCTTTCGTTATTTACGTTAAATGTATATTCTAAAAATTTAAGTACCAAACAATTAGATAACTTACACATGCCAAACTCCTTTCCTTAACTCTCTTAAGCTTCACATATCTTGCCTTCATTACTTCCATATTGTCATTGTATGAGTAGTCACTAGTAAGAGATTGTTTAAGTAAGTTCGTCCATCAGCATTTTTATATTCGTGGATAACTGATGAAGCTTTCATTGTAAGCGAAACCGCAGTTTGTAAGAATATGAATAAACAGAGCTCATTGTCATACATTTTAAAACAAAATAAAAAGTATTTATGTGTTAAGTGTAGTTTGTATCAGTTAATATTTATTTATTTTCTAGGGTGATAATACTAATTTAAAAAGTTTTACATATTACTAATTTGTAAGACAAAATTTATTTCCACACACTTGTACAAATAGACTAAATTTTTCATAGTATGCTGATAAAAAATAAAAATTATTATTACTCGTACAAATCGTAAGTATTTTTTAGGGTAAGGTTGTATTAAATATTGTTAAAAAAATGTTCATTGCGGAACCTCTTTTGATCATTTTTGCTACCTTACCTGAAAATGGTCGACATAAATGTGTCAACCAGTTTGATACTCGGGTCATTCCGTGTCAGTTCTGCATCCAGAAAATTCCTCGAGTATATTCTATGTAAATTTGCTTTTGGCTAGAAGACTTAAAAAGGGAGTTTTTGTTTTTATTCTCATTCGACAACGGATAATTAAATAAATGGACTTTATTATGAAAAGATGCTGATATTGCTATCTAAACTGATTCCGGAACTACTCGTATAAGCAATCAATTATCCGTGTTTTGTTTATTTTACTGTCACATACTTCTTAATAAAACGGTTTACACATATTCATATTTAAGCCATCATAACATGCTATATAACGCAGTTATGTTTTATTTTTCTCGTAAGTAATAAAGAAACACAATTATACTATACATGATGCAATATTCACTATCATATTGTGTGCGGTAAATGGATTGACATTCTTTCGAACAGTAATCCATAACGGTTACCGTAATCCCATTTTATTAAAACGTTAGTTGACGTTTACGTAACGAAATAACGTAATGCCCCAGCAAAAGTCTTGTTTACGACCAAAAACAAATCACACACAAAGCGATATGCGTGACTCGAAAAGTTTTCAAATTACTTTGCCGGGCTTTTTCGTTGCCCGCTTCTGAAAATGTATTATATAGGAGGCAGAGATTGTTCCTGGTTTAAGCCAAATGTGCAATAGACATACGGAATATATAAAGGTGAATTGTCATTGTTATTTAAAAGATTTATTATATATTATGAATAATATAATTTTACATGTTTTAAAGAGGATCTCATTTGATCACTTTAATGTTGTATATTCCAATATACAAATGTGAGAGCTCGGTTGTATGTACTTATGCGCACTTAAAAGCCAGGCACCAGAAATAAATTTATAATATGTAAGAAATATATTATTAGTTTTAATGTTAACAAATATTTGTTTGTAAGACAAAATAGGTGTTACGGTAATATTTTAAAATTTAATTTAATTTCAAAAATCTTCACCTTAATTTTTCTTAATTGGTCTCAATGTTGAAAAAGTAAGGAAACACGTTATATACTCGTATTTATATTAATTTAAAGTAAGGGTTTTAAAATAAAAGCCTCAAATATAAATAAAATTAATATTCTAATTAGATGAAATGTATTTTTCCCGATGTAGTATTTCAAAATTGAAAAAAAAAACGACACATCAAATATTTTAGCAACTGAGTAACCCAGTATTTTTTTAAAATAAATGTTGTTTATTGAAATTTTGTTTGATAGAGATCATGTTTATTTATTATTGCGTGTAAATAAATAAATAAATATAGGAATAAATTGAGCATTGAGGATAAAAAATAACAACTTTGCAATTGCACTTTACTGTCATGCAATAAGTTTTGGATTTTGACCTTACTTTGAAGTTGTCACGTAAAAATAATTTCTTATTAATGCAAAATGTTTTAATTACGCTTAAAAAAATAGTACCTTCGGTCAGTGTGAGTTTCATCCATTAGAAAAATGTGAGTTATTGAAAACAATAATAGAAAAAAAGTCTAGGCGTATAAAACGAGTTTAAAAAAAAAAAAAAAACTGTATTTTGCTAAATCACATGACGTAAAAATTAATATCTATTTCGCTGCTAGAAAATATTTTTATAAAAAAAACAATATCACAATAATAAAGTATTTACATACGTTAACGTTTGTTATAATGCGATTATTACGTGGGGCTTAACTGCATTGTCAGGCCGATGTTAATGCGTGACTTGACACGTAACTCTGATGACAATTATAATGGTTATCACTCATGGCTGAATCAAATTATTGGTGGTACATCGTCATCATCAGCCGGTGTCCATCAACTCCTAGACTGAGGGCTTCTAAACTAGTGTTACCTGCATTAAATTTTTTTAATTATAACACATTATGTCATTGTCCCAAGTTCCTATTGATATGGTAAACTTAATTAAACGACTGAACTGGAAGTAGGCAAGTATTATGAAACCTGACAAGTTTATGAATATAATTGTACATTTTTTGTCAGCCACATGCTTCTTAAGAAGAGCCAATATGGAAGAAAAGAACACTAGCGATAGTGAAAAAAACGTGTTAAATAAATATTTATAAATACAATTGATAAATTCGATTGATAAAATGCCAATAACACTTGATAAAATAGATTGAGAAGAAAATTAATACTCACCTGATTTATCTGCAAATTTACTACAGAGTAATATTTTGTCCATAAGCCTGATAACCATCAATACTAAGTCTTACGACAATGTGATAACATACGTTGTTAATTGATTAAGGTTTTCGCCCCATAGTTTTGCGTTTATAGGCAAGAGTTTCAAGCATTTGTTGTAACGCAATTATTGCGTGAACCTGGTTACAATGTCAGTCATGTTAATTTCCGACATTGTGAGAATCACAATGGTTATTACTCATTGACAAAAAAATTTTATGTGTTAAGTAGTTTTAAATTTCGTTGATTAACATTTACTTAACACATCGCGATCCACGTCTTCATAATCAAATATTTAAAAAAATGCCAACTTCGGACAATCGAAATCCTTAGGATTTCCCAAAAAAACCTAATAATTAATCAAATATAGTAGGAAATTTACCTTTGAAAAACTAACAAAAATAACATTTTAATTCGATATTTACAAAGAAATAGATTTAAAAAAATAAATAAATATATATTTACAAATATTGATTCGTACATGCTTTTCAAACAGTTTTTTTTATAATTTCAATGAGTGCATCTTTTTTAGAATTAAGGCTTAGTTAAAAGGCTTCAAAATATGATATGATGAATCTGATGACTTAAATATAATATTTTTGAGACTTTGAGATAATATCTGAAACCTTTCAGTTACTGCTATATATATAATCGTGTCGTAAACAACAGGGTCAGATCCTGTCTGCCCAGAAGTGGGCGACGTCGATGGCGTTACTTCTGGCCATCATCAAGTCTTCCTGGGTGCAGCTATTCGGGCACAGCGCACACTCCAGAAGGTGTGACAGGGTCTGCTCCACGCCGCAGTCACATTCAGTCGGTCCACCGTAAAACTGCCAGTTACTGCTGACAAAGCTGCACGTATTAAGTGTGCTATCAAATAGAAAAGTTTTAAATTTATATTTTATTGTATAGGAAACTACAAATATTTTAGTTCTGCGCTCAAATTTCACCACTTCTATTAAAACTGTTCAAATATAATATTAAACTTTATTTACTTAAAGTATGATAGCTCGCAGAGATTGAAGTTCTTTATTTTATGTAAAAGTGTAAACATATATTTAGTTTTGAAATTCATGTAACAGTTTTACGTATTTAGATTACAATAAATGTAAATAGTGTGTTTTGCAGTGAAACATGTTTAACTTAAAATATATAAAACTGTGTGCCTTTAATAAATGTATTTTATATAAGTTTCTATTGAAACATTATATTTAGGTGTAGTTTTTGTTAGTTATTCTTTATTATGAATTCATGTGTATTGCTTAAAAGTAGACTCAAAATTGTACCTCACATGAAAAAATATTGAATAAAAAACATAACAAAATTCTACTCACTTTAACGAGATACAGAAAATACTTATTTATTTGAATTGATTATTTGAATGTGTACTGTGTAAATTTCTATTTTTACCCCATTATCCTGTATTGGATAATGGAATAATTGTTAAAAAATATTATTTATCCAGAATAAATAATTTAGATACCACCAAAAAATGTCAGATATAAAATAAAAGATTCTTTAGAATTTATTCCACATATATTTTTTTTTTGACTACATGTTTCAGCTAGGTCGGATGGCCATTTTCAAGTCAATTAGTTAAATTTTTGTTGGCTCTATATAAAGCAAAAGAGTGACCGAAAAGGCGTATATAAATTATGTGATGGGTATATGTGGTTTTAGGAAATCATTAATGTATAAGGGAATTCATTTATGTCACAACAAATTAATATTTATAATTACAAAGGCCATTAAAAAACAATCAAACATTTACATCAAAATGCACTTTACGTACGAATTCTAGATAATTTTAGCAAAAATTATTTTGGTCGGATAATCCAAAAGTAGATAGGGAAGCTATACAATTCTAGGTAGAATTATAATTAACTGATGATACTGATGAAGGCGTTACGAAGTCCGGTTAAATTTGAGCTAAAACAAAAATTTTTAGGCAGTATCAACGATTTTAACAAAAATTTAACTAATTGACTTGAAAATGGCCATGCGACCTGGCTGAAACATGTAGTCAAAAAAATAAATATATGTGGAATAAATTCTAAAGAATCTTTTATTTTAAATCTGATATAATGGAATTCCACCAAGAAATATCGATCGAAAAAATCTAAATAATTAAAAAAATGTCTGTGAAAAAAATAATTTCTTAGGTACTTTGAATAATTGAGAGTGATATAGACTATTAAAGTATACATGTCAAAAATTATCATTCAGAAGGTTATATTTTTAGTTGAATATTGTTTTTTGTTGTTGTCTCTCAATAAACTAAGCAATATATTTCAAGCGCTCTAACCCTGTGAAAAATACGGCTCGTCCATCAAACTTACTGTTAACATGAGTCAGAATAAATAATTTTATTCTTTTGACTGGGCATCAGTAAATATGACTAAATGGCCTGAAATAAATCTGCTTGTATTTAACGTTACAATAATCTTAGACTGAAATTTTTCCGTTCGATTTGATGTGCTCACAGATTACTCGCATCAATTGTTTAAGGTCAAAAGAGAAAAAGGTCGGGAATTTGTTTGAACGAAAAAATGGACGTTCCTAATCCAAGATTTTAGCTCTAGCCGAGAATGGATTGAATGGTATAATGTTAACGATTCAATTGTGCTATTAAGTGTAAATTTCGCTTATTTTGTTATTACAAAGCGGGGAATAACATAAGGGAAATATTATTAAAGCAACTTCTTAAGTTTTCACGGCCAGATTTAATATTGTGGATTTTGAGTTAAGCCGTGTGTGGCAAATTAATAATTTACAATATTTCGACCGCTATTGCAGGGCTCTTCAGAGTCACTAAGTCAGGGTTGATGACTTAGTGAACCTGAAGAAGACCCCTAAAATGGCAGTCAAAATATTGGAAATTAGTAATTCGCCACACACGGCTAAGCCCAAAAGCCACAATATCATTTTTATAGCAGTGTCATTACGCAAATATAAAAAAATCGACCCAAATTTTTTTCGTTATATTTTTATATTTTTACTAGCTGACCAGGTGAACTTTGTTTCACCCGAAAGGTAATAAATGAGCAGATTTTGGATTTTATTAAGTTGAGTTTTTCGGCACATATGATATCATATATTTGGTCTGGTTGAATTCTATTGCAGTAATCGACGAAACTGCAGCAAATAGTTGTCAGCATTTCGACGAATAATCAAACGATATGCGTTATAATTCCGCGAGCTAACCTTCTTGGTAGTTTCTTCACCTGAAATTAAGACAATAGATTTGCTATTTTGTTTGTAAAGCTCACATTCATATTTTGAGCATAATTATAAAGGGGTGAAGATAAATGATTTTAAATCGTTTGCCGGTTATTTGTCCAATTTTCTCTAAACAAACAGCCCCTAATCTTTAAGTCTGTTATTTTTCTGGTAATAAGCAGTCTAATTGGTCTTTTATTGGAAACCTAAAGCAAAATCAAGTACTGTAAAATGTATGTCATGACGGTATCAAAACTATGATATTGATACTCACCATTCAATGGATTTTTCATTTTGATATTGAAATAATATCCATCTTCTCCTTGCCAAAACATCAGTGGGTATTGCAACGTGTCATATGAACGACGTGTTTCAGATACCTGTTGCGGTTGCCCAAAATCGCGATGTGTGTTCCAGATGGTCGATTATCCGCTCTGATTACGACTTTGTAGTCATCATTTGGCATGCGCTCCAAAGAACTCTTGAAAAGCCTGACCAACGCATGATATTCATGAAGTAGTTGCTGCAGATCTTGAACAATTGGTGTATTCATTACTGCATTGATCTCTTGACGTCGATCAAGTTGTTCCTCCATGTTGCCCATGAAGTATATTTGTAAAAATTTATGCTGTGCATCTTCGAAAGGTTGCAATGATCCTTTTCAATCGCGAATTTGTCCTTATATCTACAAAATCAAAAGCAAAGACAGAGTTTCTGATTTATAAACACTTTTTTAAGAATTAGCATACATACTACAAAGGAATAGGTATAGTATGTTATTATGTTACTGTATTGTGTGTACAAAAGTACATAAATAAATAAATAAATACCTTGACTGTCGGATTAAATCCTCGTTCTTCGATACGTTAACGTGCAATTGTTCTTCTTCAGTCCTTTAATTCGTTTAATTCGTTTAATGTTTTGAATCCTTGTTGCATGAAGGCTTTGTCGTGAAAGATTCAAACGTTTTGGTGGAGGCATTATCAATAATATTATCGACAGAATAAGCTAATAGAAACTCGAACGTTCTCGAAACGAAACGTCAACCGATAGACAAAATATCTATCAAACCATAGAAAAAAATACGATAGCTCTCACATGCCTTTCCAGTTGCCTTTTGTTTTAACAATTTTAACAAATTCGATCGAGATGCAAGATTCTGTTGCTGCAAACCAATCCACCGGATTGATACTAAGAAGAAGAACAAATAAAAGATTAAAATGATATTTTGACTAATATTTATTTTGTTTTTGTCCTTTTTTTCCTGGCTTTGGTTTTTTTTTGTTACAAAATATTCCGTACCTTACGTAGGTACCTACTTACAATACCTACTTTTGCGTCATTTTTGTTTATTGCGTTGCTATGGAAACAATTTCTCAAACTGATCGTTCTGTCAAATGACAATAGTCTTGTATGAAAACATGTTTACGTAAATATTCAATATTTTTTCTTAATCAAATAAATTTTGAGTATTCTATAGCTTTTTTACGTTTCTAAGCTACCCTTCCATCAATTTTAAACCAAATTGGTTTAGCCGTTTTTGGGTTATGAGATATCGAACTAACACGACATTCTTTTTTATATATATATAGATTTATTATAAATTATATTTTTTTTTTTCATGTAATTGGGAAGTTATCATGGTTCATAAATACGAAGAAAAAAATATTTTCTTCTGAATATTTTAAGACATATAAGCTTTTTATCAATTTAAATAATAAAATATACGATGTCATATTTATATCATCGACTTTGTAACGAAATTTTTAACTAAAAAACAAAATGGATAAAAAAAACAATTTTTAATCACATTTATTGATTAACGGTTACAATTTTGAAGTTAAAAATTTAGAAGTTGTAATACAACAATACAATGGTTACATAATAATTAAACAAAGAAAATATATATAGGTTCTTTAACAAACTAATATACAATTAAACATAGACCGCAGAATAAAAATTATACACAATTAATTAAAATAATATATAAATTAAATATGCAGTTTAATTATATGAGGCGGATAGAACCCCACAGGTTCCCGTAGAAATATACTCGTAGAAAAATGAATGGTTACGGGCACAAATGTAGTTATCTAGAACTAATACATTAAAATACCCATAATAATCAGGATTTTGTTCATATTCTGATACTAGTGCATAAACTATAACACATTAACTGAGAAACAAAAATATTTAGAATATCAGGATTGTGTTTTTATTTTTATTAATTACTAAGCGTAAATATTTAAGTAAGTTATTTTGTTGAGCCCTGCAACGGAAACTTTTCCCATTTTCCTTACTTTGAAAATTCGTTCATTAATAAGTGCGCTCTCCCGTGGCCGGATATACGTGCACGGTGCGCACACCGTAGAACGTAATTAGTCCTCACGGCTTAAGCGGAACTGGCGCACTTCAGGTGAGACTACAGCCTCCCGCAAAACCATCCTCAGCCTCCCGCAAAACCTCTCTACAGATGATCCTGTCGCACTGCGTAAAAACATTCCGCAACACCGCGCCTAGGTGTAAATTTTTTGCCTGGTCGGAAATTCGCACTGCACCGATGACAGTGTGATTCACACGCATCAAAAACTAAGAATTTTAAATCCACTAACCAAATAAATTTAATATCTAAAACCCTTAGTTACTCCATTTATGCATAGTTTTATTTTGTCTAAAGCACAGAGTGAGCTATAATATTTAAGTAAGTGATTTTGTTGAAATGATAAAATAGTGAGCTACAATCCCTTATAATATATTAACATCTACCCCTAGCATGGGGATATTGTATTTTTGCAGTTCTTTTGTGTGCAATTATTATTGTACAGTCCCTCTTTTATCAAAATTCTCACGAATGAGTGATCATTACTTTTTTAAGCCTGGAGACTGTTGTAATATTCGACGAATATTTAAGGTTTCTTTGTTTTTTAGTATCCAGAATTCTTAGTGAAATTTCATAATATTATTATAAAAATAAAATAATAATTTATAAATTAAAATTTTATTTTGAACAATTAAAGGTTGGAACCATTTGTTTTAAAATATAAAGTTTTAACTAATATTGCCTAGTCAAAGAGTATTTGATTTCTTTAAGTATTTAATATTTTGTTTACTGAAATTGTAACTTTAAAAAGCCATGATAATGCTAAAAAAATATGATTGTTGGGCATAAAATAATGTGTTAATTAAACGGATTATGGTTTTGATTCAATATATGTTTCATTTAATTTGTTTTATTATGAATTTTGTTGAAATACTTTTATCCGGTCAATTAAGGTTTTTAAATAACTGCATACTTCTTATGTATCTCTAAATAATTGCTTCAAACATAGATAATAATTTATATAAAGAACTACATAAATAAATAAATAAATAAGTATAAAAATTATATATACTACATATAATAATAATATTAATAATAATAAAAAATAAAAATAAATTTATACCTAAACCACTTTTATGTATTTATCTCTTCCTTCATCCTTGCAACACTACCTATCTCCCTCTCCTTTCCTGATAGACACACCCCCACCCCCTCCCCCACAAAAATGTGTTACACCACTTATAAGTACAACGCAGCTCAGTTATATCTTAACTAGAGAAGGATTGAGAAAGACTACGAGTTAGTCGAAACTGCAGTCTCCTAATAGAGAACTTTTGTTACGTGATCCATGTGAAAACAAGGTAAATAAATAAATAAATATTTAGAACTACATAGTTTTAAAGATATTGAATATAAATGGAATTTATAAGAAAACTCCTCATTTAATAGCATATTTTATCATTTTATTATTACAACAGTGTCATAATTAAGTCAATATGCTCATTTCATTAAAAAATAAGTTTTTTTTATTTTAATTAAATTAAAAACAAGAAAATAAAGAAGCTTTTAGTTATAAGTATTTCACTTGTAATTTCAAAAGAGTAATTTAAATATTACCTAATGTAATTTCATTATTTATTCTCATTTTCAGGAATTCTAGCATAACTTGCAAGGTAAGTCTTCTAGACAACTATATTACATTTCAGTTTTCCATGTGTTTATATCGCCTTACAAAGCGTTCTTGTGTAAGCATATTTGATGTAAGAGTACATGAAAGTCGTTCAGGTACCCCTACTTATAGCCAACTCACGAAAGCTTCCATGTAACGTCTTTGTGCGTACCCGTAGAACCTAATAAAGTCACCGAGAACTTTGTACCTTGCAAAAGCTCGTGCATCACTCTTGAGACCATGCGTCACGGCAAAGTAAAACTGGGGATCGTCAACGTATCTCCAATATATCAGTTTTTACGAGCTCATATTACATATATTCTTTTTACCCCTCCACCACAACTTATTAATTTTCACTCTCACGAGTTTTGTAGGAATATTTGAGTGTCATTTTAACCTTTCCGTGAGTAGAATAATTTATATGGTCAAAGCTATGGGGAGTGAGTTTTTTTGACATGGAAAATAAAAACATTTTTTTTTTATTCAATCATGATACAAGAATATTAAAGAAGATAAAAAATAGTAAAAAAAATATTACTCACGTTTTTAAAATTTTATCATTTAAAAATCAATTGCGGATTTAAGGAATCGCAAACCATCGATACACATTAAAAACACTCCACTCTTAACTATTACAGCAGTTGTAAAAATAAAATAAAAAAACAGGTATAAAAACATAAATTTGGAGTTGTTCCACATTTTTGATTCTTCTCGATTACGTTTTGCACTAGGTTGAATATCTGGTTCCTCATCATCATCAAAAGAAGAATCATTAAACTCCATTGATATATCATCAATATCTTCGATGTTTTCTTCCTCATTGTTACTCTTCATTATTATGTCTTCAATTCCTAAGTATCTTTCCATTTTAGCAATATAGATCGGAAAAAAAATTACGGCAGTAAAAATTCAAAACTAAGTACAGAAGGCGATACAATAAATAACTTCAAATCACGTTAAAATATAGTATGACACTGTAAAACTTAGATGAATTGCAAGAAAAGTATGATAAAACACTGTACAAAACTGTAATTCACATTTAACTAATATAAAACAAAAAAATCACACCAAAACTCTAATAAACAGTAAAACTTCAAAATACCGCGAAAAAATATTTTGGCGCGCGCGCCGAAATATTTAGTTGCCAATATATGACTTGTCGAAAGTTGCTTGTGTGACGTCATATTAATATCACGTGACATTCGATAAAGTGGATTTTCGCCGTTTCTAAATATGGAATCTGTTTTGAAATGGTAAAATAATACTCTATATTGTCCACAGATCGTATTATAATTCATAATTGAAGCATAAGCACACCAGTCACCCATACAAATGCACTGGACGCATACGTGCGTCCATACTCCTTCAAAGAAAAATCGCGCGGGTGCGTATATACGGCCATACTCCCGGAAAGGTTAAGGCTGTATTTGTATACTGTTCAGAATTAGCTCAATGTATAACTGAATCATATTTGTTAATACAAAATAAAATAACAAAGTACATTTTTTTCAAATATTTTTTATTGTTTGGGCAAACATCACCAGTTCTACCATTAGTTACATATAAAACGAGTCTCTTTCACAATCCGATGTAAATATCAGGTTTTTTTAATAGTTATCGGTGTAAAAAGATCATTGAACAAACAATACGCATTGTTTTTATTATTTATCAAAATAAATGTCTTTATTTATTAAAATAAATAAATTCTATTTTTATTAAATTATTTCTAACATAAAAGTTAGTCGTTAATTATTTTTTAATTTTTATTAGAATATTATTTTATTATTTCAATATTCTAATCTACTTTTATAGATCATTGACTATATTACAATATTATTATTACTTAAATATACATATACTAAACATAAAATTCTTTTTTCAACGCGTCAATCCAAGCACAAAAATAACGGCAGAAGCGGGATGCGAACCGCGGACCTTGGAAACCAACTATGCCCAGGTATTCATACCGTATTGCTATGCCCAGACTAACTTGCGATGAAACTAGTATTTATATCATTGTTATTATCGTACGACAGATGTCACCATAGTATATATTCAAAGTATGTATATTTTTATTATTAATATTAAGCTTGTGAATAAATGAATACTGACAGAATAATAATAAAAATATACATACTTTGAATATATACTATGGCGTTCATATCATTGTTATTATCATACGACAGATGTCGCCATAGTATATATTTAAAGTATGTATATTTTTATTATTAATATTAAGCTTGTGAATAAATGAATACTGACAGAATAATAATAAAAATATACATACTTTGAATATATACTATGGCGACATCTGTCGTACGATAATAACAATGATATAAATACTAGTTTCATCGCAAGTTAGTCTGGGCATAGCAATGGCGCGATTCGCCGAGCGGTATGAATACCTGGGCATAGTTGGTTTCCAAGGTCCGCGGTTCGCATCCCGCTTCTGCCGTTATTTTTGTGCTTGGATTGACGCGTTGAAAAAAGAATTTTATGTTTAGTATATGTATATTTAAGTAATAATAGTTAGTCGTTTATTATTTTTGTATGGTTTGTCAGTGTCAAGTTGAAGCATAAAATTGTTTATCTAAATTCAGTAAGATGACAAAAGTAAACACGGTTATCTTTTATTTTTGATAACTATCCATTTGTAAAAACATATAATGATTTGTAATTTTTTCTGGATAAAATGTTTATAACTCCTCATAAAAGTACGTTGTGAAACCAGGTGAGGAGCGGCTTTGAAAAACCAACTAAATTAAATCTACGTCTCAAAAGTCAAGTATTTTATAGCAAGATCCTATAAAATAAATACGATCGGCAAAAAACACTCACCTTTCTACCTATAAACACTTTGGATAGTGACTTTTTCAGAGGAAAATTTACTTTCTTCTAGTTTTGAAACGTTATCCTCATGTAATACAGACCCTTTATATTTTTAAATTGACTGAATTGAAAATAAAGAACATTCCATGCGATAAAAATAGTATCGTATTTACTTTGTAGTTGAAACAAATAAATAAGCATGGGGAGTCCAAATATATATTTAAGGACGCAATTTAATTTCTGTATAGGAGACTTTGTCTTAGTAGTGACTAAACAATACTAACTTTTATTTAAAAGTCTTATTGTTATACCTTCGGTAGTATGATGAATAAGTTTTCTTTTATAATCTACAGGTGTGTTAATTATCTGGATGATTTAAAACCCATGATTTATAAAGATATATTTAGGAAATTGAATAGTTAATAGAAGTATATCAATATGCTTCATATTTAATTGTAGTGACAAGCATTATAGACATTTATTTATCTTGAATTTTATTTATTCCTATATGAAGAAACATACAGAAGAAAATATACATTTTACATGCATACATGATGGGCATACGAGTAGGTAGCAAAACTTATTTTTCCATCTAAAGAATGTTGTACTCATTAGTAATATGGTAGGCCTAAGTTAAACATTAAAAAACACACGCGGTTAGTAATTTTTCAATATTTATTTGATAAGATGTTATATTTAAAAAAATGCGTGCGTTTCTAATAAGTAATAATAAAACATGTATTTATTAAATTTTTGACTTACATGATAATTTGACAATACATGACTTATCCAATCTAACGCCTAATTCAATATCTTACGAAAACCTTAATAATAATTGATACTGTTTTCACACTACTGCCAGTACCACAAAATAATATACTAGGAAATTCAAAAGGTATTTTCGTTCACATGATATTAACACATTTGCGGCGCATTATATCGAAAACATTTCATTAACTGAACATTAACATTAATGGTTTCTCCGAGAGAATATCAAGCCGCCTAGTTAATCGTATCATTACGATGACTTACACATTATATTGGTAATTAATACGGCGCACGTTGGAGGCATTAGTTATGAAAACCATTTAAAGCCTACATAGATTAATATAATTAATGAAGATATAATTTACTTAAGTAATTATTAGCTTTTATTTTACTTCGATTTAAAGCTTGCTAGTTATGGGTTGAAATATTTGAAAATTGAAAACATATTATTTTTAATTAAAATATATAAAAATGAATGTCTGTCTTTCTGTCTGTCTGATTATTTGTTCTTTATGCATTCCTATACCATTAATCCGACTGCGATAAAACTTTGACGAATTATTGCTTAGACTTAGACTTAGAAGAAAGGATACTCAAAATTTGATTTAATTACAAAAATTAATTGAATATTTACGTGAAACGTGTTTTCATACAAGACTATTATTGTAATACAGAACGGCTAATTTAGAACATTGTGTTTCCATGCAACGCCGTAAAGAAAAATTCACTCACCTGAAGTTATTTTAGGTAGGTATTTTAAGTAGGTACTAACGTAAGGTACTGAATATTTTGAAACAAAATTCGATTTTCGAATAAACAATTTCAATATTTGAATTTTTGACGACTTTTTTTATTTAGTTTTATATCGCATGAAAGAACGAATTAAAATAAATATAACGTATAAATTGTGTGTGATATACAAAAGAAAGAGTTAATTTTGGAATTCCAATTGCTGGTCGGCTTTGAATAGTATTATATCATAATTTAAGAATTAATTTTAATTAAAAAAATTATCAATTAAAAATATTTACTTTTGATTCACAATTTATTTTAATGACTACATGTTTGGCCTTCCTGAAGACCATCCTTAATAATGAAAAGGTAAAAACAGGCTGTGGCTTATATAGGTATGGACAAGATCCTATATTAGTACACATATATTTACAGGTTGTATACGTGTGCGGGTACAACAATTGAAAAAGGTTATTTTAAAAATTAATTGAATGTGATTAGTTTTAATGTATTAAGACATTATACAATAATATTTTTTTTGCCTTCAATTTAAAAAGATATTATAAAATACTAGGTATTATATTTTTTTAATTAAAATTATTTCTAAAATTATAATTATTTCACCAAGTATTGTCAGTTGATAACCTTAATGTTAGTATTATATCAATCAATTTATTTTTATTTTTCAAAAGTGAATTTCAAAACGTAACATTAACTGTGAAATCAATTATGCCACCCAAACGAAAAGTAATAGGTCAAGAGTACAACTCAAACACGAATGAAACGGGCATCTCGAGCTTCAGAAACAGTCGAGCAAAGGAGAGCAAGATTGAAATAGATCTAGTACACGATGCTCAAACCCGTTCATCTGGACAGATGAGCAACGGGAAGCGAGATTGGAAACAGTTAGAGTACACACTGCTCAAACCCGTTCATCTGAAACAGATAAGCAACGGGAAGCAATATTCGAAACAATTAGAGTACACACTGCTCAAAACCCGTTCATCTGAAACAGATGAGCAACGGGAAGCAAGATTGTAAACAGATCGAGTACGCGTAGATCATACCAGACGTACTCTGCATGCTGATTTAAATCATAGTGCTTTCCATTACGATCCTAATTATGATTACAGTCTGCACTCAAGTATTGTTATTGGAAGAATTGATAAATTATGCGTGTATTGTAGTGCCTTTAAATTTAAAAATGAAACACTAGAAATTTCTTGCGCGCGTGGAAAATTGAAATTGCCAGAATTACATTCACCACTCGAACCTTTATTAACGTTGTTATCAAATCATTCCTCATCGTACAAATGGTCATGTTCAGCAAGTCTCAGAAACGCATCAATCGAGCGATGGATTGCAATATCCGATTTTATTTTGGCAAGGAGAAGACGGATACCATTTCAACATCCCATTGAGAAATCCACAAACAGATGAGGAAACAACTAAGAAAGTCAGTGCCATGAATTTACTATTCATTATCGATTGACAATTCATGAAAACGCTGAAAATCATATCCTTAAAGGTCGAAATTTTGTTCTATCAATACATGTACGCGAAAATAGAAAATAAATGATTCCTCTACATTTGATTAAATCAAAACAAGTTGCGTTCCGCAGAGTATATTCATTTACAAGATGCAGTTGTAAATGACGGCTGAAAAACCAAAAAAACATTGTGTATCCAAAAGCACTCCAATAAATAAAAACACATACGGGCGCTACTGTCAAATTTAGGTAAGAACAACATAACCTAATTTTATTGTTTCTTATTGGCTCCGGTCACGCCTCAAGTCCAACTTATCCAATCGGAAGGCGAGAGGTTCCCGACGAGGCGCTTCCATAAAAACTCGCGGTTTCTTTTTTTTAAGTGGCATTGCAACGCATGCCGGTTACACGCTAGTGTATTATAATTTTTTCAATGTTTTCAGCATTCACTTTGAGATCCTTTCTCAATTATAAATATTTACCTTGTTTTCACATGTATCACGTAAGAAAAGTTCTCTATTAGGAGACTGCAGTTTCAACTAACTCATAGTCTTTCTCAATCCTTCTCTGGCTAAGATATAACTGAGCTGCTATAGTACTTTGTAAGTGGTCCTACCCATTTTTATAGGAGATAGGGCGGTGGGGGTGGGGGTCTATCAGGAAATGATAGGAAAAATGGAGATAGGGAGACAGGTAGGGTTGCAAGGATGAAGAATAAATAAATAAAATTGTATGGGTATAATTTTTATTTTATTTAATTTTTATTAATATTAATATTATTTTTGGTATAAATAATTTTTATAATTTCTTACTAATTTAACGGCAACATTTTTAAAATTGGTGAATTACTTAAGGTGTTTATTTGATTATGAATTATATCCTCTTTCTTGTTAATGGCTTTATAAAACCTGAAAGGACTATCGTTCAACCCAGGATACGTTTAATATGAAATAATTGCAGTGAACAGTAGGTGAAATCAACTTTAGTGAATATGTTGACATATTTAGTCTAATATTACTTCAGATTCAGAACTGGTGTGGATGGATTAGAAATGTTGGACGTTTGATTTTGTGATAATAATGCCGTATTATTTCACCATGATATACTTATGACATTGTTATTATTGTTACAAATCCCAACTATTGGCATATGTATCCGACACTTTTTCTGAGTGTGAGGTCATTAACTTTTATTAAATTATGTTTGTATGAATTTTTTTTTTTAAATATTTTGTAATTAAAAAAAAAAAAATGTTTAAATAACATATAAATAAAAATTATAAATTTATAGGTATTCTAAATTATTTGATTTAATAGTTTTATTTTCTAACTGCAATATTTTTAATCCTGTTTCTAAGTTGAATGAATGGTTATTTTTTATTAGGTGGTTTGAAAATTCAGAAAAATTAATGGTTTTTAGGAACCTTAAATGTTTTTTAATTCTTATATAAAAATTTCTAGCCGTTCTTTCAATTTAAACGATTCATAATCTTGGCAATATAATTTATATATTTCAGAATTATTACGTATTTCATTAGTATCTTTATTATTTATTAGATGGTATCCTAGCTTATTATCAGTATAAAATGCGGGTTTAATCTCATTTAGGAGTGATTTGATAATTTTGGTTTAAAAATTATTGACGTTTAGGTTTCGTCTCCACATTCTATCGTCTGTTATAGTTTGTCGAGGATACAGGTATTTATATGAAATATATAAACATGTTTTATTATACAAGATACTATGTATTAATTGGTTATGATAGCCGTTATTTTTCGCGATATTTTTAATTGTCTTTAATTTTATATCATAATTTTCTTGAGATAATGGTACTGAAATTAATCTATATATCATTGCACGGAAAGTTGATTGTTTGTGTGATTTAGGGTGATTAGAAGAACTATGAATAATTACATATGTGACAGTCGGTTTCCTATATATATTAAACGTTATCTTATTATTTATCCTAGTAAGCGTTAGATATAAGAAGTTAATGGAATTGTTATATTCTATTTCTTAAGTAAATTTAGTATTGTTATTAATATTATTCATAATATTTAAAAAGGTTTTTTGTGTTGTTTTTTCCTTCCATATAACAAGAATTTAATTTAAATATATTTTCCAAAATATTATATTATGAGAGAGTTTAATTTTTGAATTAAGCAATTCATCCTCTATATCGTTCATCAAGATATCAGCTGTTAATGAGCATGAGGGATTACCCATTGGTAATCCTGTTTGTTTGTAAAATTTATTAATAAACTGAAAATAATTTTGATTCATGGAAACTTCTATTAAGTTGAGTTTGTCGTCATTCAACTCCTTTGATAATGCGAAAATATCGAGGGTATTTTTTATGATTAACTAGCTGACCCGGTGAACTTTGTTTCGCCCGAAAGGTAAAAATGAGCAGGTTTTGGATTTTATTAAGTTGAATTTTTCGGCACATATGATAACATATATTTGGTCTGGTTGAATTCTATTGCAGTAATCGACGAAACTTCAGCAAGTAGTTGTCAGCATTTGAATGAATAATCAAACGATATGCGTAATAAGTCGGCGAGCTAACCTTCTTGGTAGTTTCTTCACCTGAAATTAAGACAATAGATTTGCTATTTTGTATGTAAAGATAACATCCACATTTGTAGCATAATTATAAAGGGGTGAAGATAAATGATTTTAAATCGTTTGCCGGTTATTTGTCCAATTTTCTCTAAGCAAACATCTTAATCCTTAAGTCTGTTATATTCCTGGTAATAAGTAGTGTAATTGGTATTTTATTGGAATTCTAATGCAAATCCAAGCACTGTAAAATGTATGTCATGACGGAATCAAAACTATGATATTGATTATATGTATATTGATTACTCACCATTCAAGGGAGTCAGCAATTGAACAATTTCTATCCATTTTGGATTACAGGTAAAAGTAATAAAGAGACCTGGTCTACCGTAATGACGAACATATGTCATTGCATCTTGCGCATATTCATGCATATGACGCGGACTGCCTATGTACGTCGCCGGCAGAATAGTTAATCGACCAATATTAGCTGCATTTCCTTCAGAACTAATTGCATAACGTAAATGGATATACCTATCTAGGACAAGTAATACAACTAGGGCGAAATAACTTCTCAAAAGAAATCGACAGGCGCATACAACTGGGATGGGCAGAATTTGGAAAACTAAAGTACATTTTAAAGCGAAAATTCCGCAATGCCTTAAAACTAAGGCGTTTCATCAATGCATCCTCCCTGTATTAACTTACGGCGCAGAGACGTGGAATCTGACAGCAAGTCTTACCCATAAAATAAAAGTCACCCAGCTTGCTATGGAGAGATCCATGCTCGGAGTGTCGCTAAAAGATAGAATCCGAAACGAGAAAATACGCAGAAGAACTCAAGTAGTGGATGCTACCCAACGAATAGGCACACTCAAGTGGCAATGGGCAGGACATATCTGTCGAAGAAACGACGGTCGATGGGGAAGAAAAGTATTGGAATGGCGCCCAAGAACTGGCAAACGAAGCATTGGCCGACCCTCTACAAGATGGACTGACGATATAAGAAGAATAGCGGGAGTGAGCTGGATGCGGAAGGCGGAGGATCGAAGAGGATGGAGACTCATGCGGGAGGCCTACAACAGTGGACGGACACAGGCTGATAATAATGATGATGAAATGGATATATTCCTCAGAACGCATTTTTGCTTGGTTCAACCGAATGAAAGTTAAACGTTCCGTTTCTATTTTGGCGTACATATCGGCGCAATATTGTTGTAGTAATCGACGAAACCACAGCAAATTGTTGTCAGCATTTTGACGAATCATCAAACGATATGCGTAATAATTCATCGAGCTTACCATCTTGGTAGTTTCTTCTTTTGATTCTGTAGATACAAGGACAGATTCACCATCGAATCGGATCATTCCAACCTCTCGTAGATGCACAGCATAAATTTTACAACAAAAAACACCTTTTTTTAGAAGAAGCATACATAATTCAAAGTAATAAGTGTAGTATGTTATCCTGTTAATTAGATTGTGTGTAAGTATAAAAATAAATAAATAAATACCTTGAATGTCGGATTAAATCCTCGTCCATTCTAGAGTTCGTGCAAACGGATCGCTTTGGCAAATCGTAGAGAGGTTTGTCAATGTTGTCGCTGGAGGTATTTAAGCACGTTGAACACTATTTGAAGCCGTGAAATATACCCAATGACCATTCTCCAGATGCACCGCGGAATGCACAACAGCAGTATGACGTTCGTGATTAGGCATTTCGAATATACGCCTAATCGCTTTATACCGACCAATTTGAAAGCGCGCAATTTCATCGTTGGTATTCGAGGTTAGGATGCCAAAAACCGCCAGCTGCCTCACTTTGTTCTTGTGTTAAAGAAGCAAGGAGTCGAGCCATAGAAATGTGGCATTGTTGAAGCGCCATTTGTTGTTGTTCTTCGGTCCTTTCATTTTGCAAGGTTTCGATTTCTAGTTGCATGACGGCTTTGTCGTGAAAGATTCGAACGTCTTCGATAATAATATCGGCACTCGAAAGTTCTGGAAAAAAAAACGTTAACCGATAGACAAAATATCTATCAAACCATAGACAAAAATATGATAACTGTCACATGCCTTTCTAGTTGCCTTTTTTATAACATTTTTAACAAATAAAAGATTAAACTGATATTTTGACTAATACTTATTTTGTTTTTGTCTTTTTTTCCTGTATTTTGTTTATTTTTGTTTCAAAATATTCCCTACCCTTCGTAGGAACCTACTTAGAATACCTACTTTTGCGTCATTTTTGTTTATGGCGTTGCTATGGCAACAATTTCTCAAACTGATCGTTCTGTCAAATGACAATAGTCTTGTATGAAAACATGTTTACGTAAATGTTCAATATTTTTTCTTAATCAAATCAATTTTGAGTATCTTTTAGCTTTTTTACGGCTCTAAGCTACCTTTCCACCAATTTTCAGCGAAGTCAGTTTGGCCGTTCTTGAGTTATAAGTTCAGTAACCACACGACTTTCTTTTATATATATAGATGAAATTTCTTGAACTAGGACGTTAGTAAATAAGATAACTACATCAATCGATACAAGTAAGGCATTGTCAGGAATACTAATTTCTTGTAATGATTCTATAAGTTCAGACAAATTTTTGACTGTGTGTTGAGGATTGAGAAAGGTTACGAGTTAGTCGAAACTGCAGTCTCCTAATAGAGAATTTTTGTTATCTGATCCATGTGAAAACAAGGTAAATAAATAAATATTTTTAATGTACTGTAATTGTTAGAATAAGAAAATATTATAATGTATAATCGTAACTGACAGAGTTAAGGGCCAAAATCATTCTATAAATTTCGGATATGGATCAGATATGGGGATTAATAAATAAAAGGTAACCTTAGTAGTATTATATGATCCAAGCAAGCTAACTACTGGCCACTTAAGTTGTTGAGTGTTAATTAAAGCCTTCAAAATAAACCTGCTAATAAATCATCGTCGTATTAACAAAATCTTACAATATATTATTTTGCAATGCAGTCAAACAGTGCTAATAATCGAGTTTATATTTCTCAAGATAAAAAACTTACTAGGAGTGCAAATAGACTACCATTATTTTATACTTTAGTTCGCTTAATTAAAAAATATTCAGTTTACTTTACAAACATTTGATATTTATTTCTGAGCGTCTCAAGATTGCTTAACGTATAATAAGCATCGTCGGGTATGAAATCCTGTTTTTCGAATATAAGCAAATGAATGCTTTAACACTTCATACTTAAGTATGTATATAATAAGTAAACAAAATAAGTTAATTTAAATATAATATCAAAGCAACACTCAAAGTCAATTCTACACGATACGGCAATAAAAGCATTTTTTATTGTTATTGAAAAGCCCGAAAATCACACGGTCTTTGAAAAGCATCTTTCGCGAAACGCCCGAAGCGGGTTGCGTGCCTCGCGAGCGTTACTTCAGAACTATATCGGCCGGTCGTAAATCATAATTTACTTATCTGCCGTAACGCCAGGGGAATTGATTATTTCAAGCGATCGCAGAAGCCACCGTGTGTGATGGCTTAGGGGTTAAGGTAAATAACACACAGGAACAGTGACTCTTCCGTGATATTCTCAAAATATCTTATTTTTTCATGATGGCTTCTAAACCACAATAAAGAAGCGATGCACTTCTCTGTCAGTGCGCGGTAGCAGCAGTATCAACGCCATTGTCGCTGTGTGGGTAGATAGGTCGGACTCCCGGTTGGAGGGACACTGGATGCATCTTCACGTAGGCATCCAGCGGTGGTCCGATGCTCCACTCACTGAGAGTCAATATTATTTATTTATATTTATATTATTTTATGTTTAACTTCAATTTGTATTTTTTATTATGGAACTGGTAGCTAAATAAATTTATTGTAATTATTATTATTTGCAGCAATACGTATTCACAGCTTGACCCTGTAGTGGCACCCATTCTCTCCTTACAAGACCAATAGTTTTCTAATACTGCACTAAGCCAGTAAAAGTACTTCAAATAGAGATGTACCCAGCCAAGTAGTGCATTTTTTTCTCGATAATTTATTGTAATTCAGCATTTTAACCCATACATCATAGCTGACCTAATTTTGGTTACACAGAATCCATTTTTAACATAATGTTGAGAAAATTATACTTATAAACGCCAGTATGTATTTATTAAATTGTTTGTGTTAGTATAATTTTAAATTATTTTTAATTAAAAAATTTACATTTTTAAAATATTAACTTTTGATTCACATTTATTTTAAGCGATTACACGTTTCGGCCTCCCTGGAGACCATCTTCAATAATGAGGTCTCCAGGGAGGCTGAAACATGTAATCGTTTAAAATAAATGTGAATCAAAACATAATAATTTTTAATTGTTATTTTTTTAATTAAAATTAATTTACAATTATAATTATGCAGTTTCATCAAGTATTGTCAAGTTGAAAACCTTAATGTTTGCATAGGTAAAAAAAAAACATGTCACATATTAACGTCACGGTCATATGTAAACAGACATTCGAAATGCCGCGCGTGGTGTGAGCCAGGCAGGTATAAGAAGCGCCTGCTGAAAGTTTACTGATAGCGTGGTCTAAATTTTGATTGAATGGAACGGGAAACACGCTAAATAGACTGGCTCGTAGATAAAAGCGCGGTATATTTTCACTTAGCCTAACCGCCTTATTTACGAGTACAAATCGCCGGTTTAATTTGTAAATGAAAGTTAACTACGCTGCCTTGTTAGAACATAAACATTTCAGCGTAGTGTGTATTTTTTAATGGCTCTTTAATAAACGGTTTCATATTTGATACACAAAAAAAATTTGGTTGACTTTGTGAGGAATGATGAGGTTAGAAAGCAAACAAGGCAGCTTTCCATACTACAGTCAGTAAAGTATCGAAGGTGGACCTGGTTAGTACACATACAACAAAAATGCCGCTGGACGCGTAAACCACAAATGCCTTTTTTCAAGCTCCTGAGGTAGCGCCGTCCTGGAAGACCATGGGACATTATATATATAATGTACTCGGCGGAGCTAACATTGGATGAAGCTAACATAGGAAGACTATGGCAGCCGACATAGATTTGTGGAGTCAGTTCATGAATTCCATAGTGGTGTGACTAAAATGTTCTTTCAAACTCGTGTATTGGAAACAGATATTTACTTGATATAGCCTTTTTTTTAAAATAAAATTGGTTATTTTTTGTTTTTCTAATATCATAGTACAAATGATAATAATTTAAACCTAACAGCGGTAATATAAATATAGCAATATATATCAGTACATTACAAGCGAAAATGGATGGATGCGGAAGGCAGAGGATCTAAGAGGATGGAGACTCATGCGGGAGGCCTACGTTCAACAGTGGACGGACACAGGCTGATGATGAACAAGCGAAAAGTGCAAAAATTTACACAAAAGTAAGAGAAGATTTTTTCTAATATCCGCCTTATATTTAGTATATGACCACCATGATTTTCAACCATTTGATATTTTATTTGACAGTACAATAGGGTAAAGCAAATCGGTTTGAATGAAAAAAGCAGTACAGTAAACATTTGCTTAGTGTTATTTATTTCTTATTTAGAGTTTCAGTTATACTATATATTATGAATTTTAGTAAGTAATTTTTTTTTAAAATGACATGCAATTGATTTATTTATAATGATACATTACTTATGAAAGAGAAAATTAAATTATGAGAAAATTAATCACAATAATTAATATTGTACGTAAATTTACTATTTAAAGTTAAATAAACACCTTTTCTTTTCGTCGTATAAAAGTTGAACAAACTCATTTCAGTAATCAATCCCCACCGAAATAACCCATTACGATAATGAAAAGTCGGCCTTTCCCCGGCTTTAATAACTTTTCATTAAATGATCCGTAAAAAAACTTTCACTTTGCGCAAACAGCGCCATCGAGCTTTAAGCAAATTTCTTTAAAAGGCAAGATTATTCATGTCAATTAGAGCCTCGTGAAAAACTCTAAGCATATCTGACTGAAGCCTACGGTTATTTTTTAAGCAAGCTTTAGAGCTTCGGTCATCCACTTTGCAACTCTTTGTTGTTGGAAATATGATCAATTTTCATTAGTTGAAGTTCCGCTAACCGTAGGTGTCTAATTCAATTTGGTTAACGATCCTGTATCATCGCAAGTCCGAAGGCTCTGTACGGAGAACCCACTTTGTATATTTCAAGTTGCTCGCTCAAAGTTTACTGATACCACTAAACTGCCAAAACAATTTTAATTAATGTATTGCTTACACAACAATCAAAATCCGTGATTGGTTTCTCAGCAAAAACATATATATTACAATTATTTTAATATTATTTACTAATTTGTTTACGTATTTTTGGAAGGCGTACGTTAGTACCGAATAGTATACGCCTCGGAAATTTCATACTATTTGGATGTATCTAAAACAAGATGCTAAATATGAGTTAAGCACTCTATTGTTTGTTGCCATGGAAAGATGAATGAATAAATAAAGTAACTGTAAGAACTTCTTTTTCGTGTCAGTGACGTCAAATTGTTGAAAAAAGAGTGATACAACTTTGTGCCTGCAATTAAAATAGCCAAATTGACTGTGCATCAGATATAAAAAAAATATGAGGGAAGTAATGTAATAAATTATTTTTTACTAATTTAAAATACGTAAAAAATCTAGTTGTTTAACATTACATTTTGCTTCAAGTCGTACCAATCATATGACTCCATTACAATCAGTATGGTGTCTTCGATTTCCTAATTGCCACTCAAGATAATTTTTCTTCATTTCAATCATCAGGATTAAGAAATCTTGTGTGAGTTTCTAGCAGCTGTGTGCCAGCTGCAATACTGTATTAGATAATAATCAGCTGCTAATTTTTTTAAATACATTTGTCTTCAACATTAAGGTTATCAACTGAAACTACTTGGTGAAACTGCATAATTATAATTTAAGAATTAATTTTAATTTAAAAAATAGTAAATTAAATTAAAATAAATTAGTGAATCAAAACTAAATATTTTTGATTTATTATTTTTTTAATTAAAATTAATTCTCAAATTATACATTTGTCTTTGTTAATATTTATATTAAAGCATGCCTACCGACACTAAAAAATCAATAAAAGCTTATTATTTGAATAAAATAACGTGTAGGCTTAGTGGGACGATATCGTTTATTTAAAATAAATTATACAAATATTTGTTACTGGATATGTATTTATATATTTAAAAAATATATTGAAAGACCATTGAAAACAAACTCACAGTCTAGTCCGCAGAAATTGTTAAGCAGATTTTAAGCCTACGCCTATTTATTTTAGGCATATCGCGAGACTTCCATAATAAAATCCACTGAAGCCGCTCATATTCAGTAATAGTGTTTGTAACTACTTGTCGGGGTGTAGAAAATTGAAAATTTCAGGCAAGCATTCCACTGAAAAGGCTCCGCGATTATGACTTTACGCATTACGTGGATACGCGGTGAAACTTTTCAGCGTTTCAGGAGGCAGTGTAATCTGGGACGCAGCAGTCGGTCGTTAGCCTCTACCCATACTAACCTTCACATACAACCTTCCAGCCCGCCATACACTGGATTCTTAATTAAAATTTAAAGTGAGCGCTTAAGCCTACAAACGAAGCGGCCTGCACCCCCAACAACGGGCGTCATACCAGAACACAATAAATTTTGCGAAAGCTCCACTGAGACAAACGGCTTCAGGTGCAAAAGCTTAAGACATTAGCGAACATATAACACGTATGACAAGATGTCTTATTTTACAAGACATGAACTATGGTTATTGCTCAAACACTTAAATGAAAACATAAATTTAAGCTATAAGTTTTTCGGTAGTTCATAATATTTGTGATGGTCGATTGGGAAAATAAGTGATTATAGTGGCACCTTAAAACAGTGAAACGAAGTATTGGCTAATCCACTGCAATTTTTTAAATATAAATAAAATCATCATTAAAAAGTTAAATAATCATATTTAAATATTATTAAACCATTTTCTGTTGCAAATGAAAGATTAACATCCATTCAATTTATAATTTAGTCGAGACTCAGAGGATACATTTTATAAACAGATTGACTGAAAAAAATAAAAATACTTACAATTTATATACATTTATAAGCAAGCGTGATCTGTAATAAAACGTATACATAATTCAATAAAATAACAAGTAATCGTACCAATGTATGGTATGATTGATTGTTATCTGGAACGAATGAAATTATTGAATATATCATTTGAACTTCAAAATGCACGTTAAAATCAGGTGGTAATTGTCATTGCGATAATATTTCACTGCAAGGTATTTCATCCTACGAGCGATACTCGTTACCTTTGAAGCCAAGCCGGGTTATTTCGGCGTCAGTCAGAACAACACCAGACCCCTCGCAGTTACCGCAGCCGTTTAATGGGTTACAGTCCGACACGGTGATTGCCCAGGTGATGTGCTTTTAAATGAACGATAATTATCTGGTGTCATTAAACATATCTACTTCACCGATCGATTGTACGTGACTGCAAAGAGCATTAACGGTATCAGTTACATTTAGTCAATTGTATACAATGTACTTCTGAATTATGGGTGTGCTATATAACAATTTACAATTAAGTATGTGAATTATTTATTCTTTACGTGGAGAATATAGTCACGAAAATTTGCAGCCACGCGGTACTGAAAGCTGCCATTATTCGTGACATGCATCAATACCTTCAAGCATAAGTCAACATATGAACATATATATTTAAGTTTCTGACACAATGATATTCTGAACTTTATTCATCCATTAAAATTTATAAAAGTAAATAAACCAAGATTAAGTACATAAACGCGAAACTGTAATTCAATGAATCCATCCGTAAATACAATCTTCACCGGAGATCAAAACGTGTTTTAATTTATTTTCAACCAATCAATTAATTTTGATAAAGTATGAAATATAAGCAGATGCTAAATAAATAACAATTTGAGGAACAAATAACCCAACCTGGTGTCAAATTTAAATAATATTTATTCTTGATAAATTGGTAGATAATTACGTGTATTATTCATTTAAGAAAAAGTGATGTAAAATAATAAAAACCATTTTATCGATGCGCCAAAAATAGATGACATGATAACCCATGATCAAACAAATTTAATGTAATTTTGAATGAAAACGACTCGCTTTGTAACCTTTTTCATAATAATTATATTTTCGCCACGTGTGAAATTTAATCTATCTGGAATTGTCGGCTTTTAATTTTTATACTAGTTACTAGCTGACCCGACAGACTTCGTACTGCCTCAATCGATAAATAAAAGACCTAAGTATTTGTATTAAATAGTCTTAAAACAAACAAAATGAATCCGTATATAATAAAAAAAGCATTTTTTGAATGAAGCATGAAGTTTTATTATTATTTTTGACATATCATGTTGCTTACTTACAAAACAGAGTTTTCCTGAAATACTGGCTATTTATAAGGCTTAAATTTGATATTGGCAGACACACACTGTTATGATACAGTCTGTTAATCAATTTAAAACTTTCTTAGAAACTTTATTTTTTGTTTTGTTTTGTGGTGCGTAAATAAACAAAGAAGATGGTATAATTGTCCATGCGCGATACAGGAAAACTCCAAGTTGATTCTGCAAACTTCTAACGACTGTCCTTGCGATTTATTTATGGTCATCGCAAAGGCCATACGTCCTGGAAATTGTAAGCGTTTAAATCGAATGATAAATCCGTTGGAATCATCGGTATCCGCGGGATCAAGACATCCTCTCCCTTGTATTTTCCTTTTATGATTGTTGCCTCAATGACGTTATTCATTAGCTTTTTCACAGCCAGTCTTGTTCCATTGCACAATCGAGTTTAATTAATGTTACGCAGCATGATGACAACTGATCCTACTTTTAAATGCAAATTGTGAGGTGGTAATCCAGACAATTCCAGTGAATTTAAAAACTCCGTGGGATAGTTGACTACGTCATCCTGGTTCATAACGGTGTCGACTGATTTAAAGGAAACCAACTGTCCTGGAAGAAAATTCTGAATGGTCGCATTGAGATCCTCGACATCTTTATTTTTCGCCGCCAATATTGTGGGGAATGCTTCGGCAGGGAGAGACACTATTGTGCGACTGTGGAGACCTGCAAACTGCCTCACACCTACGATGCTGCTCCATGTGCCCAACAAATTGCACATCTCAGGACCTAATGCTGGGCAACACACGAGCTATCGATGTTGCCAGATATTGGGAAAAAATAATTTGACGTCGCTGACACGAAGAAGAAGAAGCCGCCAATATTGCTCGTTCACCCAGCCAATTATGGTTATTAAACTTTTGCGCTATATCTGGGAAAACACGCCGAATAAGCTCCTCTTTTGAGTTTGTGATGTGACAGAAATCTGTGGGTAATGTGATGAATTCGGTCAAGGTGTCCACTACAACTTTATTATTTCCAATGTCTAACAATTGCTTCTCAAACACATTTGCAGTTTCATCTTGTTGCAAAAATACTCGCATGTTAGTTGTTAATTGGAGTGTCTTTACATACTGCCACAAATTCGATGATTTTAGGCATGCATTTAGTTCATCAGCAACATTTGATCGGGGAATAACTGGAAGAGTCTGACGAAAATCATCTGACAACAGAATCATGGCCCCACCTAAAATATTTTAGTTGTCACGACGATCTTTCAACGTTCTGTCCAGTGCCTCCAGTGACCTCTTATTGTGCATTCATCCCAAACAATCAATTTGCATACCTGTAGGATCTTGGCCATTGCGCTATTTTTGGTGATGTTGCAAATTGGTGTTTCGGTGATTTTCATGTTTAATGGTAATTTCAAGGCAGAATGTGCAGTTCGCCCGCTTTCTAGCAGAGTCGCAGCTATTCCAGATGAAGCCAACGCTAGAGCAACATCATTTCGCGATCTAATCCTCGCCAAAAGCAATGAAATTAAGAACGTTTTTCCGGTTCCTCCGGGAGCATCAACGAAATAAATTCCACCAGATCCAGTGTTCACAGCTTCTATAAAAGTGCTGTACGCAATTCTTTGTTGTTGATTTAATTGGTGGAATTTAGTGGAACGTTTGTACGAATTGTTTCGGCCAATGCTTCCATGTCGTACTGCTGTTCTCTTTGCAACTCGTGGTTTAATGCATCGTGCATATGACCATTTGGTGCTGTCATTCCCAAACACGACAATACTTTATTTTCCATCAATAAACACATATCTTCTATCATGATCAAGGTCTCACTGTAAATTTCTGCAGTCATTTGTAGTGTAGGATTCAAAGTTTGACGGCGCACACGATGCAAAACATCCTCAGACATGTCATCTCTATACTTAACCCACAAATCTTTTGGATTCGAGGGGAAACATTTCGATGTAATAATCGCAAATAGTGTACGAATTTGATGCGGCGATGAAGATATTACGGAATCCTTTGAGCGTATCATCCCAGTGCGAAACGTTCTCAAGTAAATGTAATAGTTGACATGCCTTACGGTAAGTCACACACAGCTGTCCATTAACTGTTCTCAGTTTCTTATACGATGTCGGACCACGAACATTCACCAACAACAACCGCAAATAATAACATTAATCGTTATTTGGATGTACTGTGTTGATGCGACCCAGAGCGTCTGAAGCAAATACATTTGGATGTCCTTCAACTGGTGTTCCTTGTTTTCGACGCTGAACGATTTTGATGATGCATTCCATGTGTAATAGCGTGGGATGTCAACATTCAGCAAAGTGCGAGCAAAATCATCAGTTTGACAGACTGTGAAGAAACTTGTTAATGTTGTCGACGGTGGACGTGCCGCTCTGTCTGGGATCATCGGTATCCTCGGAATGAGGACTTCTTCACCTTCGAATTTTCCTTTGAGTATCGTCGCGTAAATCACATTGTTCATCAATTTACTTATCACCAAACGCGTCCCATTGCACAGTTTTGGTTGGTTTATGTTTCGAAGCATGATTACTACGGAGCCAACTTTTAGTCGTAAATTGTGCGGTGGTAAGCCAGGCACATCCAATGAGTTTAAAAATTCAATTGGATAGTTAGTGGCTTCGTCTTCATTCGTTACACAGTCAATAGATTTGTATGAGTGCAGTGTACCAATGATATCATTCTGAATTATGTAGTTAAGGTCGTCTACATCTTCATTCTTAGCCGCCAAAATTGCTCGCTCACTCAACCATTCATTATTTTTGTGGTTAGTCATGATGTTTAGGAATACGTTGTTGATGAGTTCGTCTTTCGTTGAGACAAAGATACAGAAATTCTGAGGAAATGAAATCAATCCATTCGATATGTCGACAGGTACTCGACCATTACCGATAGTCAGCAATTGCTCAGAGAAAATTTCAGCAGATGTATCATTCATCAATGCAACTCTCATGTTTGTTGTCAGTTGAAGCTTCTTTACATAGCGCCATAGATTCGACGATTTGAGGCAAGCGTTAATTCCGTTGGCAGCAGTTGATCTTGGAATTACTGGCAGTATTTGACGGAAATCGCCAGACAGTAAAATCATTGCGCCTCCAAAACATCTCGAGTCATTGCGTAAATCTTTCAATGATCGGTTAAGTGCTTCCAATGCACGTTTATGCGCCATTGTGCATTTGTCCCAGATGATGATTTTCGATTCTGATAAAACTTTGGCCATTGCCGAGTGTTTTGAAATATTACATGTAGGTTCTTCAATACTTTGAAGATTTAACGGCAATTTTAATGCTGAATGAGCCGTACGGCATCCTTCTAACAATGTGGCTGCTATTCCAGAAGAAGCAACTGCAACCGCAATGTTGGATCTCGCACGGACAGTGGCTAAAACTACTGACATGAGGAATGTCTTACCAGTTCCACCAGGGGCATCCAAGAAATATAAACCACCATTTCCATCATCAATTGCCTTCATTAATGTATCATAAACTTCCTTTTGTTGAGGATTCAACAGCGGTACATTCGTTTGAACTACTAAATTTAATTCATGGTGATCATATTCACGTTCCCGTTCCAATTCATGCGTCATTCATTTCACGATTTGTTGCTGTCATTCCTAACCTGACTAATTAACTACCGCACATGAGGTAACACATGTCTTCAATTAAGAACAAAGCCCGATTATGTATTTCCTCATTCATCTTAAGATCAGGATTTCTTGAACTAACACGAATTTGATGTAAAATATCTTCTGACATATTATTCTTGTATTTGTGCCACAGGTTAGATGGGTTCGATGGATTGTTCACGCGAGGTTTTTTGCTCTTCGTCAGTCCTTTCATTGACAATGTTTCGATTCCTTGTTGCGTGACGGCTTTGTTGTGAAAGATTCGAACGTTTTGGTGTCGGCATTATCAATAATCAATAATAAAATCAGCAAAATGCTTTCGAAACAAAACGTCAACCGATTGACAAAATATCTATCAAACCATAGACAAAAAAAACATAGATGGCACAGCTATATATTTATTTATTTATTTATATACAGAATCGAAATTCCATTTTTTTTTACAAATATTTCCAGAAACATAAATATACAATAAATAGAGAAAAATAATAAAAAACAAAAACAACACAATTGAATAAGAAGATGCCTTTCCATTTGCTTTTTGTTATAACATTTTAAACAAATAAAAGATTAAACTGATATTTTGACTAATATTTATTTTGTTTTTGTCTTTTTTTTTCCTGTCTTTTGTTTTTTTTTGTTTCAAAATATTCCGTACCTTACGTAGGTACCTACTTACAATACCTAATTTTGCGTCATTTTTAGTTATGTTGCTGACTATGGCAACACTTTCTCAACTGACAGCTGTCAAGTTACAATAGTCTTGTATGAAAATGTTTACGTAAACGTTCAATATTTTTTCTTAATCAAATCAATTTTGAGTATCCCATGGACGTTTTTGGGTTCTAAGCTACCTTTCCACCAATTTTCAGCCAAGTCGGTTAGGCCGTTCTTGAGTTATAAAAACCGGTATAACCCGACTTTCTTTTACATATATAGATTTTCTTGATCTGTCTCTCTCTGCTTATCAGTGAGGTTAGCACGTGAGGTAGCTCTTTGCAGATTTGAGTTGACTGCGACGACCTAAGTCAGGTCGTCTTCTCCTCGGCATCGTAATTAATCAAAGTGAGAAAAATTCTCGCTCACTTAGCAGTAAAGTTTCACTATCACAAAATATCAACAACAACAAAAAGAACCGCGTCACTGTTGACAGTTCACTCGTTCGCTTTGCGGTTCCATTTCGCAGAGGTACCAACCGATGATGTTGCCATATGGCATAGTATATACTACAGATCACCAAAGTAAAGAAAGTTCTCGCGCACTCATAGATATCGTAACACAATATCGTAATACTTTTTTCCGTGTGCGACAGGATGGATTGACATATTAGTTGGTTGTCAAATCTAATGTCAAATATTATTGTTGCGTTCAGAAATTTAATTTGTGACAAAACTTAATATTTATAAAATAAAATAATCTGATAGATTAACAACTGAAGTTAGCTAAAATTAAGTTTCGCGAAGCCGACCAAATTAAAAATCAGTACTACTGATGATCTATTACATTTTGTGACTATACCATTATCACTTTTTTGAGTTTCAGAACACGACAATAGATCCTCCAACGCGCACGCGAAGACTATTTTGATAGATATGATTTTATTTGAACTTTGTACAGCGGTAATAAATTGCAAATTGAATCTTCGAAGTTAGGAACACACCTACATTTCTTAGACAACAGTGAGTGATTATAATTTAATATGAACTATATTGAAAAGAAATAATATTGATATATAGATATAGATAAATATATAGATAATACGTACCGATAAGTTGTGTCAAGTGCGCGGTAAGCACTATGCGCACGCAACGTTATTCGTTCACAAAGCGCGTCATGTCAACCGCGCGGTAAATATTATACACACTTCGCGTTCTCATAATAACACGCGGTGCGTGAAATGAATAAAGCATATGAAAGATGATATTGTGTATAGATCTTTTAATATGTTAACGCGGTCATGTCAACTGCGCGGTAAATATTATGTACACACTTCGCGTTCTCATAATAACACGCGGTGCGTGAAATGAATAAAGCATATGAAAGATGATATTGTGTATAGATCTTGTTTATATGGGACTCTTATATGGGAAAAAGAAAAGGGCTGTTTTTAGGGTTTTCCCGGCAATTATTATAATTTTTCTCACCTTTTAAACCTTCCTTAGACCTCCACGAACATTTCAAGACAAAGATAAGATAAACCGTTCAGCCGTTCTCGAGTTTTAGCCAGACTAACGAACAGCAATTCATTTTTATATATATAGACAAGGCATGTCGTCACATTTATATCGGTCTTGTGTTAGCACATTCCGCTATAGTTGGCGTTTATGTATAAAAATATTTTTAAAGACTAATATAGCAAGCCTTATTGTCGGACGGCATAGTCTAATGGTAGGAGCGTTTTATTATCATTCATACGCTGTCGGTTCAAATCCCAACCAAGCTAAATTATTTTTTCTAAATTAAATTAATCAAATCTAAGCTATAAATATGCCCCCGTAGGGTTGAGCCCACCCTCAAAGAGAAAACGAACTTTGTCCAGGCTTCGGAAGCGTCAGGCTGATCATCCGATCTCCTTAAAACACTTTAATAACTATCCCTGTTTGGACCACCAGGTATACAGATGTTCTGTGACAAGACCTTTATAACGGAAATTCGCGGTATCCATTTGCTACAAATACGGAGCGGATATGGTAAAAATAAAAATAAAAATAAAGCACGAGATAGTACATACACACACATTTCTCCAATTTTATTTACTTGATTAAAAAATAAAAATACCACATTAAAGAAATGTATAAACCGCTTAAAATGGACTCATAAAATTTAAAGCCTCAAAATAATATGGCATTTATAAAAAATGTGTCTGCGTTTTTTCTTTTCAGGTAAATAATTGTTTTATATTTTGATATTTAGCCTTCCTTTCATCGGTTAATGTCGTCATTTGAACGTAAGATTTCCGCATCCTGAGATTTGAAAGCACGTTGCGTTTTCCATTTGAGTAAATGGATTTACATAAAAGACTTTCCCATCCCCATGGGACGACCGTTACTTTCTATCTGCAATCGTAACCACGCATTGCTTTGAGGAATCTCAAGGAAGATAGGCCTTGAAGACATTAAAACAGCTGATCTTAACCAATGTAACGTGAAACATAAAAGCAAAATATAAAGCCCGGAGCGTACTTAATTATTAAATAAATAATAATTTCATACCTTGTTTTGAGAAGGTACATAATTAGTACTCTTAAATTGTTGTTGAAATATATTCAATTCTTACACAAAAACGATCACTAGATTTCATTCCCATTAAGGTTATCAACTGACAGTACTTGGTGAAACTGTAAAATTATAATTTTAAATTAATTTGTATTAAAAATGAACTAATTATAAATATTTCATTTTGATTCACATTTATTTTACACGATTACATGTTTCGGCCTCCCTACAGACCATCTTTGATAATGGTTTTATTAAAAACTGGCACTTATTTATATAGGTATATATAATTATTAGTTTCTACGGAAGTACACTCATATTTACTAATTATATATGAGTGCAGAAAAAACCATTGAAAGAAGACATTATAAAATCAAGGGATATGTGTTATCTTAATGTATTAAGCCATTATATTATGTTTTATTTAAGTGTTCCATTTTAAAAAAATCTTTGAAATTCTATCTGTAATTTATAATGCATTTTTCCAGTCTTTTGATTTTATTTATTTTTTAATTAAAATTAAAGTAAAATCATAAGATGTAATTCCCAAACGTAGCGTTTAACCAACTCAGTTGACCGTAATAGAGTCAAAAATGGAATGTAACCCTTTACTGGTGTGTTCTTGTTTGTGTTTTAATAAATAATATATAATAAAACAATATAACTATTGATTTCAAAAACGGAGCTTAACTAGAAAGACTTAAAATGGAGACGAATACAGACGCAATTTTATACTCTTTGTTATTCAATTATTACCAAATTAATGTCAATATACTAGTATAACTTAATTCCTTTTTGATATCATCCATTTATTTGAATATTTGTACGCTTACATAATGTATAAGTTGTATAAGTCAATTTCATCTTTTGAAACAATATTTGATTACTTTCAAAAGGTTAAGAATAGCTGCACCGAGACATAACAATTTGTTTTGCATAATATTAGGATGGAAATAATAAACCATAATATTCGGCTTAGTCCTAAGCTCCCTCCTTACTTACGTATAACAAAAATATGACAGGCAAAGCGTAACGAGAAACCAACGATAGTTACCTTGTTGGGAAATAAATTTATGCTAAGTAGGTAAGTTTTTATTCCTTTTGTGATCACTGTGGACCGAAAAAGGTTTATTTTCTACTAAAAAAAACATATCCAATTATTTAAGAAAACAATATTTTTTTCACTTAAATACAATATTTATTACACGAAAATTAGGTCAATTTTTATGTTTGAAATTACAAATAACATATAAATATATATAATATAATACGATCAAAACTAAGATATCATTAAGTTTTTTTTTATTTTACCAAGGAAGAGTTTTTACGATCAATTGGACTCTATAACGCTCAATCAAATAGGCTGTCAACTGTGAGAAAGATAAATAATGGTTATTAGCGCTATAACTGAAAAACTACATTATTACAAAAATCGTTAACTAAAAGGTTATAAACTGATAATACTTGGCGAAACTGCATATTATAATGTTATTTTTTGAATTAAAATAACTAATTTTTAATTAAAATATAAAGGTTCATTTCACATTTATTTTTTGATTGATTATACATGTTTCGGACTCCATTTAAAAATCAGTATGAAATATAATTTTTTATTTGCAATTAAAATGAATATAAAATTAATAAAAAAATAAAAAAATTCTACTCGTACTTATAATACACCTTTACATCAAACTTTTAACAAATGTAAAGTCGTGTTCCAGATTATCCATTTTGATTTACATACACTACTACATATAACCACATTCATGAACTAAAATGATCTCCCAAATAATTGTATCCCCTTTTATAATGTTGGAATCTTTATGAGAAGCACGCATCCATAAAAATCTTAGAAATTGTGTCACTGAGTTGTTTAAGCACAGTTTACTGAACTGAAGGGCCAAAATTATTAACTATTTTATTTTGTGTATAAAAATACATGCATAAAAAATACCTGAAAAAGTTTAACAAAATGCAAGACCTATCAAGAATAAATAATAAGCGCCTTTTTCTCACTTTATGCATATGTGTAGTCTTCGCTGAAAACACACAAAGCCTATACATGTCAAGTATAAACCTGTCCTCTGAGTGCGACACACAACAATGTGTTCCAGTATAGTCAAAAATGTATGAAATTATCGTGTTGCATGTTTACGGGTCCACATCAAGTAGACCCGCCAGCGGGGCGAATTTCAAAATAACTGCCCTCCAGAGAAATTAGTAGTTTAATATTAGAAGATCCGGCCGACGCGGTTCCGGCAGTGAAATGGAGATCTGCATTAATTAAGGTATGGAGTGCGCAAGTTACCTGAGGGCCGTGTGGAGGTTATCTGTCATTCTAAATTAATTAATGTGCTTAATTAATTTGAATTCGATTGGACTCTCGATTAAAATTTTACGCGTGTAAAACGTGACACATATCGGGTTCGAATTATAAATGACCTCAAGCATTGAATGTGGGCCATGGATCATTAATTATTGGCAGTTTAGTTGAGAGATGACGCATTTTCGGCGAAAGCCTATTCCTTTATTTTTTATACATTGCTTCATATTCATATACAATAAGTAAAAATATACATATTTTTGGTTAACATTTTTAAAAGATAATTGAATCGAAATTAAGAAACGAGTCATTGAAATTTAAAGAATACAAATGAAAATTTTTAATTTTATTTTTTAATCTTAATACCTAAAAAATACCATTTAATTCGTTTATACTACATCTCTCAACTTTTTTAATGAATTTCATTAATATTTAGTCGTAGAATAGAGAAAAAAGCTTTATCATTTTACCACCGTCTTTTACGATCTCTTATCAATTTCAGGCGATCAATAAAATCTGTTCTAGTCTGCTTGCAAATTTATGTATATAATATAACTAGCTGACCCGGTGAACTTTGTTTCACCCGAAAGGCAGCATTGAATGAGCAGATTTTGGATTTTATTAAGTTGAATTTTTCGGCACATATGATATCATATATTTGGTCTGGTTGAATTCTATTGCAGTAATCGACGAAACTTCAGCAAGTAGTTGTCAGCATTTAGACGAATCGTCAAACGATATGCGTTATAATTCATCGAGCTTAGATTATTGGTAGTTTCTTCACCTGAAATTAATACAATAGATTTGTAATTTTGTATGTAAAGCTAACATACATATTTGAAGCATAATTATAAAGGGGTGAAGATAAATGATTTTTAATCGTTTGCCGGTTATTTGTCCAATTTTCTCTAAAAAAAACATCTTGATCTTTAAGTCTGTTATTTTCCTGGTAATAAGCTGTGTAATTGGTCTTTTATTGGAAGCATAAAGCAAAACCAAGCACTTTAAAATGTATGTCATGACGGAATCAAAACTATGATATTGATTATATATATATTGATTACTCACCATTCAATGGATTTTTCATTTTGATATTGAAATAATATCCATCTTCTCGTGCCAAGACATCAGTGGGTATTGCAACGTGTCATATGAACGACGTGTTTCAGATATCTGTTGTAGTTGCCCAGTATCACGACGTGTGTACCAGATGGTCGTTAATCCGCTCTGATCACGACTTTGTAGAAATCGATCATGTTCTTCCTCCATATCGACGAAACCGCAGCAAATAGTTGTCAGCATTTCGACAAATCGTCAAACGATATGCGTTATAATTCATCAAGCTTAGATTCTCGGTAGTTTCTTCACCCGAAATTAAGACAATAGATTTGTAATTTTGTATGTAAAGCTAACATACATATTTGTAGCATAATTATAAAGGGGTGAAGATAAATGATTTTAAATCGTTTGCCGGTTTTATGTCCAATTTTCTCTAAAAAAACATCTTAATCTTTAAGTTTGTTATTTTCCTGGTAATAAGCAGTGCAATTGGTCTTTTATTGAAAGCATAAAGCAAAACCAAGCACTTTAAAATGTATGTCATGACGGAATCAAAACTATGATATTGATTATATATATATTGATAACTCACCATTCAATGGATTTTTCATTTTGATATTAAAATAATATCCATCTTCTCCTTGCCAAAACATCAGTGGGTATTGCAACGTGTCATATGAACGATGTGTTTCAGATATCTGTTGCAGGTGCCCCGTATCGCGACGTGTAAGCACAATTCGTCGCTCGACACTCAAACCGGGCGGACGTGTCTAGTCATCCTACCTACAGGATGGCGAACTGTTGCGATTGTGATATCGCGCAAATAAATCGTCGCTTAGACGATCACCGTTTGCTGCTGGAGAGGCTCTTAAAGGCTGTTGGATGCGGGATGGATGATGCTCTGACATCCGTTGGTGTGGACCCTCCACCCAACCCGACAAGTCTGCCGACTTCCCGCAGAAGGCGCTTACCTCGAGCGTGCAAATCAATTCCGGCTACCTACGCTAAAGCTGTCAACATTCCTGTGTCGATGTCGCTTAACTGTGACAGCAGTGACTCCGAACCTGCCGTCAAAGAATCCGCTTCGAGTGAGGCCACCGAAGAGGACTCCTCGGAAGATACTATCGAAGGAGCCCCTGCTGTTTCGAGCAAGGCTCCCAAGGACTCCCGATCTCAGCCGGGACGAATCATCGTTCGAGGAACTGGAGGACCTGAGTGCTTTCTCCGTGGATGTCCTCTCCCTCCCCGAGCAATCTTTCCGGAGAAGTTCAACGTCAAAGTTGAGTCGCGCCTCTCCGCATGGGGAAAGGCAACAACATTCAGCACGTCTGATGATCCGTGGTTCTGCAGCTCCTTCAAAAACGTTACTGGAGTGAAGATGGCGTATCTTCACGCCAAGGGCCTTCAGATACATCGGCTGAGGACTTGCAGAGCTTCTTGGCAGCGACCGCTGCATTCAATCCTTCTTGGATGAACATCAGGAGGATTGTCAGCAGGCGGACGCTGTCAACTTCTCAAAGTCGGGGTCATCGCGACTTCGCTGGAGTCTCTCATGGAGCCTGAAGTGTGGCCTGAAAGGACCATCGTTCAACCCTGGATACGCATAAGACGAAAGAATCGCAGTGAACAGTGGTTGAAACCAACTTGAGTGAAGATATTGACATATTTAGTGTTATATTGCTTTAAATTCAGTACTGGTGTTTATGGAGGCGAAATGTTACACGTTTTATTTTGTGACAATAATACCTTGTTATTTGTGAGTCAATCATGATATACTTATGACAGGGTTTTTGTTGTTACAAGTCAAACTGTTTATCTTGAGTCTCCTGACGCTAGTTCTGAGTGTGGGGTCAGTGATACTAAATGTGTCAATAAATTTACATCAGCACATTTATGTTACCTATTGTATTTTTATTTTATATTATTGTATTTATATTATTGTACTTCAGAAATGCATTGAATTGATAAAATTTGTAATGTTTCTGCAAGGAAAAAAATAAATAAATTGAAATTGAATTGAAAAATATCGCGTGTTTCCAAGTTATCACCAACAAAAAGGATGGCAACTTCATCTATTGTAGGGGCATTAAATGTACGTTCATGTGTTCCAGATGGTCGTTTATCCGCTCTGATCACGACTTTGTAGTCGTCATTTGGCATACGCTCCAAAGCACTCTTGAAAAGCCGGACCAACGCATGATGTTCATGAAGTAATTGCTGCAGATCGTGAACAATTGGTCTTTTCATTGCTGCATTGATCTCTTGACGTCGATCAAGTTGTTCCTCCATGTTGTCCATAAATTATATTTGCAAAAATTTATACTGTGCCTCTTCGAGAGGTTGCAATGCTCCGATTCTATGGTGAATCTGTCCTTGTATCTACAAAATCAAAAGCAAATACAGTGTTACTTATTAATAAATGCTTTTTTAGAATTAGCATACATAATACAAAGTATAATTATAGTATGTTATTATGTTACTGTATTGTGTGTACAAAAGTACAAAAATAAATACCTTGAATGTCGGATTGAATCCTCGTTCTTCGATAATGTCTGCTCCAAATGAGGTCATTTGGAAACAACCATTGTATTTTTGAGTGTTTGCTAGAAAATGTCGCGATTCGGGTGTTTCGCCACGAAGCAATGAATGCAACGGTTCAGGTGGCTGACTTAATATTGACAATTTCACTTTCCCACTGAGACAGCATAATCCTGGTGTTTCTCCGGAAAACTTCAATGCGTCACAATACTCGCAAACAACGTCCATCGGCCCAATGCGAACGCTAGTATGCAAGCAGTAATCAATGCTGCAATCGTATCGAAACGCTGCTCGAATTAAATCAGTGCTTGATAAATTTCTTCGTGAACGTCGCAAATTATCAATTTGTTCATGGATAAGGTTTGCTTGACGATTTTGCATTGTTAAGCGAGCGTTTTCACGAAAAGCGTCGATTTGAGATTGTGATCGTAAAGCGCGAAGTCGAGAAATGCGAAGTCGGTATTGTTCAAGAGCTATTTGTCGTTGTTCGACAGTCCTTTCGTTTTCAAGGTTTCGAAGTCTAGTTTCAATCCGGCTTTGTCGTGAAAGATTACGCCTCGCCTAATAAAATCGACAGTCTAATGCGCCATTAACAAAACGTCAACCGATAGACAAAATATCTATCAAACCATAGACAAAAAAAACATAGATGGCATTACATATTAATTTATTTATTTATATACAGAATCGAAATTCCAATTTTTTTGCAAATATTTAGAAACATATATTTAGAATAGTATACATAAATAAACAATAAATAGAGAAAATAATAAAAAATAAAATAACACAATATAATAAGAAGATGCCTTTCCATTTGCTTTTTGTTATAACATTTTAACAAATAAAAGATTAAACTGATATTTTCACTAATATTTATTTTGTTTTTGTCTTTTTTCCTGCCTTTTGTTTTCTTTTTGTTTCAAAATATTCCGTACCTTACGTAGGTACCTACTTACAATACCTACTATTGCGTCATTTTTAGTTATGTTGCTGGCCTATGGCAGCACCGTCTCAACTGACAGCTGTCAAGTTACAATAGTCTTGTATGAAAACATGTTTACGTAAATGTTCAATATTTTTTCTTAATCAAATCAATTTTGTGTATACCATGGACGTTTTTGGGTTCTAAGCTACCTTTCCGACAATTTTCAGCCAAGTCGGTTAGGCCGTTCTTGAGTTATAAAAACAAATATAACCCGACTTTCTTTTATAAATATAGATATATCATTAAAATGACAATATAGTGAATATATGAATTATGTGTACTTTTTTGGGATAATTGAAGGTTTGGTTGATCAGTAGGAGCGCTTAAGGGTTGCGGAACAACTTTTATAGGTTGTGGTATTTAAATTGTACCAATTATTCAACTTTTGTGTTGAAATTAAATGATTTTTATTTTGTGGAATAAGCAGTTAATTATTATGTATATTTGAAATAAATTATTCTATCTTGGTACAAGCAAGGTGGAATAAGCTGTATTGCAGCGCTTGCGTTACTGTGTGCATACAGGTATACTCATGCGGCTCTATATATAAACGAGTATATATTCATAATAACTTATTTTTCAGTCAAATGAAAGTTAGATTTAATTCAAAATCTTAAATATTCAATTGAGTGTCAAAAAAATATATAAAATATATATATAGCAATAAAATTGAAATAGAGAAGATGGTTGACTTTTAAAGGTTTATTAATTAAGGACAACCGTTCGACTGATCGTCATCATTTATTCACCTCGTTTTGGAAAAAAAAATTCAAGGATTTATTTTAAAAATATAATATTCTGATTAAATATGTTTTCTGACGCGTAGTTAGAAAACTTCATTTTTTTTTTTTATGTAAACGCATGCAGGAGAGCATAACCGGGCAAGACCAGTGCACTCTATGACGCTCAGCCAGGGAGGCTGGACGCTGCATGCGGGAATCATTTAAGAATAATCAGTTTTTATGTACAAATCAACGAATGTAATAATCTTATTTGAGTAATTTCAAAGCCTGCACCTGCCACTCAGCAACTTGTTTATTATTTACGGCAGCAATCGCAGTCTCACGTCGCAGCTTTTTCGGTGAATGACTGAAAATTTCAACTGAAAGCTCTCTCGCGGCCGAGACTTCGCTAATTGTTCAGAGCCAATTAAGGCTCTACCTCCCCTTTGACTCCCCACTCCACCGCCCTGCAAGATTCTCCAATAAGAAGTATCTTAATCTTTACTGCGCTCTTCGGTCTGAACAAAAGTATTTCAAACTGTGTAACACCATAAAAAATAATTTAAATTATCATTCATTTATTACCGTTAAAGCTTTTTTCATGTGATGTACTCGTATAAGTACACGTGATATCTTCCCAAATGTTAGAAACCGCAAGTGATCTTATAATACAACAAGTGATATCTTTAAATTAGTAAAATTATTTTTACTTTATATTCGTACTTAACGAAAAGTAAAACCATGAAAATATGAGTACATCAGCACATACTTTTGAAATAAAACAAATGGTAGGGACAATATTAGTTCGTTATCTGACATAGTTTTTTCTATAATTTAATGTTTTTTTCTTTAAATATTTACGAATTACTATTTTGCCAAAAACATACATTTAAATAACTAGTAATCTAGTAGTTTCATTTGAAGGCTTAAATTTTCAGGAGGTTTTAGTTACATTTAATACTTTTGAAGAGCCTTGGTCTACGCCAGCGCCTTTGCTTGTTGGTAATGCGGCTGTGGGTGAACGCGACGAGCTTCGGAAGGAGCTTTGGAAAAGACCCCGCCCGAGAATCACAAAGCGGTTATAAAGCTGTAAAGTAAATTGTTTATATTTTCTATCGATTTCTATTAGGTACAACCTTTAATTTGCATCGTTATTATTAATTAAATATCATTAAATAAAAAAAAACAAATCGAATTAACTGACACACTTATTCATATACACCAAACATCGTCTTATATGACATTTCGAAATCAATTTATTACGAGTAATTATTAAATATTTTATACATTTCAGTGCAAATATTTCTTTTAAAGAATTGTTACGTTGAAATATATTGTTATTTTTGTATTGCAATTACTTTAAGATCTCTTAAATATTAAAGAGATATCATCATCAAATTCATGTTGATCATACTATTTAAACAAATATATTGTCAAATATCCTGAATAAATATAATAATATATTTCGTTCTTAAATATATATATATATATCTTAAGCATAAGTCTGTAGTATTTTATAATTAATTTTATAAAATTATACGGAAATTACCGTGATGAAATCTATCAACGTTATGGAATTGATATTTTTAATGAGAACAGATATATATTTATAAATAATTTATTGAGAAAAGAGAATAACTAAATTAAAAAATTAAAATTAAATCGATCAAGATAAGCTGCACAAAGTTTAAGCATCTTTTTCTTAAGAAAGTAAATTTAGGTATTTAAATCTGATAAAAATGGGGATCCAAGAAGAAAAAAGAAGTAATACTCCAATGAGTTTCAAATATAGCAATAAAACGATAAGGTAAAAGTGTCACCGTAAACTTTCTTTGAATAATATTTGCGTAGGTCTGTTCAATGAAGATAAGAACAACACTAGGAAAATTCCCCTCTGAAACATTATCTCTACGTTCATTTAATATCCGAAACGGATCCATTCAAATTTATATAAATTATTTAATCTTCTTATGCAACTCTGTAGTTTCTCTAATCTGAGGGTCTCTAGAAACTTTTTAATTTCCCCTATTATTTACCGTCCGACGGATTCAAAAGGCTCTCAGGGCCCTTACAGATGAAACAAATTAAGTTCCTGCCAGTGGCGAATCAAGTTTTTTCCTATAATATTGTGTAACCAAAGTCAATGTACATTATTAACAATATAAATTGAAATTAATTTTCTTTATGTGACAACCTGAAACAAGTACTAATGCAGTAGAAAAGTAAGATACGTAAACTTTCACTCAGTAGTGCACAATTTTTAGGCATGAAAGTGACATGGGTACCAAGGAATAGTGTTATAAAAAAACTTGTTTACAAAATGAAGTTATTAGATTAACTGTTAAATATATACAAATAATATTGCGAGGGAAATTAAAAGCACTTTTTTATTCAATCATCATATACAATGTTTTTTATACTATTTTTTAACTTTCTCAGTCTTTAAGTGTCGTATATTTTAATCATAGCGTACTGAGGATATCACCAGCAAATGTTTTTGACTCAATAGTGGGGCACTATGAATTTCTTTAGGATCGATTGGATGCTACGTGTGGAAAAGACTTGTAGTGATTCTGAACCCTAGTTATAGAAGTATGGATATATTTATAATATCAAGACCTTGTTTTTTCTAAATCAGCTTTGTATGACGGCCCAAATCTGAATTCATATTTTTTATCATATCCGCTCCGTATTTTAAATAAATGGACACTGTGAATTGCCGTTATAGAGTTTTTTAAGCTTAAATTGTATATACCTTGCTCGAAACTTCTGAATAACCAGAGGTCCACATGCAGAAAAAGATGGTTTCCAGGCGCCTCCAAAGCAAGAGCTAACGAATTTGTGTTGACTGCTGCAAGAGAAAAATTTGTATGTACAATGATCAGGGTTTTTTAAAAAGATCAGATTATCAATTTATAGCTACCGAGAATATTTTATGTCCTCAAGGGGTGGCTTAGCCCTTCCAAGGGCATATATAGAGCTGAGATTTGATCAAATTCAAATTTGAAAAAAAACAAGCTCAGTCGGGTTTTGATCCGACTACATCTGAATAACAAATAAACGCTTTTACCACTGGACTATGCTACTTGGAAAATTATAATTGTATATTAATCACCTTAAAACTGCTTGAAAGCATTTATAGAAACAAACAAGCTACTTATATATTTTTATATAAAAAACATTTGGCATTTTAAGAAGTCTGATGTTTGACTGAAGTTTAATTCTGCTTCCGTCCCTGAAGCCTATCATTTCAGCAACGATGGTAAGTTCTTCTAATCGCCTTACAGCGACCTGCTGAAGACCCTCGTGCAGAAGAAAATGCCCGGGAAGACGCAATTATGAATCAGTTTGAGTTTCACGGATTTTATTGTTACCCACGAAAGAAGAACTGACTTCAAGTATGCCTTTTCTGCGATGCGACGTCGTTTTTCAGCACCAGTGATGATGTACTCGTATTAAGAAGATAAATGCTATGGAGCATTATATTGGAATCTTTAAAAATATTTGTCGATAAGTGATCATTCTTATTGTTGTAGGCTCCAAGTGCTATATTAAATACACAAACAATATAAGTCGTGAAAAATAAAGTTCAGTCTGAAATATTTAGTTCTTGAGAAAAGTGATTGGTATCATAAATCATATGAGTTTGTCAAATTTGCAATTTTAAAATATCGCTTGGCTTAGCTAGAAGCAGCGATAAAGATTTTTTGAATGAAATATATCAATTGGTTTATTAAATATTTCAATTATCCAATTTAAAATAACAAATAATCAATGAAATGTCAATGAAATGCAAATTGATGAGCAAAAAAAAACATAAGATCGGTTCGGGGACATAAAAAACACAGGAAAAGTTAAATCAGATATGCAGATTAATTATGAATTCATAAATATAATTGTAGAAAAAATAACGATAATTCACAGAAAAAAATACACCGGATAATATCACCATGAATAAATTTTCAATTCAAAAATGATAAAAAGTTAATTATTCAAATAAAAATTAAATACTTAGCCTGGTCATGTAGTCGTAACTCGATGAAAAATAGTACATTTAATTATATTATTTAAGCTAATATTATTTTTTTACCTTGTTTTTACATGGATTAAGTAAGATTTGTTCTCTGATTTGGAGACTGCAGTTTCGACTAATTCGTAGCCTTAATCAGTTGTCAAGAAACAAATTGGATTGAGAAAGGCTACAAGTTAGTTAAAACTGCAGTCTCCTAAAGAGAGAACATATCTTACGTGATCCATGTAAAAACATGATAAATGAATAAATATTTATTACTTATAATGGATCTCAAAGTGAATGCTGAAAAAAAAATCTTTTTTTTATTAATTTCTTACATTTAAAAAAATTAAATAAACAACAAAGATCACTAAGCCATATATAATATCAAGGATAGAAAAATGATGTAAGTTCATACATAATTTTTTATTGTGTACACTGTACTGTGTAAATGCTACGAATTAATAGGTAAATATATGATTTTTATAATACCTAGAAATCATTTTCAAACATTGTCCAATTAAATGTATTATCTTCGAGAGCGAGTGCAATTTTGATTTGTGGAGCAAAAAGCAATTCGCTGGTCTTGCCAAAACGTTTAACTGACCTCACATTGCAATTCCACGAGCCGGGCAGAAGTTTCTATGTAAATAAATTTCCAAAATTGTGTAAAGAGACACGTCTCGCATTCTCGGAAAAATGCCCAATGCCAAATAGTCACCAAGAATTTCTACTGCACTCATATATCGCTTTATCCCAGTGGCGTTGAAATAAAATAATGAAAAACATTTAAATTAATAAATTGATATATATATGTTAACTATCGACTTAAATCTATATGACTGAATGTCAGGACCTACCCAGGAAGACCTCAGACAGGGTGAAATATATATATACCGCCTCTATGTTAAGTGCCCATCAATTTAATTAAATAGTTAAGAAAATAATTTCTGCAGACCTCAAAATTCACATATTTTGAAAAAAAAAAGAAGGCACAAATAATCTGACAGTTTCACAGCGGACCGACTGAATGTATTGACTAACAATTTAAGAAAATTCAATGTCACACCTTTGAACGCGTTTTGTTTACCTTAGGGAACAATGTTAATGAAAACCTGATGATGGCCAGAAGTAACGCCATCGACGTCGCCCATTCTGGGCAGACAGGATCTGACCCTGTTATATATATATATATATATATATATATATATATATAAAATCGTGTCGGTATATATATATATAGATATGGTCGTTTTTTGTGATGCTTACTACTTACTGGCGAACAAACAAAGCTTACTCTTATTTCCAAATTGATAATGTTATTTTTATTACAAAAATTCGGCCCTGAAAATGAAAGACTCCAGCTCTGGCAACAAATCGCACCAGAGGATTTCATTAGTCCAAAGGAAGGCCTCCCAAATGGCAAGAACCTTTACTGGCGGACGTGGAAATCCCTGAACAGATTAAGAACCGGAGTTGGTAGAACAAAAGACAACCTCGAGCGGTGGGGAATGCTTCGGCAGGGAGAGATACTATTGTGCAACTCTGGAGACCTGCAGACCGCCTGCAGACCGCCTCATACCTAAGATGCTGCTCCATGTGCCCAACAAGTTGCACATCTCAGGACCTAATGCTGGGCAACACACGAGCTATCGATGTTGCCAGATACTGGGAAAAAATAATTTGACGTCGCTGACACGAAAAAGAAGATAACTCAAAGTAAATTAAACTATGATTCGTAATGTGTAATTCCAACATTTTGATTAATCAAGTAGAGAGAACTGATAAGGCTTTCATTAAAATCGAAACTGAAATATTCCGGCAAATGAATAAACAATGCTCAAAATGATCAATGTTGAGTACTCTTTGAATGAGTGTTAATCTATAAATATTATAAATGGATCTCAAAATGAATAGTAAAAATAAAGATAAAAAAGTGGAATTATTTTTTGAAGTTAAGAAATAATTTATTTGATATTTATTTGACCAGAATGAATTCATCTTTATTATGAAACATTGTCAATTGTGACATTGCACTACTACAGTTGATTTACTTATGCGAAATAGTTAATATTTTTTATATTGTTTGTTGTTTTAAGAATATATAAATATATATTTTTTCATAAATAAACTTCTCACTATTCTCAATACCAAGAATAACACTGGAGACACAAAAGATCCCAGCAATTCATTAATACCAATCAAGCGATACATAGATCACTACATGCAATTCTTTATCTCTTGTATCGTCCCCTACGCCGCTACTGGCCGAGCGGAAATTGTGGACAATAAATCAGACTACAGGAAATTAAAGTCACATCTAGAGAGGGGGCGAAAACTCCACAGTCACAGGCCAAGTAACCAAAAACTCCCCGCGATACGAAGAATGGACATGGATTTTTATGTATTTATTACAAATGCGCGTTTGCGATTTTATTGCAGGTGTTTTGGCCGCCATTAACGGGCGTAAATCACACGGCGGGAAGATTATCTTAATGGATTTTTTTCGGGGCTTACGGTACTTTGAATAATGAACGATTTTAATCTGGTTAAAGTGATTGAATTTTCAGGTAGACATCAATTGCATAATGTGATTAATATTAAATTGCGACCTGAAGTGACGAAATTTAAGAATCATAAGTGATGATGATTGCTAATAGCCTACGCGTGGCCAACAATTTTTTTTTTCATGAATACTTAGAGTATAATATAAACTTAAACAAGGTTTTTTTCTTTGAAAACCCTCTTTAAGTTTTCATACTTGTGAGTCAAGTAATAGAGAAAAATATCTTCTAATCTCAATATTACTTTTATGAAGTCTCCAAATATTATTTTTAACATCAACAATCAACTAAATGTATTAAAACTAATTAATATATTTGGTTATCATATGATTGAATATCGAAAAACTAATATTATTGTTTGTTCATTTATAAAGTTAGTTGAACTATTGTTTTAATTTTATTTAAGCTATAAATGTATCTATATATATAAAAGAAAGTCGGGTTATACTGGTTTTTATAACTCAAGAACGGCCCAAACCGACTTGGCTGAAAATTGGTGGATAGGTAGCTTAGAACCCAAAAATGTCCATGGGATACTCAAAATTGATTTGATTAAGAAAAAATATTGAACATTTACGTAAACATGTTTTCATACAAGACTATTGTAACTTGACAGCTGTCAGTTGAGACGGTGTTGCCATAGCCAGCAACATAACTAAAAATGACGCAATAGTGGGTATTGTAAGTAGGTACCTACGTAAGGTGCGGAATATTTTGAAACAAAAAAAAACAAAAGACAGGAAAAAAAAAGACAAAAACAAAATAAATATTACTCAAAATATCAGTTTAATTATTTTTTTGTTAAAAATGTTATAACAAAAAGCAAATGGAAAGGCATCTTCTTATTCTATTGTGTTATTTATTTTTTTTATTATTTTCTTTATTTATTGTATATTTATGTATACTCTATGTTTCTAAATATTTTTAAAAAAAAAATGGAATTTCGATTCTGTATATAAATAAATAAATAAATATATAGATGTGCCACCTATGTTTTTTTTGTCTATGGTTTGATAGATATTTTGTCAATCGGTTGACGTTTTGTTTCAACAGCATTTTGCTGATTTTATTATTGATTATTGATTATTGATAATGCCGACACCAAAACGTTCGAATCTTTCACAACAAAGCCGTCACGCAACAAGGAATCGAAACATTGTCAATGAAAGGACTGATGAAGAGCAAAAAATCTCGCGTGAACAATCCATCGAACCCATCTAACCTGTGGCAAAAATACAAGAATAATATGTCAGAAGATATTTTACATCAAATTCGTGTTAGATCAAGAAATCCTGATCTTAAGATGAATGAGGAAATACATAATCGGGCTCTGCTCTTAATCGAAGACATGTGTTAACCCCATGTGCGGTAGTTTATTAGTCAGGTTAGGAATGCCAGCACCAAATCGTGAAATGAATGACGCATTTAATCGAGAATTGGAACGGGAACGTGAATATGATCACCATAAATTAGATTTAGTAGTTCAAACGAATGTACCGCTGTTGAATCCTCAACACAAAGGAAGTTTATGATACATTAATGAAGGCAATTGATGATGGAAATGGTGGTTTATATTTCCTGGATGCCCCTGGTGGAACTGGTAGAACATTCCTCATGTCAGTAGTCTTAGCCACTGTCCGTGCGAGATCCAACATTTCGGTTGCAGTTGCTTCTTCTGGAATAGCAGCCACATTATAAGAAGGATGCCGTACGGCTCATTCAGCATTAAAATTGCCATTAAATATTCAAACTATTGAAGAACCTACATGTTATATTTTAAAACACCCGGCAATGGCCAAAGTTTTATCAGAATCGAAAATCATCATCTGGGACAAATGCACAATGGCACATAAACGTGCATTGGAAGCACTTAACCGATCATTGAAAGATTTACGCAATGACTCGAGATGTTTTGGAGGTGCAATGATTTTACTGGCGATTTACGTCAAACACTGCCAGTAATTCCAAGATCAACTGCTGCCAACGAAATTAACGCTTGCCTCAAATCGTCGAATCTATGGCGCTATGTAAAGAAGCTTCAACTGACAACAAATATGAGAGTTGCATTGATGAATGATACATCTGCTGAAGATTTCTCAGTAATGGTCGAGTACCTGTCGACATATCGAATGGATTGATTTCATTTCCTCAGAATTTCTGTATCTTTGTCTCATCGAAAGACGAACTCATCAACAAAGTATTCCCAAACATGACTAACCACAAAAATAATGAATGCTTGAGTGAGCGAGCAATTTTGGCGGCTAAGAATAAAGATGTAGACGACCTTAACTACATAATTCAGAATGATATCATTGGTACACTGCATTCATACAAATCTATTGACTGTGTAACGAATGAAGACGAAGCCACTAACTATCCAATTGAATTTTTAAACTCATTGGATGTGCCTGGCTTACCACCGCACAATTTACGACTAAAAGTTGGCTCGTGAAGGGGTGAAGAAGTCCTTATTCCGAGGATCCCGATGATCCCAACCGATATGCCGTTTGAGTTTAAGCGACTTTAAGTTTCGGTCCGTCTTGCATTCGCCATGACCATTAACAAATCACAAGGCCAATCCTTGAAAGTTTGTGGTCTGAATCTTGAAAATCCATGTTTTTCCCATGGTCAATTATATGTGGCATGTTCACGGGTTGGAAGACAATCTGCGTTATTTGTTCTTGCGCCTGATAATAAAACAAAAAATGTCGTCTATCACAAGGTGCTTCACTGAAGAGTGCAACCCATGCACAAAAAGACATGGCCAATAAAGAATCATTAAAATACTAGGATTCAAATCATTGCAAATTAAAGGACTGAAGAAGAACAATTGCACCTGGACGTATCGAAGAACGAGGATTTAATCTGACATTCAAGGTATTTATTTATTTATTTTTGTACTTACACACAAAATAATTAACAGAATAACATATTACACTTATTACTTTGAATCATGTATGCTCATTCTAAAAAAAAGTGTTTATAAATCAGTAATATTGTCTTTGCTTTTGATTCTGTAGATACAAGGACAGATTCACCATCGAATCAGATCATTCCAACCCCTCGAAGATGCAAAGCATAAATTTGTACAAATATACTTCAATGACAATATGGAGGAAGAACTTGATCAACGTCTACAAAGTCGTGATCAGAGCGGATAAACGACCATCTGGTACACACGTCGTGATACTGGGCAACTACAACAGATATCTGAAACACGTCGTTCATATGACACGTTGCAATACCCACTGATGTCTTGGCACGAAAAGATGGATATTATTTCAATATCAAAATGAAAAATCCATTGAATGGTGAGTAATCAATAAATATAATCAATATCATAGTTTTGATTCCGTCATGACATTCATTTCAAAGTGCTTGGTCTTGCTTTATGCTTCCAATAAAAGACCAATTACACTGCTTATTACCAGGAAAATAACAGACTTAAAGATTAAGATGTTTTTTTAGAGGAATTTGGACAAATAACCGGCAAACGTTTTAAAATCATTTATCTTCACCCCTTTATAATTATGCTACAAATATGGATGTTAGCTTTACATACAAAATTACAAATCTATTGTCTTAATTTAAGGTGAAGAAACTACCAAGAATCCAAGCTCGATGAATTATAACGCATATCGTTTGACGATTCGTCGAAAAGCTGACAACTACTTGCTGAAGTTTCGTCGATTCGAACCAGACCAAATATATGATATCATTTGTACCGAAGAATTCAACTTAATAAAATCCAAAATCTGCTCATTTTATTGCCTTTCGGGTAAAACAAAGTTCACCGGGTCAGCTAGTTAAATATAAAAACAAATTACTAATCTCTTGCTTCATTGATTCATCAAATTAGTTGCTTAATATATTTTAAATACAACACTTGTTATATGTTAGGTAAAATGAAATAATAAATAATTAAAATTTGCTGTAATAAAAGCTGATATTCTTCACATATTGGCATTTAAGTCATCAGATGCTATTATTAGTCGATGTTTCAGTATCATACACGATAAAAAGCTTTAATTTTTGCAGAAATATTTATTGTGATACCGATGACGCTTATATGCGTATAAACCTGTACTCCATTATTATAACGATATGTTTTGGCTACATGAAGCAGCCATTATTGAATGAATTACGAGGTTTAATGATTAGTAAAATAAGGTAAGTGAAAACATTGAGTTAATTATAAGTATGTTATAGGCGTAATTGATATTTTCACAACATAAAACCAAATTAACATTTACTTTTTCAATGACTTCTCAGAAAAAAATATGTTTTCAGGACAAGGATTTAATGCAAACCTGGATCATCTTGTACTTGTAAAAGATCGTTATTAAAAGGAAACACTACTACGCAAGATATTTATTTTCAAAAAAATTGATAAATATATAATGTATACTGTTGTTTATTTTTCATTAAAATCGTGTAAATGATGATTACGTAGATATTTAAAACATTCAAATAATATTTATAATTAATAGAAAATTACTTGATAGAACTAAATAATTCAAATTTTGGTGTACGTTGAATAGGTCTGGTCCAAAACATATCATATTTCATTAAAATTATGTGAAATAACTGTAAACATCTTACATTTGTTAATTTTTCAATTTAAATGTATTAAATATTATAAAAAAAAACAAGTTTCATTCTTTTGAAAACATTTTTTTAAATTGAAGCGATGAAAATAAAAAATGAATTGTATAAAAATCTGGTATAAAAATAAAGAGTGAATTGTAAAAAAAATCACGTATAAAAAATATTTTTAAGAAATATGCATGTGAAAGAAAACAATAACCATTTGAAAATATGATCTTCTTTCACTACTAAATAAAAAATCTGACACAATTTCACTTAAAATTAACTGTCAAACATTTACTTCATTATTCGTGTATTATGAGTTTATTTATTTTTAACAAAAATCATTAGAAAGATATGGCACGTTTTGTATTTTTTCCCTGAAACACGTATTTCCGAAATTTTATTGTGCTATTTTTTAATCGTTGAATTCAAAACCGTTCATTTTTTAAACATTTTCGCTTAACAGCTTTCCTCAAAATAAGATATCAAAAAAGTATTTACACGGAAAAGCACTTTTTTATTTAATTTGAAATTCAATCAATCAGCAAAAAACACGTCATAAGTTTCGCAGCGGGTGATCCAAAACAGAGAGAGAGAGAAAAAAAGTAGAAGAGAGCATCGGTCCTGAAGTATTTTATAACCTAGCGCGTGATGGAAACTCGTTAAATTCCGTTGGAAAATCAAACGCTTGGCGATTACGGCCAGTCACACGAGCCGCTATGTAGCGAGAGCTTTCATCTCTTGGCTTCGAGCTTTTGCGATTATGAAAAGCTCACCGGCAGGACCAAGTTGGCCATAAATCGATTATGAAATTCACCGGTCCTGACGATAATGGCTCGCGTCTTCACACTGCACCGGCGAAAACTTTGCGAGCGATTTCCCGAGGGCTCGACGCTAATACAGAGATAATTCAGCGATGCGCAACTTTTAAAAGCTTGATGTTTTGTCCATACAATATGTTTTTTCCACATTTTTTTTCTAAGCATTTTTTTCCAATTAGTCTGATACTTATAGTTTTGTTGTACAACGCTCGTCACTCTCCATTAATAAAAGTAAGTGGCAGACTTTAATTGTACCATTAAGAGTTTGTCATAATCAACACACTGCTGTATTTTAAAAACAATATTTACTCGTTGTTATAAGATTATAGTCAAATGGTACAAATCTAGTGAATATCATAAAAATACGAAAAACAACAAACGACGTTTTTTACTAGCATATTTATGTGAAATGGTTAAACTGCATAATCATAATAGTAGATTTTTTTTTTTTTTTAATATTATAGATTTATTTTTAGGTTACTATTTCTTTGTTCACTAACTAGTTCAAGGTATTGGCAGTTAGTTAAATCGATGTGCAGTAAATAAAATTAATCGGCGGAGAACATAATAAATTGGCAGTATCCACTGTGTCAGTATGAATAAGTTCAGTTATACAATTAAAATGGCAGTAATATTTTCCATATTGGTAAAAATTTATGTAAAATTAATGAAAAGTAAACCTATAAAATGGAAACCAAACCCAAGCTGACCTATTATTAATAACCATTCATTAATTATTTCCTGTCTATTTTCTACTGCCGATTTATAGTTTTTTACTGCTAAATGATTATCTTTTACTTTCTTCTTAGGTATTTATTACCGCATCTACTGAACAATACCAGGTCCTTCATATACGCAGATGACTTGGCTCTCACAGCACAAGGGGTCTCTTTCGAGGAAGTAGAAACCCAGCTTACTAAAACACTCACAATTCTCTCTTCGTACTACCACTAAAATTGACTACAGCAAAACCCAAGCAAGACCCAAGTCTACGCCTTTCATCTAAATAACAGACTTGCCAATAGAAAGCTACAAATTACCTGGAACGACTTGGTGTTAGAGCACTGCGACACACCTAAATACCTAGGGGTCAAGCTGGATAGGGCCCTCACTTATCAAAAACACTGTCAGTTTTTTAAGCAAAAGGTGTCCACCAGAAACAACCTACTCCGAAAAATGGCAGGTACGAAGTGGGGAGCCCAACCAAACCTGATCCGCAAAAGTGCTCTAGCTCTCTGTTTCTCTGCTGGCGAGTATGCTGCGCCAGAATGGGCGAGGTCTGCCCATAACAAGAAAGTGGATATTGTTCTGAATGAAACGTACCGGGTGGTTACGGGGTGCCTAAACCTACCCAAATATCAAATCTATATCAACTCTCGGGCATTGCCCCACCAAACATACGGCGGGAAGTCACTACCAAGAAGGAGCTCACCAAAGCAACCCACGACGCACTCCACCCTATGTTTGGGTATCAAAAGATAAACACACAGCTCAAATCAAGAATAAGTTTTCTACAGTCGACAACGGAACTGGTGATACCTGAGGCCACCCTGCGGCTGAACATGTGGAGAAGCGCAACTGAGGGGAATACTTGGATTGCCCCGAAAGAGGACCTAGCCCCTGGACATGACCAAGGGTGAAATATGTGGAGGTCCATTAACAGACTTCGGACCGGAGTATGCAAGATGAGGACACAAATGAAAGCCTGGCAGTTTTACAGCGGACCGACTGAATGTGACTGCGGCGTGGAGCAAACCCTGTCACACCTTCTGGAGTGTGCGCTGTGCCCGAATAGCTGCACCCAGGAAGACCTGATGATGGCCAGAAGTAACGCCATTGACGTCGCCTACTTCTGGGCAGACAGGATCTGACCCTGTTGTTTTCGACACGATTATATATATATACCGCCTCTATGTTAAATTGTTACTGCCCATCAATTTAATTAAATAGTTAAAAAAACAGTTTCCATGTACGAGCACACTCAAAATTCACATATTTTGTGAAAAAAAAAAACAAGTGCAAAGATCACTTTATATAAAATAATCTGATATAAAACTAAAAAAAAACATTTAAATTTAAATTTACTTATAATTATATTAAACTTATACATATAATGTATTGATTTTAACTAACAATTTAAGAGAAAATTCAATATTAAAGCAACTTTGAACGCGTTTTGTTTACCTTAGGGAACAACGTTAATAATAAGAATACGTTTTTGTACATGACAATGAAAATATCAATATAAATAGAAGTAAAAACCTATTTGTATGTTAAAAAAATAAATAGATTTTTTTCAAAATGCAGATTACTATACAAAATCTTCAAATATGAGGATTATTTCAAGTTAAAAAAATAGTTGCATTGCCACTGCTTGTGATTCGTGATCTATCACTTGGTGATCACTTCCATAATGCATCCAAGAATGGTGCGGCTTCCTTCAGCTGTTTGTGTAATGACGTTACACGATAGTAACTTTACCGAGCTTTGTCCGTTTCCGTCGGCGCCCGGTAAGCTTTTCTGATTCCGCTGTAACGAAAGAAAGCTCTCTCGCACACGCGCTCCTCCTACGTAATACGTGACGCATTATGGTCTTCTCACTTCGTTATTGGCTGTATCGACTCTCGAGAACTCACTTAGGAAGTACCTCGAATAAGGGCGTGAAAGAAAAAACAGAACAATTCTTATTATTTGCCCAAAGATAAATATAGATCTATTAGGGGGAATTGGAACTACGTGATGAAATATCCAAAGGGCAGATAATTTTCGCGATACATGCGCAAGGTAAATAAAAGATAAAGTTACGTGTATTATTCATAAAATAAACTTGTTATGCCTTCTGGATACAAGAACCGCCTTGGATTAAATATTGAAAGACTGATTTACTTGAAAAAGGAATAACAAAGACACAATTATTTTACTTATATAAAGGGTGTTTTTTAACTTGTTTCTCGCTTTTACTTTAGGTTTAAAATAAATGTTGTAATAAAATATTGATAAATACATTTTGATTAAAATGTTAAAATTAATTTTTAAATATTTAGTTGTGATTCACAATTTATTTTAAATGGCTCCATTTTTCAGCCTTCCTGAAGACCATCTTCAATAATGAAAAAAAAAAAACAGGCAGTGGCTTATATAGGTATGGACAATTAATAAATTCCTACACAAATATTTATAGGTTGTATATGTTTGCGGGTAAAGAACGCAGTTTTTTTTTTATTTCAAAATTAAACATTTCATAATATTACTCAATATATTTTCTTCATAAATGAATATATTTTACTTCCTAAATAATAATTTACTAGCTTCATCAAGTGAAGAAAAAGTATATTACATTTTTTAAATATATAAATGCTTACCAACTTGTAGGATGTAATATATTAAATAGAACCGCGATTTAAAGAACAGACAGGTAAAGTGTATAATACGAGTATTGAACGACAAATAAAGCATATTTTTTGTCAATAAATCTCATGTTTATATTCAGTCTAGACACCTTTAATCTGAAGAAGAGCATATTTAAAACAAAACCACTTGAACATGTATGAAAATTTACACTCCCACTGTAAAAAGTTAAGTAGTGTTCTTATTGCTTTCACATTGTATTAAAATGTTGCTTAAATATTCGTCACAATATTATAATTCTCCTTCAAAAATGATATTCATTGTGAACTGTAACATTATATTACAGGATTATTACTCAAATCAGACAGTTAAGTGTTTCAGTCCTGAAATTTACTACTAGTCTTTTTGTGAACCTATCAAATAATGGATATATACATTTTCACCCGGATTTTTTAGCTCTTTATAAGACGTCTGCTCCTTCTAGAGGGACCGATGTATATCTCTGTAGTCAGACGGATGCAGCGCGGTAAACTTTTAATAGGTTTCTTCATTAGGAATTTCTGGATGAGAAGACATCGGTGCACTCAAGAAAATACGCTCAGCTCCGTTGCAAACACATTTAATTTTGTACCTCCAAGAAGAAATATCTTCATAGAAATACACACTGCACAAGTTATACAATTGAAACAATTTCTTACTTAAGAAAATTATTCATATTTAATTAAAGTCTTAGGCTTAAAGGTTTGATACCCAATGTCATCATTGCGTTTTTTTACACATTCATTTTATCATATTCGCTTCAAATTTGGAGCAAAAGAACATTGCAAATTGCCGTTTCACAGTCCTGTATGTTCTTTCAGAGGTCTATATGGAATCATAGATGGTTTCCGGTAGTCTCCAAAAGCCCGCAAACTTTCATAGACTACGGCTGTAGTACCAGACAAACATTTGGGTGTTAAATGATCAGGGATTTTAAGGGGGAATGGATGATGAACCCGACGCTTCTGGACACATTACTTATTTAAAAAGTTGGGTCCGAAACATCAAGGTCAGATCCTGTCTGCCCAGAAGTGGGTGACTTGTTTCTAGTCTTAGATCATTCAGAATATGACAGATAAATTATGCTAAAAACATGGCATTATTAATTGATCCCTAGCCTTCTTCTTCGTAGTATCAATCCGGTGGATTGGTTTGCAGCAACAGAATCTTGCATCTCGATCTCCATTCCTCTCGGTCCTCCGCAACCCTTTTCAGCTCAGCATAAGCGCTACAGTTCATGTCCTCGAATACTTGCTGCAAATACTCCCGTCTAGGGCGCCCTCTATAGTTTCTACCCTCAACCATCCCTTCCACAATATCGTGAATAAGTCCATCGTGGCGCATGATGTGACCAATCCATCGGGCTCGCCTCTCTGAGATGGTTCTTATTAGTTGCCTATCTTCCTTGATTATTCTGAGAACCTCATTGTTCGTGACGTGGTCTCTCCAGGAAATTCCGAGAATTCTTCTGTACGACCACATCTCAAAGGCCTCTAGTCTTTTTTTATCACTTTCAGATAAGCACCATGTCTCACAGCCGTACATTAAGATGCTCCAAACAAGTGTTTTGGCAAGTTTCTTTCGGAGCCCTAAAGAAATATTCTTTGACTCAAGAATTTTGGCTTTTTTATTGAAAGCTAGCCTTGCTTGATGTATTCGACTGTTGACTTCTCTTTTTGTTCTGCCATCCCAGGTGATTGTACTTCCAAGGTATACAAACTCTTTTGCATCTTTTAGGGGTACTCCTAGCATTGATATGTTAATTTTCTGCTGCTCATTGCGGCTTACTCTCATGACTTTGGTTTTTGTGCTGTTTATCTTCATATTGTAGTTGAAATCAAATATGTTTTCCATGGACGTCAGCGCTTCCGTGAGTTCATCTTCAGTTTCAGCAATCAGAGCAATGTCGTCAGCAAACCTTATCATATCAATCTTGTGGCCGTGTATTTTAACCCCCTCTCTATGGCCCATTTTTTCCCTGGTGTTATTAATTGCATTCTGTATGTATACGTTGAAGAGTAGAGGCGACAGAGATTATCCTTGTCTCACCCCTTTACGTATTTTTGCTGCCTTTTGGACATTTTCAAGTGGTATTATGGCAGCTTCTTCTTTGTAAAGTGAAAATATAAGTCTTCGTTCCTTGTATTTGACTCCAATTTCTTACATTTCTTCGAAGAGCCTCTCCCAATCAACTTTATCAAATGCTTTTTCAATGTTCACGAAGGCAATATATGTATCTTGGTCCACTTTTATCCTCTTCTCCAAGATCATACGCAGGGATAAGATTGCTTCTCTGGTTCCCATTCTTTTTCTGAATCCAAATTGATCGCTAGTTAGAGCATATATATCGTCAAAACTGAAGATAGGAGAGATAACAATGGAATGAGGTGATGACCATGCCTGCTGAAAATTTTATAAAGTATTAGTTTATAAAGACCTCTTTTTGGAGCTAGAGATTGGATGTGTAATAATTTAATGGTAAGTGTTAAAGGGTCGTATTAATAACAATAATTAAATAAACAATCTTTCCCTCGTTTTTAGATGTCAATAGTTTTTTGCTCTGATAAGATAATGTTCATAAATCCATAAATCTTTAAATAATTCTAATCATTGATTTATGGATATAGATAATTTAATTCAATGTTCGAAAAATCGAAGGGCAAAATATAAATCGAAAATTTCGAAGATGGAAAAAATCTTCTTGTAATTTAGAAGAGAGGACTTTAGGACTATAAATGAAGCAAATCTAAGACGAATAAAAGGTTTTTAAGCAAAATTTAAATTACTTTGTCTTTTCCGAGAATTTTCATTTGGAATAATTTCTCTGACGGAATTCGCAAACATTGACACTTATAATCTTATTACACTCAGTCGCAAAGTGGATAGGGTTTATACATTCGTTAATCTTGAATAAATTGCATAAAGATACTCTTTGTATTTTTTAATCTTTTATATTAAGTACATAAAATTATATTTTTAATGTCACAGTACCTTTAGTATTCTTGTTTCTTCGTGTTTGTATAAAAATAAGCAATTTTATTTGTCAACACAGAATATAGGTTTCTCACTTTTAACTGGATCTCGTTATTTTTATAGCGAGTATTTATATTATTTTGCATAGCAAAATGTTTAAAAAATCTCATAAATATTGTTATTAATGAAATTATAAGAAAAAATCTTGCTATCTGAACATGGTTTACTAAAATATAAAAAACGTATCGTGGATTTGAAAATGAAACAACTTGGATTTCGTGACTTTTGGGCTGAATCGTGTTTTGAAAATGATTTATTTTGCCTTTTTTTAACTCCAATTTAGATGTGTTTTTTAGTTAGAATGAATTTTCCACTCATAGGTCATCCCAAATGCAATGGTTTCTAAATAATGCTTTTAAAAATTTAACTTATGTATACAACACAATCATACCTTGCAACGAATTTAATCCAAAAGTTATTTTTTGAAAATTATTATAAATTATCAAACAAAAGTCATATGCAATTATATGACCGCTAATTTTGAAACTTACTCACCTTGCATATACGAGTATTTCCAGCGAAATTATGAACTTCCTTATACATTAAATGCTAACTAAGGCAACGTTGATAACTTGCTTAGTATGTTACGGTATCTTGAACAGACCCTACCTTGCTACTATCATATGTTATATCCGCTTCATCTGCTACAACTACCCATCATGCAGTCACTCTAATTTGCAAACATCCTACATTGCAAATACTTAAAATATTAGTTCATTTTATTGCAACTATTTCAACTTGAAACTATTTTCACTAGCAAATATAGGTCATAGTGCAATAATTACATATCGCATCTATCCCACCTTAAATTTTAAATCTTACAATATACTATTCCATACCTCCTGTATACTTGCTAATAATGAACACTTGTACCAGCCGTACAATAAGATAAATCAAATTTTAATAACGTATTAGTAGAACGCAGTAATTTCTTTTCTGCAGTCTTTAGTTAGAACTTCTGAGAAAGGTGTGGTAGCACCGAAACCGGTAAAATGATTTATTAAAAGTCAGTGGTCTCATACAACATTTTACTTTTAATTTATGCAAAAAAAAATTTTTTCTTTCCATATCTAAATTATATGATCACTATAAATTGCCACCACTTATTTTTACTGCGGCCTCCGCAATGTTGACCTTTTGGTGCTAAGAAACAGCTCAATTGGATCAATTACGCGTGTTTCACAATAAGCAAGAACCATCAGAGCTGTAGTATGCGTACAATCTTGCTTAAATTCGGTGATCTAACAAGAACGGCGCTAACAACGTGCCATTGTCACTGGACAGATATCCGTAAAATAAAATAAAAATCGTCTTATTGTTCAACTGGAGTTAATACTAAAGCAGGCCGAATCAACATTTTTACTAAGTAGTTAGAGGTGAGTAAAAAGAAGCACGTTTAATGCACTTATTCGTTTTTAAGAATACCTTTCCTCGCGGGTTAACTTTGTTGGAAAAACTTTGACGTTAAACTTCTGAAAGACAAACTGACAAAGTACCGCCCTCTCTAATTTAAGCCCCGGCGTTGTTTGTCTTCGGAGCAACCGCTGGTCCAAAGCGAACCACGATTTTGCAGACCATCCTTCCCTTGCGGAGGTACGAGTATATTAAAAGATTGATTACACAATGTACCCAGTGGCTGGAAGAGCATGCAGCTAATAAACCAACCAAATTAAAAAGTTTTTTGCCAACAATATATGGCTTGTAGTAGTAACAAATAGCTATACAATTTTAATTTCTATTTTCTGCCCGCTTTTACACTAAACAATGCTAAAAAAACTGTTAATTATGAAACATTTTTTTGTATGTAAGCGCATGCAGAAGAGCATACCTGGTCAAGACCAGTGCACTCTATGACGCTCAGCCAGGGAGGCTGGACGCTGCATACGGGAAACGTGTGTTGTGTTCGTATTTGTGTGTGGCTTGGGGAAATTGCAAGCGTATATTTATCTGTTTCTTGAAGAGATCCAGATTGTAGGAAGGAGGAAACACAGACGCTGGAAGAGCATTCCATAGCTTACCGGTGGCATTAAGGAAGGAACATTGGAAGCTGCCAGTTCTTGGTCGACATATATTAACCGATCAATATATATGATGAAAGAAATCAAATATAAAAAAAATATAAAATTTTCATTAAATATCCATGCAATTTCCGGAAAAGCACATAGTGCAAATTTCGTGTTTCGAATCCCAACGTCTAAAATTTTGTTTTTCCAAAATTGATAAGATAAATATTATTAAAGTTTGTTTATAATAAATTTTCTGTAGATTTGTATTTTTGTATCAGTTAGTTGATAAAAATGTTTTAGTTGCGTGATCTTGTGATAAAAACTATTAAAAATCAATAATAATTCATTAAATATGTTTTGTCTCAGAACAAATATTTAAGCTTTTTCTTCATTCAAAATAAGCACGTTGATAGATTATCTCAACTTATTTAAATCAAATTTTTGTCAAACCAATTAATTTTTTGTACACTCTTTAGATTTTTTGTGTAAAGAATAATTTATTTGAATACACTGTAGTAAAATAAATAAATAATTGATATTATTAAAAAAAATACAAATGTAATATTAACAGTAAGTAATTAAATATACACATAAAATAATGCAACAAAATTCATATACGCATCAATTCATTCAGAAAAAATATCGGCAAAGGCGGAATGCGAACCAGCGAACCTTGGAACCAACCATTTGTTCAAGTTCATTACCCTCGACCACTCGACCATCATCTGCCCGAACTGCTGTATGGAATATGTTGCATTTATACCATTGCTTATTATGTTACGTTAGATGTCTTTATAGTATATATTCAGAGTGTGTATATTTTTTTTTATTATTCACTCAGTCCACATTTATTCACAAGTTTAATATTATTACTTTCCGACAGTCTATTTATTTGAGTAAGTACCACTCGGGGTCTGTGTATATATAATTACTTACAATATTGTAATATAGTCAATGATCTATAAAAAGTAGATTAGAATAAAGAAATAATAAAATGATATTCTAAAAAATATTTAAAAATCCATATATGTAATATTACCATTTAATTTGGTTTGCTCTTTGTTACAGTACATATCTTTAGTTATTTTTATTTAAATTAATCTTTATCTTTTAATTTTTTTTTTAAATAAAACTACATCTGATAATACATGTTTGCCGGCTCGTATAGATGGCAATGGTCAAAGCGTTTGCTTTGCAAGTCAAAAGTCGTGGGTTCCATCATCGACGGAAATGAAAAAAAAACGATTTTTAATCGAATTCTGAGCTCTAAAATACCCCGGTTAGTGTGAATTTGATCCCGCACCCGCAAAATTCAAGTCCATAGCCTATTTATTAAAATTGGTGTTAGATGAAATTCATCCGTGAAGACCACCCATTCATAGTAAATCCTGTAATAATAAAGATGATGGGTAAATCTCGGGCTGTAGCTTATGACGTTGGCGGATCAACACTCTTCATGCAGCGCTTAGTCATATGCTCTATGGTAACCGTCGTAGAATTCCACAGATGAGACTTCAGAATTACAATCACCATCTGTACGTATTTTCCTGGAAGTGTACATAATAAAAAAACTTGAATTTGTTATAATAATTTATCGATTACATAATAATTAATAAAAATAATCGATATGTAAACAAAAATTATTCGGTAACATTAAGTGAGTTTTATTTCACCTACGAGTATATGATGTTTATAAATGGAAAAATTTATCATATTTACACTGGTTGATTTAGTAAGCTTTGAATAATGGACTTGGAAAAACAATGCATATTAAAATGTCAATGTTGAGCGTCCAAGTAGATAAGTTAAACTCTGCATCATTCAATATTTGTGAATGTGTTATAATTAAAGAAATTGTTTCGTTATTTTGTTGCTACTTTTCTTACTTAGATACAAGAAAGAATAACGCGGCAGCACTTTCACTGTGCTCAATTTCGTTATAGGTTAAGTTTGGCGCAAATTTGTACTAATAATGGATCAAAACTTGTGGAAACTGCCAAAGTTTTGTACAGATGAGAGAAATTTTAATTATCATCCTTCTCGCCTCGAGAGATTGTTCTAGAGCGTTATACTATGAACCAGACGCCCGCCTTGGTTGATTTACAACCGAAGTTTCAACAATCTAATTGATATTTAAATGTTCAATACATCCGAGTACGCCACTGAGATAATTTTATTAATGTATGGGCGAATTCGTCTGACTCGCTCAGTGGCGGCTCGTAGGCATCCTAACGACTTTTAAAAACTAATTAATAAATGGTCCATCGGCTTAGAGTTTTTCGCAATTTACGAGCAAACGAAAGTTTTAATGCCGGCAAATTATTCGTAATCTTAATCACCTAAAATATACGTTTTGTTCGATTTAGTATTTTTGAACATGAAACTCAAAATGAATTGACACAATCGCGATTCAAATAAAAAAAAATTTCACTTAATAAATGAATGAAAAAAAACATTAAAACTTCGTGAGAGTATTATACATAGACGCATTTTACTCCAAAAATTTTATAAAAATTACCAAGAAAATAACACTTTTCATGCAAGTCTGATGAATTTTTTTTTTTTTAGTTTTTTTCGATCGATGATTCTTGGTAGAATTCCATCATATAAATATAAATTATCATTTATAAAATATTCCATATTAATTTAAAAACGGACATGTTTCGACTACGACGGGTAGCCGATTTTGAGTCAGTTATGGTATATTTTTATTACACCATTTATTATTCTTATATTGCCCACTTTTATATATTTATTTTTTTTGTAAATTGGCATTTAATTTTTTAAATTTAACTAGCTGACCCAGTGAACTTTGTTTCGCCCGAAAGGTAATAAATGAGCAGATTTTGGATTTTATTAAGATGAATTTTCGGCACATATGATATCATATATTTGGTCTGGTTGAATTCTATTGCAGTAATCGACAAAACTTCAGCAAATAGTTGTCCGCATTTCAACGAATAATCAAACGATATGCGTAATAATTCGGCGAGCTTACCTTCTTGGTAGTTTCTTCACCTGAAATTAAGACAAAAGCTTTGCTATTTTGTATGTAAAGCGAACATCCATATTTGTAGCATAATTATAAAGGGTCTAAGATAAATGATTTTAAATCGTTTGCCGGTTATTTGTCCAATTTTCTCTAAACAAACATCTTAATCTTTAAGTCTGTTATTTTCCTGGTAATAAGCAGTGTAATTGGTCATTTATTGCAAATCTAAAGCAAAACTAAGCACTTTAAAATGTATGTCATGACGGAATCAAAACAATGATATTGATTATATATATTTTGATTACTCACCATTCAATGGATTTTTCATTTTGATATTGAAATAATATCCATCTTCTCCTTGCCAAAACATCAGTGGGTATTGCAACGTGTCATATGAACGACGTGTTTCAGATATCTGTTGTAGTTGCCCAGTATCACGACGTGTGTACCAGATGGTCGTTTATCCGCTCTAATAACGACTTTGTAGACGTCGATCAAGTTCTTCCTCCATATTGTCATTGAAGTATATTTGTAAAAAATTATGCTTTGCATCTTCGAGAGGTTGGAATGATCCGATTCTATGGTGAATCGGACCTTGTATTTAAAAAATCAAAAGCAAATACAGTGTTACTTATTTATAAATGCTTTTTTTAGAATTAGCAAACATAATGCAAAGGATAATTATAGTATGTTATTATGTTACTGTATTGTGTGTACAAAAGTACAAAAATAAATACCTTGAATGTCAGATTAAATCCTCGTTCTTCGATAATGTCTGCTCCAAATGAGGTCATTTGAAAAGAACCATTGTATTTTTGAGTGTTTGCTAGAAAATGTCGCGATTCGGGTGTTTCGCCACGAAGCAATGAATGCAACGGTTCAGGTGGCTGACTTAATATTGACAATTTCACTTTCCCACTGAGACAGCATAATCCTGGTGTTTCTCCGGAAAACATCAACGCGTGACAATACTCGCAAACAACGTCCATTGGCCCAATGTGAACGCTAGTATACAAGCAGTAATCAATGCTGCAATCGTATCGAAACGCTGCTAGAATCAAATCAGTACTTGATAAATTTCTTCTTGAACGTCGAAAATTATCAATTTGTTCATGGCCAAGGTTTGCTCGACGTTTTTGCATTGTCAATCGACCCATTTCGCGGGATGCCTCGATTTGTTCATGTGTTAAGGAAGCACGAAGTCGAGCCATAGAAACGCGGCATTGTTGAAGCACTATTTGTTGTTGTTCGTCAGTCCTTTCGTTTGCAAGGTTTTGAATTCTAGTTGCATGACGGCTTTGTCGTGAAAGATTAGAACGCCTTTGTCGTGGCATGGTTAATAATAATATCGACACTCGAAAGTTCTGGAACTAAAACGTCAACCGATAGACAAAATATCTATCAAACCATAGACAAAAATATGATAACTGCCACATGCCTTTCTAGTTGCCTTTTTTATAACATTTTTAACAAATAAAAGATTAATCTGATATTTTGACTAATAATTATTTTGTTTTTGTCTTTTTTTCCTGTCTTTTGTTTATTTTTGTTTCAAAATATTCCCTACCTTACGTCGGAACCTACTTAAAATACCTACTTTCGCGTCATTTTTGTTTATGGCGTTGCTATGGCAACAATTTCTCACACTTACCGTTCTGTCAAATGACAATAGTCTTGAATGAAAACATGTTTACTTAAATGTTCAATATTTTTTCTTAATCAAATCAATTTTGAGTATCTTATAGCTTTTTGATGGTTCTAAGCTACCTTTCCACCAATTTTCAGCCTAGTCGGTTTGGCCGTTCTTGAGTTATTAGTTCTTTAAATAACACGACTTTCTTTTACATATATAGATTTATCATCACACAAAAGAATTGATTATTTTTAAGGTATAAAACGCGCTTTTAATTTTATTTTCATTTAATTAAGTTTTTTTTTAATACGGCGATTGACTTATTTTTATTTAAGATTATCTTAACCCTTGTATAAGATTTAATGAGAAACCTCAAATCATTCCCGCTAGAAAATGCGCATATTTATTTTGAGAAATTTCACTTTCAAATGGCCTCCATTATTGGGAACGCTCCCACACACATTACCTGGGCATTAAAACGTGTGAACAAAGTACAAAGAGCTACGTCTACGCTTCTACGGAGCTATGCTGTAGATCTTTAGTGCTACGGAGCAACGTCAGGCTACCGCTTATGCAAATGATAGCGCCGTAGCCTGCGAACTTAACGGCTGGGCAAACACAGGAGCTAACCCCAAAGAAAAACGGGAAACTCTCTATGGGGAACTAAGAGCCCGATCTATCAATCGCGCTGCTTCAAAACATTCTAACTTTCGATGGAATAATACACTTGAACATTTTCAAACTCATTCTGCTTTATTTTATACATGTAGCCCTGTTTTTGTTGGCTTTTGATGTACAGTTTACTTGTGAAAAAAAATCCTATGGAAATTATCAGTTTATTGATGTGTTTAACTTAAATGCATCGATTGTGTTATAATAATACAAAATGCTTAGTCGTTTAAATTACTGCGTTGTTCGAGATTCAAAGAAAAATTCTCTAACATTGATGATTCCACAAACACATTTTTCTAAACACTGAACCCAAAATTTCTTCTGTACTCTTAGGACTTAATTATTTTTTCATACAATATATAAATTGAGAGAAATTTGAGATTTTCTCATTTGATTAATGTAAATTATGACCAAGGGTTCATTTAAAAAAAAAATATGTCGGTAACTTTAATTTTGTGTTATTTTGAAAACCCAAGAAGTTAAATAAATTACCTGGTCTCGATGTCATTCATATTATGTAAAGTTTACTTAAACCATTGTCTCTATTAAAAAGTCACTGTACATATTTATAGAAAATACTCGTACAGTACTGTAAATAAGATATATCCATGTTTCAACCTTAAATTAAAGTAAGAAACAGCTTTCTCCTATAACGATTAAAAGTAAAGTCGATTTATTGACACTACGATTTCATTTAACTTTAAGCATAAGCATAATTTTACAGCATATTTAATTTGTAATACTTTATTAAATCTATATGTTTATGTATTTTGTGGTAGAGATAAATTTCTGTTACTTTATCAACTATTGAATTGTCACCATGTACGTACATGTATATTATAGAAAGCATTGTTTACATCAATATAATATTCACTGCATTTTCACTACCTTTTTTTAATACATTTGAATTTAATTCACTCACCACAACGAATATTGTCGTTTCTAATCCACTTAGGAGCCTTAACGAGAAAACGCGGCGGAGTTATTTTCTTCGGAACAGCAGGCTGGCAAATGGCAGCTGGATTACATCGGCCCGATGTATCTCTATGATTAAAAACGTCATAATGTAGACGACAATCCGCGCTTGGATCCGCCTCGGTCCCACGATTGCAGCGAGAGCACTCCACCGGCTCACAAAGTAAGCACATTCCCGTAATGCGACCCTGGGACGTTTCTTTACAACAATTAGTTTAAAAGCATCTGCCTGCCGCGAAACGTGTCCACAGCATCCATGCAATAAACAAAATACCTCAATTCACTTCGTACTTCAAACAAAATTTGAAAGCATACAAATTCTACGACATAAATACGAGCAATCATATTTATTATTGATAAGTCAAAAATTGAATGCACGTGTCAATTGTGTAACTTTTCTTTTTAACGTTTTGAAGCTCTTCAAACATATTACGCAAAGCACATGCCTTACCAGCGGGTGTAGTGTAATTATTTAGTGGTTAAAGCGTTTGCTTGTCATTACGAAGGTCGTAGGTGAGATCCCTGACGGAGATAAAAAAACATATTTGTAATCGATTTTAATCTCTATGAATACCCCGGTTATTGTGAATTTGAATCATCACCTAGAAAATCTCATTCAATTCATATTAATCAATATTATTACATCCTCCTCTCAAAAGAGAGGGGCGTTATTATGTCGCGTGAGGCAGGATGAGGAGCAGGTCAGCAGACAAACAGATTCTTGTTAAAGCGCACTGATTTATTTACTTAAAAACATTACAAGCTTTCTGATCACGCGGTATGACATGCCCGCGGCCGCAACGCAGACTTTACTTCGCCGAAGGGTCGAGACCCACTACCTGTGTCCACACTTCCGCGGCGCGCGCTCGATCAGCAGCGCTGCCGGTGGCCAAACTATGTAACTCGCCCCAGTGTGGCCACATACGTATAGGTGTGGCGAGCGACAAAAATACAAGATGAAAGATTGTCCTTCGAGGTTTTCGGTAACAGTAAGCAAGGACTACATCATGCTGATGTCAATTGGTGGCGGATAATAGACGTTTTGTAAACACCATTCATTCATAGTGAATTCCTTAATTATTGGATGACGCGTGAATGTCGAGCTGTTGTCTATGATGTTGACGGATCAACACCACACATGAAACGCTTAGATATATGTAGCAGTATTAGCGTCATCGAATCTTTAGAGTAGAATATAAAATTACTATTAAGCAAACTATTTTTTTTTTTACAAAAAAAGCATTGTATCATTACAATAAATCTGTCGCATTTATTGTATCGATGTTAAATTATTCACTATCCTCTAGTGAATTCAAATTTGCTTAAAAATCGTTATTTTAACAATATCACATGAAATTTATTGGTGCGATGCTCAGGTTTGATTACCTTGGTTTAATACTTATTGGTTATTTATTTCTCTTTCTTTCTTCATCCTAGCCATTTCCCATCATCTGGGGTCAGCTCTACTTGTGCACGTTTGCCATGTCTGACTGTCCTGCGTTGCATTCTTGGTCAAACCTAGGGTTTTCAGATCCTTGCTTACAGTTGCAGTCCAGGTTACCTGTGGTCTTCCAGGTCTTCTTCTCAGCGTGGGTATGTTGAGGGCTCTCTTCACTATGCGGTCTTCATCTCTCCGTGTCACATGCCCATACCATCTTAGGCGGTTTTCCCTTATCTTTTCAGGTATGGAGGCCACCCGACATGAACCCTGAATATGCTCATTTTGAACTCTGTCAACTCTAGTAACATCGCCCTCCCACCTCAGCATCTTCATCTCTGCCACATGAATCCTATCTAAGTCACGTTTCAGCGGGGTCCAAAACTCTGATCCGTAGAGCATAGCTGGCCTTACAGCAGTTTTGTAGATTTAACCTTTGATCCTAACTGGAATCTTGCTGTCACAAAAAACCCCAAACAGAGACCTCCATTTCAGCCATCCTGTGTTTATTCTATGCTCTACGTCAGATTCAGTTTTGGCATCGAAGGTTATCACAGAGCCGAGATATTTAAAAGTATCAACCTCTTTTACGGGTGTATTCTGTAGGAGAGTGGTGTGTTAACCGCGGTGCAACCAGAATTGAAATTGAAGTTCATTCACTCGGTTTTACTTCTACTTATTCGCAGTCCACTACCCTCCAGAGCCAGTCTCCATTCCTCCAGAATTTCCTGAATACTTTGGGCATTTTCACTGATTAGAGCAATATCGTCAGCATATAAAATATTCCAAGGGACTGGTTTTTGAATATCTCTGTTGACATAGTCTTCTTCTTCGTAGTATCAATCTGGTGGATTGGTTTGCAGCAACAGAATCTTGCATCTCGATCTCCATTCCTCTCGGTCCTCCACAACCCTTTTCATCTCAGCATAAGCGCTACAATTCATGTCTTCGAATACTTGCTGCGAATATGCGACATAGTCTATGGAGAGTTTAAAAAGCAATGGACTCAGGGCTGATTCCTGGTGAACACCGATCCTCACTTAAAATGGTTTACTCAGGCGCGAGTGTGTTATTTATTGATGTCATTTAAAAATTATAACGTATATATTTCGCCTTTTTTATTGAACAACAAGAAAATCATTTCTTTTGATGTTCAAAAATTTTATTTCTATTTATAAATAACTTAAATGTTTTCTTGGTACTTAAAAATACAAATAATTACGTACCTCAAATGACAAATAATGAGCGTATTTTTAATGCAGAGCAGTCGGCATTTTTTCTTATTAATAATGAAAAAAAATCAACAACTAGAGTTGCTGCTTGAAATAATAAAGGACGTCTTTAAGCACACCCCCTACTACCCCAAGAAAGCACTTTGATAATGAGTTTTAGGTATTTCGACTTGAAACCTATTCTCCTGAAAACGTGAAGGTTAACAAACGCAAACAATAACTCGGCGCTTATTCAGGAATCCGTAGACCTGCCACTTCAATAGGGTCTACAATGTTCTGCGCTACATTATTTAACGTAAATTTGTATCGTCATCATGATTCTAACTAAAATAAAAGAGAAATAAAATACTCAGATTTGAAAAAAATATTTACGAAAAGAAAAATACCGAAAGACGTTGATGGAAAGATCTTGAACGTGGATTGGATGACGCTTGCCATTTTAAGGGTTGTCAATCATTTGATCTGTCAATTAGTATGATGACAATATTTTATTATGTTACTATGTCAGTACAGCGACAATAAATGTTTGGACTAAATATAATTATTTTTATACTCGTAATGATTTAAATAAAGCTATTGATTTTTTATTTTTTATTATGATATTTTATTATAAATTTATTATTTTATAATTAAAAATTATACATATTTCTACAGAAAACTTTAACTTATTTTTCTTTTTTTTTCATATATAATTTATTAAGAAAGAAAAAACACTTTTATCATCAAAAAAAAAATATTAAGAAATTATATTCAAGGCATTCTTTTAAATGTATTATTTTATATTATTACGAAAAATTAATCAAATAATTTTAATTGACAATACAAAATTTTAGTTAATATCTATGGTTATATTCTTGAAAAATGGTTTATTAATTTGATCTAGAATTTTTCGTTCTATATTCCACATAATCTCTTACTCACAAAATTACACAATTTAACAAAATATAGTTGGTTAATTTTTATTTTTTATGAATTTAAATAACATTAATAAATCTAGCCCTCGGCAATGATTCTTATAATTAATTTTGCATTGAATATATAAATCGTCTCCCCCGCGATCAGGCCGCAGCATAATTACTTCACAAAGCCTCCGACTATTTTCCTTTTAGCGATTCAAATAACGTGGAATTGTTCCCGCTTTTACGGTGATTATATTCCATTGAGCCGGCGCTCGGAGCTTTCTTTGTACGCAGCTTTCGTCCGTAATTAATTAAGAATTTCATTCATCGTCGATCATTTTTATTGTGTAAAGTTTGGATGACAGCGCTGAGATGGCGTTTATTTATCGTACAACCTGTTGGCGAACGCGGAGAGATTTTTATAATAAATGCCGCAAAGGTTTTCAAAAAGCTCGCGTGATTTATAATGCCGCGGTGAATCAAAACGGTATTCAAGCATTCGAACAAACATTACATTAATTCATATTATTTTAGATTAAATAAAATTTTAGTAACTAATCATACTAAATTCTTCAATCGGTCATGTTTTACTAGTAGTTTTTTTATTAAACATGTATTCCACCATTAAACAAACGAACTATACTCATTCATTTTAAATGGCATGAGTCATAGAACCTTCATACAAAAAAATCTCGAAAACTTTCTGATGCCTTACTTCTGCAATAATTTTAAATAAAATACGAGTAATTGTTTTTGTATATTTTTAACAACTATTTATCTTTTTTGAGGTTTTGTGAACAGTAAATATCTGCATTATATTCGACTGAAAGAGATATATAAAAAAAAAATCTTTAACAATACAAAGTTTATTTCATTACAAAATCAATTATCAAAATAAAAAATGGTTATTGAAGTATGCAATATTTTATTAAAGTATATAATTTATTAAAATATTCTCGCATATACTGACTTTTTGATAAATTATACATGAATTATTTTGATAAGGTTCTTAGAAGCGGCTTTCCTTGATAATACAATTCAAGCAAAAGGGCAATGACAAGTAGTGTTCGTTTACATGAAGGACATTCTTTTGTTCTTTGAAATAGTACGAAAACTAAAGGAGGCTGATAAAAAATCGTTGTTCCCAACAGGAATGTTTCCAAGTTATTTCAATATAGCAGGAGGTATATCCAATTTTTCAAGACCCTTTTCCGTGACATGTAATGAAAAACATTCATCCTAACACACTGCTTACCATATTTATTTATAATCGTCAAATTATTTTAAAAAGATATTTTAATGAATAAACATTTTTTAAATATTTATATTATATCAATATGTACTCTTTGATGTTAATTTGTAAGAAAGAAACAAAGGGGAAAAAACAAGCTTACTTATCAATACCAGATAAAGTGACCTTATAAAGAAGGTAACCGAATTTTCAAACATAGTAGCTGCTAGAGCATTTCAGAACAAAATACATCTACGATATTTCTTATATATATACATATAAACATATAATATATTCAGAATTAAAAAAGTCAATGCAATTGCTTTTGTTAGCTACAAATCTTGTTTCTTTTATAATTGTCTGTCAGACATGTAAGGGCCAATTTTAACAGTTACTTGGGAGGTATTTTCAAATGTTATATTTTATTACCTTAGCATTTAGTGTGATCTCATGAATCGAGATAAAAATGGTATATAACGCTAAACTTACGTCAATCTTTCTTGCTTGCTTGCTGGACGTTGCTTTAGTTGATTTAATACAAAACAATGCTTTAATGATATAATAATACAAATGTCTCAGTAATGTTAATGCGTCACAATTTCTTAAGACATTGCTGTAAGAATTGGAATTTTTATTATTTTAATTATTAAATCATTTTATTTTCATAAGATTATGATTTTCTTAAGTCTTGCTCTTAAAAGATTTATTATTTAAGTGATAATAGTATTTATTCATCAAAAGTATTTATGATTCTACTTTAATCAAATTTGTTTTGATTAAATAATAAAATGCGTAAAGTAATTTGAATAAAAAATCAGCTATGGCATCCGTCAAAATATCTCTTTGTCAGGTTTGCTTAAGTATAAAATAATAATTTTATTCTCACTAGCTTTTTTTATTGATGATATAGAAATAAATATTTTACGTTACCAAATCAATTTTCGCTTACAGCCTGAAGAGTTTATGAAGATTGACCTTTAAGAAGTGCGTATAAAATGATTTAGTTAAAGAAACGTCTATTTGCCCCAAAAAAACAAAGCCATTCCAAAAAATCAAGACCCAGTTTGCGAGAAGAAAAAAGAAAGTTTGATTTGTTTCGTACTTAATGTGTTAAGTTTCTTGTGTACTGGTCCAATAAAACTTGTCTGCTCTTGAAAAATTACTACAAGGTTCATTGTAATTCTGTCCCGAGCTCGCATAAAAAGAATACTTTCATAAACTATTCATCAACGTTTTTAATATACGCCCCTATGACGAAATACTTTCCTTTTCTTACGAGACAAGTTTTCCTTCCAAGGAACTAAATTACTTAGTAGAGTTTGTTCCGCACTATTTGGTGAAATAATTATAATAAATCTTTTCGCTTTTCATACATTATTTCTTCATAAAAAATATCGATGCTTTCGCTATTATTTTTATGTGACTAGCATTTCTGTTTGATCGCAGGACAATTGAAACCTTTTTTGTAAATTAAAAAGGATGCTTTGTTGGAGTTACTCACTTTAATGAAAATAATATTTTACCTTTCGGGGCTCGTGAAAAACTGCGCATTGACGATAAACAGCTTTGTCTGTTATTCATTGTGAATAATTTTTATTCAGATGGAATATTAAGTGAACAGTGTGTGGCATGCGTATTTAACTTTTTTTTCTCTATTATTAAATTAAAGTTTAATTGTTGTAACGTTTGTTATTTTACTTATTGTAGAATTTGTCATTTATTAATTTGATTGAAATACATAATGAAAACGATTATTCAAATAAATATTTACACAAAGTTTATGTTAAAGTAGTTAAACAATTTGTAAAATAAAGTATTCATTTTATTTAAATAAAAAACTTCAAATGAATAGAATTTTGTAGACTTATTTCAATTATGTTCAAAGTATTTAAATAAAATTATTCATTTCATCAAAAATTCAATAACCGCAAAAAGTATCACAACATAGTATATAAATATCACATTGTTCATATATTGACCACTAATATCTGATATTTTTTTGACTTAATATAGTATTCAAATTTAATATTTAATATTATGACAACTTATTTTTGAGCTTAAATTGTCTTAAATCTATTGCTCACACACTACAGTATATATTTTGATGCGAATATTGTTTAAAATTAATGTTATGGTAATTTAATTTTTTGTTAATGGTCATTTTTTTCTTCTAGATATGCTTCATAGCTAAAAAATATTTTCACTAAAAGTCGCTACAACATTGTTTTGTCTTCTTCAAAGTATCAATCCGGTGGATTGGTTTGCAGCAACAGAATCTTGCATCTCGATCTCCATTCCTCTCGGTCCTCCGCAACCCTTTTCAGCTCAGCATAAGCGCTACAATTCATGTCCTCCAATTGTTTTGTTAGATTCCATAATTTTTGTCTAGTGTCAATTTGAAACTAAAATGAGAACACTTCCAACGTATTTTCAATTGTGCAACAACGACAACCTGCGAATTAAAAAAAATGCAGCTATATTTCTGATGTTTATTTGGGTGTACATTTGTTGACCTTTTTAATGAAATCAGTTGATGACTGTATTACTCACTAGGTAAGCAGTATTTGGTCCTAGAAGTTGGAAAATATAATAAAGTAGGTCAAAATGTAAGTATAAATGTGGTAAAAAGTACATTTTTATATAATCAGTATAACTCTTTAGCTTAAAGGCTGTTCACACTCACTATTTAACACATTTGACTGCAATGATAGTGACCGACATTTCAATTTCCCTTCTACGTCACACTTTTCTCCGCTCCATATGCACGCGTAACAAGAACATAATTAGAAACCTAACACTCAGGTGCACTTCAAACGAGAGTATTGCAGGGATTTTCAATAAAATTTAAAAATGATTTTTCTATTTACTTACAATTAAAATTCAGACTATACTCTTTATTATCAGCTAAGATTAATGTTTCAACTTATTACATTGTTTGTTCTACAATCATCGACTTCATGCTATTTTGTCATATTTTGAAGGATGTGTTAATGAGTCTTTTTCTTGATTATGTCTTATTTAATTTTGTGTCTATGAATGTATATTGTTTTTAACAAATTAGAACCTGTCTTCCGTTAATAAATAAATAAATAAATAAATTATTTCTCTTGAACCTTATCAGTCATCCTGTCAAAATGTTCGTTCCAAGAGTTGTGTAGGTTTTCCAAAATCATATAATACTAGCTGACCCGGTGAACTTTGTTTCACCCGAAAGGCAATAAATGAGCAGATTTTGGATTTTATTAAGTTGAATTTTTCGGTACCATATGATATCATATATTTGGTCTGGTTGAATTATATTGCAGTAATCGACGAAACTTCAGCAAGTAGTTGTCAGCATTTCGAAGAATCGTCAAACGATATGCGTTATAATTCATCGAGCTTAGATTCTTGGTAGTTTCTTCACCTGAAATTAAGACAATAGATTTGTAATTTTGTATGTAAAGCTAACATCCATATTTGTAGCATAATTATAAAGGGGTGAAGATAAATGATCTTAAAACGTTTGCCGGTTATTTGTCCAAATTCTTCTCTAAAAAACATCTTAATCTTTAAGTCTGTTATTTTCCTGGTAATAAGCAGTGTAATTGGTCTTTTATTGGAAGCATAAAGCAAGACCAAGCACTTTGAAATGAATGTCATGACGGAATCAAAACTATGATATTTATTATATATATTGATTACTCACCATTCAATGGATTTTTCATTTTGATATTGAAATAATATCCATCTTCTCGTGCCAAGACATCAGTGGGTATTGCAACGTGTCATATGAACGACGTGTTTCAGATATCTGTTGTAGTTGCCCAGTATCGCGACGTGTGTACCAGATGGTCGTTTATCCGTTCTGATGACGACTTTGTAGACGTCGATCAAGTTCTTCCTCCATATTGTCATTGAAGTATATTTGTAAAAATTTATGCTTTGCATCTTCGAGAGGTTGGAATGATCCGATTCGATGGTGAATCTGTCCTTGTATCTACAGAATCAAAAGCAAAGAGAATATTACTGATTTATAAATACTTTTTTTAGAATTAGCATACATAATTCAAAGTAATAAGTGTAGTACGTTATTCTGTTAATTATATTGTGTGTTAGTACAAAAATAAATAAATAAATACCTTGAATGTCGGATTAAATCCTCGTTCTTCGATATGTCCAGGTGCAATTGTTCTTCTTCAGTCCTTTAATTTGCAATGATTTGAATCCTAGTATTTTAATGATTCTTTATTGGCCATGCATGTTTGTGCATGGGTTGCACTCTTCAGTGAATCACCTTGTAATAGACGACATTTTTTGTTTTATTATCAGGCGCAAAAACAAATAACACAGATTGTCTTTCCAACCCGTGAACATGCCACATATAATTGACCATGGGAAAAACATGGATTTTCAAGATTCAGACCACAAACTTTCAAGGATTGGCCTTGTGATTTGTTAATGGTCATGGCGAATGCAAGACGGACCGGAAATTGAAGTCACTTAAACTCAAACGGCATATCGGTTGGGATCATCGGGATCCTCGGAATGAGGACTTCTTCACCTTCAAATTTTCCTTTGAGTATCGTCGCGTAAATCACATTGTTCATCAATTTACTTATCACCAAACGCGTCCCATTGCACAGTTTTGGTTGGTTTATGTTTCGAAGCATGATTACTACGGAGCCAACTTTTAGTTGTAAATTGTGCGGTGGTAAGCCAGGCACATCCAATGAGTTTAAAAATTCAATTGGATAGTTAGTGGCTTCGTCTTCATTCGTTACACAGTCAAAAGATTTGTATGAATGCAGTGTACCAATGATATCATTCTGAATTATGTAGTTAAGGTCGTCTACATCTTTATTCTTAGCCGCCAAAATTGCTCGCTCACTCAACCATTCATTATTTTTGTGGTTAGTCATGATGTTTGGGAATACGTTGTTGATGAGTTCATCTTTCGATGAGACAAAGATACAGAAATTCTGAGGAAATGAAATCAATCCATTCGATATGTCGACAGGTACTCGACCATTACCGATAGTCAGCAATTGCTCAGAGAAATCTTCAGCAGATGTATCATTCATCAATGCAACTCTCATGTTTGTTGTCAGTTGAAGCTTCTTTCCATAGCGCAATAGATTCGACGATTTGAGGCAAGCGTTAATTTCGTTGGCAGCAGTTGATCTTGGAATTACTGGCAGTGTTTGACGTAAATCGCCAAACAGTTAAATCATTGCGCCTCGAAAACATCTCGAGTCATTGCGTAAATCTTTCAATGATCGGTTAAGTGCTTCCAATGCACGTTTATGCGCCATTGTGCATTTGTCCCAGATGATGATTTTCGATTCTGATAAAACTTTGGCCATTGCCGAGTGTTTTGAAATATAACATGTAGATTCTTCAATAGTTTGAAGATTTAACGGCAATTTTAATGCTGAATGAGCCGTACGGCATCCTTCTAACAATGTGGCTGCTATTCCAGAAGAAGCAACTGCAACCGCAATGTTGGATCTCGCACGGACAGTGGCTAAAACTACTGACATGAGGAATGTCTTACCAGTTCCACCAGGGGCATCCAGGAAATATAAACCACCATTTCCATCATCAATTGCCTTCATTAATGTATCATTAACTTCCTTTTGTTGAGGATTCAACAGCGGTACATTCGTTTGAACTACTAAATTTAATTCATGGTGATCATATTCACGTTCCCGTTCCAATTCTCGATTAAATGCGTCATTCATTTCACGATTTGGTGCTGGCATTCCTAACCTGACTAATAAACTACCGCACATGAGGTAACACATGTCCTTTATTAAGAACAAAGCCCGATTATGTATTTCCTCATTCATCTTAAGATCAGGATTTCTTGAACTAACACGAATTGGATGTCAAATATCTTCGGACATTTTATTCTTGTATTTGTGCCACAGGTTAGATGGGTTCGATGGATTGTTCACGCGAGGTTTTTTGCTCTTCGTCAGTCCTTTCCATTGACAATGTTTCGATTCCTTGTTGCGTGACGGCTTTGTTGTGAAAGATTCGAACGTTTTGGTGTCGGCATTATCAATAATCAATAATAAAATCAGCAAAATGCTCTGGGAACAAAACGTCAACCGATAGACAATATATCTATCAAACCATAGACAAAAAAACATAGATGGCACATCTACATATTTATTTATTTATTTATATACAGAATCGAAATTCCATTTTTTTTTACAAATATTTAGAAACATAGAGTATACATAAATATACAATAAATAGAGAAAATAATAAAAAATAAAAATAACACAATAGAATAAGAAGATGCCTTTCCATTTGCTTTTTGTTATAACATTTTTAACAAATAAAAGATTAAATTAATATTTTCACTAAGATTTATTTTGTTTTTGTCTTTTTTTCCTGCGTTTTGTTTTTTTTTTTTGTTTCAAAATATTCCGTACCTTACGTAGGTACCTACTTACAATACCTACTATTGCGTCAGTTTTAGTTATGTTGCTGACTATGGCAACACTTTCTCAACTGACAGCTGTCAAGTTACAATAGTCTTGTATGAAAACATGTTTACGTAAATGTTCAATATTTTTTCTCAATCAAATCAATTTTGAGTATCCCATGTACGTTTTTGGGTTCTAAGCTACCTTTCCACCAATTTTCAGCCAAGTCGGTTAGGCCGTTCTTGAGTTATAAAAACTAAAATAACCCGATTTTCTTTTATACATATAGATTACATGTGCTCTTGATTTAATTTTCAATTTATAATTCATTGTTTTTTCATGTGTCTGAGAGTCTCATTTCTGTTCGCGGATTAGGCTAAACGGTATCTGGTTTGAATAAATTATCCAAAAGGCTACATTTTTTTACAATTTTTAGAGTACTTTACTTATCTATCAGCTGTAAAAAGTTTTCTAGTGAAAAATGTTTCATTATTTGAAAATGGCTACCCATAACCGGTAGAGCTTAAAATATATTTTGCGAGTACTTTTTTATACGTATAAGTATTATATATTCAATTTTTATTTTTATATCATTTTAAATTGAAAAATCGACAATATAAAAATATTACTTTTTAATTCGAATTTATTCTTAAGTGATTACATGTGATGGACTCCTTACATTCACCGAGTCCATCTTCAATATCGAAGTTCAATTATATTATGAAATTATAATTTTTCAGTTTTACCAAGTATTTTTAGCTAATAAACTTAACGTTATTTTTATTTGATAATTTGTTATTCAGCCGCGAATCGGTCAGAAAAATCTAAAAAATGTACGATTTTGAAAAAACATTTGATTATAACTATTTATATATTATTACTTAAATTTACATATACTATACATAAAATTCTTTTTTCAACGCGTCAATCCAAGCACAAAAATAACGGCAGAAGCGGGATGCGAACCGCGGACCTTGGAAACCAACTATGCCCAGGTATTCATACCGCTCGGCGAACTGAGCCATTGCTATGCCTAGAGCAACTCGCGTTGAAACTAGTATTTATATCATTGTTATCATCGTACGATAGATGTCGCTATAGTATATATTCAAAGTATGTATATTTTTATTATTATTTAATCAGTCTTCATTTATTCACAAGCTTAATATTATTTTCCGACAGTCTATTTATTTTAGTAAGTACCACTCGGGTCTAGACTGAATGGATACTTATAGTTCCGACTCGGACTTTATAATACCTGTGTTACTGATGGATAATTTTACCTTCTTGAAATTGTCTCAAGGAGACATTATTATGAATTTTAATTTTATTAGAATATTATTTTATTATTTCAATATTCTAATCTACTTTTATAGATCATTGACTTTATTACAATATTATTATTACTTAAATATACATATACTTTAAATTCTTTCAATGCGTCAATCCAAGCACAAAAATAACGGCAGGATGCGAACCACCTTGGAAACCAACTATGCCCATATTCATACCGCTCGGCGAACTGAGCCATTGCTATTAAGATTTTGAAACTAATTTATTCATTGAATCAAATTGAAGTAGATGTTATATTATTCAAATTGTATTTTTTATTATTATTCAATACTTCATTTAGCACAAACTTAAATCATTGACTTATTACAATATTATTTTATTTTTATTTGATATTTTATTTGAATAAAAATAACGTTATTTTATTTGATAATTTGACAGTCTATTTATTTTAGTAAGTACCACTCGGGTCTTGAACCAAACTATAGACTGAATGGATGAGAAACGACTAAAATAAATATACTGTCGGAAAGTAATAATATTAAGCTTGTGAATAAATGAAGACTGATTGAATAATAATAAAAATATACATACTTTGAATATATACTATAGCGACATCTATCGTACGATGATAACAATGATATAAATACTAGTTTCAACGCGAGTCGGTCTAGGCATAGCAATGTCTCAGTTCGCCGAGCGGTATGAATACCTGGGCATAGTTGGTTTCCAAGGTCCGCGGTTCGCATCCCGCTTCTGCCGTTATTTTTGTGCTTGGATTGACGCGTTGAAAAAAGAATTTTATGTATAGTATATGTATATTTAAGTAATTATAATATTGTAATATAGTCAATGATCTATAAAAGTAGATTAGAATATTGAAATAATAAAATAATATTCTAATAAAATTTAAAAAATTCATATATTAATATATTGTTTAATTTTATTACTTGTTTATTTGCATTTTAATTTTATATAATTTTCGTACATCATTAGACAATTATTTATGTATTTTCTTATATATAACATAACAAAATATTTTTACATCTCAATTCATTATTGAAGTACTTACATAAAAGTGTGGCCCTGTAAATTTATTTTTCGCTAAATCTCATCATATGAGAATCATCATAACGAAAAAAAGTTTTCCGTTCATGGGATATAAGTCAAAAAAATTACTCCCGAGAGCGAGCGGACGTTTCTTGTTTTCAGAAGAGCTGAACGTTTTCAGGTGAAGAATTTTTCAGTACGGGGAAGTGGTGCGTCGTTCAGGCAGCTGCCGTGTGAAGTGCAGGTAGATGTTCGCTGCTCAGTGTTCGGAGCTCACTTCACATTGGAGGGCGACTCGAGAATCAAATTACATCACATACTACAAAACTCTACACTTACGCCGGGCGCATAATGCTGAGATTAAATTAACGAAAGAGAGTAGCAGAAAGATTTCCATTGTTCTGAAAATGAAAAAAATACTAAAAATGTAACGCTCTAAGGACTCTTGCGCGACTTTACAATGAACAATTTAAAGATATTCAGACTTTTCTTCTGTATCCATTTTGCTACTGCACTTACCTTTTACTAATGTGTTATTTTGTATTAGAATTACATATTTAATGCCTATAATTATGAAAGTAGTGTCTGTCAAGAAATTGATAAAAATAAAGTATCCATTAATTTTAGTTCACATAAGTTATTATAATCCTCATCCACCAAAAATTAAAAAAAATGTAAAGTACAGCATTTGATGTAACATAAAGTTTTCATTTTCTTTTCAACCAACATCGAAACACTTTCTTCTTTGTAGTATCAATCCGGTAAATTGTTTTGCAGCAACAAAATCTTGCATCTCGATCTCCACTCTTTTCGATCCTCTGCGCTCCTCTTCAGCTCAGCATAAGAGCTTCAACTCATGTCCTCGAACACTTGCTGCAAATACTCCCGTAAATTATTCTGTTAAACTGATTTTATGCCGGTTTATGTTTAACATAAATAGATTGATTAAAGAAAGAATTTCAAGAAATACCTAGAAATTAAATAGACCTTTATATCTGCTATTTACAATGCAATCTTGAGAAAAATATGCTTGAATGAACTAAAATGCATCAAAGATTTCTGTGTCGTCTATTATAATGCAAGTTGAATAGCAAATTTATGTGGCAAGAAGTATCTAAAAAAGAAACGGTTGCATTTTTATTTTTCGTAAACACATACAGGGGAATACCAAGAGATGGTCATAGTAATTTTGAAGTCTCATTTGGGAATTCTATGACGCTTTCCTTGAAGCATATGGCTACGCGCTACATGTGGAGTGTTGGTCCGCCAACGTCATAGAATACAGCCTGAGATTCACGCATTACCCTTATTATAACATGATTTTACTATGGATGGGTGGTCTGCACGGGACGACTTTCTTCTTACCCCCAATTTTCATTAATAGGCTATATGACTGGCATTGTACGGGTGAGGGATAAAATTTACACCATCCTAGGGTATTTTAGAGCTCAGAAATCGATTAAGAATGATTTTTTTAAATCTCCGTCGTGGACCGAACCCACGACTTTTGACATGCAAAGCAATCGCTTTGACCATTGAACTTTACCCGCCGCCTAGTAGACTGTTATTATTGGTTGAAAAAATATTTACGTATTCCAGAGCTTTCCATATTAGCATTCATACAAACAGCCGCTAAATGCGCCGCGCCCTACGAAGTTTATCATTCAATCCTCGCGAAGGGTGGCAGGGTGCGAGGGCCGGTCTTTGAAAGCTCAAGAGATCCAATTAGCTGTCGTGGAGGGGTAAAAGTTTCCCGGACCTCACCCTCTATGCCGGACGGGTGCTACGGCGTAGCGCTAGACTCTCACTGGTAATTGACGATCAGTAGTCTACCTTTTGATGTTTACCTTTCAAACTTACTTGCGGACGCGTGAATGACTTTTTAATCTAACCCAGTCTGCGATGTGGAAAAATACCAAGAAGATTCAGGACTTTTTCACACCACACACAAGTGTTATAAAATCTTATAAAAGCCACTATAGGATGCTGGAATAAAAATTGCAGAACTTAAATTTTTTTAGTTGACAATATGTTATAAATATATATCAAACTGCACATTTTGATATAAAGTATTGTACATTTTTATGATTGTACTTAATTCGATACATATGATTTATTTTCCTTGCACAGAAACTCGAAATATTTGCTTCGAAACTCAGATATTTTACTTCCGTTTTGAAGGTAACTTTGCAACATTATTATGAAATTTGAGATGTCTTCAAAGAACATTAATCATATCTGCGTTCGATATATATTGTGACAGATATATTATTTGTACATGTTTAAATATATACTCTTCAATGAGAAATGCATGAATCATAAAATGTAAATATGTAGAGGAACATATATATAAATATTTCAAGAAAACTATTATATTTTGATAGTTTGTACATTTAACATTACTTTTTACAAGTGCAAGATAAAGGATTAAAAATATTGCAAACTTGTGACAAAAACCGACATCTATTAATCTTATTTTACGCTTATGGTAACAATAAGTAAGTAAAAAAATTTAACCTTATTTTTCATGAAAACTTATGGTTATTCATAAATATATATAATAAATTGCAAATATAAATCGCATTTTTATTTTAAGGCTTCACATAAAGAATTATTACAATATTTAACACTGATAATGAGGATCCATGTTAAAATGAAGTATAAAATTATATTCAATTTAATAATTAAAATAAATGAAAAGCTGAATTGTTGTAGTTTTAAGATACTTTTTAAGCCCGCTTGTAATGAAAATATAGAATATATGAGAAGAATGTATTTTGTATTTAATACATTTAATTAAATTCTCAAATAGCTGAATCGAGAATTGGTTAAGTCAAATGTACACTCAGAGTAAATAATCAATTGAATCTCTACGACTTACCCGTAAAGAATTTTAACTAGACCCTGAGGTAATCTGACAAACTTTCCTAATAGACTCACCCTTATTGATACGTACTGCAGACTACGTACTTGATAGCTGTTTTCTTTCAAGTTACCTTTAAGTTTTTTAATGGATAAATTGGATTTATATTTACTAAAGTAAACTGATTAAGTTAGCGTACGTAATGTTGATTTTCTTTAAATTTATATTCGGTAATATATATAGCGTATTTAAAATGATTTAGAAATTTTCTTAAGGTAAAATGTATTTTTCTTGACAGTTTTAATTTAATAACACAACGTGGAAATACATTATGATACATTTACAATAATATGCGTAGTCAACGAGGCTGAAATGAAATAGACTTATATTTAGTTATTTTTGTTCTCATCGTATAATCTAACGTTGTATGTTATTTGCAAGGTACTCCACGAAACAATTTTAAAGTGCATTTTTGTATTAATAAATAAATTAATCATTAAGAAATCTTAATTTGTTATCAACTCTAAAACATGTATTTGACTTAGATTTTTAAAATAATAATGTTCTATCGAGCACTAACGATTGAAAAAATCAAAGAAATATAATATTATGTCTTATCATACTCGTATCAGTTAAAGTAGTTATCATTTTTTTTCTTAGATAATTAAAATTGTTATTCGTTTTCTGAGAATATGTTAAATTGTAGTATCTTGGATTCCTAATCAAATAATTTCCTAGCAAATATTTCCAGTTATTATTTGTTTCACGCGAGAGTGAGAGAGAAGATGAACTGAGAAGAAGTTTTTACGTCCAATAAATCAAACGGAATACACAACACGATTTATTAGTTGCTTTGGTAAATTTATCATCGAACTTGCGTTGAGATAAGGAAGGTGGTTCCTGGGAAGAGACCTTCGCTTCATGAATTCTCTGAAAGAAAATTATCTTCATATCATTTTCTACACTTACTTCCAAGTAATATATTTTGGAATTTTTGTTCTTAATTTTTATTTTGTTTTCGATTTTCTGAATTAAAAAAAAAAACTTCAAGCACCTTCGACAAGCAAACAGTGTTTATGTTTTCGCATAGTGTACAACTATAAATGATGACTTATTCTTACCAAAGTAACATTTGACATAATTTTTACCACGTGCTTCATGTACGAATCACTTACCAGTCAGAAATAAGTTCAAAGGTTTTCAAACGGTAAAAAATTCTTCGCTTTGAATAAATAAGAGAGTACGAATAGATGAAGTGCGCGAATAGTTAAAGAATAAAATTCAAAAGAATTTACCTTTTTTTTACAAATGTTTTAAAGTATACAATTGGTGGTATTATTTTTTTCGTATTATTTTTTTTATGGAGATGTGATTTTTTACATCATAAAATTTTTGGGGGCATAATATTCGAAACTATTTTTTGCTTTAAAATTTTTGGAAAGAGATATTTTTTGATAGTTCATTTTTAGGAGAGGATATTTAAAAAATTATTTTTATTCAATATTTTTCTTACAAAATTCGTAATAAAATATGATATGAAATTTAAAAAATTTAGAAGCCTGTTAACTGATTTCGAGTTTTATGTATTTAATAGATTCTAAATGTAAAATTTTATAGAGCCTACTTGATTGATACGTATGAGTTGTGATGACTTTGACTCCAGAAAGAGAAAGTTAAAAAATATCCAGATATAAATATACCTTCGATTTTTTCGATCGATGTTTCTTGGTGTTATTCCATAATATCAGATATAAATAAAAGATATCTTAGAATTTATTCCACATATTTTTTTTTTTAATGACATGTTTCAGCCAGGTCGGGTGGCCATTTTCAAGTCAATGAGTTAAAAGTTTTTGGTTCTATATAAAGCAAAGAGTGAGTGAAAAGGTGAATATGAATTGTGTTATGGGTATATGTGGTTGAGGAAATCATTAATGTTTAAGGGATTTCATTAATGTCACAACAAAATAATATTTACAATAACAAAGGCCATTAAATTATAAATTTGTAATTATGCCTTATAATTTCGCCTTTGTAATTATAAATATTATTTTTTTGTGACATCAATGAATTCCCTTATACATTAATGATTTCCTAAGCCACATATACCCATCACACAATTCATATCCACCAGTCACTCTTTGCTATATATAGAGCTAAAAACATTAAACTAATTGACTTGAAAATGGCCACCCAACCTGGCTGAAACATGTCGTCAAAAAAATATATGTGGAATAAATTATAAAAAATATTTTCCTTATATCTGATAAATATACCTGTAGACGAATCAAGTAAACAAAAAGCAAATCTTTAAAAAATATTTAATGAAATATATTTCATTATTTATAATAATACTATGTCATACACGATTTTTTATTAAAAAAATAAAGAGTCCAACAATCCTTCTAGTAAAATAAAATGTCTTATAGAATATTCGAATGGGCTCATTACAAGAATGAGCGAATTTTATCGTGCCAATTTCATTTTATATGAAAAAACATCACTTTTAGTGGGCCAATATAATAAGGGCCGAGAGCTAATCGCCTTGCAAGATAATAACCAATATTGGATACCGACATGGTTGAATCACTTCACGCTTCGCCAATATCGGAAATACCAGTGATATTCAAACTGTTATTATAATACATAAAATGTTTAGTTTAAAAATATGTATTTTATAGTAAATAAAGGAAAATTATAAAGCAATGTTAATATTTCGAAACATCATCATATAATTATCACGTCAGCAGCCCTTACTGGAGCATATGGAGCATCACATACCGCCACACAGATCTTTCAGCTGCTATGGTTATCGCCTCGTCCCATATCACCGCAGCTTCCCGCAGCTTCACTCAGCGCATTATATGTATAGTTCCTAACACGTTTTAAAACAATACGAGCCTATATATTTACTGAAAGGCATGTTCTTTTTCAACATCCGAAGAGTATCTCCGCTATCATATATGCAACAATATTATTAAAGATAGACGATTTATGGTACAACTGCATAAATGTGTATACCTGTATATTTTAAAAATATATTTTTGACTTTGACGACGAAGTTCGTTTTGTTTAACTTTTGAAGTAATTATTGTATTTTGTTATTGACAGACAAAAATTTTTTTCTTAGTTTTCTTTAAGTTTTAACTGATTTACTTAATTTAAGTGTAATCGTAATTTGCCACGTTTTATATTGTAATTTTTTTATGATTTGATGAGCCGAAAAAAATGTTTTTTTTTTCACCGTTAAAAAATATTTATTATTCATCCCGTCGAAACATCTATCATATATGTATATGATAAAATATAACTTTCTTTTCATATATTTAAGAAAAACTTAATATAATTTAAAAACAGTTGTTTAAGCACATTCTAATAATCAATACAATTTTATGATATTATTTTTTAATTTAGTGTTATTTAAGTATATTAAACTGAAGACAATATTACAATCTTTTAGTAACTCTCAAGTTCATTCCGGTAAATGTTTATACGGCCAAATTTCGTTTGGCCAAAATATATTTCCTACTTTTATGCAATACATTTGATCAGTGTATTACGAAAAATTTTGCAGCAAAATGATCAAGGATACCTGCATTTTTTATAAAGTTAATTGTAAGATTGTGCAAATGTTTTGTTTTTATACTTGTGTTTGCCAGTAAATGAATAAATACTCTACTATAAAATTACCAACGGATTAACTAAAGGTTTAATAGTAAAACACATGTTGGCACGCCTGAATGAATTGAAATGGAAAAGTACATATAATATTAAAAATATGCTTATTTAGGCGACACATAGTTTAGCTACACTGTCCCCACACCGTGCATTATGGTTATGGTCCGGTTTAATCATTATTGCGGACGGAGCCAAGGTGATCGTATACCAACCACACCGGCTCTGTGATAACGCGATAAGCAAATGCTCCCTTTGATCTCGTCGTGATGAAATCATCTGCCTTTACCTGGCGTTGCATTGCTCGCCCCTCATCTGTGCGGTGTGATTCGATGCGTTGCAGTCTGCGGGGAACGGGGTCAATTTGCAACCAAATTGGCCGGACGGGTCGCACGCCAGGTGTCTTGAATTTGATAAGATCGCATCGAATATTGATTGCCGATTTCAATCTTGAATAATGTCGTTTCCAAGAATGACACTTAAATGCATCGCATCATGTGATATGGATTCATGAATAAACTGAAGAAAATCTCAGCTTGTTAATGTAAGAGTGAATCATAAAAATGTGTAATTTAAATATATTTTGATGAAATTTGTTTTTTTAATGAACAGCTCATATCGGTAATATTTCTGCGATTGATTGAGATGACGATGTGACGTCAGTTGTCCTCATTCAAGAGTCAACAGTGCTGATTTGCAATACGAACAAATCTAATACAAACTTCTTTAAAATGCCTCTTCATTTTTCGAGGTTTTATTATTATGTACGAATATTAACATTAAAAACATAAAGAGTTTTTGATCAAACTGCATAATTATAACTTAATTTTTTTTTAAATAAAGTCTTGTTCTTATTGTCTTATTCTTCTTGTCTTATTCTTGAAAATGAATCTGCATTGGGTTCAAAATGCATACTATTACTTAAAATGAAATATAACTTAATACAATTACTAATTTGTTTTTTTTCTTTCTTTATTTTCATCAACTTTCTATTACAAATAAGCGGTACTAGTCAAAAGATAATAGTTTAATTCTAAAAAGAAAAAAGTTTTATTTTTATTTTGCATTTTTATGGATATAAGTGCCCGAAAATGGTCATACTGGTGTCTTATTTTTGAAAATATATCATTTATGTTAAGTGACATTGTAATAACGTTGTGTGACAAAGAGTAGTGATTTAATAATCTTGTATTTTTTTTTCTTTTTTAATAACAGGCTATGCAAAGGGGTGCGTTAAGTTCAATAGTATTTTAAGATATGAATCATTGAAAAATAGATGATATTTTGTTTTTATATTTTACGTGAGAAGATCAGTAAGAATACCCTTCGTTTCACCAAAAACATTTTTTATTAAAATTTAATTTCTTATTTACACGTTTGTCGAATACTCCCATATTACAATGGCGTATTCGGTTTCTCTTCTTGACAACCATTTCTGGCAATTCCGAACGCCACGGGCGTACGGCTCTTGTCACTCGCGATATGAAATAACCTTTGAAATTATAGATTTTCACCGGGGAATGACACATGCCACTGTCAATGCCTGACTCGGCTCTGTGACGTGACGGTGTAAGGGCCTCATCAGTATTCATGGCCACGGGGCCCGGTGACGTCACAGCAGGGGGCCGCAACCGTAGGGGGGCGCCAAACTGGGAACCTTCCGGTCAAAAATAAAACCCTTGTCATGAAAAAGCGTTATTATCAATTCGCCGGACATGCCATCATAAGGTCGGTTCAGTTGAATAAAATATGCTTCTTTTTTGCGCGCGCTAAAAATACTTTCTTGGCGAGCTTTTTTCGCATCGTTATTTCTACTCTTCTTATTATCAAGTCTGACGTTTTCGTTATAAATCAGAGCGATGGCCAAGTACGTGAAGAGTGTACAGTATTTTAATAGATAAGAGCGTGCAGTAGTAAAATTGAGTTGAACGATGTATATAAATAGCTGCCTCTTGGCAAAGATGCGTGAATTTCATATTCTTGGTGGAATCTTGGTATAAGTCAAGGAAAGCACGAAAGAAACTTTTGAGCACGTTGTTGTGATATAACTATAGTCATGTATTATGTTTTCTATTCACTGAAAGTCATTGTTTTAGAATATTAGGTCGTTTTTCCTCAAAATGAAATCTTGAATAATTGAAACGAAAGTATTTTTTTCAATGCATTACGATTATGCTTACAAAAATAAATTACGAAAATAAAAAATATGTTATCTTTATTAAATGATAGCAAACGTTGGGAAAACCTGTCATGGCAACATAAAATGAAAAATAAATACAATTTTTATTCAAATGAAAAAGCTATAAAGGACATTACTTACAAATTATTTTGCTGAGCAAACGCGTATATAGTCAATAATCAAGACGAAGAAGTATTTTACATTTTATAAGCTTTATATATTTTTATTTATATCCTTAAAAAAAAAATATGCACGGTATACAATAATTAAAATTTGTGATTTCAAATTTAAATTTTACTAAAAAAAACAATTTAAAAATAATCGTTTATTAATTAATTTAATAATAAAAAAAAATCCTTATTTTAAGATAATTTTATTACTGTAAGTAAATTCACTATTTTCTTTATGAGTACTTTAATTGAAGTAATTGACATCTCAAAAGGCACTTCTAAATATTTAAACAAAAACACTTTATGCACTTTTCTGTTCCAACCTTTCATGACAAATGACATGAAAAACTGAAACAGAAAACGTTTTATTAAACGGTGAAGGTATCCGGTACACCGCGCACCTCTTTGTTATAACCCCTCCTGAAACCACCCCTTTAGACACTCAGCAATTTTTCAGCCCCTCGCCATCTCCAATCTCCTCAAACAGGAAAGTTATCTATTAACAGTTGATAAAAATAAATGTATTCTCATCAACCTTTCTTTATACAATATATCCGTCTCTCTTTAAAGGTGAACGTAAGAGCGGTGTAGTTGCGAGGAACAGGGCATCGTCCGCCCGAGGCGTTCTTTACATATTATTTTTGCTTTGCAATGAAAACCTCACATTTTATTTTAATTTCGTTCTGAATGGTGTTTTTTATTATTTGTATTTTTTTCATTAAGAAAAACACTTAGTTCTCGAGTATAAAAAAGAAGAAGAAGTATTGCGGATCTAAGAAACTAAGCTCATTGACTAGAGATTTTCTCGGAATTTTACTAAAAAATCCTTTTGAAGGTGATGTTAATAATATAAAAGCAAAATACGCTGGTTTTTTAATAACCAGAGTATTTGAAAAGTTATGACATTAGAAATTAATTATCTCATTTTTATTATACGAGTATAACATATTCGTTTTTGAGTTGGGATAATTGCCATAAATTGGCATCGCCGTTACTCGTGATCTAAGTCTAGTCTTAGCTCAGCTCTTTTAAATATACGTCCACTTTGTGTATTTTATGTATTGATTGTGTCGGTTTATTTTTTATTTCTTCTCCTTATTGTATAAATCTTTTTTGAGAAAATGGTTGCTACTGATTTATGCAGCTACTTTCATTAACATATATATCCTTTTAAATCTGCTAACAATCTGGTATAAATGAAAAATATGTCAATTCAGATTAATCTTGCTTCGTCTTAAGTCATCTCTGTATAGAAATATCCGCTGTGAATTATTTTCAGGCATCTATCCAAGTAGTGTTCTCGACCGATAAGATATTGATGTTTTATTATTTATAACAAATCCAAATTTGATTATTTATCGTTGATCTGACTTAAATGTATTAAACACGGTCGAATGTTTTTTTTTTATAAACGACGGTGATAATGTTTTCAGGAATATCAATTTTTTTGTTTCAAAATATCAGGCTCACTAAAAAATGTATATTACTAACGTCGCAAAAAAACAGTTTTAACAAAACTTCGTGACATTATCGCAACCGATAAGCGACCCATTTGCCTGTATCGTAGAAGAACGAAGTCATGAAACTATCTACGTTTCGGTTCCTTCTGAATACAAAGACTATTCCACAAAGTAATTTTCTTATGTACTTTCCCAAGATACAGTCTGCTTGAAATCAGAGTACGGGATATTTTTTTTTCTCAAACTTTACAAGATTCCAGAATATCTATAAAAAATTCTCGCAATAATTTTAACCTTTTAATATACAAGTATAATCAATATGACCATGAGTTAGAACTTTTAACTATCGCTGAAGATCATCGACTTGATGCCTAAAAAAGTTAAAATAAATAAAAAAAAGTGAAAAATTTCAATAAATTACCTTCTTTGGTGTGAACCATAACCTTTGCCTGCAAAAAAGTTAGGTTAATGTATATTTATTAAAATGAGTGATATAAAAGAATCACCTGTTAAAAATGCCCATTTTCAGTGCATTTGCTATATATATAATCGTGTCGGAAACAACAGGGTCAGATCCTGTCTGCCCAGAAGTGGGCGACGTCGATGGCGTTACTTCTGGCCATCATCAGGTCTTCCTGGGTGCAGCCACTCGGGCACAGCGCACACTCCAGAAGGTGTGACAGGGTCTGCTCCACGCCGCAGTCACATTCAGTCGGTCCGCTGTAAAACTGCCAGGCCCTCATTTGTGTCCTCGTCTTGCATACTCCGGTCCGAAGTCTGTTAAGGGACCTCCATATATTCCACCCTTGGTCATGTCCAGGGGCTAGGTCCTCTTTCGGGGCAATCCAAGTATTCCCCTCAGTTGCGCTTCTCCACATGTTCAGCCGCAGGGTGGCCTCAGGTATCTCCAGTTCCGTTGTCGACTGTAGGAAACTTCTTCTTGATTTGCTAATAAATAGTGTATGTATAAATACAGGATTTTGTCTAGGATCATATATTGTAATATACAAAATAAACATTTTCGTTACAGTGTACTATTCACTTTATCACAAAAATTATTTTTAAAAAATAGAACATTACCTTGCGATGCCTTCCTTGAAGCAGATCAAAATGATAATTTAAGTGTCCGAACAAAGGTGATTCAAAAAACAATTGGTTTTATTTTGAGCATCAAACCTGAATTGTATTTCTTAAGATATCATATTTGCATTCAATTTAAGTCTGACGATATAAAATAATTGAGTCTTCTTTAAAAAATGTCATTCAATTGAAATTCGATATTCATAAATATTTTTTTATTTCTAAATATTTGTTCCTGTCCTTTGTAGTACAGTTCAATATTTTTTTTGCTTCCAACAAAAACGTTAAAATAAATATGCTTTGTAGGTGTAATTTGATTAAATTCTCCATTTAAAACAAATGGTTTAAATCTCGTGAGTACCGCTTAACACCAAATATTTGTTTATTAAAAACGAACAAATATATGTAAAGATATAAGAATAACCTTTTTTTTCAACTCTTCCGGATCTTGAATGAAATGAAGACCATGGCAGCAGACAGAGCTTTATGATGGGATATATTGATGACTATATACTTCAGCTACGAACTGCATATAAAACTTTGATAATAATTATGTGACTTTTACTTATCAAAATTCTATATATAGCCATTATTGCTATCATAATCAGGTGATAATTTGGAATTTCCTGGATACCAAGTCTCGAACAATGAGGGTCTCAGCATAATCAAGGAAGATTGGCACCTAGTTAGAACCATCTGAGACAGACGACGATGGATCAGTCACATCATGCGCCACAATGGTCTTCTTCACGACATTGTGGAAGGGATGGTTGAGCAAGTGTTCGAGGACATGAGTTGTGGCTCTTCTGCTGAGGTGAAGAGGGTTGCAGAGGATCAAGAGGAGTGGAGTTTGAGATGCAAGATTTTGTTGCTGCAAACCAATCCACCAGTTTGATACTACGAAGAAGAATCAGGTGAAAAGTCTATAAGGTTAGGGGGAGCTTTGTTTGAGACTTATTAATAATCCATACTTAAGCCTACACCTCATATACCAAATTCATTGTTATAATAAGCTGCAATGAAATATTTTTTTTATATATAAATGAAAGTTATGTTAGTTTATACCATTTATAAATCAACAACAACTGTACCGATTTTCATGATTCATGTTTTTTTTGGATTTTTCTTGATATTGAATATGAAAAAACACAATAAAACATCGCAAAAATAGAAAACAATAATATAATATCATTCATTTTGTATGAAACGGCCTATTTAATTTATCCTGATTTCAGTAGAAGGCATTGTGTGGTGTATCATTTTTAACTTCGTGTTTGTTCAAATAATGAAATTTTAACTCATAATATTTTGGTTCTTGGACTCTATTGATAATATACAGTTTGATATCATAATGAGCTTACATATTTTTTCTGAGATTGCTGCAACGTGCGATGAGTCAGCTCGTACTAAATAAAAATCTATTTAATAATTGAATTATGAACTATATTTAACGTGTCTACAAAGTTTTTCTAATAAAGGTATATTATGACGGTCACGTAATTAATTTTGGATTTTGGGAAAAATAACCCATATCGCTATTACTTGTCTTTTTAAATACACTCTTTCATAGCTTAGAACATTATATTACGATATCTCATTTCATATTTTACATAATATTACTGGCGCTGTCTCGAGCCTCGGAGGCTTCGGAGAAGGAAATAAGTAGGCAGAATTATAGGCTGTCGTTAACGTTCGACAGAGAAGGAAAATGTATTTAGATAAGCTGGGATCATTTGGTAAGAGCCGATATTTTATTATGCATAGGGTGACTTCTACGCCTTCCACTTTTTGTATACTAAATTTAATATTACATTGATTTTTTTTTTCAGTTATATGTTTATATTTTTAGTTTCTTTATTTATTCCTTATTCATTCATATTTTATAATATTGTAGATAGTTTAAATTCAGCGTTAAAAAACAAATTAATAGATAGAACGTACATTTTACATCTTTAATACAGGCAGAATTTAACTCCTTAGAGCAGGTGGTATTAAATGTAGTTCTCCTTTTTTTTGATACTAGTTGCATGTTGAATTATTTTATGGTCCACAAAAAAAAATAGCTGCACACGCAAGGGAGCTTGAATTTGCCTCACTTTTTCCAATATTAGTTAAGAAATACCCATTAAACATTTTTTGTGGCACACATATTTTTTTTAGTAACTTTATATTTAGTTAATATTGGTGTAAGATTTTATTCATTATTTTAAAATAAAAAGTCTGTGTAACTTGGGTATATTTTTCTCCCGAAACTCGTGTGCTTCAAAGAGTCAAAATGCTCCGCAAGCATTTGTGTTTTCTCTCATATGTAAAATAAATCTGTTCAAAAACAGATAAATAATCAAATCCGTTATAATGACTATCTACGGGCACTATAAGCTTACTAGCCAACCCAGTATAGTCTCTTATATATCATAATTTGCGATGGTCAAATGCCCTTTATAAATTAGATACTCTCTTAATTTCGTTAATATAAATAAAAAATATTAATTACAAGCGCCTATTGGTTACCTCTATGCCACAATTGTAATTGTTTTTTTTATGCATACATAATTGCATAATAACAATTATAAAATTAATTCTAATTAAAAAAATAATAAATTAAAATTATTTAGTTTTGATTGACAAATTAAGTTGTGAAAAAAAACTAAATATTTTTAATTTATTAATTTTTTAATTAAAATTAATTTTAAAATTATAATTATGCAGTTTTACCAAGTATTGTCAGTTGATAACCTTAATGTTATAACTTTTGAAACAAGTGAAAAATGCATATAAATCTCAATTTTCGTTGTGCTTCATGGCCACCGCAGTACACTGGAAGATTTATGCCGTCGCAAGGGAAGTAGTAATGTGTTCACATGAAGAGTGGAGTGCCAATAATCGCACATATAAAAACCAATGACTGTCATCTGATACTGTCGCACTTAAAGCGAAATGATATTTGCATTCATCAGCTTCTCTTTGCTAACCAAATGACGATTTTTCAATCATTTTTCTTTCCAAAGGCGGCATTCACGAGGCGAAATTGATATCGTATTAATTTACTTCTTGGGGCTTCTATATGATATTATGTTGGTCGTCAATATTCAGATGAATTTTTCTTTTAGAACGTAATTAAATTATGGTATTGATAATCTATTACTCATTTTTGCTTGAGATGATTCATTATTTCATCTTTAAATTAAATTTTCTTTGATCTGCCTATTTTTTAGTTTTTTGGTATATTTTTAATTTTGAACATTTAAATAATCAAATATTTTTAAGTATAATTTTATATAAAACAATCATTTCAAATCACGTTTGAGATAAGTTTTAATTGTAAAAACCGCTATCAGGATCATATTAGTAAAAATGTTTTTTATACCAATTGAAACATATTAAATGGGGTATTAAAGTAATTTGAGATCACCTTATTTGAAAATAATAAATAAGCCTAGAAGATAAGAATGATGATTATTTTCAAATAGAAATTGCTAACATGTCGATAAAAAATGTCAATATAATGCAGAAAAAAACATGAAACGTTAGTGCGAGATACATGCTTTTAAGGTAGGGACAAAAACATTAAATTAAAAGATTTTGTGATTTCTCTTATGTAAACAATATCTGATAAACTTATCATATAATAATAATAAAAAATAAATGAAAAAAAAACACTAAGATTTAGTCAAATATAAACTAATAATTAAAAGTTATTATACGAGTATGTTACATTTAGTAACTAAAAAAGGCAAGTAGTAAAATAAAAATATAATATAATAACTGTAACAAGAATACGCATAACTTATTTTAATTTAAGTGTATGCTTTGAGATAAGTTTACAGTATTTAAGATTTTTTTAAATACAAATTTATAGTCAATAGTAACTATTCGTTTTGAATAAAAACAAATCTTCCGTGCAATGTACGTGCTTTTTCTGCCATTCACTTACAAAAAATACTTTTAAGTAGTCGTTGTAAGTAATTATTGTTACATAGTTGCCACTGAAGTACTTGATGTAACTTGTTATATGAACAAATTTTATTTTAAATGGTTTATATTTAATTCACAAACAACTTTGATTATGATATTGTGGCTTTTGGGTTTAGCCGTGTGTGGCGCCATTGCAGGGGTCTTCTTCAGGGGTGATGACACAAAAATTCGCCACACACGTCTTAACCCAAAAGCCAAAATATCAAATCTGTCCGTGAAAACCTAAGAAGTTAATTAACTTTGATTATACCTGTATATTTCAATTAAGTAAGTTATTTTACATTTAACGCGAATTTTCATTCCTCAGCGTAGGATTTAGGCGTTCATATCAAAGATTTTTTTCATGAACGAATTTACACGCGATAAACTTTTTTATTGTAATTGCATTGTCTTTGAAAATTGTGCCACAAAGTTTCGAGGTTATTCAGTTTAAGCGCAAAAGATTTTATAAGAATAATCTTTCTTGCGTAATTTGAAGCACATGTGTGGGGATGTGTGCCATTAAAAAGTTTCAGCCTCTTCCGAGAATAATCTTTCTTCTTCCACAAGTCCACAATATGTTATTCCACGTACAATTACACAAAGGAAATTGGTTTTCCACCTAATACCCACATTGTTCGGCGCGAGTTCTTTGACTTACATCGAATTAAAACTTTTACCATACGGCTATTAGAATTGTTCTAGAGAAGTTTTGTGAATTTTCTCATAGCTACATTACAGAGTTTCGCAACTATAAACATACTTGCCGGGATGTTAAGATTTGAGTATTAGCAAATTGCAAAGCGGAATATTATCTTAATGTATTTCCACAAGACTTTGCGCGAAGTCTTTGACGGATTCTGCCATTATGTTCTGAAGATTACTTACGATTTAACCAACCATAATTTTAAATATGTATTAAGTGAAAATATATTAACCTTATTATTATCATACATATAGTCTACAACGAATACTTGCAAATTTCTTAAATTTAAATTCTCTCTTTAAATTTCTTTTATTTTGTAATTTTACTTTTTTAGTATAATATATATATAAGAAAGGTACCAATGTCAGAAAGCTTCAAAAATTGCAATTGTAGTTTTTGCTGTTCTAGGGCAATAATACGAATACTTTAAAGTCACCACAATACTTTACAATTCTTAAATACTCTTAGAAGATAAACCTTCAACTTATCTTCGATTACAGCAGTCACTCTAAGGTAAAAATAAATTTAAAAAAACTCTAACCCTATCTAGATACCATCTGTGACTTTTTATTTGTGAAAATAGGAACTTTCTAGTACTTAACTATCTAATAAATTTTTCGATACCATCCTAATTTTTGTTAAGTTATTAAGTTGTCCTGGTTGAGCGTTAAAAATTCTTTTGGTTTTGGAAGACTCTACTACTCGAAGAAGGTTTAATTAAATAAAACACATTTGTACATAAAATAAATGAAGCTTTATTTCATATCCTTATATTAATTTCACAAATATGATACATGATTCAGTTGGATTCAAAAGCTTTCAAAGTGAAATGTTACATTATTTAGACTTATTGTTATTTCTCATTAAATATTTCTTTTAATTTCAAGTTCAAGCCCAGAAAGTAAGAAGTCACAAGCAGGAGACTCAATACCGACGTATTTATTTATTAAAAAAAATAGTTTCATATTCTTACTAAATGATTGAGTATTTATTTATCTATACAAAATATAAGACTATACTATCTAATAATAACATTTTATGCTTATTGTAATAATAGAGGATTCGGCAAAACATATTTCATTTGAATAGAAAAAAAGACGGATGATGAATATTTATTTTTTGCGACATGAATAGACTTTTATTAATAAAATATAATTTTGAAATGTAAAAAAAAATCAGTTGGAAGAAGGCAATTTAATAATTTAACACAATATGTAGACAATATTTCAATAATTGTATTTAAATACAAAACTTTTCATTATAAATAACAAATAAAGCGTCTTATTTTTATTTATGTGCATAAATACCTTCAATTACAAGTTTTTTTTTATAAAATTAAGTCATGTTGGTTGCAATAAATGTCCTTTGTGTTATTCTTCAAATATTGTGATGTAAATGTATCTGAAAGTATGAAAAAAGTAAATATACTTTTTTTCGAAAATTTACGTGATAATAATTAAAGCATTCTTAACGTACTCGTACCCTTGATTTTTAGTAAATAACTAATCAGTTTGCCGTTTTTTTAAGCACTGTCATTTGAAAAATTGAATGTGTTTAAAAGTAAAATAAAATTATGTTGTATTATCAATAACTGTTTTAATTTCATACGATAAGAATTTTAAGAATATTAATAAATTGTATCACTCTCTCATATGAGCTCAGGAAATGGATCATATTTCCGGGTACCAATAGGTTTATATGATTAATATACTGCCCATCATTCTGAAGATCCATCAAATACATTGTATAAAAATGTTATTTCTGATGACAAAAGAATGGTAGAAAGTAAAGATTTTTTTATTGATTTTGATGCTGGTAATTAAAGGAAAAAATAATCAACTTGACAGTTTTAAGCAGTCCAGGATGATGACCCGATTTTTTTGGACAATTTAATTGATTTTTTTAAATGATTATTAAATTACCGACAATTGCTATCTATTTGAAACTTAAGCTTAAATATATGTTTATTATCTGTCACGAAGTTAGCATTTTACATCTTTTAAATTTGATTCCAATAAGAGAAACTTATAGTTACAGGATAAACAATTCATATACGAGTTATATTGAAATGAGTTAGAAAACCTTTGCAATAGGACTTCTACGATATTTTTTATCTTGACTTAGAAAATATATTAGATCATTTAAATTAATACTTTATATTGTTCACAAAGTATTTTGTAAGCCATATTTATTGATTCTACAAATTAAAGATAAAAATACATAAAATTTGTAATATTCTATGTATTTTTATCATTTTTCATATTGTTGTGAGAAAAACTGTTAACTATACAAAAAAATTTTGGAAGAATAAACTCTCATATTGCTTCTCAAATATATTGCTACTATGTATATTTTTAAATTAAAAGTAAAATAAGAGTTTAAATGTTCATAAACCTTCTCATAAATGTATATTGTAGATAAATACTCGTACTTAACTCTAACAGTGTTTGCACGAAAAAAAGTTTTTCAAAAGGGTTCTTTTATTAGAATCAAAATCAAATATTTTGATGGTACTTTCGGTACCAACACTTTTTTTTTAATTTTATATAAACTTTCAATTCACCATAAACTTTCATTTACAACTACGTGTTGATTATATAATAAAAATATTGGATTATATTTTTTATTTACAATATTTTTTTGATACATGTGTGATTCAGTATTACTACACTATATTTATTAAGCTATCTGGATTTTACATTAGAAAAAATACATAATATGTGCTTTTTAATGCTTTTATACAGGCAAGCAACTACTCAAAATAAACAACTTCAAATTATCATAAACTTAATTATAAAATAAAAAGTTATACACATTCAAAATATTCTTTAAAAATAAATAATTTTGTAGTTTACTCTTAACTAGCTTCATTCTTAAAAAAAAAGTATGTTTTAAATAAATTTCATATCAAATTAAGAACAAATATTTTACTGACTACGAATTCGGAATCAAAATTTAATAATCAGCATGAAACGTTTGTGTGAAAAATCCTTAATATACGGGTTTCCAAGATCAGATCCAGTTATTAATTCTGAAAAAAAAAAATATATTTTCAAATATTCGTCAAAGTAAGTTGCAGAGTGCCAAATAATTATTTGAAGTCTACAGTTAAGCAACAAAAATAAGGCTTTCCGCTTATTTTAAGCGGAAAAACTTATTTTTATATTTTATAAACGTTTTTTTGTGTTACATTTTTTTATTATTCAATAAATTTAAAAAACATATTCACTTCGATTCCGTGACTTTGACAACAGTTTGGTTTATTACTTTATTTTAAATGGTGAATTCATAATAATTTTAGAAAATAAATAAATAAAACTGTTTTTGTACACTAGATCAACATATTTTAACCAAATAATTTTTGTAATAAATCCTTTATAATTTGTTAGATTTAATTTTACATATTTAATAATACAAATAATTACTTAACTGACTGGCAAATGGATATCATACATAGGAATTGTTTACTGTGATATTATTTAAATAATTATGTGCATTTATTTACATCATTTAGGCCTTCGAAACTACTGCACATAAGCTTTAAAACAATAAGTTATTTTATACGTAATGTTTTTTATTTAATATTAAATTATTGGTATTTCACAAAAAATAAATAAAGTATAGAGTTGTTTTACTCTTTTTATGTAACACTTATTTCTAAAGTTTACATATTTTATGTACAAGCGATATGCAGTCATTGTTTTTTCTTCGCAAAAACATGAAAATGGTATTTTTTAACTTTTTCGTTGGGGAAACCTTCAAACCTTTTATGTGTTTTATTCAACATAAAAGAAATAAATAATTACAATAGTATTCATAAATTTAATTCTTAATCATAAAAAGCATTTTAACTTACAAATTTCTTACTAGAAATAATTCTATGGTAATAATCAATAAAGCAATGAATTTTCACAGAAATTAATAATTGCACCAAATATAATTTTAATTATTAGGCACTTTAAGATTTTGGAAAAAGCTCATCAGGAAAGTTAAGTATGTACAATATGTTTTCAACAAAATATAATCAAGTAAATAATATTTATGCAGTAACTATTTTAAAACTGTGTTCGGTATTTCAAATTAAAAATACCGTATATATTATACACCGTAAATAAAAAAAGGCTTTCGCTTAAAATAAGAAAACACTTATTTTCATTAAAATTTAAATAATGTACTGTTTATCATTCTATGATAACATCAAAATATTACATTATAAACTAAAGAAACTTATAATTATTTTAAAGTCAGATAAAAAAAAAATAAAGAAAAAAGACTGGATTCAAGTTTTGAATTATTTTTCTTTTCTTACGACACTTGAATTTTGACTCCCAGGCACTTTTTTTTTTAAGTTTTTGATTACGAAACATTTTATAAAAAAACCCAAAATAGAGTTTGTACTCGAACCTTAAAAATCCTCAACGAAATTAATATAATTTGCAAAATCTCGACGTACCGATTCGATTTACAATTCTACCGAATATTAAACATACTTGGAATATATGGTTATCTGTAATGACGAATGATTTGAATGTATATTTTAAATAGCATTCAATTGTGTTGATAATGTCAAAAATTGCTGTGGTAGAAACATAATAAAAAAAAAAAAGCCATACCTGGCATTTTTACCATCAAACAGACATTTCTTTACGCGCATTATTTAAATTATCATCTTCAAACCCAAACGATTCACACCTGGAAGCATTACATTTTTATATCAAGAACAAGCTTATTTTAAAACATTGTCAAATAATTCATCAAATAATAAAATCAACTTTTAAATTATCCATTTTTTGACGCCATCATTTACAGTCAGATGTAGTGAAATGAGGCGCCGGAACATTTCTATTACGTACAGCAGGATTTTGGCGTCTCAACTCTGAAACAAACATAAACAAAATATTTTAAAATTATAGTCATCACCATTCCATAACTGATCAACTAACTGCAGCACAAGCTCGTTACATAATAACAAAATGCCAGTTTAGACAAATATTAGTTTCGACATGACCTCGCAAGAAAATGGAAGTATTAAAAAGATTATCGTCAGTTTTCTATGGACTGAAATAAGACGAATGCTGCGATAATGCTGAATGCTAAAGACATAGAATTGTAAAGGATATATTCTTATGTAGAAAGCTTCCTTCTAGGAATGAACAGTTATGATGATGTTGATATTTTTTTACGTATTATATTTAAATTGTTATTCAAAAAACATCAGTTGATATATAGGCCAGTTGTTAAATTTATTCAATTGACGAAATAAAAAAATTGGTACATATGATACTCGGGAGGTATTATTGATTGACGTATTATTATTTTGAAATAAACCTTAAATAATGTTGTATAAAATTTATATTTTAGTAAATAATTTAATTAAAACGCTATCTACCCTACAGGTAAAATTTGATAATATTAATTATGCGGAAAACGAAGGTGGGTACTGTATACATTAACGGTAATCGCATTTTCGCAAAGCTGATATTAATTAAGGTAATTGGTAACGTAAAACGCCCAATGACTGGTAATATAATTATCATTAGCGTATTGATCCACCAGGCGGCCTCCGCTAATTAGGTTAATTGAAAATTGTAAAAGTATATGCACTGTGCTAAAATAAGAAGCTTTCGATATGGAATATTTACTCCTGAATCGGAGCATGTAACTAGCAAAACTCCTTTATTATCATTTTTATTTTACAGAATTATGCAAAAGTAATCATGCTATTTTATATGCTTTCCGAGAAAACAAACGAAAGATCTTTACAGATAATGTCTTGGATTTTAAATTGTTTTCTTTTAGAAACTAATCATTTGTTTATTTTTTATTTCATTACTTAATGGCATTGTCTAAAAGCCCAAAGATTTATTCACAAATGGGTCCATGAATTCGCAGGTTGACCTGTTGGAACAAAATAATTTTTGAGACTATACAAAGTTAAGTGAAAGACCCAAACAGTAAGAATAGAGACAAAAATGTCTTTTCAATGTTACAAGGACAGCAAAAAGAAGTAACGTATGCATACTCAAAAATTTTAATGGAACTTCAGCTATAGTTGGTTTTATCCCTTAAACTGATTTGGATTCTATTAAAAAAAAACTCGAATAGTATGTAGAAATGGTTCAAAAAAATGTATTTCACCAGAACGAGGGAGCTCTTTTAAGGAGAAAATTAATATAATGAAAGTTAAGAATCATTTTGAGCCGCAAAAAAAGCTCCAATGGATGAGTGCAAAGGCAAAGAATTTGGAAGGCTAGAATCTCATTTAAAGAACTTGTTGAACAGTGCATGGGCATAAAACTATGAAGAAAGTACACAACTAAAATGCTTACCTGCACTTGGACACGAGCATATCTGTTTCACCCAGCGGGCTTGTTGCTAGGCGATCTCTTGTCTCTGCCCTCTCTAACCGCTTTGCCGATATTACTTGAAGACTTCTAGATATTATAAGCTTACCTGAAAATAAACAAATACGTTAAATATTTACAAAACATTGTGAGAAAATTTATTTTATTATATAAACTTGTAGAGCAATTTCCATAAAAATTTTACAGATTGATTGATTTTATTTTGCAAACTTCGTAGCGAGCTTGCTCACTCTATGATTCTGAAGTAATGCTAAAAAAAGTCAACATTGCAGTAAACTTAAACAACTAAAAGATATTAAATTTTTATATGGAGGATCTATTCAATTGAATAACAAACGATATTATTTAGAACCTATTATGTTATTTATATTTGTAGAATTCAATGCAAGATTCATGTCTTAAATAGATAAATATTTCCATGTTGTTTTAACGTCAATTAAACTATTTTTACTTTGCTAGAATATTTTGGCTTAAAATTTTATGAATGTTACATCTATTCCAAACATGTTTCCGTTAAAGGTGAAACCGCGAAGTTTTAGCACTTTAATTTACAGTGCTTAATGTGATCAATATTAAGACAAAATAGGAAGTATTTATCTTTTTAAAAGCGAATAACCTTTTCGCATATTCCCATATACAAATTTTGTAAGATATTAAATTTTAATATTTATTTAGTTAAAAGCTATGTGTGTACGCATATTAAGTACATTATTTACTTAAAATAAATTACGCTTAAAAAAGTGTCACGCAAATAAATGAAGTTTGTAAAATTTGAAATAAAAATGTCAACGCCAGAAAATTAAATTCCCATTCAAATATCGTTGCAAGGGTAATGTATAATTCACGTGCTGTTGCATCGCCAATTGGTGCTTCATTATAAAACGTTTCGTATGAAACTTTAACCCGATTTGGAATTGCACATAACCCACATCGTCCATCATGTCAATCCTTTGCGCGACACGCGTTTAATTATTTCATGGCGTGGAAATTTTCTGCAAATCGTTGGGCGCATTAGGAACGTCAAAATGCAAATGAAACGTCGCGTCGGGCGGCCATTTTCGCTGAAACTGGGACTCGGCAGTGCTTTAAACGCGATTAGTATCGCGTTTAAAACTTAATACCATTATTGTCTGTAATGAAGTAATTTCTAAAGAGTCACAATTCACACCGTTGAATCAAAACATTTATATTTTTACACTCTAATATGTCTGTGTTATCATTATAAAGAGAGTTGAAGACGTCATACATATTGTCATGTAAACGTCACAGAATGCAGAGCCTTTGTAAAATGGACGTGCGTCTTAGTGAGAGATTATTAAGACACTTAATTAAAAAGCGAAAGAATAATAACTTAACTTAGTAAAGCCAGCAAAATGTCAAAATGAAATCAAATATCTAATAAAAGAAGCACCCTGCAGCTGACGGGAGGTAGTCCTAGCACGGTCTTTGGTAATCGTGCTTTCAGCTTCGCTGCACCAATGGCCTGGAACTCACTACCGGAAAGCATAAGAGAGCTTAAAGCGGAGGCATCCTTCAGAAGCAGACTCAAGACCCACCTTTTTACTCAGAGAGGCAAAGAAACGCTTTTGGAATGATCATTCGGTCATAAAAGAGCGCTATACAAATACTAATATAATAATAATAATAATAACATGAATGTAATTTCAATGTAGAATGTCGAATTCCTGATTATAGTCTTTTTAATGTTCCGTTGTGAATTTGTATTGTAGTAAAAATTCTCGTAAATATAACGATATCTATGTTTGTTTACTTTGCAAATAAACGGGTAACAAATTGTACGGCAAGGGTGCAGCAGTAAAGTGCTTTACAGTCGGTCATAATTTGTAAGTTAAGAGCTTTTGTCATAAAATGCCGTTTTGAAAATTTAATTGCTTAGTATATACTCCTATAGTGTCCACGTTACAGTTTAATATCCAAGTTGCGTCGATGTCTCAATTTTGAAAGCTCACGTCATGGAAACAAAACATTTTGACGCATTGAATTGCTCAATCGTAACTACAATAACGTATTTATGTATAATATAATATTATTCTTGTAATAAAGTTAATAGTATTGGAAACTTACATCGTTCAAATATACAGTGCTTGTATTGCCTCCGTTTTTAATAACCGTCGTTATCTTTGTATTTCACCAAAAACCAATGCAACCGTATAAGAATTTTCAAAACTTATGTCTGCGTATAATACTGATGGGGGGAAAAGGGTTATGATGGCTTAAAATTGTGAGAAACAAAGAGGTGAGACTGCGGACAAAGTGGCTTTTCATACTACAATAAGTCAAGAGACAAAGGTAGACCTGATTGGCACATTAAGTTTGCATAGCACAGGATGGCATAAACACAACTGTCTTTTTCCAATCCTCCTCGGCTCGCACCGTCCTGTAGGACCATTGGGAACTTTACATATAGTGTACTCGAAGGGTCTCCGGGAAGCAGAGCTGACATGGAATGAGGCAAGGACTATGACGGCTGACATAACTTTGTGGTAGCAATTTGTAACGACCATATGCTCCAATTAGAGGAAAGAACACGATGATGATTAGGATGATGTAAATATTTTAATAATTTTATATTTTTATGCTGAGATGTTGAAGTCATTTAAAAGATCTTATTAAGAAAGAGATTATTTTTTAATATTAGTGCTAGAACATAAATTATAAAATGCGATACTTTCAATTATCATTAATTTTATCAATAGCTCAAATACATGAATTTTAATTATTGAATAAAATAAAAAATATTACTTAAATAAACATATACTATACATAAATATAGTATATTTAAGTAATAATAATATTGTAATATAGTCAATGATCTATAAAGTTAGATTAGAATATTGAAATAACAAAATAATATTCTAATAAAAATTAAAAAAATCATAAAATAAAAAATAAGTGAAATAACTCAGTAATATGCGCATAACTTACTAAGATATATAGCTCAAGCAAATGATCTTATGATTCATGTTTCCTAAATGAATTAAAATATTTTTAGTTCAGCAATTAAAATATCAAGAACCACTGGCAAACAATAATTTATTTAATAATAGTATTTCTTATACGGTTTTGAGTACCCAGTTTTATTTCTTACTTGATGTGTTTTAAATTACTATCAAAATATTAACACGCCCCAGATGCAAATTGCCTTTTAAGCTCTATTTCCTTGCTTTATTATAAAATAGTGAGCTTTTCCCCATTAAAACCGATACAGAAATGTTGCAAAATAATGTACACAACGGCTCGTAATTATTCTTAATTTACGATATGATCCGTGCGGCGTAAATTTTACCAAGTATCAACCATGAAACACAAGCCGATTGTAATAAACTTCATTCATTCAAATTAACACCAGAAACCGTTGGGTTTCTTTGCGGCCTGAAACTCTGAAAGTAATTGAGTCGGCACAGGAAATAAACATGAAGCTTTTTTTCTGGAAAACATTGCATGCTAGGGCATTGTAAAGGTCTCGAACGTGAGCCTGTCGATTTAATTATTGCTTTCTGATGAAGTCTGCGGTGGTGGTACGTAAGCGTTAAGCGAATTATTACTACGTTTTTTTGTCGATTGATTATGTTGCTGGTTAATAATGCATAATAATGTTGTTTTGAACGCACTTATTGGGGCAATCAATTATTTAGAGTTTATTTAGTAATTAAGTGTTATCGATGAATGTTTCATTTGCAATATATTCAATAAGAAATACCACCAAAATAACAAAAAATATGTTTTTTGTATGTATTTTTAAGACTTAACTGATCTATTGAATGTATCAAGAAATGATTTACGAAAATATATTGTAACATTCAAATATATCTTGGAATGCCATCAGGAACTATACATAGAATGTACTTGGCAGATCTGACATGGCGAAACTGTGCCGGCTGACAGAGCTTTGTGGTAGTATTTCGTAAATGTCATATGCTCCATTAGAGGAGCGAATATTTTAATTATTATAATGTAATGAATATTAAAAAATGGGATATGCAATGCTTTATTAACGTGTATCTCATATTTGTTTCTTTGATGCATACAACATTATCAGCTTCGATATAAGTACAGTAAAATATATTACGAGTTTGTATAATATTGATATTGTATTATAAAGCGGAAAATATATTAGTATGTAATGAGTTTGTTTGTCAATTTGCATAGTTATTAATCTGTGCGAGAAGTCATTTCAAATACCTTATTTTATAATGTTTCTACATTGTAACTGTTAATTACAACCTAATACCCAAATGTACAGAACATTACAATGCAGTTATTCGTTCTACGTCCATTAAAGACAATATAACGCTCCGGGCTGAACCGGAGTTGTTAGTAGGGAAGCCTCTGCACTACAAAAGAGTGCATCTGCAGTACGCCCCCTTAGTCACAACACTGCACTCTGAAAGGGGATAGAAAATGCATATTGTCACCATTCCCCGGGCACATCTGAGTGTGTTTTTTCCCGACTCGCCCGACACTCTCCGTATTGTTTTCAAAGGCATGCAAATGCATAGCATTGTACCTGTGCTCCAACCCAGATGTGCCTTCTGACCTATATACAAGACACTGTCAAAACGACAACATTCTATCACGATAATGGTTTAACAAATTTGATTACTTCTTAGTACTTTAAAATACAAAAAAGTCTCTAAAAAATTACCACTTAATAGTTTTTTGAGCTACCATAAATATTGCATAATTCTAAGAAATATTGGCATCCGTATACGTACTTTGTACGTGTACATAATAAATTGTATGCTTTGAAGTAAAACATACACTGACAATTTTTTTGAATAATCGGACTTTTAAATTGAATTTCAAGCGACAATTTTACAATATTGGGTTTTAAAATATGAAATACATATTTATGTATTTTATTTTTTAGTACATATTCTTAGAAAATTTGTGCCACGCCGTATATTTGTTAATATAAATTATAAAAAATAGTATATTGTTTATGAGTAGTACTATTTACATTGTTGTTTTATTACTTTTAACTGTGCCTAATAAACAATAACTTCAACAGATGTCGTAAAATCGCTACTATAAATGTATGTTTGATTGATCAATTTATTTTCTATTACATTGTAAGTAGTAATATCTCAATCAAAGCAAAACAAAGTCTGAAGTGATATAAAACATGCAATAAAATTACGCATTCGTAAATATGTAAATCATATCATGGTTTCAAATATGTAAATCGATCATGGCTTGTGCCAAGGAAAAAAAATACATATTTTTGCGTAGTCTTCATAAAAATGAAAGAAATTATCAAAATCATATTTTTTATTTCAATTCATGTTATATTAGAAGATTGAAAATGATTTATTTAATAGATTTTCTACACCAATTACGATAATTCATTATTCAATGCTTAAATAATATACTTATTTATTTTATTTTCGTTAAAGTAAATCAATATTTTTTTTACTTAAAGCTAGCCCGATCATAATGATTAGAAATCTAGGTCGATTTATAAAAATAAATTATGTCTACGTGACGTAAGAAATGTTGCATTGAGCAGTAAACGAGTTACTAGTTCGAGTGTAAATTTCACACGTAGTGTATTGGAAAATGACCGGACCATCTGTGCACCCAGAAGCGAATGCACGTAGAAGGGGAAGAGTGAACCTTGGAAAGAAGAGAAGCTGGACCTACCACCTCATACCTTAAATTAATCGCGGAATATCCTTGATTATGCAAAATTCAAGTTGATCACATACTTAAAGAGGATTTGAATTCTGACCCCTGTACAGACAAAGAAACTATATTGTCTTATATGGATTTTTTAAACTATTTATTAGAATATTATTATATTATTTCAATATTCTAATCTACTTTTATAGATCATTGACTATATAACAATATTATAATTAATTAAATATACATATACTTTACATAAAAATCTTTAAACTGCCGATATTATTTCTGAATGAATTGATTCGCTTAATTTTTTTTATGTATAGTATATGTATATTTAATTAATTATATAATGTCTTATTTTAAATCTACAAATAAATGAAATTATATCTGTTTACTTAGCCCGTGTTATTGCTTAACGCTACAACTATTATGGTCACTTTACTTTTCTCTATTGAGATTCTTTTAACTTACCCATCATTACATAACCATGACAATCTTTCTTTCATCAGTAGATTCATGGTAGCTTCTTTAACAAAACGTGAAGTATTTGGAATTAATTTTTTTCCAGCATCCGTATTTATATGCTCTTACACGCTATATATTTTTGACTATAAGATATCAATCACATACAAATTAATACTTGTATTCAATCTTATACATTTATCTCACATGCAACGTTTATAAAGGAATATAATTGATCGTAATAAAATGGACTTCAATCGAATGGGGCATAGAATTTAAATTTGCAGTGATGAATCGGTACGACCAAGTGATTAGTTTATTGCGTAAATTGTCTGGTGAATATTTCTGGTAACTTTGCACTCTGAAATAAAGCAGATATTATATTGAATGAAAAAGAGTCTTCTATGTTTGTTGTAAAATATCCAACTATCGAAAGGGTTGGGGAAAGGATGGGCGTCGCGACGCTCAGGCGTCAGAGTAACGGCTTGGATGTGCAACTCCGTTAATTGAGAAAGTATTTCGTCCGTGGAGCCTGCAAATACCTTATGTGCTACGCCATTTTCAGTAGAAAGTTTCAAGTGGTAATATAAACGACGAGGGAACTGCACAATTATCAGCTTAGAACACAGTAACGTATTCTTTCCTTCGTGTGAACGTCATAATTTAAAATTATCCAACCAAAAACATTTTCAACAGTTTATTTTAAAAAGTGTGCTTTTAATATTTAAAACAACTTAGATAATTGAAAAAATTATCTTGTTTTTATATTTTTACATTTCTTGTATAAAATAAAATATATTATTTTTCAAAAATATGTAATTATATATTTTATAGAACGAAAAACGTTCATTTAGAAAGGTCAAATTTGTTTTCATAGGCCTTTCGTGCATGTTGTCGAAGCTGAAGTGGGTGATCGACCAAAACCGCAAGGCATTATGATATTATTATTTGAATTGCGCAATTCTGAGTTACTTCTGATTACTAAAAAATGCTTGACTAAAGTAAAATATAATTTAAAAAATTAAATGAATATACTTGGTTTATATTGAAATACTTAACATTACCTAATGTTCATTAATATTGCTGATATGCAAGTTTAATATGTTTAATTGAATCATATTGTATGTGAGTACATTGTAACAAAAAATCAATTTATCCATTTAATACGTTTCGCGGCCAGGTGCCGATGGAAGACATTTCCATTTATTTTCTTTACCTTTTAAGTAAACTGTGGAACAAATAATAATGTTCATGATTATACTTGTGACATTAATACATAAACCACCGTGTAATAAAGTGTTACAATTTTATACATTTAAACTAAAATAATCACGAATATCCTTTACTTAAACTGAAAAGAAATTTATTAAGATAAACATGTATTACGAAAATTAATAATACTCCTTAACAACATTTCATTTTATTTTTTCACAAAACAATTTATTTTGAAATTTGCTAATACATAAAATTTAATTACTATTAAAATATATATGAGTATACTTTATGTTTACTGAACGACAATATAACACGAACAAGTGTATTATTGCAATGTAATTTTTGATGTTATTTATATACTTAATAATTAAATATACACATATTATATATCAAATTCTTTATAGGCATCAATTCATTCAGAAAAAATATCGACAAAAGCGGGATGCGAATCTGCGAGCCTTGGAACCAACCGTTGCTCTTGTTCGTAAAATAATCCACTCGACTATCACCTGCCCGAACTGGTGCGTGGAATAAGTTGTATTTATACCATTGTGACCATCATAAAACGATAGATGTCTCTATAGTATATATTGAGAGTGTGTATATTATTATTTTTTATTATTCAATAAGTCAACATTTATTCACAGGCTTTAATATTTTTACTTTCCGACAGTCTATTTATTTAAGTAAGAGCCACTTAAAAAAAATACAAAAAAAATAATGATATTATAATTCTAATTCGCACGAATGGTTCCAAGGCTCGCAGGTTCGCATCCCGCTTCTGCCGATATTTTTTCTGAATGAATTGATGCGTATAAAGAATTTGATTTAAAGTAAGTGTATATTTGATTACTAATAATATTGTAATATAGTCAATGATCTATAAAAGAAGATTTGAATATTGAAAAAATAAAATAATATTCTTATAAATATTTAAATTCATTTAAAAAAAAAAAAAAAATTAAATTGCTTTATAAAAAATAATATATTACTGGATTGAGTGGTATATCTCATAGAAGCTATTATTTTGATTTTTGAAATACGTTTTTTGTGTATTTCAGTACAACGATATCGTTTCAAGATGTCCTCCGTACTTTTTATTCCAGGCTCTCCTTGAATCGAAGACGTCTCACTTTTTATACGTCTGCCCCGGGATTCCGGCGAGTGATACCAATAAGGAACTTATCTCAATTAAGGGAGGCTTAAGGCGGCATTAGGTCGGTGCAAAAGTTCCGGTCGTGATTGTGCGCGCGGCTCCCTCCATGCTTGAGAGAAACTTTCCTCATTGTCTGCGCGCTCTATACACCTAGACTTACATCACTTTCATTGAGACGAAGAATAGTCATTCCGTCAAAGTTTCAGGCAAAAACCATATGAAGCTTTCGTTTCTGGCATTTATCAAGAATTTATTGTATATATATCGTATTTAAGTATTTAACGAATCATTATATTGTATAATACAACCATCTTTGATAATATACTCGTACATATTTTCTTAAATTAAAATTATTAGTGATTTCGTTTCATTTCAAAGGATAATTTATATTGAATAAAAAACTATCCAATTTAATTTTAATATACAGTTACAATTTTTTTTCAAGGTGTGTTTATGTTGCTCGACGTTATAACTTTTATTCTACATCCACATTATAGATGGAGCATATGGTCATCGACAAATCACTACTCTAAGTTCTGACAGCATCTATGTTCTACTTATACAAGCTTTGCTTTCTGGAGTGGAACACATTTTTTATTATCAATGCTGACGACTTAACAATTTGGCCAACACCCGAAGCTTGATATTGCTCTCCTGTGGCATTTGTGAGTCATAAATATAATGAAATAGAAAAAAAAGCATTTGTAAGAATTATTCCAAAATGTTTGATATTATGACGATATATTTCGGCTACCCAAAGTAGCTGAAACATGTTTTCATCCAATAAACTATTGCGTAGTACTTGTGAAAATCTTGAATATTTATTTGATTCATGTAATTTTACTGGGAATTTTCGTTTGAATTTATTTTATTTTTTATTATTATTTAAACATATAAAACGTAATATATTTAAAAAACAAAAATATGCTAATTATGTTATTTGTGCAGTTCTATATGCAGTTAACAGTTCAAATACTAGCATTGATAAAAACAATTCCCTTAATAAAAAAACATAAAAATCATTATTCAAATGTTCGTTATCAATAAATTATATGCATCATATGTTATATATGCAATTATTTACGATTTTTTTTAAATGAATAAGCACTGAATTAGCATATAATTAAAAAAAATCGCAAAATATATTTAACAGCACTTAAATAGCTTTAATTAAATAGCAACGATAATAAAATTAAATCATTATTTGATTAAAAACATACATTCAACATCACCATTAATATGTTTATCTGGATTACGCTTGAAGAATTTTGAAGAGAAAGAAGAAAAAACAGCTTCTGTGTACAAACTTTTGTTGCTTATAAAATACTTGTGTTTATAAAGCCGTTATAAAGATTGTTCCGAAAACATCAATTGGCGGGTATGTCCCGGACAGACGGAGATAAAATTTAAACTTTTAACATTTTATTGGTGCCAGAAGTACACTTTTGGTTTAATCCATTTGAGGATATTGCCGTAGTTTGGACTGTTGATGCCAATTGAGCTCCGTAACAAATATAATCGGATCCACGAGGAGCAAAAAAAATACATTTCGTGAAAAAAACAAATATTTTTATGACTTTATTATTGCAATACAAACAGCATTAAATTGAAAATGCCATGAAATTTCAAATAAGCGTTCAGTTAATAATTTACTACTCTCTAAAATGCTAAAATATTCAAGCTTAGGAAGTATCCAGCTTAATAGTTGTATCTTTTTATACCTCTAACGAAAATGGTCAGATTGTTTAACAACTTTGACTCAAATGTTGATTTATTCCACGCAAGAGATGCCCAGTTCAGACATAAGAGCTCCACAAATTTTTTCGTTGAAGTAATTTTGTGGCGTCTTCTGTTAAGTGAGCTATGGAGCTTTCGTGTTTATGATTTTTGTAGGTTTTTGAGTATTATTTGTTGTTTATTATGCAAATAGAAACGTTATTTTTGATAAAATTTATTTTTATCTTACGATTTAATTGTTTTAAAAACATGTAACCATCTTATAATGTTTTTAAAAGTGGAAAATAAGAAAAAGATTTTGAAAAAACTCTGTAACAAGATTGACAAATGGCCAAATGTTTCTCATATACAACAGATGCTTTTTCTTCAAGCCCATTAGGCAGTCATCATAGAGGCTATCGGTAACTATCTATGATATAAATCCATACAAATATAAATACATACAAATAAAATACTTTTTTAAATTTATTCCACATATATTTTTTTGACGACATGTTTCAGCCAGGTCGGGTGGCCATTTTCAAGTCAACTTGAAAATGGCCACTGGAACTGACTGAAACAAGTCTTCAAAAAAATATATTTGGAATAAATTCAAAAAAATATTTTATTTATATCTGATATTATGGAATTCCACCAAGAAATATCGATCGAAAAAATCGAAATAATAAATACATACAGTAGTATGAAAGTAATATTATTATATACGAGCTATATGTGGCAACCAAGTATTCTTTTTTTTACTGCATATGTATATTTTTATAAATAAATATAAAACAACTTACTGCAAAGGCGCCTCGTGGATAATTTTTTCACCACACCACCGAGTGCATTGTCAGTCAAATTGCCCACAGAACGTAAGGCTCTTTTGTAGCGCCTCATAGCTGCCTTTACGCGCCCTCTCTGCAAAAATAAAAATAAATTAATATACTACGATTTACATCGTATAAATTAAAACATAAATTAACTGACTTTATTTGTAAGAAAAGATACCATACGACTAGATTTTTTATTATTATAAATATTTAAGCCAAAGCGCAGACATTTTATTGTATAATTATATTGAACGAGCTTGATTTTCGTTTGCACGCAAGATTTATTTACGAAGATACAGTCTTTTACTCAGGGTGTCCCTGAAAAAGACCCCTGCAATGGCGGTTGAAATACCGGATAGAAAAAATTCGCCACACACCGCTAAACCCAAAAGCCACAATATCAAATCCGGCCGTGAAAACCTAAGAAGTTACTTCCTTTTACATTTTGTTCGTTGCATTTTGAATCAAGAAATAAAAGTAACATGTTACATGATTATCAAAAGTAAACTACAAATAATATATTATAAAAAAATATATAATTTTTAATATAAAGATGTTTTTTCATGCTTATGAAAGTTTCTGGTTCTTGTCATCTAAGTATGTATTTGTTATTATCCTCAAAGTACCCATGCTAATCACGAAGATTAAAACTACATTTTATTTAATGTTAGATAAAATGTATAATATTTAGTTTATTAAGGTCCTAAGTAATACATAACAAGAATGTCTAATCGGTATGACACAAATATCGTCCTATGAATTTCAGTAATTTAGTGAGTCTCTTAAAAAAGAGTTTAAATTTAAGCAATTAAATATACATATACTATACATAAAAATCCTTTAAACGAGTCAAATCATTCAGAAAAAATATCGGCGAAAGCGGTATGCGAACCACGGACCTTTGGAAGCAAATTTTGCCCAGGTAATTATACCGCTCGGCCACCGGCCAATTTCTTCCACCTGAGATGTCTCGTCTCTGATCTTCTATATAAGTTATCATCGTATGATAGATGTCGCTATAGTATATATTCAAATTTAGTAGATTAGAATATTGAAATAATAAAATAATATTCTAATAAATAATTTAAAATATCCATATGATAATGTCACCTTGAGACAATATCAAGAAGGTAAAATTATTCATCAGTAACACAGGTAAATAACGAATTGCAATGTGCGCGACGTACTATTATTCTCATACATTCGATCTATAGTTTCGGTTCGAGACCCGAGTGGTACTTACTAAAATAAATAGACTGTCGGATATAATAATATTAAGCTTGTGAATAAATGCATTCTGATTGAATAATAAAAAATAAAAAAAACATAAATATATAATATGGCGACATCTATCATACGATGATAACAAGATCAGAGACGAGACATCTCAGGTGGAAGAAATTGGCCGGTGGCCGAGCGGTAAAATTACCTGGGCAAAATTTGGTTCCAAAGGTCCGTGGTTCGCATACCGCTTCCGCCGATATTTTTTCTGAATGATTTGACTCGTTTAAGGATTTTTATGTATATTATATGTATATTTAATTGCTAATAATATTGTAATATAGTCAACGATCTATAAAAGTAGATTAGAATATTGAAATAATAAAATAATATTCTAATAAATAATTAGAAATATCCATATGAGTTTAAATTTCGTTATATATAACAGTTATAAATTATATTGGCAGTTTATACCCCATGGAGCTTTTAATGACACATGAATCGTCATTAAATCTACAATAAAATATTTATCTTCACTGCGTTGTATCGTTATTTTTTTGTATATGCATTATGCATGTATAAAAAGAAAGTTATTTTTTGTAAGTTACCTTCAAATACTTAAAATCATTTACACAATCAATATGTATTTGAAATAAGTGGCTTATGGATTTTTTCATAATTTGTTTAAATTGAATTACTAATTATTTTATAAAGTTATGTTTTAATAACATGAATACTTGCAAATAAACTACTCTTTTTATCCCGTAATAAGTTTTATAGTATTTCATATTTTTTTACCTGATCTTTAAATACAGACATGACTTGTTGATTAAAGCGTTTATCAAGCAAACTTCACTCACTTTCCGCCTTCGGTAGTGATTTCACTGATTCGATAAAGGAAAATTAGTTTTAAAAAAGATAATAAAAATATCCTGAATTTAAGTAATAGATTTCAGATAAGCATATTTGTCAAGTTCGTTTGAAGTAAAAACTAACACAGTCACAAATTTAAAAGGTTTGCTAAATTCTATAAAAAAACTAAAAACATAGTATAACTATTTTAATCATAAGATTCATTGAAACTACGGTTAATTTATTTTCAAATCCTCGGGTTTCTGTTTTGGGAGTCGTCGGGGTCATATAAAAAAATGTTATTAACAAATCACCCAAAGTATGACTTAGAAACTACAGTTTTCGTCTCTGTAAGACTATAGTCTTAGAGGTGATTGGAAAACATATAGGTTCCCAGGTTGAGTTTCGGTGAAAAAGTTTCTATAAAGGATAAAGGCATGCATAGTGGTAACAGAATTAAGTGGTGACAATTTTGGTTAGCATTTGTTCCAGACATGGAAATATCTATGTGATCTCTGACACGTGTCATCTTCCTATTATTTTATGTTACTTTTACTTTTTTAATATCTACTATTTGTACTTTTTTGCACCTTTGAACTTCGATTCCGGGTGTGAAATTAAATTAATTAAATGTCAATATATATGATTAATATATCCATTGTCTCTATTCTGTATTATATTGCCTCTTATTTTATCTTATATTTGTGTAACATATCTATATTATTTTGTGTAATATATGTACTACTTGGAACTCAATTCCGTTAATAAATAAATAAATAAATATGAGATGAAAAAATACATTGATCTATGCTACATTATTCGCCTTTTAATATACTCAGATCCACACATACAACCATATTCCAGAATTTCGACAAAAACTACATTATGTATTTAAGTCAAACATACTCGTAATTACAACGCTGGAAAGTTAAAAAGAGAAATGAAGATATGATTACATTTTATAAAGCAAAATGGTTTCAAGAAGATGACTATAAAATACATTAATGCCTTTTTTATTTATTTTAATAAATAAAAATACAAGCTTATGCTGTAATTTCGAACAAAATATAAAACGACAACAAAAATTTAACCTATATTTTAAAAATAAATTGCATTTAATTTATACAATAGGACTGCATATTTTTCATCAATATAAAATATATCCAACTTCTACGTACAAGTAGCCTGGCTGTAATTTTTTTTTTAATAAACCTTAAACATGATACAAATGACTTATGCCTACTGCTACATTCGTGGGTGGTTTTCATTCCACGTTTTTAGAAGGTTCGAAATTCAAACGTAACAGCAAATAATTGTAAAACTTTAAGCCGGAGTATGAGTACACGTAACATCAAAAAACGCTCTAAACTTTTCTCATTTTCTTTAATTATAAAGGAGTTATGTAAGAGGCGGTCCGCAAATGTATGAGTTTGCCGTTCCTTTCATCCCTCGAGTTTTTCTTGAAAGATACACATTACGTAGTCTGCCTAATGTACTTATAATGAAGTCACGTCTCAGCTTTGAAAATAATTTATATTACAGGGTACACACTTGGTGCATGATCTTTATGAAGATTGTCGGAGTATTCTCTTTCAGAAATGTAAAACCGCATGAAAATAAAAGAGAAAAAAAAAATATTCTTAATGAAAAGTTACTCCTCAATGTTAAAATTTTACTCGGATACAGTAAATAAAAATAAATCAAATACATTTAAATGCTTCATTCGTTTGGCTTATTTCTTCTATATTTTAATGGACAATATATCGTTTATTAAATATCACACCTTAGATCTCAGGACCTTATGCTGGGCAACACACGAGCTATCGATGTTGCCAGATGCTGCGAAAAAATAATTTGACGTCACTGACACGAAGAAGAAGAAGCTTAAATTATGAATTTTCATTGTTTTTTGTGTTGGTTTTTTATCATTGTTTATCAAGTGTTCGATTTGAGTACTTGGGACCGAAAATAAAATATGTATAAAATTGTGTACATTCGAAATTTCGGAAAGTAAAATCAGTATTCTGGTAAATGTAATGTTATATTTTTGTCCTTTTGATTTTTTATGCTGACGAATAACAATAATCCAACAGAAAAAAAAATTCTGTCTGCTTACAGAATAATAAAAGGCTGTTTTTTTTATAATTGCATTACAAACCAAAAATTGTTAACTTAAAATATTTTCTTTCTATATATAAAATCATCCAATTATAAAAGAAACAACTGAAATTGGGTTCAAAGAAAGGATTCCTTAAGATCTAGCTATTGCTTTTATATGTGATTATGAATGTCTTAGTTATTTCAATCCCTGTAATTTTCCTGATAATTTTTATTAAGTGCACATAGGTCGAAAAAGTTGTTACTGCAAATGATGTTTCCGAAAATAAGTTTGGTGCTGAAAAACGAAAATACGATTTTGTCTCTTTACATTGATATCGACGCCCCTCCATTATGGAAAAGTTGGGCAATGCAGGCTGGCGCGTGTATCGGATATAAAACAGTCTCTCGGAAATTACATTTGCCTGGCGTATGTGGAAAACTGTTCGTTAATAATGGTATTTTAGCGGTCTCCTTCGCAGCGCTGAAAGCAGCGCTTTCAGTTGCTTCAGCGGAAAGATAATTCGCGTTCAGGAAATTAAAGAGTCGGAGATCTGCGGTTGACTTAAATGGAGGAAAACTAAGAAACATTATGAAGACACAGCGCCATGTTAATACTTTGTCAAATCATTCAATAATGATTTAATCTAAATTAATAAATTTCATTCTTATTACTCAACAATAATATAGTATTTTTTAATTAAAAAACCTTGTTTATCATTAAAATAAGTCAATAATTGAGTAATGGTAAATAAAAAAAAAATTGTTTTCATTTTCAAATAGATAAAAATCTTATGCCTAAAATAATTCCTAAAATAAATGTTTATAAATTATAATATTTTTTGATGACATGTATCATAAATATAATATTTAATAAATTTTATATAAACATCGCCTTTTTTTGTAAAAAAGATATAATAATTTCATAATTTATATTCATTAATTTAAATTTTCCTTTTTTTTTTATTTATCCATTTAAAGTGTGTTTAAGCTTAATCACTGTGTCTTGTCTTATTGTTTTGACAATTAAATTTCAATTTCACGATTTTAAAACAGATTATTTATTTTATAAACGAACGAAATCAAATTCGCATACTCATTTTTTTTAATGTACTAACGTGTTATTCTGTTTTTGTGAAGTGATTACTGCAAAGGTTTTTGACCCCATTATTTTTAGAATGACCAGGGTTTCAAAGAGCAAGAAAGCTCGGTGACATTGTGAGTAACGTAGAATTAACTTAAATTATTCCGCCCCCACAAACTACAACGTTACGAATAGGATGAAATATCTACGTTGAAATCGTAAAATATAAGCTTTGTTTCATGATATTCAATATTCGCTGAGCACATACGTTAATCACAAAGTATTTCAAAACACTTAACTCGGAAATTCAATATGTACAAAATCTTATTTTGTTATTCATAAACCTTACTTTAAACAATTACTTTTATTCATTATATTTAAATAGTAAGTAATATAGACACAAAATAATATTATTCTAACACTTTTTTAGTTTGTTCAAATACTTTAATTTATAAAAAAAATGTGGCAGTTTATCATATAATTGATAAGGTAATTGTTTTACAAAATAACACTTGTTTAATGATAAATAATATATTCCAAAAAAAAAGTAAGCGCTTATAAATATTGTTAAATTATTAATATCAAAATGATCATTGATTTAAATTTTGCCTTGTAAAACACTTTATAAGTGTTGAATGATTATAACGTTTAACTAGAATCATAAACTTATGAAACATTTATTTTAATCTACTAGTTAGACCATTTTTTTTTAATAATTCACATTTTGTTTAGGATGTGAAATAAATTAAGTAACCAAAGTAAGTTTATTTAATTATAATTAAAATTGATTTATAACTATACAGTGTCATCGAGTAGTTAAAATTGATAACTTTGACGTTAAAATCATATTAGTCAGATAATATCTTTCAAAAATAAAAGTATTGTCAAGTTTTGAGATTATTGTGCTGGCCAAGAGATAACATTTTAATGTGATATATAAATTAATATTAATTTAATATATTTTTTTAAGTCTGCACACGGAAATGATACCAATATTCCATCTGTTTTTTTGGTATTTTTATATATTTTAATTAATGAATCAATTTAATAAATAAATCAAAAATCCAAGTGGATCGCATGTAACATTGCGATGCCTCAAATGATTAAAACGTGCGTATTTTGTGAGTGTGCGTCAATAAATTCAGAATATGAAAACAGTTTTTGTAAGTCGGCAAGGCCTAATGAGATTTTTATTAAACCTCGGAAAAATATAAAATTAATTTGAAATGTATAGCGTAAACATTTACGGCTCGTCTTCAAAAATAAATCAAATAAAATTTCAGTTAAAATCGCTATAATAAATTCGCCTGATGGTAAAATTATAGGCCATTAAAAACTAATAAAAAACATTCAAATGTTCATATGTAATCGTACGTACGCCTGTTTAATTTGCAGGTTTTTTCCCTACTTTACAGGCTGTGTAATATACTTAGAAGTATGCGAGTGGGCTTGATATAAATAAAAAGCTTCCACGGATTTGGGTATCCAATCATACGCTTCGAATATGAGCTTAATTACATTTTAGCTCAGGTATCGTATCGCTCAGGTGCCTCCATACAAAAGCTCAGAGTATGGAGGTGAATATCGTTTAAAGCTTTAGCAATATACCGAAATCGTCTGTAAATATCGACACCCAAAGTTTGAAATGAGTTAAATGGCACAATATTTATTTAATGAAAAATTTGTATTTAAGACGATTGAGAAATATATTTACCTAAGTATATATTTTTAAGCTTCATATATGGTGAAGATTATCATATATTGCGTAATAAATTGATAGATTATATTCTTCTTTATACATGAGAAGCTTTATTTTATTTTTAATACTCGTATGCATAAAATTACGCTTTCTCTCACGGAATCTATCAACGCTCATCAAGGCTGTCTCTTTATTTATATAGTAGCGATTATGTGATTGTTAAATGATAAAATTATTCAATATCATTATTTTTGAAAAACAACCTTTAAAAATAAAACCATTCAAGGTAGGTGTGAAACTAAATTAAATCTAAAAAAAATATTGTAAATCTATTACAATGACGCGAAAAAACAATCGTCTCCTGGAATCGCATTAGGATGTAGGGGTCCCTAGCAGACAGTTGGTCGGGCCCTTTAATACAAGAAAAACGAAAATTGAATTTCGATAGGACAAGGGCCCACCGTAATCGGTAACGCATGACGTGGGACGACGAAGGCTTTGAAGGAAACACGCAGCACTATCAGATCTTGGGGCATCGAAGCAACCGGTTGTTGGGTCCAACAGATATGCTCGATGTCGAGTGGTTCTATAATATATAAACAGGGGCGACGAATCAAATTGCTTACTGTTGCTCATACTGAGAGTCTTACTGAGAGTCATTGATAACAGTTTGTAATAGTATATGGTAGAATTAAATTAAATATAACAGTCATTTTTATATAATATGATTTATTGTTAACATATTATTTATTGTTTATTAATTGAGAGTTCTTGGTAAAACTGCAATATAATTGCATTTTTTCATTTTTTGTTAATTTTGTGTAAATATGGTACATCAAATTTTGTACAACAAAGAGTTTATCATGATTATCAGTCTGCATCCATTCTCTGTTTAGCAAAGATCTTCCTTATGAGTCTCCATCCTTCTCGATCTTCCGCTCTCCGCAACCAGGCCACTCTTCAGCTATTCCTCTAATTTCGGCAGTCCATTTTGCTTGAGGGTTGCTCAACGCTCCGTTTGCCAGTTCATGGATAACGCTCAACACTTTTCATCCCTATTGACCGTCATGTCTTCGATAGAAATGTCATTCCTTTTGCCACTTGAGTGACAACAACGAGTTAAACCGTATTTATTCGGCGCTTATAGCATAATAACTCCAAGAGTTATGAAAATTAGCGACAGATAAATTATTATTTTTAGTCACTGGAAATAAGGTGGTTACTTTTTAAATAAAATTTCGTTCAAAATAATCATAAAAAAAAGAAATACATATTTATAATAGGATTTGGAAGTACTCACAGGTGGTCTTTGGGCGGGTGCTGGAGTTGGTTCAGCTAGGGCCGCCTGTCGATATCTCTCAGATTCCGCCCATCGCTGCAACCGCCCATAAGCCTCACTCATTAGCCCATATAACTTCTGCAATGAAAGAAAAATGTTTATAAATATTTTCTGTCCAATATTCTGTACAATTTTCTGTCTATTTTCAGACGAATATGTACTCAAACTTGTGTGTCCTGCACGCGTGGAAAACAACTGCGTTTTAAACGGAATAGCAGTGTTTTGCTTACTGCTTTATGTTAACGATTTAATTATGTGCAATTATTGTAGTAATTATCTATATTGAAAATGAGTAGGTGTGTTTTTGTACGCTTGGCGGTATCAAGTTAAGCTATTTTGATTGTATGTCTATCGAAAGACCTCCTTAAAAGATCTTTAGTTGCTCATTGTAATAACACAAAAATAAAGCAGTTGTTATTGTATGTTTGCTAATACTTGCCTACAAAGTAAATGTATCATGTGAGAAAAAAAAAGAGTCTACATTTACAAATAAATTTATGAGTCTCGCGTTACATGGACTTATAATATAGATAAAATATCAAATTAATCACCACGCCTTCTTAAAAAGTGACCTTAATCAAATATTATATCCCCTTGCCGTGGACAATTTATGTTATTACAAAGAATGGTCGATAGATCGATTAAGAAACTGGGGTTCCTTGGTACTACTATTTTGAAGATCATCTTCAATTTTATACTAAAGTGACAAACATAAAAAATGATTTCTTAAAACAGTTCTGTTCGGTTATCGGCAACCATATATTTTTCCAAGTGGACCTTTATGTGCAAATGTTTCTAGAACCAGTAATTCAAAATGACAGCTGACAGACCTCAATAGCGGCTATTTTTGGTGACCATATGTTCTAGATATAGGAAGAAGAAGAAATATATTATTTACTTGTGGTCTGTAGTCGGGTGGGCGTGCTTGAAGTGCTTGCTGATAAGCGGCGAGCGCGCGACGTGGGCGACCTTGCGCGGCATGCAGCGCGCCCAGGTGCTGCAGGGCGGAAGCGCGTGCTGCTTCGTGGGCACGTCTGTCGCGCAATCCGGCACCGTCAAGGCGTGCACCACGTGCAAGGACACCTGCAGCCTCGCCACATCGTCCTAGCGCGGCCAGCGACGCGCCCATGTTTACGTACGCCACTGGAATAGAAAGATCGGAACACTATAATTTTTTCATAATAAAGTATATAAAGTAGTATACTTTATATACATATACATAGCTTTTAAATATATGTTTCTGAAATGAAATATAAAGTATAATTTAAAATATTTTGTTTCAGTTTTATGTTCGTGCAAGGATTACCGGATAGAATATATCATCGGTTTTTTTTCGAACGAAATATTTGTCGTCATTTTCGAGAAATCATCGTCAATTATTTGTTTTAATTTTTTCTTTGGAAACTATTTTAATACTTAAAAAATTGATATCCAAATCCAAAGCAAAAGTCATGTTTTATGACATTTCTCTTGTCAATACTGAAGAAACAAAAACTGCAGACGCTGGAACTCGAACAGAGAACTTTACACTTGTGTACTATTCTATATATATGCTGCACTGGACCACTTGGTAAATAGTTTATACTATCATATCATCGTCAATAAAATACAATATTTAATAAACGTTAAAGATATAGACCTAAAGTTAGTCCTGAAAAATTTGAAAGGCAAATATTCAAAAAGTAAATCAATATTTTTAACAATTATTATTTGAAGGCCACGAAGGCATAAATAAGACACTTAACTGAATATAATAATCTTATTATTGCAATGTTCAACGAAGTATTTTAAATTTTATTTTCATTTTTGTAAGCAGTTAATTAAACTCTGTGAATAGTGTGAAATATGAATTTATTCGTGTAATGCTCTAATCACCAAAAATAATTTATCAATTATCAATTGCAGTTTAGATTTTAAAAGTTAAGTCTTAAATAAATATACTTATTTAAATAGTGAATCATACTATTTAAAATGATTTATTTCGAAATAGAGTCATCAACATTATATATTGAGAAGCTTAAAAAATCTTTTATTTTTCAAAACTAACCTAAGCTTACCAACAACGCAATCTACTCATTCCCAACAAAGCCTGAATACCTGCAAATTATACTCATTTCGCGGAAAAGCTTTACGTTTGTAATTTCAAGGAAATACACAAATAATGTCGACGTCGCAGATTTAAATAATACACTCTACCAGTTGCCGAGTAACTTTAAAGCCTTTTACTTGAACGCCTTTATCTCGTTCTCCAGGCGCACCGCAAAATAATAGAAGAGTGCAAATTATATCCCGATAAGGCGGAGCTTTCGCAACCCTTCGACTGAAAGCTCGAGGAGCGGGGCTCACTCCTTTCGAGATTAAAAGAAAACAGTCTGCGGCCGATAAAGCGCCGATCTTTATGTTCGGTGGCTTGTCCGATAATTCCGGTCCCAGATTAAAGGCAAACAGCGGTCGGCTTGTCTTGTATATATATAACCGGATTAGGTTTTAGTGCCACATCGGATAATTTGGCACGGCATTATGTCGAAGGGCTATTAAGAAATTTATGCACTAGTTTAATGTTGCGTTATTAATATCGGTGGCATTAACTATGATATTAATTTTGAAGATAAACGAAGTGTGTTTATTATATATTTTGCATCACGATAGTAAATATTCGTATAAAATCAAGGTTTTTGAATGTTTATAACATTAAAGTAAGGCTTATAAAAAACGTGTCAAATAACGATTACCTTCATTGTATTATTTTTAAATTAAGTGTGTGCACTTAAAAAAATTCAAAGAACTTTAGTTATCATTTTTACACTTTAATATATAACGAGATGATAACTTGACTAATTTACAAAAGAAATAAGTATTTTCAATAATATTACATTATATTTTAGATAAAAAATATATTATACAAGAAAATGACGTTTTCAAATCGTGAAAATAAGTTGTAAAAATACAATTAGTATTTTTATGTAAACATATACAGAAGAATAACAACAGGTGGTGACAGCAATTTGGAAGTCTCATCTGTGGAAATCTATAACGCTTACCATGCTACGCGGATCAATAACTGGACATACACATGGCTGAGCCCTGCATGTGCAGTGATTGACCAGCCAACGTCATAAGCTACAGTCCGAGGTTCACGCATCATCCTTTTTATTACAGGAATTTATTATGAATGGGTGGTCTTCACGGGATGACTTTCGTCTTCCACCAATTTTAAGTAACAGGCTTTGACTGGCATTTCACGGGTGAGGAATAAAATTCACACCAACCAAGGGTATTTTAGAGCTCATAAATCGATATTTTTTTAGTATATGCAATAATGAAAAAATAATGCATATGCCTAGTTTAAAAAAAGGAAACTAACAATTGAAATACTTTTCAGTTGTCATTTTGCAGTGTCCATACTATAATAAAAATAGTTCTCTGTCATTTTTATATTTCCTCAGCATAAAAATATTGAGACCTTAATTATAAGGGTCCGCCATCTAACGTTTTTTTTTTCAACTAGTGTTTATTTCGTGAATGGTAACACTTAGCTCATGTCTGATTTGACAAATAATTAGTTTTATCCTTCCGCTAAACGAATATGGTTGTGTATACGCTTGAACAACGCTGGGAAATATTGCGACATTACTTTGAAAATCATGGTAATGTTGCAGAATGTGTGCGAAAATTGCGTACGGATTTTGGAAGAAGAGAATCACCGTCAGCTCCGTATGTTCGTTATCTTGTGAAAAAAGTGAAAAAAAACTGGCATCCTCATTGATAAACCAAAGCGTGAAAAGCCAAAAACAGTGCGTACACCCGAGAATATTGCTGCTGTGGCAGAAAGTGTGCGTGAAGCGCCATCAACATCAATTCACCGTCGTTCTCAACAATTGAACATTTCGGAGACATCATTGAGACGATTTTTGCATAAAGACCTTGGTATGATGCCATACAAAGTCCAATTGGTTCAGGAGTTGAAGCCAACTGACCATCCAATGCGTTTTCGCTTCGCTAAGTGGGCCTGCGATCGACTTACAAAAGATGCCGATTTTGCCAAAAAAATCATCTTTTCAGATGAAGCCCATTTTGATCTTGGCGGGTATGTAAACAAGCAAAATTGTCGTATTTGGGGCACAAAAATCCCACACGCATACATTGAAAAGACGTTGCTTCCAAAACGAGTCACTGTTTGGTGCGGATTTTGGTCTAGAGGCATAATTGGGCCATTTTTCTTCGAAAATGAGCAAGGAGTGGCCGTTACAGTCAATGGCGATCGTTATCGGGCCACGTTGAACAAATTTTTGTTCACAAAAATTGAAGTGAAGGATATTGGCAACATTTAGTTTCAACAGAACGGCGCTACGTGTCACACAGCCGAAGCTACACTGTTTTTTTATAGCATTTAAAAAAAATAAAGTTATTTGGCGGACCCTTTATAAAAATACACTCGACAGTTGGCGGAAGTTTTGAAGCAAGTACAACTGCAGTGAGTCTTGAAAATACGCTTGGCAAAAATGTGCAAAGTTTTAAGAATAAAAAAGTTCACTTCATGCAAACTTCTTTTCCGCGTATTAGGCGTACTAAAAAAAAGCAAGTGGCAGTATATATTTTTTTTCTATTCTACGTACATTTATGAAGCCGTAACTAGTATATCGCAACAATTACACGCAATTACACAATTGTACACAAAAAATAATTAATTATTATATTGCATGTCAAAATTTAATTATTTTATATCCACCTTAAAATAACCTACCATTGTTCCTTTTATCAATGTATAACATAATTCTAAAAACGTTATTCTGATGCTTTTTAAAGCTTTTTATCAATCTTTCTACATGTGCGACCTATGGGGCTGACTATACTTAAAAGATCTACAGTGCACTCCGGGTTCAGTATAAGAACGCCTTCCGAATGTTGTTGAGTCTGCGGCGATACTGCAGAGCCTCAGACATGTTGACGGAGGCGCCAGTGAATGGCTTCCATGCCATAAAAGGAAGCCTTGCACTTCTTTGTGGGCGCGCATTAGCGGCAGTCCCAACGCAATGGTCGCTGTTTGGACGGATAGGTGGGACTCACGGTTAGAGGGGCACTGGATGCGTCTTCACATGGTCATCTAGAGGGAATCCGGTGCTCCACTCACTGAGTAGTTCAATAATAATAATGTGGTGTACGTGTACATGCCGATTTATATTTATATTTTCTTTCTATTCTGTTTAATTTCTATTTTGATTTTTCTGTATTTGATTGAAATTATTGTATGTATAAATTTGTGTACTGCACGGCACTACTGCTTAGATTTTTTTATTTTTTATTATTATTATTATAACTTTTATTACACTATTAAATTATTATTCAAATGTTATGCTTGTTTTCGTGTCTTTATGTTTTTTTTTTCGTTTTGAGATATTTAAAAGTTTGCGTTTTGATGTCGATTAACAAACGAAAGTGAAGCAACGTGTTTCATGAAGTTTAGATTTTGTAAACTTATATTCGATTACAACAATGTGAACTTATATAAATGAATAACTCATTTTCTTTAAGTAAATTTTAATTTGGACAAAGCGATAACTGCTTAGAAAAAATATTTCTATCCAATAAGCCTGTGAATAAAAGTAGGTATTGCGGCAATTAATTTACTTAAGAAATATATACAAAAACTAACAAATCTTGTTTCAAAGAATTTCTACATGATTGACATATAAATTGACTCAGAGCAAGCAGCTTTTTCCGTTTAATCTTTAATACCACAGACAGTCTTTGGAACGTTATCCCAGCATCTTTGTTTCGTATTTAATACCCTCAACACCTTAACGCAAACCATTACTTCATAATATTTCCACACGCAGTGTCGAGCTCATCCGGTTAAGCGTGATATACTTGTAGTATGTAAAAGGCTAAGACTCTCTGCTGGAACACTCCTTGTGTAAGATTATAAAATAAAATAAAAATACTATATTATTTTTATTAAATAATTTATTAATTATAGACTTTAGTGGTGGTTATAAATGTATATCGTGAAGAAAATGAACATATGATCATGATGCATAAGTATATTTCAAATAGTTTTTCAAAATTTAATGCCTCTCATAAATTTGTATCAGTTGAAATGATTTTTCGATACCTTTCCTTTCATATCGTTTATCTTCATCTTCAAATCTATTTTCGTGAAAAGGTCGTTCTTTAACAATATCAAGGTTTGCAAAAGACACCTGCGCACGAACCCTCAATAAAAAACGCTCTATTTATTTAAATTGACGATGTCCACGGACCACGCTTAAGCATTTCACACAATACTGTCTGGAGTTTTTGCGAGCGGCGAACCACTGGGAGGAAAAAAAACAAGTCCACTTCCAAGAAAGTTATTTCTTTAACATAGATATTCATCTCCATTCACACAGAACAATCCAGAGAGACGAAAACCGTCGTCCACAAACGGTGAAGCTGGAAGCATAGAGAGGCTTCATCCAGTGAAACAAAACATTTTTCACTATTTTTTATCGTTGACCAAATTTATTTTAGATAAATATATTTTATAAAATTTATAGAAAAAAATACAGGGAAAATTTTTGATAATACATTATTCCATATTTTTTGAACGGAACGGCCTTTTAGATATTTTGATAACTGATTTCGTTGATTTTTTATGAATAATTTAAAGAAATGAAAACGACGTTATGTGTATTCTTAAAAAATAATATGTTATTACGTGAATATCGATGATATACTTTATTTGTGATTTATACATATTTTACAATTTTGAGGCAGTACAAAGTTGGCGGGATCAGCTTGTTTAAATATACAATTATTTATTTTATAAATATAGTCACGCTGTTTGAAAAATAGGCGTGTAAGGTTCCATTATATGGGCATCATAAAATGGAAAAATGAAAGTATGAAGCTCACAGGACAACATCCGTCCACAGCAAATATCAATAAGTTAAGTAATTCCTATATTTGTGAAAAATTATAAATTTAACCTTAACGTGATGCAAATACTACAAAAAAAGGAAAACGTATATTGATTGTTTTTTTAGATGTAGTTTAGTATTTGGTTCGTAGCAATAATAAAATACTTTTTATTTGAGTTTTACAATAAGATTTGAAACAACGTTAACAACTGGAAATTATTAGTAAAATTCCATTAAGATAATTTTATATATTTATTCTAATTTAAAAATGTCATTTTTTTAAGTTTTACTTACGATGGACTCAATGGAGTCCGAAACATATACAAGTACTAAAAATTAATGTGAAATAAAACTGAATATTTTTAATTTGTAACTTGTTAATAAATATTTATATCAAATTATAATTGGAACCTACAATATCTTAAAAAGAAAGAAAAGCGTTTTTTTTCAGGACATATTATTTGGTAAGACGTGTTTAGAAAAATAAATGTTTCTAAAATATTTTATATAGAAAACATGAAATCATCGCAGGTTTCTTATCACTTTGTTAGCGAACAGTAGGTATAATGTACAAAAGTTATATTTTAGCCGAGTTGCTCTCTTTAGAAAAATCCTTGCCGTACTTTAAGGTAACTAACGATGCTACTTCCATACAAAGTTTGCTACAAACAGACCAAGATATGATTATGTACAATTTTTATTCGGAGTTTTATATTACTTAACTGTATGTAAGATATTTTTCAATTCACTGTTGACTGTTTCATTGTTAACTGCTTCCATTCCTAATCATAATTAACCAATTTTATATTTTTAATTCCTGATATTTTAAGGGTTTAAAATATTGACTATCTGATAAAAATCCTCAAAAATATTGTTTTTTTTAATAACAGTTAAAATATTGAAATAACTTAGTCATAAAGGATGGTCGCACACAGAACTTCAATAAGTAATTCATATTGTATCATTTAATTAATTAAGACATATTTGGTCATAGGTTACATTTGTCAAATAATGTTTTTTAATTTAATAAGGTTTTTTGACATTTGTATTCCGTGGGTATGTAAATAGTATGTACTCGTTATAAAAGCTCTACAATGTTAAAAAATAACATCACCATGGAAATATATATCAGTTGTTTAACAAACATGACCTTTCAATAAGTAAAAAAATACATCAATTTTATTACATACAGTATATTTTAATATTTCAAATTCAATAATATAAGTAATATCAGACATCAATCAAGTTTATAAAATGTCTAATAAACGGTATAAAGTGTTGATGAATACTTTATTCAAGATGCGTAATAACAGTAGGAAGCTACTTTTTAAAATGTTTATCCTTAACATAATAAGTTTTTTTTTAATATTTAAATAAAAAATAAAAAAAAGTATGATAATATTTATTCCAGTAATGCTATAGTAAATAAAAATAATTGTGTTTTCAAAAGAATAATCGTATAATGATTATTTAAGCATGATATAAAGATATTTTATTTTTCTCATTAAAAAATAAGGTGAATACATACTTTCATCTTATTTCCAAAAAACTCTACAGAAATTTTTTTTTCAAACTAATTAAAAACAATTCGCTTCTGCGAAAAAAAACTTAGCATCTTAGGTAAGGAAAACAAAAATAGTTGTTTATGAAGTCAATTAAAAGGTGGAGTCATTTCGGAGGAAAATTTAATGAAATAAAATATATTCGGAAAACATCTGATTAAAAAGTGAATGTTTGTAAATAATTTCATAAATAATGTTTGGAGAATTTTGCTATGCAAAGTTAACATATATTGTATTACCTATTTCATTGTTGTGTTTTAAATTATATTACAAAATAGGAATCCAAAACAAAGATTCAAATAATTAATTCTAAGAACTAATAAGTTATTTGAAGGCAACGTGATGATTTTATTAAATTTAACATACTGTTTTGGGCCTATATTTATATAACCTATTTACATAATAAGCAGACCATTTTTAATACTTAATTATTGATAAATGCCTAATTATTTAAATTAAACGTAAAATAATAATAAATCTTTTCAGAATTTTTTCAATATAATTAAGTAAATAATGATTTTGTTTGAATAAAAATGACTCTTTTGAAATATATTTATATGATGTTATTGTATAGAAAGGACTGTCAAGTTGTTTTTCAAGTACCGGTTTCAAATTAGATAAAACAAAATTCGTTTGAGTTTGAGTTTAGATTTAATTTATTTAAATATATCAAACTGTCGGTTTTTTGTGGAATAACAAAGTAGTAACTGATGTTATTTTTGGGGTTTTTTTTTATTTCATAATGAAAATTAAGCCCTCATCCTTTTTCACCACACGATGATCTGATCGTGAGTGGAAAGCTTCACCAGCTGAGGTGGGGGAGCTTTGAAATCGAAAGGAATAAAAGTATAAGAGAGTTTATTTTTAAACAGAACCGCTTTAAAGAGTTTGCAGAGTATCTCGACATAGGTTTAATATTTATTCGCTTTTTTCACTTCGTTTTATTTAAGTTTCGCCAATCGAAACATTTTAATGAATATGTTTTGCATGTTATTGGTTTGATTTAATTATTGGAAGGGCAAAAGAAAAAAAATCTCATTGCTCATTTTTCCAGTGGGAAAACATTCCATTGTAAAAACAAATAGATATCACATCATAAATAAGTGATTTATTATAGTCTTAGAAGCATCTGTTGACACGTTGTTATAAATAGTATAAAAAAGCCCTGAATATTTTCTTTCCTTTTGAATTTATTTGATCGGAATTCTCCTTAAATTATCAATATGAGCAAGAATTTTCAATAACAATCGTAAACTAAGCAAGTATTTGTTATTACAGGTATAAAAATTCATATGTAATGTGCAACGTAAATTTTAGCAGTTTATTGATGCGTTAAGACGTAAGTATATATCTTTTTTTGTTTGCTTGAAAACCATTTCAATTGGAAATATAATAAAGTATTTATTTGTTATTTTGAAAAATACAGTCTTAGTTTTATTAATTAACACAAGAATCTATCTATTTTGGAATTATATCGTTATGGTTACGTCTATAGAAGATAATGATTAAATTAAAAAAATATATAAATCGATATTAAGCGTCAATATCTGCAAATTATATGACATTTGATAGCTCTCCGGATAAGTATGGAAGGGTTTGATTATTTTAACGGTTCGTAACTCACTATTTCTATACCCTACATTAATATGGGGTTTGATCCAGCACTGATGGCTGAGGGGCTGTTCCTGCGGTGGGGCCAGCTGAGGATAACATAACTTTTCGTTTAGCATTAATGCCACACATACCCCGTCACTCTGTTCACCATGTGGGCTAACAGCAGTGCGGTCGGCAAAATGAAATAACAGAGATCGCTCATTAGGACCTCTTCCAACGAGAATAGACAAGTAGGTATCTAATGAGTCAAAATGTGTCGCATGAAATTTAAAAAAATAATTTGTCAAATAAGCCGGAGTTTTCGCAAAATTTTATATAAATTTATTCATGTGTCGATTTTGCTGTTGATTTTAGTACTTCTCTATACAACTTTTCTTACATTGTAAACCTACTGAATTTTATCAATCAAAATGTGTTTGATAACATTTAGGTTTTTAGGTTATCAACTGGTGAAATTGCATACTTGGTGAAACTGCATAATTATAATTTAAAATTAATTTTAATTAAAAAAATTAACAAATTAAAAATATTTTGTTTTGATTCAAACATTTTGTTTAATCAAAACTAAATATTTTACATATGTTATTTTTTAATTAAAATTAATTAAAAGTAATAAAATGTACCTGTATTTGGCACATCTTTTTGGAAGCTTTTAAAAAATACATTGCATAAGATTTGACTCAAATTGATGTATATGTCCATTTTATCATAATAAATAAATACATAAAGAACTTATTAAACAGACGAAAAAGGATTGTAACGTTCTTTTAAGTACTTTATTATAAACCTATTAAGTATTAGTATTTAATAAGTCGTTATTTTATATGAATTATTATTTTGTATTTATATTTGTATTTTATATTCTAAGAAAACTTCATGTTTTCTTTATTTTGTTTCTTCAAAATGTCACTTCTACAATTTTATTATTTTTTAAAAATCTTGTTTTATTATATTTTTAATTATTCGTAATTATGGTAACCTTATAATTGTGATAAATGGGAAAGATAAAAAAAATCTTTTTCGTCAAAAAACTAAAAGTAAATTATTTTTCACTCAACGAATTCATAGATTCACAGTTAAAAACGAAATGGTTTTGTGAGATTTTATCATTATTTCCTCCATTTTGGCTCTTCCTCGATAAAATAATACACCGCTCAATTATTCCTGACAGTGCTTTTCTATTTTGTTATAATTTACCTAATAGAGTTTCCATGTCGCCTTTTTTCAGTATTGTTTTCCTCGCAAATGTGTCCTCAATAAAAGTTTTGTTGTGTTATTTAAAAAACAAATATTTTCGCTGAATATTTTTACTGTCGTCGAAAAAAAGCGCGCTCGCTTTGTATTCAAAGTCATTTTCCGTTCATAATATTTTTAGTATTTTTTTTTCAAACGAAAAAAAAGTACAAAAATATTTTGATGCATCAAATAATCATTATCATCGTATTCATTTATACCAAACTAAGTCAACTTTTCTCAAAGTGAAAACTAAAAATAATATTTCGTTCAATCTGAATATAAGAGTTTTTATCAAAATTCCCTAAATTTATTCCTCATATTCATTTAATATAAGAAATCATTTTAAATATAATAATAAATAGCCATATGTTTAAAACACTTACGTGCTAATGAAGGCCTGAAGTGAATCGCTCGTTCAAAACTGACGATAGCTTCCTCGTATTGTCTGCGACCCTGAAGAAGTGCACCTCTGTTATAGAAAGAAAAGATTTATATTAGTTTTCAGATATTGTAAATAAAACATTGCTTGCAAATATTTTATTAACCATAATATAATTTCGTTTCATAAAAAAAAAACACATGTAGCTAAGCACAAGTATTAAGTTGTGGAATAATTATCCCACCTATTTATATTTATGTTTTCTTTTAGTAAGCTTTGTGGTAAAATGATTATTTTTTAAATAGATTTTGGAATAGCAAGCAATAATATATATAGTAGGATCCATTTGTATAAGCTCTCAGTAAAAGTCATTCTAAAAGACAAATAAATACTCTGTTTGCCAGAATATTGAGCTGTCGATCTGTGTTAACTTTTTGAAAATGCTGCAAAATTATATGTGTTTCCTTTGTGATGAAATTTTACGAAATTGGAAAAAAATTATAAGCCTGTATTATATTCTGATTAATACTCGATAATACCAGAAACATTTCACAACTGGAGTGAGAATCAAAATAATCACGATCTTTCTTTTTTGCATTTTACTTAATATTATTTTACTTGTCATTAATTATACTTCTTCGCACACACAATATTACAATCTTACAATATTTCGTACACACAGAAGCATGATTTCTTAAATTGTATGAGTAGACATTTTGAAACAAATGTATTGTATTTTCATAATAAAAAAATCTACGTGAATGTTTCTGTAAATGGTGATTTTTTTATCTAAGTGCTTAAACTCAACACTCTGATTTGGATATTTTGAGACGCCCAAAATATTTCCACCGAACACAATGGCAGCTTTATTATATTACAAACTGTTCGGCAGTAAAAATAAATTCACCGTTTGGTTCATTTATTATGACAAACGAGTATTGTATCCGCGGAATATTCGAGCAATTATGTCCCGATACAAACGAATTTAAAAGTTGAATCGCTCGTAAATTATTTCGTATTACACAAAAAAAATCGTGTGTAAATATGTGAATGGTGCGATACACAAAGCTTTCTACCTGACGGAAGCAACGAATAATAAATCAAACGCGAACAAACATCCAAAAAATCAAATAAACCAAATGCATTAGTCGATCTACGAAGCGAGTCGAAATTATATACGTGTACATAAAATGTTTGAACATGTGAAGACACGAGTATGCAGTACACTTGTACTCATACACTCATCGTCATTTTTATTTCAAATATTTCATATCGAATAATTCATTACTTAAATTAAGTGACAAGAAATGTCGTGTATGTAGTTAGTAAATCGGTTTATTATAAAATCTTTATATGCTAGGGTTTAAAAAGGGGAAAAATAAAATATAATTGCAAATGTCTACGACCATCTAGATAATATTTAAGGTATTATATCATGGCTACAAGGCTCTGCTTTCATGAATAAATAGTTATTTTATAATATAATTATAGAGGTAGATCAAAATTAATAAAAATGCCTTGTTTTACTGGTTGTAAATACAAATAGTTAGTGACAACATTATTTTACGAAATTTTAGCTGCGAATACATGTCTCTTCCGCGAATTAAGTAGTGTTTGACTCTAATTAAAATATCATATTACCGTATTAAAACTTCATGTATTTGACAGTTAATTTGTATTTCAAATTACTAAAGCGAATAAATGATATACGAGTATATCATTTATACATATATATCATGTATACACTCGTTCTGAAAACATTCCATTGTTTCATCATATGTTTACCGTAATTACGCAGGGATATGAATTTTGAGTCTGTTTTGGTGGAAAAATTACAAAATTGACGAATATAGAGTTTATTTCATTAACCAAATTTTTTGACACTACATATTTCTTTTGTTGCGTTACTTGGAATGTTTTACTATAAAATAGAAAAAAATACCGCACTGCGTACTTTGCCCGCAAATGCGCTGCAACCTTCGAGCCGAAATAATTTTCCAGTATTATCCATTTTTATTATTGGGTTTGCTTTAACAGAATTCGTTCGCATTATCCTCCGGTCGTACGCACAAACGACGACAAAGGAGAGCCGAAAATATGAAAGAAAAATAAACAGAAATACGCATGCAGGGGAAAACCTATACGGGGGTAATTTAGCGCAAGTAATGTTCAATTTCGGCCTTTCGGGGACCGGATGGTGCGACAGGCCCGGCCCAACACGTCCACCATCAAATCTGGCCTCGATACAAAAAAATCATTGCTTTATTACGAACAGTGGTTCAGGGAGGGTGGCCTGTCCTTTAATATTGGCCCAAGATGTCTTATGGTAGAGATTTTCCCGTCGTTGCGTCTTTGGTTTAGCTACGCAATCCGCATAAAGAATCCTACGGAATATTATGAAACTCACCTTTGGCTACGGAGGTTTATTGTTTATTATATTCTTTGCAATCTCAATTTTTCAGAAGGATGTATTGTTTTAAAAAAAAAACTTTTAAGTGCCGTGACTTAAGGTTTATGCATCATTTTTAATTTATACGCGATTTCATGTTTCCCAATTATAATAAAATATTATATTAATTTTTTTTTTTAAATTTCACACTTATTAAATTATTATACCATTTCATTTCTTTACATAAGTAACGAATGAATCATGTTAAATATGCATATATATGTAAAATTAAATTGTTAGACATCTTGTGTGTATATAAAAGTTATAAAATTACAATAAGATATTTATGTCTTTTTTTTATGTATGTATGTTTATGTGTCTTATTTATGTATTTTGAATTTTTTACCAAAAAAATTCTAAATGCAATCGTACAAGAGTAGCAAAAAATATTTAAAAAATTCAATTATCGTTATCATAATTTCACAGACTTCGTTATTTTTTATTTTTTATTGAGGAATAAAACAATTCTTCTAATTGCCGATAAGTTGTTTATTGAATCAAAAATTTATTATTTTATTTCTAAAAGGCTTACTCAATAAATTTAAGTGGACTCATGATAAATTTCTTATTCGGCAGAGTGTAACAGTCAGCAAAATAATTCCGAATGAAAATAAAAATAGACATCCAAAATCTGACTCAATTCCTGGAAGCATCCCGTATTTATTGGTCCCGGAACGGCCAGCCTCCGAGCTAAGGCTTCGAAGAAATGGGAGTGCTAGTTTTATGATACCGAAATATGGGAGGATTCAAAATTGAGTTTCTGGATTGATATCTTTACCTCCGTCGTCCCCTGTTAGTAGCAAATGAAACCATAAAATCTAAATAGCAAGGACGATTCGGAGAAAAAAATATTATTTCGTACTTTTACTACGTTACAACTTATATTGTGGCTTTTGGGTTTAGCCGCGTGTGGCGAACTTCCTTTAACCAATATTTCGACCGCCATTGCAGGGGTCTTCTTCAGGATTGATGATTTATTTAGTTGTGAGTAATATAAATCATCAATCCTGAAGAAGACCCCTGCAGTGGCCGTCGAAATATTGGTTAAAGGAAGTTCGCCACACACGGCTAAACCCAAAAGCCACAATATCAAATCTGGCCTCAAAAACCTGAGAAATTATTTACGTTACAACTTACCTTGCAAAAAACAATGCTTCATACGATAATGAAATACGATGCTTATATATAAGCGCATAGAAATTATAATTTGCTTTTTCATCTCGGTATTTACAATATAATTACTTTATTTCACGTTAAATTAAATCTAATACTTAAATATAAAACGAACTTTGTTTCAATTATGACACTTTAACATTAATGGATCAGGATATATGAATGTCAACAATATCTAAGTAATTCAAGAATATAAATCTCAGGTGAAAAAATCGATGCATGTCATGAAAAACATAAATTCAGGAAATCAATGCATGTAAGAAATGTGAACCATAATGAATTTAAATATATTTAGATTGTACGATTAATTAATAATTATATTATTAATTATGGAATTATTTAATATAACATCAATTCAATAACAATATAATGGCGTTAAAAGTAGATAAAATACAGCTAACAAATATAAATAGAGAGAACTTTCCCGAACACATGCTAAATTTAATTCTGAATTTGATTGTATAATCAGATACCCCCAACACCCAGACTGAAGTCGCGAAGCACCTTTCTGAGATCCACACAACCTCTCACATCCAGCCCTGAAAATGAGAGACTCCAGCTCTGGCGGCAAGTCACACCAGAGGATTTCATTACTCCAAAGGAAGGCCTCCCAACTAGCAAGAACCTTGACTGGCTGACCTGGAAATCCCTGAACAGATTAAGAACCGGAGTTTGTAGAACAAAGAACAACCTCGAGCGGTGGAGAATTCTTCGGTAGGTAGAGTCACTATTGTGCGACTGCGGAGACGTGCAGACCGCCTCACACCTAATGCTAGGCAAAAGACGGGCTATCGATGTTGCCAGATACTGGGCAGAAATAATTTGACGTCGCTAACACGAAGAAAAAGAATGTTTGAATATTTAATTACGTGCCTCAATATGTTCATGATCTTATAAATATAATATCGTAAATATTTTTGCTGAGCAGTTTGAGAAATATTTTCAATAATTTTATCGTTAAGATTTTACAAATCAATTAAAATTAATTTTTAACTCGTTTAATGTTTATACAAATTTCTATGTGATATTGAAATATAAATAGAATTCAAAATAATATGTAAATAGTTTTGAATAAAATACCTACGATATATCATTGGTTCTGTACTCTTTATTAATATGATTAAACCAAATGATATTAACTTGAATATTTCGTAAACTATCTATGAAGTTTTGCAAATATGGTTTGTTTTAGTAGCATTGAAGTTTTCAATGTTCTAGTAAATAGTCGGTTAAAAAAGTATTGTCTGTATCATTTAAAAACAACATTTACTTATAATTTAAAATATCCGTATGCAAATCCAAATATTTTTAATTTGTAAGAACGAAGAACACGAAAAAATTTGATGAATGATTGTATTATCAGAGTTCTCTACAATAATTTAAAAGTACCTTATTGTCTCCTTTTTAATAAATATAAATACATAATTTTGAAAGATCAATAAAATAGTAAATTATTGCAAAAAATAATATTTGTAAAAAGTATTATCTGGAGAGTACACGATCTGAATTCTTTATCCTTTGCGTATGGTTTCAACTTTTCTTTGCAAGTTTGACTCCAACTATAAAGTTGGCGCAATGGCCAAAGCGTATTGCACGTAGTCATGTTAGTCCTAATTTAAATCACGCTTCAAAATCACAAGTAATTCAGTTAATCAGTTAGCTGCTTCGCAAAACTTAAGTGCTAAAACTTTGACTTGAACTTAACTGATAAATTAACTTTTAAGCTGCTTTACACATACGAGTCTCAACAAAGGGACCTGGATGGCATTATGTACCAAACTTTGAATATTTTAGTGTCTAACACGCGTATAGTAAGATCCTCAGTATGCCCCGGAGAGTGCTCCGATATTCCTTAGAACAAGTGCAATTACTTAGAGGATAGAAAATCAGTTGGTTCACGTATTGGCTCAGGTAATGTTGTTCGCAGTTAATCGAACAAGTTTTCGAATTAAGATTCTACCGATAGCCCAGGAAATATCATTGTTTGGCGGGGTGTGAGACTTCCTTTATGCATTTCGTATTATTCGGTAACTACTAGTTTCATACAACTTATTAACATGATTTGCCCATTTATCAAGAGAGCATAATGAATTTACGTAGAAGTAAAACGTTTAATTTAAAAGCTATAATTTATTTAGTTCAATTATACTTTTAAATTATAATTATGCAGTTTCACAAAGTATTGTCAGTTGATAACCTTAATGTTATTAAGTTCACTCTTGTTGGAGGATAAAAAGAATATATTTGCACAATATTGATACTTTTTAAAGTATTTTAAATAATGAAAAAAAAAAAACAAATCATATGTAAATATAAAACAAGTGCAGTCAAAAAAACTTAAAATTAACGGATATTGGTTTTTTTCTGTTGCCAAATAACAATATGTTCTAGAAGATATCACATTATACTTCAAGTAAAATGATTACTTTTGCAGAAATATTTTTTTTCCAGTTTTATATACGAACAGTACCACTTCATAACCAATCCACAACCAGTGTCAGCGTCAAAGTGTCTTGAATATCTAGTAGTTTCTGGAACACAACCATTAGGCCAAGGACAAAGCTTAGTGTTTTTCTGCGTACATATACATTTTTTTCATGTTTGTGTGTACGTAAACTTGAGGAATTTAAAGAGTTTTATCCTATATCATTGTCCAAATAGCTATCTCTAATTAAATGGCGATATTGTGTTAAATAACGTTAAGGTTATTAACTGACTATAATTGACGAAAAGGCGTAATTAATATGAAATTTAGAGTTAAGTCATTACTCAGGTTGGACCTGATGGGGTCGGAAAAATGTACAATAACTTTAACGGCTTGAGTGCCACGCATTTCTTTAATGTTTTATAAAAATTACCAATATTTTTTACAAAACTAATACGGAATATGTATAAAAAAAGTATACACAATTCAAATCAAAAGAAACCTTATATTAAAATATTTGTTTTAAAATAACTATATATAATTCAATTTTGTACCAAGGAGCGCGATCGCGATTCTGGGACTCTAACGGTTAAAATAAATGTGAAATAAAAGTAAATATTTTAAATTTCTTATTTTTTTAATTTAAATTAATTCAAAATTATGATATCGTGTATATTTCAATTCTTCTTCGCAGTAACATTCCTGAAGATTGTTGTTTGGCAACCATATCCTAAATATCAAACTCGACTTTGCTTTATCCTCAGTTGCCTTCTTTATTTGAGTTTATGATATGTAGTTCATATCCTCAGACACTTGTGTTGCAAATAGTGTTTTCTAAGCAGACAATTATAATTATTTTATATTGCGAAAGACATAAATGTCTCTATGTACGATTGTATATTATGATAATTGAGTGCATAGGTTAAGCTTTCGCTTCTCAAACTGTAGGAACATAATGAAATACGACTATTTGAGAACAAAGTCTTGGTTTCAATTGATATACAGGTGTTTTAGTACTAGAGGCGAGCATCACTATCGAAGCTCGCATCGCTCGTTCAAACCGGGGCACCTCCATTGTGCCACTGTTTAGAGTTTGATTGGCCCGGCAGGCGAATTGCCCGCAAACTCTCTTCGAGGTGCTTAATTGAAATACAGATTGCGATCCGTCGGGGCTGAGCCGGAACGATCGCTCGAAAATAAATCAAACGCCGGGATCATGTAATTGCGCCGTTGTTGAATACCATTATCTCTTATCTGCCGAGATTTCGGTCTGAGTTTTAAATTGGAAAGTTATTGGGTCTGTGAACTCGTAAAGTGAGGTGAATACAGTTCACATCGCATGACTTTTCAAAAGCTTCCAAATATATTAACAAATACAGGATAATTTTGTTTGGTGGTTATTTTATGCAAGTAAATTCAAGGTTCTTAAAAAAATGATTTGAATTGTATATGTTCTTCAAAAAATATTCTTGAAATTAAAATAAAATATAACCTGAAAAATCAGAAGTTATCTTACATAAATGAACAGGCCAAAAATATAATTTGATTATATATTGTTTCAAAATAATTAGTTCTAGAATACATGTGTGTATAGTTGTACAATGATTTGTCTTTTAAATATTTTTCATACTCATTTATATATGTAATAATTTTATACTTTTATTAATTTTAATTTAAACAATTTAAAATATTATGTTTTATTTCAAATTGATTTGTAAGTGATTGTGCATGTTTCGTGTGAAATAAAACGTAATAATTAAATTTGAATATTTTTTGAATTACAATTTACATGAAATTGTATTTTTGCATTTTCACCAAGTAGTGTCAGCTAGTTAATGTGAGAAGTCATCTTTTGATCTTAAATTTCTTATATTATACGATTATGAATAATATGTATATCTTACTTTTGATTTTTAATAAAATAACTTTTGTTTGTTGACAATACTGCGAACAATTAATGATTTAAATATAAGGAAAGTAAGTATTAAATTTGTTATTCACAAAATGTAGACAAAGTATATCTTGTGACATTTGGAATGCTTCTTAAATAAGAAAAAACTATTCGCCAAAGAATAGTAATTAAAGAGTGTAAACAATCTCGTTAATTTGAAATATTTATTGGATATATTAATAGTCATAATTGAATGGGTTTTTTTATATTAAATGGATTCTTTTATAAAAGGCAATTTTTAAAAATCTTCCTTACTTACACAGTTTGTTACTTTTTAAGTGCAAGGAAAACTCAAAAATGGGTTATTCAGGCACTCGGGAAAGAAAAACCTACTCTCCGGTGTACACAGTAAAAATATTAGATCATCAATTTGATAGTATGTACGGCCGACATTCAGCTAAAAACCGGGCGTTTGAAAGCAAGGCATCGTAAATTGCAAAACTCACGATCAGAATAACAATGAAAAATGCAGGATACAATAATGTTTCAGAGGAGTACTTTGGAATAATCTAGATTTCGGGTTTTCGCTTGAAATAATGGAAAAAAAAGTTTATTACAAAAATCGAGAGAGGACGATTTTACGAAGCTTACAAGTTTGAGGGTATTAGTAATATTTTTGTATATTTTGTTTGTCATCTTTATCAAATGACTGCTCGAATTTTTTATGCACTGTCCATTTTTAATACGATTTGTTGAAAATTGGTGGCATTTCAAGCATCTTTTTACTGTGATTTCTTCACCTGAATTTTCAGAACAAAAAAAGAATTAAAAAATCTGAAGTAACGCCTAAATTTAACTGATATTTTACGGTTTTCTTAATTTAAAACTTCAAGCATCTTTTTCTAAGGGAGTAGTGGAATTCAGAAATAGCATTTACTCAGCATTGCCTCAGCCAACCATACGCGGTGTTACCAGGCGGTTACTTATCATAGTAAGCTCCATACCAAGTATTTGCTTATGTCGGTAACAGAATAAGGACTGTTTTAAACTATGAAGCTTTATTTACTTGATAAGAAAACGAAAAATTCTTAGCGTTCTTTTCTTTTATTCTCTAACCAATCACTTTTCTGCTATAATGTTTTTATAAGATATTATAATTGTCTTTTATTTTTAAAAACTAAACAAATTATTCCTAAGGGGCGGTTCAAATCAAAATATCACTAAAAAAGCCGCAAACACTGTAAAAAAATGTCTGTTAAAAATACAAAAAAAAGAGATTTCACTGTTCATCCAAATTGATCTCACTTATAAAAAAAAACACTTTTGATAACTTCTACAATACATATAAACAGTTTAGAAAAATATTAAATTAAAAAATAAGTTACTTAGAATTCACAAAAAATTAAAATCTGTTGCTTATATTATACGTACGTTTATACTTCTTGGCACGATTAACGTGATAAAAATAAATACAAAACAATGCTTTCTTTGGCAATAACTTTCAACCCCTTTCTCACGCAGCTTTGAAGCCGCATACACGGTACTAAATTTAGCCTGGAAGTTTCCACAATGTGGGAGAGAACTTATGGATAACGACTGTACCGTGCCGCGCTCTGTATAACGCCGAATACATATTTGATGCGAACACTCGCCTGAATCATTACTCGCCTGTGGCCTGCATTTTTCATTGTTATTCCGATGGCGAGTATCGAAATTTACGGGTTCCTGTTCGCGGATACTTGGCTTTTTGCAATACGTACAAATTAACAAATATCGTAGTGATGATTCCTACTATATCCGAGTACATACTACATATTATTCATCATTGTTAGAAGCTATTGCAAGTTCAAAATACAGATTATTCTGCGTGCAAAATGAAAAATGGTGAGATTAAAGCCTGTATTCGATAAACATACATTTTAAATAACTTTAAAAAATATTGCACTTGGTTTCGACATACACTCGTATTTTAATCATCATTTTATCCAAACATGGAGAAATTTTAAAGAGAGAAATACTCTTAAAATATCATTTCACCTATGGAATTATCCTTAGCCAACGAGATAAAAACAGAGAAGTATTTGTTTATTAAATGAGAAGCGCAACATGTCATTGACAATTAATAACAAGAGTGCAGTATGCATATTTAACAAGTATAACATTAATTTAATTTTGTTTTTGTAAGCAAAAGATTGACAGGAAAAAATATTTTTCTAAGAAACACCACTCTTGATTCTGCCAGTGTTTGATACATTCTCAGGATCGTATGTTGGGCAACCGATAAGCCATCGATTTTGCCAGATATTGGGCTTAAACGCTTTGACTTCAATGACATAAATAAGAAAATGTAATTAATAAATATTTAAGTATTCCATAATTTGTTTTATCATGGGATACACCGAACACTGTTTCGCTTGCTGGAAGGCTACAGTTTCGCGTTCTATGAAAGCTTCATCATTTCCAATGTGTACAAACGTACTAGTTACGAGTAGTACTCTTTCATAGATCGCGAAGCTGCCTAACAGTAAGTGAAACAGTGGTCAGTGTAATATATGTAAAAAAAGGTTAAAAATTTTTTATCAATATTGAAATGGATCCCATATTAAATGCTCAAAGTATAAATATCAATAAGATATCATTCGGATTATTATTAATTTTTTAGATTGTGTTACAAAATCTTACATTTTTCAAAGACAATTGATTAACACCAATATTATAAGAAATTGATACACACTTACAAATTAACATGATATATATAATAATATTATATTATATTTTATGACATTTCTTTCGTGGTTGATTGCGCTGTCTATAGAATAGAACTAAGGTGCATAGTTCGTGGCACGAATTCCAGCGTTTGCCATTTCTTTTCTCCGTATATTTTTGTAACAACATGTGTTTATGAACTTATCAAAGTAAAATATCATATTATATTAATTTTGGTTTTGCTTGAATGCAGTAAAACTTACTGAAAAAAAAAACAAAGTTTGCTTTACAAATACTGACAAATTACTTATTTGATGTTTGTGGTATCTGGGCCAATCTTGCTTCTAATTAGAAGGATTCTAAAGGAAGGACCTTAATCAGTAGAACAGCCATGAGTCTCGCTAAGCAAATCAGGCAAAAGCTTATATGAAATTGTTTTTTTTTTCTATGAAGTAACGGTAGAAATAAGCAAATTCTCCTCGCGCGCTATAATGTGTTTGTTTTCCCGTTGTGAGACACACACGCGACTGTTGGACCACGCTCGCTGACCCGGCCGGACACCGAACAAAGCGCAACTACGTGGCCGGTGCATTATTCACGGCACTGTCTCGAACACTGGTCCGGTTATTTATTCACGTAGCCCGGTACCGCTACGAGTGATACGGTTTGGCTGCTGCACATTCCGCACTCCTATGCGCCCGATGAAAGTTAATATTTTATTGCGATTCCCCCGGCGTGTTGGCCGGCTAAAACTATGTAACTGCTATGAATTATTCTTGTCCGATTGCGTTAACTGCCGCGCTGAAATTCGTATTATTTTTTATCATACAATGATGCTGTATAATAATTATGAAATTTATAACACAGAAATATCGCCGTGTACCAAGTAAACAATAAAAGTAATTGAAGTAATTTGCTCCATTTTTCATGTTTGTTTTTTTAATATTTCTATTATTATTATAATAAATATTAAAAGAGACTCATTTTAGAGTATTTTTTTCACCTTTAAATTAATATTTGTTAAGTCATTGCAAATGTTCCATTTGTAAACGGAAAAAACATTTAGTATATCTGAAGTAAAAAACAAATTATAAAATAAGAATATAATTAATTATATAATATAATACATTTTTTTAAATCAATCTTGGAATGGTTTTTTGCGAACAAATTAATGTAAAAGTAATTTTAAAAACTACGTCACGAAAACATAAGGTTTCTCAGGCAAATTGAAATTTACTTTGCAGCTGCAGGAGAAGGCGAGCGACGGTGGATTGGAAATTTTCAGGTAGAACAAATAAAGACTAGTGAATTCCTACACATCTTCACTTCCAGATGCTCCGACAATTTTCCAGCGAGTCAACTTGCACACCACAACAGGGATTCTGAAATTTTACTGAAAAACTGAAAGTTTTTAATAAAAATATTTCAAGAATATCAATGTTTAATTTGTGCAGGGTTTTAATTTTTTGACAACGCGAAATTGTAAAATATATGAAAACTTACAAAATTAAATATTTACTCCATTGAACCAAAACATTTTGAACGAATCATCACAGAAATTAAATAACTGTCGATCATGTTTTTATTGTGAAACGAATTGTGCGTTGTTTTATTACATATGAAACAATTTATTAATATATTAAATTAAAATTGATATAAAAAAAATATGCTATAAATAAGTTTAGCAACTTTGGAGCGTAGACGCGTCTCTTAGTTCTACTCATGAAATCTGGGACTCGCAGCATTACAACTTTTACTCTATCAAAACTAACTGCTGAATATACAGCGCCTGTATTGTTCTTATTCTTTAAACGACCCTGAATTTTGGCATCTAACGAAAATCCAATGCCACCTTACGATGGGTTTTGAAAGTAGATGCCTGCATAGAATACTGAAGGTGCGATGGTTTGACATTGTTAAGAACAATAAGGGAAGAGATTGGACAAAGCAGCCTTCCATACTAGAGTCGGGTAAAAAACGAAGATGAACCTATGTAGTACATAAAATTAAGATGCAGCAGGAGAGCATTAAGTGTAGCTGTTTTAACTACAGAAGACCTGGGGATTATAAATATAATGTTCTGGCAGAGCTGTGGGAAGCAGAGTTGACATAGGATGAGGCAAGAACAATAAGGGCTGACATACGTTCATATGTTTTATTGAGAAAAGCGGATGTTAAATATATTTTTAGTAATAACAAAATTCAAAGCGTTACTAAAATGTTTAGGATGATTTTCCCATTACCGTTTATTTCAGGAGGACATCATCAAAGTAAAATCCCCTTAGCGCTTCTCAGACTTAATAAACCATTGCGCAATGGGTGTTATTTAACCCTGGATCAATTAAGATTTAGCACTCCTGAGGTGGACCTTCAGCCCCTGACTTATGTAGTAGGGATTCAACGATAGAGCCTTGCGCAGGAATCTTCTGCCGTTAGCTGCCTCCCTAATCCCTCTAAATCCGCTTCCAGTCCTCGAAGATTGGACGATCGAGTGGAACATCAGTGTACCTACGAGTGTGTTGGTGCGTCAGTATATTTCGTAATATACCATATGCTTAATGATTAAAATTTAATTTCTATACCTTTCATTTATTATTTAATTTACTGCTAGATGAGAGTATTATATTATTCACAAAATATCTCTTAGATTTCATTATCAGCCATCATCTTTTTTACTCCCGCGTCCTGTAAACTTAGCCATAATAAATTGTAAAAGTCAAAATAAAATTATGTTATCATATTTATATTATTTATTCTGACTGAAATAGCTTCACCATTTGAGATTATTCTGAAATATTCATAAAAAGTTTGTTCCAAAATTAATTTTTACTCTAAAATAAAAATTCCATTTTTTATTATAAAAAAACAAGCTCTGAAGAAGAAGTTACCAAAATCTGATCCATATTTATTTTATAATGATAACTTTAAAGCTATTAACTATTAATAATGTGAAGAAAAAGTTATGATTCTATAATTTGTTCAGGTTTAAATTTATTACAAAATTATTAATTTTAATATAATTATTTGAATCAATCATTTTAATTGTCGTTAAGTTAGTATAGACATTAAAAATTAAAAAAAACTTATTTTTATTCTTTTTTTGCCTTTGAAAAATAGAAAATAATGTATTTTAACACCACATTTTATAAAATCGAAACATTTTTTTTTTGCTTGGTTGTACAATTAAAAAGGTACCTTGAGTTTGAAAACATTAACTATTCAAAAACTTATTTAAACGTAAAATAATTCCACAGCTTAAATAAAATAGTACGATTACATACAATCGTATCTTGAATCTTAATCATATCAAGTTTCTTAATATAAATCAGCTTTGCGATTCCCTTCCTACTGACCGAGGAGTCCTTCTTTAGTATAAGGCTAGCGCCTCCTCTCCGGCAGTCTTAGCACCGGCTCGCAGTAATGACGTGTCATACGCACTGTGCGGGTCTGGATTCGACGCCGAAGAGAACCGAAAAATGGATTTATTATTTGCTTGTTCTTCCCAACACAAAGGGCCAAAGTCACAATGCAGACAGCCGTTCGCCAGGTCTCCAATCCTAATTCCTCGGTGCTTTTCTCACTTATTTCCCTCCGAAGCTCAATAACAATACCTTTATTATATTGAGCATTCTGCCTGGCTGCTCGGACGTAAAATCTTATTTTTGCGTTCAAATCTGTTCGGGAGATGTTGATTTTTTGGCAATAAGGTAGCATTTATATAAGTCTTCAAATATATATATTTAAACATGTACATTTTTAATAATTTTGACTAGTAAAGGATAGCTTTTATTCTACTTGATTCAGCCGGCTGGCATAGTTTAGTGGTAAGAACGTTTGTTTGTCAATCAGCCGCTCTTCGAATCAAAATCTGACAAGGCTTGATTTTCTAAATCAATTTATTTAAAATATAAGCCTAATTCATGCCCCCTGTAGGCTCTTAAGCATACAGGGGGCATGAATTAGGCTTATATTTTTTAAAATAAAAAGCTTAGACCTTGGGACCGTCGGTTATCCAATCTCCTTGAAATAGCCCTGATCATTGAATACCCAAATATTTATCTGCTATTTCAGCCGCATTATATGCATATTCACGGGCTCGTGCCCAGGAGGCTCCCAAGAACTATATATGTTCGCATTTGGACCTCCAGGTATACAGAAAAATCTGAGCTTACAGAACTGTAAAACAGCAATTTGAAAGACTTCGTAGCTTTTGGAACATTTGTCTACTTTTTTACCCATGCACATAAGTTATGCGATTTAATTATCAAATATTTTAATTTTCAGACAGCAACACAATTTATAACAGCTTGCTTTTACCGAATGTTGAAATTCGAAAAATAATGAATTGCACATTATCATTATGTTACCAGATATCGAATAAAAAATATATATTTGAATCTGAGCTTCAAAGTTATCCGTTGATTTCGATTAATTTAATTTTCAAAAAACGTATCGTCTTTGTATTAATGAAATCGATCTTGAATTAATGAAACAAAGATTATCATTTGTCGAAGTAGGATTACTTTATCACTCGTATCATAACTTCTTCTGTGTTAAATTAAAAAAAAAAAATTCACTTCACAATGGGTTTTGAACATCATTTATTGAAGTTACTCCATTAACAAATACGACAGTGAATTAATTCATGCAAACTTAAAATATTTACCATTTATGCGAGCCATTCAGATTTTCATTCAATTTCTATATTCAAAGAAGATTTTAAATAATATTTTAAGAAAATAAGATTTCCATAGCACCACACCTCATTGGAGCATTTCCTGGTTATTCTTCAATTCATTCTTCTTGATTCCCGGCGTTCAAAGGTCAAAGGCTGTTTTCACAGGATTTTTCGGCATGAATGGGAAGAAATTAATGATCTATATTAAATAAAACGTTATTAGTTTGACAACGCAAAAGCTTTTTTCAAGAGCAAACGAGGTTTTTTTTTTCTTGAAAAGCTCTTATTTTTGTAATCGACTAATTTTTATTTTACAAAAGTATAATTTGAAGTAAATATTAAAATGCGCTCATTATTGAAAAATGTTTGATTGGCACTTAAAAAAACATTGAATTAGTGATTTTATTTCCAATAAAAATCTTCATTAGGCACTTTCAGATAGTACAAGTGAATATTCTTATTAAAAGTAATTTAATATACTTATTTGTAAAAATATTTATATTGGAAAGCCTTCTCACTGTCTACATTTTCTCGTACATACAGTCAACAAACATACGCTTTTTTCTTAATATAACCTGAAATTGAAACCAATTGATTAATTAATTTTACTTATTTGATTGTGTTATTTAGGTGCACTATGAAGAATCTTCGAAATTACCAAAACTTAATGTATCAAACAAACATGCTGTATAATTCAATTATTTAATGCATCAAACAATTATGCAATAATACCTAAGTTAATATACAGTTTTTTTATTATTTTCATAACTATATGAATGAAGATATTGTTATTGTTGTATTAAAAAACTGCTCTGGAAAACTCCCAAGCATTTTTATATGAGTTTACTTTCGGAGCTTCTGAGGCTCTAGCCGAACGTTGCTCGTTTCTCTGAAATTGGGAATTGGAACTGCGTATTTAATTAAATTAGAGAGAGGTTACAAGAGAAACTCCCATCGTATTAATTTATATACGGTTTAATTGGAACGCATAAATCCATCTTTTAACGCGTACATACTAGCGAGTACGAGGCATGTTTTATTACTGGATTTATCGAATTTTCTTCTTCAATGTCGAACGCCATTGTCTGGAAAATGTTTTATATTGTGCTATCTGCTGGCGGATTATTAACAAATAAATAATGAATTAAGAAATACTCGTTAAATTTATTTTTAACATTACATACTGTAAATATGCTTACATATTGTTTTGAGTGCGATAGATATTAAGTATAGTAAATTGTTGTAATTAGGAATTTGTTTATCATCATCATAAGAGTGTATCTGTCTATCCTTTATCGTTTACTATACGTTTATGTATTTAATCTTTGTTATCTTATAACTTTTTTATTGATAATTATAAGAGCATGATTCATTACAAGATCCTTTTTCAGCATCCAATTAAGGTTTTTAGTGCATTAATTACGAACTAATTTATGAAAGAATATTTTTAGTTTTTCAATCGCTTATATTAAGTTTTTCATTCTCATATTCTGAATTAATCTAACCTCATGTTCATTCCTAATTTAGAAAAAATGATCATTACAGCCAATCATCTTTTCAGTTCTTTATATAATCGCATTTTAACTCAACATCTTAAAATTCTTCAAAAAAAAGGATAAAAAGGCCGAAAACCCGGAACCAACAATAAGTGAGAGCCATTAAGCGGATCGACAATATATTTCTTCGACAAATTCTTGGAGTTTTTTTCTTATAATATAAGTTTTATTGAAAATTTAGTATATTTTGACCACAAAAGTCTTTGATATCATAAATCCTGATGCTTTTTATAGTAATTTGAAGTACGAGTAATACAAAAACATTATTTATTTTGTCGCGGTATATTTTGCATTTTGTTCCTCGATAAGAACTTAAATTAAAGTAATTGATTATCTAAATACACATGAAAAAATGCATTATAGCTTCAATAGGGAAAAAAAAAATTCTTCCTACTTATGAAATCGTTTATGCTGGTTAACTAATTTTCTAGAAAATATTCAAAATCGGTAATAACAGAAACTTAAATTTTACATATATATCGTTTACAAGGAACATAGCTTTTTAAAAGCTATTATTCAGGTAGTCGTAGATCACAGTTATACGTAATAATAATTCACGTTTCCACCGTTAATGCCAAATTTATCGAGCTTAAACCACTGACCCCAGCATAGAGAGCGGTGGTAGGCACACGGTATTAACGATACGAAAATTCACGGGTGTGGTCAAAGAATTTCTTTGTTCCCGTTGTGTTTTGCCGAGCTGTAATTTGGAAACATTATTTATATCGCAAAGGCAGACCTGGAGAGAGAGAGAGCTTTTAAGCAATTATCCATCTCTGTGTTGTGAAGGGTCCTCCCCGGGCTATGAGATCCTAAAGGAAAACATATTTTGATTGCGCGCCGAGCAAGAGTAAATAAAATGTACATAAAAGGCTAATATTATGCGCGTCTTCTGCGAGCCTAATTCACGAGACGTGAGACGATAAAAAGTAATGTTTATTTCCCTTTATTTTTTTTACATTAAGAAGCAATTAGTTTCCGAGGAAGGCATCCTGCGCCATTAGGCCATTATTTATACAATTCTCGTGAATTTAAAATATAAATTGGCCAATTTAAATTTAAAAGTATGCTTATATTCCAAACGAAAACAGAGCAACAGGATTCAATTAACATACCTACATATTTATAATACGTATTATTTTTGTAACGAGTGTTTTGTATTTTTGTTTGACTTATTCAAACAATAATTATTTCATCTATGCAATTAAAAATAATATTGATAATCATAATAATAATAAATAAATTTGCTTTACATAATTTTTACCTTACCCCTAACCTTGTATATCATTGATAAGTGAGGTGAGGTTTTAATTGGATTATAATGTTACGTATTAAATGAAATGTGAAATATAAATTTCTTTATTTCGATGCAAGAAATTCGATGTACAATTGTATGTATGTATCAAATTACTATACAACGACTTTATCAAAATAAATTTATGTTATTTGACTACTTTCATTAAAAATAATATCTGCTAAAAACAGCTAAGAAAACAAACATACTTAAAAACTAAACAATTCAATTGTATTGTCTATGTTTTTTTTTTTTTTTTTTTTTTTTTTTTTTTTTTTTTTTTTAAATAAAAGATTCATTTTTACACAGTAATTTACATTCCATCTTTTTTTTTTATTTTTTTTTTAAATTCGCTTACCACACCACTTAAAGATAAGATCTTGTGTGTGGCGTGGGATTCATCTATGTTATTTTACAGTTATATATTTATACAGAATTTTACATATACACATTTATACATTGTCATAATTTTGATATGATACTAAAATTAGGTAATTAAAATTTTAAGATACTATACAGAGAATTAAATCTAAAGTATATATAAATTAATAATACATCTTTAGTACATTTCATTATTTCAATTTCTTATGCAGTGACGTCATTTTAATCATTAATATTGTTGCAAATGTTTCTCGTGATGTTATTTATACACTGTAGGTAGTTCAATTCAGCTAATATGTGGTAAGTTGTAAGTGAGAATTCATTATTATGTACCAACTGGTTGAGGTTTTCTATCGAGTCATGTATAAGTTCTTTTATTTGAATTTTGTCATTAATATTGTTATGTATGTTAACCTGCATAAATACATTTTCATTGTATCAATCATTAATTTAATGAAATACCTATCACAAGCTGACGACATCACTTAAGGGGTAAAATTTACTGATTGTGTACTAATGGAAAAGGGCATAATTACTATTTTTAATGTGAAATAATAATTATCGCACATTTCTAAATTGGTTTCTCGTCAATTAATAATAAAGCCATTATTTCAATCGAGCCCAGCGGCAAGCCAACAAATAATGCGCCGAAACACGTTGAAGTGGGCACTTGGTATAAACGCCTTCTTCCTATGAAGCACAAAGCAAGCTAGCCGCCCCCCATCCGCCCACTTTCAGCAGTAGGCAATGTGAATTCTTAATCTGCCCATCTCTAATGCCTTCCCGACATGCCAGTCTATTTAAAACCACTCTGATTGCCTCCATTTGTACATAAACTGTTTCACAGGTGCTAACAATCCTGCATTGAGACCATTTCATTTAACAGCCGCCCCCATAATAAAGGCCGCCCATAATCCTCTTTATTTGTTTGAATGAACGCCTAATTGACGCATTTTAATTGTAAAGTTTTAATGGCGCGACTCGAGATAAATTATTCCAACTTTATAAAGGGTCAAATTGCCGAGAAATTAATTTGTGGTTTTCTGCGTTGTGCTATAGGCAAAACAACAACTTTCATGTGGATCGTTTATCGCGATAATTAAATATTGAAGCTTCAGTTTTCAGAACCTGAAAATTGATTAAGTTTAAGTGTTTTATGCATAGAGCGGGTGCAGGCTTTAGATTGTAAAGACCAGACAGCAGAATACAGGCAATTAGAAATTAACAATTGATTACCAGACTTGCGCTATGAAAGTAATCAATGAGCTTTCAACACGCATTATCCATTCTGTACTAAAAGTTTATTGTATTTTCTAAATGCACAAGTTATTAGGCATTCAATCTCTAATGGTTAACTTGCTTAAAAATAACCATTTTGTAATCGAATTAAACAAAAATATATTTATGTTATATGAAGAAATTTAACTTAAAATTTGCTGTCCTTAAAAATTATATACACAGAATATATATTAATTTTGAGAAAGAACAACCTCGTTTCTCACAACAAATTAATAGTAAATTCTGTCCTAAAAATACAATGTTGGCTTTCTATTGAAGAATTTGTTGCTTCAATATATTTAAGATACAACTTATTTGAAATATTGTAGATTTTTCCTCAATATTTTATCAGATATTATTATTAAATTATTGAGAATTTATTACACTTCTTTTTTTCCAACAAAATACTCTCTTCTTTTCTGCTACATAATGTTTGACAATTTATTTATCTACATAATGTTTTATGAGATGACAAAATTTGTGAAAATGTTTTTTTTAGCTTTTTATTAAACCACTTATTTCATAGTAAATTCCCGTAATAATGAACTATTCTCGATTGTGGAACTGCAGTTGCAAGTTGGCGTTTCTATAATACATAGACTTTTTCATCTTTTAAATAGTACGCGTCTCATAATCCATTTTTTTATCTGTCTGTTTGTTTTGTTTACTAAGCAATTCGAGACACGCTGTAGCATAATAACTTCGCAGCTTTACAACTGAGGTGTATTTGACATCTAACTGATACACCAAGAATCACAAAAAACCTTCAGCCACTTACTAACAAGTAACTTTTTACTTGCCTCCAGTAACGGGTCCCCATCTGGGTGTCCAAAAACAGGACGGGACACAAAGGGTTTTCAATAACCAAGTCAGTTTTGTTTTATACTTTTAAATATAAAAGGTATAGTTTAATTTACAAGTACTTTTTGATAATCACCGTTAATCTTTAAGCTAACCCAACAACATAGAGCGTTACCAATATAACGCGAGCAATGTAACAGATAGGACATCGTAGCGTTACGTTAATATGTATAATTTATTAACGGCGTTATGAATAACGAACTGAATTTCAGGCGTCTGCGGCATTCAGTAAGTGTTTAAGGCTCTACGGAACTCATTAAGGTTTCATGGCTCCCGTTGCTGACTATGCATCAATCTTCATGAAGCACGTCTTGCAGAAGGGCCCCAACGAATTATTCAATTTTGACTGTAATAAAATTATCCCCTCGGAATAAAGTGCCCGCTTCAGTTTTTAGCGCTTCAATCACGCAACCATAACAGTGTAAATAAAATTCTAAGGCAATCCATATCATCACCATCAACTAAAATTCGTTCAAAGCATAAGGCTTCATCCCTCTACTTATATAACCGCATATAACCTCCTTTTGCTATTATCATACTATCATCAGTCAATCTTGCAGGGGTAGTTACACACTTTTGTTTGTCAAATAATTGCTCAGATTTTTACTGCTAAATTAGGTATTGTAGCTTTAGGGTTAAGACATGTGAGGTAAATATCTTGATACCAATATTTGACCACTGTTTCAGGGATCATTTTCCGGATTGAATTTTTTTTGTGACTTCCTTCTGTCAACTTTGTTTATCAGTTCTTAGGCGTAAATCCAACACTTTTCTTCCCCATCAACCGTCAACTTGGCGACAGATATGTCATAATATGTAATGGTAATTACTTATTTAAATAATTGATTTTTATGTAACATCAATTGTTGAAAAATGAAATTATGTCAGTGTTCTTTAATTTTTCTTACCCAGAACAAAACGATATTAATTGAATTTAATAAAAAATAAGTACTTAATTTCATTTTTAAAAAGTCAAAAGTATGTAGAAAAATACTTTCGCTTTAAGTCTAATCAATCAATTTTGTCAACACTGACACCGGGAAAGTTTCATGGGCTGTGTTGACTTAGGATTAATTGGACTCTGTGTACACATTAGCGGCGAGTAAATAAATCATGTGGGATGAATTATTATAAGGCAACTGGGTCGCAGATGTAAACCTTGCGAATAGTTGACTCAGCTCTCTGTGTACTACTTAGGTCTCTACGTCTCGCAAGGAAACTGAACTGAAACATGAAGATACATAGTTGAATAATGAAAATCAAATATCTCCCACGTTTTTGTGATTCGGTCTAAATACCCAAGTAATATAATTAACATATAATAGAATAAAAATAACAGATTCACACATATTTTTTATGATCTACTTCATGAATTGATTACTTAACTACCTATTTACTTATATACAACTAATTTCATTATCAAAGATTATGATACCAACTCAATAAAGCCCTTTCAGGCTAGTGCCAAAAAGCCTCGATATGCGATCTTGCGTCTCTTATGATGTAGCGTGTATTATATTATCACTGTACGTGGGTTTTCTGTATATATAGAATTCATGTTTATTGTTGGTTATGTTAATAGTCACATCTAGGAAGTTAATTACTTTATTACCGTATTCCATTGTAAATTGGATAGACTTATTTATGCTATTAATTTGTTTTACAAAGGAGTTTAACTGTCTCTCTGTGCCCATCCACAGACATATAATATCATCTACGTAACGATACCAATATTTTGTCAATTTAAAATCATCTAATTTGTCGATCTTTGCTTCAATGTAATTCATTAAAAAGTCAGCTAATATAGAGGAGATAGGACTACCCATTGCTAGACCGTCTTTTTGTTTGTAAAAAATATTATTGAATTTGAAATAATTCTGTTCAATACTCAAATTAATTAATGATTCGATTTCAGTTTTAATGATGGGGCATAAATTTTTTTGTTTCTAAATAATTGTTAAATGAAATTTTTAATTCGTCTACAGGAATAGAAGTAAATAAATTGACAACGTCAAACGAAACTAGTTCTGCCGTACATGCAAGTTCTATGTCTTTTATTTTATTAATAAGTTCTAATGTATTTTAAATGCTTTATTTAGTTGAATAATTAAGAGTTTTATAAATTAAAAAATTGCCTTTCTTAGCTAGATGATAGCAAGGAGCTGAGTTATATGAAACTAAAAAAACTCTCAGGGACTAGCCATCATCAACACCGAAGAATTATAAGGAATTTTTAATTTAAGCACATCAATTTATTATTATAATATCTTAATACATTAAAATCATCTAATACTCAGTAATTTTGTATTCCATTTTAAATTGAAAACAAAAATTAAGTATTACATAATAGCTTAACACATGAAAATGACAAATACCCAGTCACTTTATAAATATATAATGCCTTTTTCAAATTAAAAAACAAAAATGATTACATACATTAGGAAATCCACATACTCATTAATTATATAATGTCTTTTTTCAATTGTATTACCCGCACACATATACAACCTGTAAATATGTGTGTAGGAACTAATTAACTGTCCATGCCTATATAAGCCAATGCCTGTTTTTATTTTTTCATTATTGAAGATGGTCTTCAGGAAGGCCGAAACATGTAATCGTTAAAATAAATTGTGAATCAAAACTAAATATTTTTAATTTATTAATTTTTGAATTAAAATTAATTCTTAAATTAAAAGTATTAATATTTTTACCGAACAAAACAACATAAAAATATTCTAGTCATTTAATTTAACAAGGATAAATACTCTCCATTATGTGATTATTTGTTACAAAAAATTTAATAATAAAAAAATATATATTGTTATATCTATAGTATCTCTAATATCTATAGTAAAAATTTAGTTGGATGCTTGACAGTTTTTATTTTTCATTTGAAATGTTGTTCAAATATATGACTCGTAAATAAAATCTTATCAAATATCTGGGATTAATATCCACATAAAACAATAAATAATCTCATAATAACAATTTATCTGTAATAATAAAAGCAATACAAATAATGTAATCAAATTTCTTTATTATTATGAAGTGGCATGTTAAATTATTTTTTAATATCCACTTATACTGTAAAAAGAACAATATCGTGAACTCATTACTTGCCTACATTTTTATTTTAATAATATTTCAGGAATATTCAAAGAAAATTCTTACTTGAAAATTCTCTGAAATAATAAATTGATTGATGCTTAACTTAGTTTGACAGACGTCAGTTTGACGTTTTGATTGAATTTGACACTTCAGTTGAGAGTATCTAACAAACGATCGCTTACACTATATAAGTACCCTTTCAAACATTTATTATGAAATTATTTAAGCGGTTGGTATTATTTTCATAATTTAAATTAAATTCGTAGAAATTTAATATAACAAAAGTCACATTTGTTTTCATTCATAATTTTAATATATTATGAACTTTTGATTTTTAAATGTTCAATAATCTATATTGTATTACGTAAAATGAACCTCATTCATAAATTATCTTAAGTCATTTAATCTGACCAAAAACTAAACTTAACTCATAGTGAAAAAACAATGTTATGATCATGGCAGTTATTACAAGTATTATGAAACTTGTTGAATGTTGAAAGTTTATTCTTAGGTTAAGATTTTTAGATGTCTCGACATGCACAACGATCTCTCTTCCCACCTTAAGAATATTGAAGCGTCATTACGAAGCCAGCAAAACAAAGTTCTGACTATATAGCGCCTGTATCGTCCTCACTCTTCATAATCTCACTCGTCACTCGTCTTTCGACGAGTGCGGACGTGTTTGTCATCCTACCTACAGGATGGCTTTTAGTTGCTCATGCGACATTTCGCAGATACACCAGCGCTTGGATGAGCACCGATTGCTACTGGAGCGGCTCATAAAGGCTGTTGGATGCGGGAAAGAAGATACTCCGACGTCCGTTGGTGTGGACTCTACACCCAACCCAACAAGTCTGCCGTCTTCCCGCAGAAGGCGCTTGCCTAGGAAGTGCAAAGAAATTCCGGCTACCTTCGCGGAAATTGCTACCGGTCCTCGCCAAGTTTCGTTATCGCTCAAATGTGATAGCAGCGACTCCGAACCGGCCGTCAGTGAAGTAACTTCAAATGAGGCTTCCGAAGAACAAGAATCTTCGGAATGTGATATGCATGGAGCCCCTGCTGTTCGGAGTAAGGCTCCCAAGAAGGTCCTGCAGCTCAAATTTCAAGGAACTGGAGGCCCCGAATGCTCTCTCCGTGGATGCTCTCTCTCTCCCACGAGCAATCTTTCCGGGGAAGTTTACCACTCGGATATGAGTCGCGCCTCTTCTGATGGGGAAAGGCATTCAGCACGTCAGGTGATCTGCGGATCTTCAGCTCCTTCGAAGAAGGTAACCGGAGTAAAGATGGCGTATCTTCACGCCAAGGGTCTTCACCCGGATACAACAGCTGATGACTTACAGAGCTTCTTGGCAGCGACCACTGCATTCAATCCCTCTTGGATGACCATCAGGAGGATTATCAGTAGATGGACGCTGTCAACTTCTTTCAAAATTCGGGGTCATCGCGACTTCGCTAGAGTCTCTCATGGAGCCTGAAGTGTGGCCTAAAAAGACCATCGTTCAACCCTGGATACGTGGAAGACGAAAGAATCGCAGTGAACAGTGGGTGAAACCAACTTGAGTGAAGATATTGACATATTTAGTGTTATATTGTTTCGGATTCAGTGCTAGTGTTGATGATGGTGAAATTTTTGAAGTTTGATTGTGTGACAATAATGCCATGTTATTTGTGGGTCATCCATGATTTCCTTATGACAGGGTTTTTTGTTATTACAAGTCAACTATTTGCATTGAGTCTCCTAACGCTTGTTCTGGGTGTGAGGTCATTGACACTTAACGTGTCAATAAATTTACAGGGCCACACTTTTATGTAAATACTTCAATAATTAATTAAGACGTCATATTTTGTAATGTTATTGTGACGTAAATAAATAAATAAATAAACAATTGTCAAATAATTGTCAAACACCTGTGTATCTCACCAAAAGTCAATGCAACCGTATAATAAGATTCGAAAACAGATGCCTACTTAGAATACTGGGGGCAAGATGGTTTAACTTTGTGAGGGGTGACGAATTGAGTGAGTGGATAATGCAGACTTTCATACTAAAATCGGTCAAGAGACGAAGATGGACTTGGTTGGGATATATACTTCCGATGCCTCTGGATAGTATCAACTGTTGCTTCCGTTTTACTAAGCCTCCAGGATTATGCCGTCCTGGAAGGCCATCGAAAATTATAAATATAATGGACATATGAGAGGCGGACCTGCCTTGGGATGAGGCGAAGATTTGGCGGCTGATAGAGCTTTGTGGTGGCGGTTTGTGAATGCCATTTGCTTCAGTTAGGAGAGCTGACACAGTGGTGATGATGATAATATTTAGTTTATGTTGTAAAATATGTAATCAATATTATGTTTTTTTTTCTCAGCTTTGTAATGATATTAACAACGCTTTCATCGTTTTATTCCATAAATACGTACCGATTCCACAAATTATCTTTCAGGCTAATTTTCAAATTAGATCGCCAAGTACAATGGCCATAAACAATGTTAGATTTATGGCTTGTTTCACAAGTCGAGACGCGATTGGCGATTTGGCGATAGCGCTCCCAAAAATAAATGATTATCTTGTGCGACCTAATAATTTAATCAAATCTTCTGGGGTCATCACCAAGCCGGGTGAACCAGTGTATAGTCTACGCCTACTGAGGCAAACTTAAACCTGTTCAGAAGTGGCAAACTTTTGTAGAACCATTTTACCGACGAGTGAGGCTTTAACCTAGTATTGTCTATGGTTGAATCCGTACACAGATATTAGGGATTCGTTAAAGAATCGGGCCATGAATCTTTTTTTAAAAAAATTATTCCAATACATTCAGAAAAAAAATTCGTTTTGGGGAATTTTATATTAAAAAGCATATAAATGATAATAAATGGTTATGTAAGTGAACTTGAATTTAGTTTTTAATAAGTTAATATTTTATAGAATATTGCAGTATGTTATTGAGTCTGTAGTTATAAATTGTAATACATACAGTATTTAAACATCGAATCTCTATTCAGTTGACTAAGCATATAATATTTTTTGAATTACAGGTACCTTTGTTTCTCAAATTAGGCTATCTTCTACAATCTGATATATTTTTTAAATAAATATTAAGTATACGTTTATTGGGTTGAGCCGCCTCTTACGAAAGATGGTCCAAGCTTCGGGAACGTCGGGCTTATCAACTGATTTTTTCAAAAAATCACCCGAAAATATACCTCACATACTATCGCAACCCCTCTTCCGAGTACCAAATATGTTCGGTATGTTCCCACATATGTTCTAGAACGAAGAATATTCGGTAGCAGCTGATTGACTTAAATGGCGGCAACTTGTGGTAACCATTTGTTCCAGATGTAGAACGGATATGGGAAGAAGATGATTTTTTTCTATATTTTGTTAATTTAATAATTAACAAATTTCAAAATATTAGGTTTTCTTTCACATATACAAGTTCTAAAACAACCAAAGGGTTGCTTGAAAAGGACTTGATAAAGCCGACCTTTTTGAACGTCATAGATTCAATTGAAAAGTGTACACTCTTTACCGATGATCTATGTATGTTTCTGCATAAAACTACTAAAAAATAGTGTAAGCGAAAGGGATGTGGTAATTTGATGATATTTTGAAGAATTTGAATCACTATGTTAACTCATCAGCCGCCCATTTTGAAATGTTACTGACACCTCCTTGTAGTATGGGGACGCTCGCCATGGGCGATACCCCGTGGGCGGCAACTTGTTTAATGAGGTGCCGCTCCACTTCAATATTTCAGACACGTTATCCACCGATAAATAACGGAACCCACCGACAGTTCTAGTCGGCACTGCGGCCACCCGCCAACTCCTTGCTGGCCTTATTTGCACCGGCTGAAAGTCCTGAAACAATTATTTACAGGGAGACAATTGACAATTTTAACGTTATTTTAATTTACGCACATTGACCACTAATTCACGCATTTATTGTGGCCAAACGTAATTATATATGCACAATATACACCTTCACCGCTTAAAGCTTATAACCATTACGAAGCTGCTGTGAGGCATGTATTAAAATTACTTATTCATAATAACGGTTAATTGTGTTCAAATTCACCTGATTTATTTTTAAAGTAAGCTTTTTTGAATGATAATAAAATATAACTTGACTACGTTAAGATATCCTGAATATTTTTCACTTATACTGGTTTGAGTATAAAATATTATAACCCATTAACTTTAAATACGGTTAACTAATAAATAACTACAAATGGAATTATAAAAGCTTTCTTTATAGTCTAATATATACTGAGATAAAAAAGCGTCTAACAAGTAGATTTTCATATAAACGAGTAAGCTACTACTAGACTTAATGTGTTAAAGAAGTTCGTCAAAAAGTTTGGTCGTTTTCCGAAATGGTTATATCTATCCATGTGATCGTAATATATATACTGTAACTTGACAACAGACTATGAAATCATATGATAATTAAATACCTTGTTTAAATTGTAAGACATTACAAATGACCTTAATACATTTAATGACGGGATCCATGAAAACAAAAATATATCAAAATTTGTATTGTAAATAAAAACATCAATCATATTTTTGTATTGAATTAATTGATCGTTTGAGATACAGCATATTGCTTAAAATAAATTTTCTTTGATCTAATTTGTGATAAGTGGAATTATTGTAATTGGTAAAAGCTTGTGATATACATTTAAATATAAAAATATATATATATAATTCATATAAAGCAAATTTTGCATTGTTTTAGTAGACTTTGATCATTGGACGCTATTTTCTACTCCCCCTTTTAATTGATGTCTTCTCCTTTTGAAGACGACTACCGGAAGTCAAGGCAGCGGGAAATTATTTTCAATGATGTGGTAAGTGCGATAACGTAAAATAAAGCTTAGTCATCATTACAAGGTACTGGAATAAAATAAATAAACGAACACTTCCTTTAAATTTATAACATTCAATTGCCAAGCAGAAGTAATTGTTTAATGTCACTTTATGTCTGACGACTATCACTTGGAAATGTCCAAAAGGAAGCAAAAATACGTCAAGGGGTGAGACAAGGATGCTCTCTGTCGCCTGTACTCTTCAACGTATACATACAAAATGCAATTAATAACATCAGGGAAAAAATGGGCCATAGAGAGGGGGTTAAAATACATGGCCAAAGATTGATATGATAAGGTTTGCTGACGACATTGCTCTGATTGCTGAAACTGAAGATGAACTCACTGAAGCGCTGACATCCATGGAAAACATATTTAATTCCAACTACAATATGAAGATAAACAGCACAAAAACCAAAGTCATGAGAGTAAGCCGCAATGAGCAGCAGAAAATTAACATATCAATGCAAAGAATTTGTATACCTTGGAAGTACGATTACCTGGGATGCCAGAACAAAAGAGAAGTCAACAGTCGAATACATCAAGCAAGGCTAGCTTTCAATAGTCAAAGAATATTACTTTAGGGCTCCGCAAGCAACTTGCCAAAACACTTGTTTGGAGCATCTTAATGTACGGCTGTGAGACATGGTGCTTATCTGAAAGTGATAAAAAGACTAGAGGCCTTTGAGATGTGGTCGTACAGAAGAATTCTCGGAATTTCCTGGAGAGACCACGTCACGAACAATGAGGTTCTCAGGATAATCAAGGAAGATAGGCACCTAATAAGAACCATCTCAGAGAGGCGAGCCCGATGGATTGGTCACATCATGCGCCACGATGGTCTTCTTCACGATATTGTGGAGGGATGGTTGAGGGTAGAAACTGTAGAGGGCGCCCTAATTTACAGCAAGTATTCGAGGACATGAATTGTAGCGCTTATGCTGAGCTGAAAAGGGTTGCGGAGGACCGAGAGGAATGGAGATCGAGATGCAAGATTCTGTTGCTGCAAACCAATCCACCGGATTGATACTACGAAGAAGATGTCTGACGAGTTTCGTTTATGATATTTAATTTTCTATGAATATTTATTAGTAATATTTTTCAAATTATTTCACTTAATAAATACATTAAGAAATATTTTAACAATAGATAAAAAAAAAAATTTATTACGTAATGTAGTATTTATGAAATTTTAAAAGTTTTTTTAAGTAACGAAGAGTGTTTTAAGTGTTTCTGAAGTAGCTGGTATTTCGCTATGGTATTAAATTTATTGTAAAGATATTTTTTCTCCGTCAAAACATCTAGTCCTCGAATGAATAGTTTTGCTTGTGTTAACGTTTTTTCCACTCTATTGTATCAAATGAAGTAAACACGTCATTCCATTACTATCGCGCTGTTAAATCTATTTTGTAGCACTTCAAATAAGCTGTTTATTCGGGTTGGAAGTTTTTCGCTTATTTTTGTATAAAAACTATTACGTTTTATCTTTTCAAATTTCACGTTATTTCACGTAAGGTTCCCTGCAAAAATAAAATAAAAAATCTGCGATAGATGAGTTAGCTTTAGGTTTCTTTCAACACACTTAGACTTTTTGTTTATCGTATTTTAATGATTAAAAACCCACTAATTGACATTTTATATTTCAATACAGATGTCGATACATTACTAACATGTGTAAATGTATAAATCAAATATAATGTATGGCAAAATTTCATTATATTATTTATATTTTTGCATTCTCTTTGAGAAACATTTCAATATTAAATACATAAAATGTGAGCTCTCGTAAAAATAGTCTGTGTTCTAGTCTCAATCTGACAGAATAAAGTCTTGGCAATTTGTGATTAACCTTTTGTTCCATTTATGTAACGGATATAAAAATAAATGGTCCAGTAATGTTGGCAAATTAATACACAAAAAACATCGCTTAGCCATATCTAAAAAGCGATTGTCATTTAATCCGTTTGCCAGTAATGTACTACTGTAAAAGTCTTGCTTACGTAAAAATACTTTGGAATAAAACACTGTTTCTATAATAAATTCAATATCCATCTTTCGAATACTATAGTCTTCTGCAACGTTTATTGAAATGTTATTTCTATATAAAATTGTGATTGACCACATAAATTTATAACTATAAGAAAAACATATTTGCTTTCCGAAAACCATGATACTTTAATTAAGATATATTTTTAGAGGTTTTTTTTTATTAAATGTTTCAACTTAGGAGACGTCGGTGCAAGAAAACATGAATCTTATCTGTTTAGAGTCTATCTGGCGGCTCCTGTCTTCCTAGAATTTTTCATTAGCTACATAATCTGTTTTGTAGAACTGTTGTGTACTAGAGAAGTGATACGGTTTATGACTTGTTTAATACATTAGGGTTATAAGCTGAAAACACTAGGTGAAACTTTACGCTTATGATTCTATGTTCAATTATAATTTTAAAAATAACAATCAAGAATATTTAGTTTTATTTCACGGTTATTTTTAATTAATTGCATATGTTTCAGAGCTTATTTGTTTCATCTTATGCAACGGATTTACTCTAACTGGACCATAAAATAAATCCAGTAACTAACATGGCATCCCTGGTTTTTAGATGATTAGACCATTTACTTCAAATTACGAGAAAAAATGACAATAAATGCTAACATTATAAATATTTTTGTTTTCATAGAAAAAATCATTAAATTTCTTACATTAACCGAGTCAACGCAGCAATACCACGCCTGAATACAATTTACACCCTTGAATGAAGGTTCCACCAACATATATCGGACCTTCGGAAATATTATGTGAATGGTTTTAAAATACTAGCTTTGGTTATCTGAGAGTGACTCGAACCAAACCGCAAATACAGGTCACGCGAGTACGGATGGGTCCCGAGGAAGGGTCTGGCTCGAGATCTATTATGTGGTTTTAGGGATTAAATTAACCAGATGCGCGGAACAACAACTTAGGAAATCGAGAGGCTTTCCGGGAGTCCAAACGGAGCCTCCAGGGAGCTTTATCTTGTACTACGTTTTGCCACTTTTGTTTAATTGTTGTCTTGGCAGTTTCGATTCTAATTCAATTCGATACAACCATTTCGAGAAAGCACTATATTATTTTAATTTTCAATATTAATTTTCGAGAGAAAACCGTACGTTATAAATTCAATTGATTTTATATAAGTTCTGCTATAAATGACAATACGCAATTAATATATTAAAGCCGCGCAAATTTTTCGGTTAGTAAAGTCCAACAACTTACCACACAGATATTTATGTTTTAAATGTTTTAAATTGATTGAAGACGTTAAAAAATTATAAAAATGTAGCTTCATGTTATATCAAAAGGTTTTTAATAAGTTGTTTCATCATTTTATGAACAAAGCCTAAAAATATATTTAATTATTTCATTTTTTTTAAAATGCCCATCCGACCTGGTTGAAACATGTCGTCAAAAAAAATACATGTGGAATAAATTCTTAAAGAATCTTTTGTTTTATATCCCAAATATATTTGGTTAAAAAATATTTTTAAATGTTTATTTTTAAATGTACAAACGTACATGTTTCAGACTCCATCAGGTCCATTCAAAGGAATGGTTCAACTCCAATATCACACTTTTTACTATGCAAACGTTTATTAAAATGTACAATAAAATACTTGTATAAGTATTTTTTTCTTCAATAAAAAGTTTATTTAAAATTTAAAAATTGTATTCGAAAGTAAAATGATCGACAGGGTTGGAGACTCATCTAAGAGATCTACTTTTATCAAGCTTCCCCATTATATACTTTCAAAATAATGAAAAGAGTGTGAGTATCTTGAAAAAAATCAACGCCTTGAGATAATGTTTTTTATTATTTTAATAAATAACGAAAACTAAAATTTATAAATATGTCCTTTCACGATATTGATTATAACATGAAAAAAACCTCCGTGTGGCGCTCCCTAAAAACGGAACCTCAAACCTCCAGCCAAACTTTTTAAGCCAGCAACAAAATAAAGATTTGATTTCGCTGACACAAAGAAGAAGATGGATATAATAACAATAATAATAAGTAAATTAATTCAATATTATATAATGTATTAGAAACATAATTAAAATGTATTTAAAAGTATATAAAAGCTATAATTTAAATGCAGTCGAAAATATTTGGTGATATTTTTGTAGACTATCATGATTCTTCAATGATTCACTAAAAAAATACATTTTTCATGTTGTATTGCAAAGCAGGCTTGGCAAAGGAGCAAAGGACGCGATAAAATAGAAGTCGTTGAATCTTCTCACCTGCTACGAACAGAGATATTGCAACAGGATCTGCATATCAGATATCCTCTGTCCCGCCATGAATAATCTCAGGGTTGCCTCGCAGCCCTTTGAAATCTGAGCGCGGTATTATTTATGTCTGGGCGGACCCGATACAGCCGGTCTGAAAACTTTATCTGCGACCGTTCCGTAGTGGGCGGATCCGCCCAAAGCTTGGAACCAAGTTTTACTGACGCTAGCGACGAGAAAGATGTTTCCTCTTCGTATAAAATACAACTGTGCCGGTCATTTAAGCATAGATATAACTCCATTTTTTAGAGTGGGACGTCCTGCCTGACGCCGGGACACAGAGCAATAATTTCCATTTTTTTGTTCTTTGAAAAAGATAAATGATTATTCATGTCGTGTTTTTTTTTAATGTGACATACATAAACATAGAAAAATAACCAAACATAAGCAATGTAAAACGAAAAAAATGAGATTAGTGAATATTTTTTTGTGATGTTTAATTTTTTTATTTATTCAACTGCCAAGTATTTACAATCAGTTAAGCCACCCCTTGTGAACAAATATTTGAGGCCTTGGAAGCGTTGGGTTTCATCATATCCGCTCCCCTAACTGGAGTATATGGCAATAATGCACTGCCAGCACAAAATTTTTACAGCCACCACAGTATTAGCTTCATCCTATGTCAGCTCCTTCAAGTACATTCTATGTATAGTTCCCGACGCTCTTCCAGAACAGCGTGAGTTTGGGAGCTTAAATTAAAATCAGCTTTTGTCTACGCTCTCCTTTGAAATTTTAAGTACATTTCAAAAGCAGGTCCGCATTCGTCTCTTGATCAATTGGGATGTTGAGTTTATCATAAAATATTTGCTATTCTAATTTCACGATAAGCCTGGATAAGGAGACAAAATGATTGAAATATTACCTTAACTTTCCTCGGATACTAAAGTTTTCCTCTTTGTAAGCTTACGGACTATTTATGGCCTAAAAGTTTGTCAGAAACCATAAATTTTCCCTGTTGAACCTCCAGATGCAGAAATACATTGAGACAATGCATTGACTACGGCAACTGAGAAAACTGAGCGGCGGTAATTTGTGGTGACAATAAAAATAACCTGCAATAGCGTTAAGAATTATAATTGAACACATTTGTTTAATACTAAATTGTTACTTTTTATACTGTGTAATTGTTTGTTAGAGAATTTCTTAATACATTATAAGAGCAAGTATCGTATTTTCAGGGAAACATCGAAGCTTTTAGCTTTTACTTTACAGGAAGCTCTGGGCGGGCTCTACTTGTATTGTACTCGATCCAGAGTAAAGTAGGCGGAAAGCTCAGCCGTGAAAGATTACTCGAAATGTCCTCACAATAGTGAGTCATATCCCAAAGTATATTTTGTGTTTAGATTTATGCACGCTTTGTTCGCGATGTGCTTCTGTGCTCGCCAAACCACGGAGGCAGACTCGGTCTTAGAATAAACTTGGAACTTTGTACTTTACTTACATATTGGGGCTCTCCATTGGAAGAATTTTCATAGAATATTTATTCAATATCAATTTTCAGACTATTATATTAACTTGAAATATTTTTGTTCCAAATAATACTTGCAAAGAAATTTAATTTAATTGAATCATTTTTTATGTCAATAAATATTACTCCGTATTGTAAGACTATTAGTTATAGAGAACTGTTTTAAATTTAAAAGGCGTTATATTCAGTACATTATTCTGATATTTTGTTATCAGAATTAATAAACAATAATGATAAATTTGTTTGATAAAGATATTTTTAAATTACGTCTATTAAAATGTATGACATTTGTTTTGTTATAATTTTTAATTCGTTTAAATTAAAAAAATAACAAAATAAAAATTATAAGTTTTGATTCACATTTATTTAAAACTATTACACGTTTTGGCTTCCCTGGAGACCTTTGTTAATTTTTTAATTAAAATTTATATCAAATTATAATTATCCAGTTTCATTGTTTTCATTTATTGTCAGTTTTCATTTATTGTCGGTTGATAACATTAATATTATTGGTTTATTTATTTTGTTAAATGTTTTATTTTAACCGAATTCGATGAAAAAAATGCTTAGTATATTTTGTTAGCTGCTGCAAACAATTGTGTTCATATATTATTAGCAACTGATTTTGTGTGTTTCTTTATAAAACAATACTTTTAATGGTATAAAAATCACCCCACTGATTACATGGCGAGTATAATTTCTCAAGTTTTCGTTTAAACTTTCCCTATATTTATCACCTTAAGTGTTCATTGTAGCAAATACAATGGTTAGTTTGCTGTTTCATGTTAATGAGGAAAACAAGAGAATCGAAAGAAAGTTTTTTTTTTCGAAATTTTCTTCCATTTGTGTCGCATAATAGCAGTTTGCTTTTAGCGAGCGAATGGCCAAAACGCACGCCATATTCGAAAAAATAAAACTGTGGGGAATTTCTATTATGTCGTGCCCGAGCCTCGTAAACATTGCGAGTATTTTAAAAGAGTACTCAAAACGTAACTTATTTGTATAACTGTGCAAACGTCACAGGAGTGACAAAATCCTATTGAACACTATTGCAACAGATAAAATGCTTACGAAATTCCAAACGATTTTAATTTTTGTGATTGCATTTCACCTTTTAAGAAATCAGCTAAAAATATGTTGGAATTTGACACACTTTGAATATTATTATACAAAAAATTAACCTTACAAAATCTATTTAACAAACAAAAATGTATTTCAAAAATAACAGTTACTTTAAGGTAATTATATATTTTGTCAGTATCTAATTCAACTCTAGTCAGTACACATTTTAAAAATGGTCATTAATAAATACACAAAATGTCAGTAAAAATAAAAAAATGATAGTTGTAAAATATAAATTGGCAGAAGCAAAATAATAAATCGGCAGTAAATAATGGTTTATTGTTTTTAATATAAGGTTAGGTAGGTAAGTTAAGTTTCCATTTTATTTGCTAATTATTCATGGGCCTGGTCATAAGTTTACATGTCACGACCATAGTCTCACTAGTTTTAGGGCTTAAACTACCCATTTATTTAAAAAATATGTCACTTAAATATCGACCATCTTACATTAAATACTGGCAGTATTGAGTATATTACTGACAATCGATTTTTATAACTGACCTTATTTTTACTAAGACAGTGAATACTGCTCATTTACTTTATCTACTGTTTGAATATTTAATTTATTGCCAATTCATTGAATTTAAACATGTGAAATTTCCGTGTTTTTTTATTTGACATGTTTTCAAAAATATTTTTTAAAAAAAGCGACTGAAAGCGGTTTACTTGAATATTTCAAAATAAAGTGTTTTATATATTATAAAGAATACTTTTCGAATTGCGAAAAACACTTTTTTTAACCCAGAGTGATAACTGTGTTTTCAAAAAGCTTTGATTACTCTCTGATCCATCACTCTTTAGTAAACTTAAATTGATTTTCCTTGCGACTTCACAAATCAAGTTCAAACCAGGAGTTAATTAGACTTGATGAAATGGTCCGTGGGCCGATAGCAGTCTTATAACTTTTTCTGCTTGCTGAAAGCTTCAATCGAAAGCTCTTCCTCCAGATTAGTTTCAGCCTTCGGAGATTTTCAATAACTGATAGGTCGCTTGGGAATTTCCTTTGATACGAGTTCGCGTGTGCGGCAAAAGCTCGACCCGACGATCAGGTGTTGAAATAATTACTGACGCATAACACAGGTCAAGATACGCGAAGAAATTACACCACAACCCTTAATTTACCAGCATAATTTCACCTTATTATATACCGCGGTGTAAAAGTATTATAATTATACGACTGGAATTAAGAAATATGTTGGATGTGAACATTTATGAAAACTAGTTAAATTATTTTTTAAATTAATTTTAGTGCTTAAGATCCCACAAAAAATTGTTCCCAAAATTATTATCGTACCACTTTTTTTATAAAAAAAAAAAATCACATAAAAATTATGTAAATATTTGTGTATTAACACAATATTTAATACTTGTAAATCCTTTACTTTTATAATCAACAGTCAGCTTACAGTTTAACTATTGCTGGCGATGGACTCGAAGGAATTAAAACCATGTAGTCAATTAAAAATAAATACGAAATTAAACTTGATAGCTTTATTTGTTTTTTTTTATAAAAAAATATATGAACTTAAAAACAACTAATAACTGTATGAACGTTTAAGACTTTGCGATAAAAATGTGAAACTTTTCGGTGAATCTAAATAATTAAAAAGGTAATTAATAATAATAATATATATTTAGGTTAATATTTGGTATTAATGATTGCTATGTTTTTTGAATGTAAACTTTTTTATTAAATATTATGTAATATATATATAATATATACATAATATGTTTAAATTATAAATATATGAAAATAATTAATTAAAATGTGTCCAATGTTTCATCACTGAGATTGAAATATACACAAGGTTGGCCTTTTTGGAACACAAAATTTGCAATTATTTCAGAAGAATGGTTTCGTAATTATAATCATCACAAGTTTTTATTTATTTTAAATCCTTAAAGTTACTGAAATTAAATCTTAACGAAAACTTTCACAATCAGTTCATTGTAAGCATTAATAAATTAAAACCATGTTAGCATAGAACCTGAAACTTGAAGTCACACGAGGGTTAGGCTTGCGTGTTGTTGGCGTCAACCTGAAAAATGACGAGGAAAAATACCGAAATAAAACACTGACTCTTGTGACCCACCTTAAGGGCAGGGATCCTCTTAGAAGCTCGCTACCACAAACGAGTTATTCGTGTGAAGTCTGAATTAATGCCAGTATATAATTCAAGCCAAAAGGAACTGAAAAATAAAAAAAATGTGAAAAATATTATAAATCCATCAACTACATATATATTTTTATTTTAATCACATTAAAAGATCTGAACGTTTTGTATATAGACAAAGTTTGAGAAGGCAAGGTACTTGATAGTTACGCCAAAAAACGCTAAGTGAAGCAATGGAACTTCTTTTTTCCATCGATAAAAGATAAGACTTTATGGTGCTAGGTTTTATAAGACCCACTGCTTGAATCGAATCAAACTGGTTATTAAAGTACTAAATATAAAGTTTGGTGCTGTATTCAAAAACTGGATAAAGTTTTTGTTGCAGGTCTCTGAAATAATATGATTTAAGGGCAATGTGCAGTTGATTAGAAGTTATTCCTACCTTGGACTTGATTCCTTGAATATGTTGTTTTATTTCACGATTTAATCCATTTTTTCGTTTTTCTTCTGTATTTTTTTTTATATTCTTTTATATTTCATTATTGTGATGCTTGCGTAATTAAAACATTTTTTGCTGAATAAAAAAATTGCACCTCTAGTATTAGAATAAAACATGATCAATAAATGTTTAAAACTCAATAAACCCCTCTGTTATACAGTGTCTGCACTAGGGACCTACAAAGCATCGATTAAGATCCACAACCTAATGTTAGTTTATACGAATAATAATTAATCCGGTCGGCTTGCGAGGGTGAATAGACCAACAACCGAGGGTCTCCCAAGCCTAATCCGACCCTGGCTCCAAACCTTCATTTAAATTAGGGATCGAAAACTTTTAACACACTCTTGGTATATTTATAATTTAAATAAAAATAAAAAAAATATTAAATTTTGATTGAGGATATAATTGATTTTGGATTGATTGGATTAAGCAGCACTGAGCGGGTTTTAAAAATAAAATATTAAATAAAAAAATCAATAATTAAATATTTTATTTAGACAAATTATCATGGATAATATATGATTATTTTTTTATTTTTTTCGATTTCACTAAATTTATGTCATTAAGCCTTACGCCCTAATAAAAAAGCATTTTATTTAGGATTACTACAAGTGCCGAAACAGTAAAAACAATTAATGTAAACACACAAATCTTACTATCCAAATATAACAAAAATATTTTTACAATCCTTAATTATTACCAATATATGTATACATATACAGAAAATACATATTTTATTTTAAATGCTCTCTGACACTCTCAAGTTAGTGTAATGTTATGTTTTTCTTTTTTCATTTACTTAAAATGACTTAGCATCATCCGTTAGACACTATAAATCATCACAAGTTATGGTTCAATGTAACAAAAAAATAAATCATTATCATTATCAATCAGTTATAGCAGTAACAATTAGAAACAACTAATGCTTCCATAATTCTACTTACCAGCGACTGTTTTGAAATAAATTAAGCAATATAATAATGTATTCTTATCAAGTTGGTGCAAATTATTGCTTACTCAACATGACGATTCAGTTCAAAATAGTACTTTAGTGCACGCTGAAACTAATACATCATTCGTAGACCGCAAAACTTCAATATTTCATCAAGTAAAACTGTGCTCAGTGTGATCCATGTCAAAACAAGGTATAAAATTCGTATGTTTTTAGTGTCAGTTTATTTTTTTCATAATCACAGTATATAAGTTTTTATTTTTTTAAAAAGGATCTAAATCTACGTTGTACCGATCCCTGATTTAAACGAATTCAGCGACTCGCACGCCACGCGAAACCATTGAGAGCGGCCACCGACAGCAACTAATACAGGCCTCCGAATTACTTTCAGATCTGAGCGCCGATAATCTGGTCGAAAGTGTTTTGTAAAATGGAAATTTAAATATCCATTTCTTTAAGTGCGTTCACGGAATTAGTCCACCCGGTAAAATGTATTATTGTTATTTCGTAAAGACGAAAGTGTTTCCGAGGCATTCGGCCGATTTCGGGACCAGCTCAATCTGATTTTTATTCATAAATTTTATGCTAAGCTGCGGTACTTAGTAGTTATTTGAGCACATAAATTGCGGTATTTATGGGTTAATAATGTAACGTGGCTCGAAACTCTCGGCGGATATACAGAGCGTCCCACAAAATGCCATTACATTTTTCAAATATCGTAATAAGCGGCAGTTATTGTAAATAATCTGATTTTTATTTCATAATAGAAATACTTCATAATATCGACATATTCTTTAAGGTATTTTACAAGAACTTAGATTTTATTAAATAACTAAATATTGCACAAGTTAAGACGTTTTATTTAAAGATATAGTTTTTGTAATATATAAAGTTACAACAACTATTCGTTTCCCCAAATTATTGAAAGGTAGCAAATTAAAATAACAATCCCCGTTGACAAAAAGTGTTTTTTGTAGTACTTATATTATGTACAAAGTATAAACACTACTTGTCATCATTATTAATGATAAGTAAACTAAAATATTTCTAAAACATTGTTCTCAAAATGTATTTAGATATTACAGCTTTCAAGAAGTATTTTAATAACAATCAATTAATTTTTCGCTTCTAGAGATGACTTATAAATGCTTATTTAAAAGAAGAGACGTTATTTATTCATAACCAGTATTAAAAAATACTACAAAACAATATACATATGTCGTTTATAATTGATTTGGTATTACATTATATTCCAACCAGTTAAAAAATAGTGAGAAAATTATTTATTCCCGTACGTATACATCCAGCCTGTAAACATTTAAAGCAAGGGTGGCCAAACTGCGGCCCGCGGGCCGCATACGGCCCGCGGGGTGTCTGCTTATGGCCCGCGGAGCATATTATGAAAAAAAAAAATATTAAGGATAATGTATGTAGCGCCGTTTTCGTATAAATATACCTCAAGGGTGATTTAATAGTGTACATAAAACCACCAAAAGAACATTCCATCGTGCATAGTGTGTATCATATCCTATATTATGGAAGTATCTCAGTACATTGATTCAACTATCGTGACAATTTCTTCTATGGTAGGTAAAGCGAACACGCCGCAACAATACGCATACATATTTATCTGTATTTATACAGATTTTAGGGAACCATTACAAAACCATATTCGTTCAGCGGCAGGATAAAACTAATTATCTGTCAAATCAGACATGAGCTAAGTGTTACCATTCACGAAATAAGCACTAGTGGAAAAAAAAACGTTAGATAGAGGACCCTATAGAAGAAATTTTGTTGTGCGGCCCGATAGGAAATCTCATTTCCAAAATTTGGCCCGCCTGCTGAAATGGTTGGCAACCCATGATTTAAAGTATACTTGTATATAATGTTTCTTTTCCCTTAATTATGTTTTCATTGAAAAAAGAATAAAAATGAAACTCTGTACGTTCTAGAACTAAATTGACGTTTATCAATTTAAACAATTTAAAAATATCAAAACAAATTGTTGTTTAACGTAACAGAATATTTTTTGTAAAATAAAAAAAAGTACTCGTGTTTCAAATTAAAATATAAATTGATCAATAACCTCAATGCACTGAATAACCCATTGAAAATTAAACAAAATACCCATACATTTTGCATAAACATTAATTTAATATAAATATAATAAATTGATGAATTTCGATAGAACATTCTATGCGTTATATTGTATGAGTGTTTGAAGGAAAATGTTTGCAAAATGTATGACGCATAAGGCGATAAATTAATGGCGAGCTTTCATTTCAGGAAAATGACACCGTCCACAGCTGAAAGGTATGAAAGTTTGTAGTTTCGTGCAACTCCTTCCACGTTTCTTATTTTCACACATGCCATGCACGTTGATACCGCACACAACTAATGTGTTATTTATCGTTCAAACATTTCACTCCCGCCATTTTAGTTAAGAAGTCCATTAAAATTAAATTCACATTTTATATATTCAAATTTTGTACGTCTTTTAATACACGTATAATAATTGTCAGTCCATCTTGTAGGGGGTCGGCCAATGCTTCGTTTGCCAGTTCTTGGGCGCCATACCAATACTTTTCTTCCCCATCGACCATCGTCTCTTCGAAAGATTTGTCCTGCCCATTGCCACTTGAGTGTGCCTATAGAAGTTCTAATATATATGTTCTAAGAAGAATAGCGGCAGTGACCTGGATGCGGAAGGCGGAAGGATCGAAGAGGATGGAGACTCATGCGGGAGGCCTATGTTCAACAGTGGACAGACACAGGCTGATGATGATGATGATAATATTTAATCATAAGTTCTTCATGTCATATCAAGTTTTTCTTTTATAATAATAAATGGAAGAGATTACTCACAAATGGCGTCAGATAAACTTCATCTCAACATCATATAGGGTACATAAAGCATCAATTATGTAATGGATGACTACAAACACGGGAATAAATAATATATATACTATTTATATACTTTGAGACGTATATCTTAGAGCATTCAAGAAATCTGAACATATTAATATCGTCTCCAAGGATAAGAAATGTTGTGCAATTACTGTTATTTACATACTATATATACCACAGTTGATCAAGAGGCAAACGTAGACCTGCTTGGGACGTATACTTCGTATACCATAAGAGAGTATAAGCAAGAGAGCCTTTTCTATTAGCCTCCAGACTCGCAGACGGCGGAGCTACAGATGATAGCTCTTACATGGAATGAGGTGAGAACTATGGTGGCTGACAGAGCCTTATATCGGCAGCTTTTGATGACAATATTCTCGTAGTAAGGGGAACAGATATGGTGATGATCTTAATGATTTCACTACAGGACTTTATTCAATAGCATGAAAACATAAATCTAATGCATATATTAAATTTACTTTGTTACTAGTATTGTTCAATCAGGTTGGTATTTAATCGTTTAATCCCTTGGTAATTGATGCAAAACACTGCAGATTATTAAATTTTAAGTATCTCCGGACGCGTGTTCTCTCATTAGGGCTTCCTGTGTGATTTATAATGCTCACTGGTAGATCGCTAGGGGCTTATTAGTTCCAAGTGCACCCGCGGGAAGAAGCCCCACATCTCTAGTACCGGAGTCCAGCGTATTATGATACTAGTAAAAAAATATATGGTATTTTATATATTTACAGACAGAAAATGAAAGGAAAAATATGTAAATTAATAAAAAAAAAATTGAATAATATAAAAATAAGCTGAGGCTTCCATTTTCTTAAAATATTTCTAAAAATAAAAAAAATAAACTTTTTGTTAAAAAGTAAACTGTATATGAGTCAATAAATTTGTCGGAACGATTCGTATTGTGGATATTTTTGCTTAATTATTTCATAGCATGAATTTAATGTTTTAGTTCATCTTATGATTTATAAATATTCTTAAGTTTATTTGAAGATATCACTTTCAGATCCTTTTTAATATTGTATATTTAATTTATTTATACATTTTTTTAACATGGATTACACTGCGTACTGTTTTACTTTATGAAATACTGGATTACCTTTTTTTTTATATCTTTAAGTATTCTAATTCTTCATAGATAATTGATCTATACCAATTTCTAATAAATTGATGTACACTAACAAATCTTCATCAAATGTCATATTTTATGAAAAAAAAAAACTCGTAAATTTGTGGAGAAATAGAAACGGCAGACGCTGGGATACGAATTACGAATTTTGAACCAAAATTTACATTTAAATGTAAATCGATGAAGATTTCTGGAAGAAACTGTTGTTTTCCATCAAGTAAAACAGCGTTCAGTGTGATTCATGTTAAAACGAGGTTTAAAATACTTATCTATACATATTGATATGTCTCAAAAATGAACGCTAAAAATAATATTATCATTGCCATTTTAGAACTCCAAGAGACTAGTTTTTCTAGTTTTATATAAAAGTAGAATATAAAATTACAATTAATTTCATACTTGTTTTTTTATCAAAATTGATATTTTAAATTTATTTGGTGTAACAAAAATAAAATATAAAACACAAAAACCGCATGTTTAACTCTGTATATGACATTGGCAAATATGAATGCCACCACAAATAAATGCCATTTCTTTGTTCATTTCGATCTAAAATGAATTTTTGTGGACTTTTTTTATTAAACATGTAGACAGTGTTCAATACGTGGTAAAAAGTGGTAAACATTTTTGCCACCGTGCATTTGTGCGCCTGTTTCAGTGCTTTGAAGTGTTTCAACTTGCCTCCCGGATTTTTTCGTGGAATGAAAACTGGTAAGTTTATTATTTTTTATTATTTATAGATTACTAATATTATTCAAAAACTTTTTATTTTTTTAAATATTTCATTAAACCTAAAAGTTTTAACCGACAAGATTGATGTTTTGTACTTTTACAATATGGAATGTTATTTGTGTTAATTCTGTTTTAAAAATACCATTTTGGTATAGTTATAAATGTATATAATATTTCAAAACTTAATTTGACTTAAATAAATATAGAACTAACATGTTATTAGACAAATAGTCAGATTTATGTTTTCAACTTGTACGTAGTTGAAAAAAAATTTAAGACATTTTTTTATTTCATTATTTTTATGCCCTTTTAGAAAATGGCAGATGATTTGACAAGACCATTGTCTAAGAAAGAAATTATTTTTTGGATGAATCAAATTGATGATGATATGGCTTTGTAATACTGATATTGGAAGAAGCTTAGGCCCAGAAGATTTTTTTTTTAAGTTTCCCACAACATGGAGAAGATGTGCATTTGCAGCACCGAAAAAAACAAACAAACGAAGTAATATAATATACTCTTCATGCAAAATTACACTATGCAAAAAATGTTTTGCTCCATACCATAAATATATTTAGACATAAGAAAATATGTTCACAACATTTTTTAAGTTTTACCTATTATTTTTTTGTACTAATTATTAAATAATATTTTAATAATAAATTGGTTTTATTTAATATAAATCATTTTACATTTACATTTCATTATAATAAACTAAGGTGTCAATATATTTGCCATCGTGCATGCACACGCAGTTGTTTTTTTAAACGTTAGGTAGCATTATAATTGACCACTCCATGGAGCCTTATACAAGTAAATATTTTTTTTTTAAATATTTTTCTCTTGCTCCATAGACTGATGATAATTTAATTAAATTTATTTTTTCTTAAAAATCAACAAAAAAACGTTATGCCCTATAAAGGATTAAAAACTATCACATTTTCAGGAGAAAATCATCGCATTTTTTTGTACCTAGGCGCTGAGCGCTTCGATCCCCAACGGCCGCGGACCGGGAAGGCCGCGCGCCCAACTTCCGTTTGATTTACAACCTCCTGCGGTTCATATTTCACGTCGCCGATATTATTTCGCCCATTAGGGTGCGTCGATTAGCCAATCTACCGCAATATCTCGCTGGGGCATCGCGAGCGAAAAAGGGTTCTATTTCAGCGAAGAAATCTCCTCCGTATCTCTTTTTTTTTCTCCCGTATCGTTCTTCTACGGCGTAAAAAAGAAACGTTTCGCGCTCGAAGAGGCAGTCGACCGGCTCGTAAATTCCTCCCTTTTTTAAATTCATTTTGTACGTCTTGTAAGTATGACAGCTTATCAACTTGTATTTTTTTCTCGTCTCTTTCTTTCTCCTGAGTCTTTTTATGTTAAGATTCAAACAACAAATATATAAGACAGCTTATGAGACAATGTAGCTGTTGTGATGTGCCATTTAAAAAAGACAGTAGTGAGGTTAGAGGATTTCTATTTTTACGAAGATTTTTTTTCAATCCTTCCTCTTGGTACCTGTACATTTTTTGTTTTGTTTTATGAGACTCATCGGTCGCCTTGTACTTTTACTATTTTACGATGTACGATTTTTTTTAAGTTACCTTTTTATTTTATTTAATTGCCATAGATACATGACGGCATGTTGCTCGCTGTGGTGCTTTAAGAATTTGTCAATTTACTAAATTCGATATATTTTGTCACTTATTTAAAGTCTTTTGGGGAAAGCGGATGACTAGCCCGACGCTCTTGATCCTTAGACCACGTAGTTCCACAGGGCTCAGTGTATTAATCTAAGCTGTAAATCTAGAGACCTTCTTAATCATGTTTCTTTTAATGTTGTTATTTTTATTTGCAATAAATACGTTTATAAAGCTTTTTTAATAAAAAAAAATATTTTTAATGGTAAGGTAGGTGGAATTAAATGAAATAAATGACAAATTAAAATATTTTTTAAACAAAATGTGAAAATGTTTTCTAAATTGATATTGAAAAAAATATTGATTCAATAAAAAAACACTTTGATTTTGAATAGAAATACTTCAAACATTTTCAAATATCACCCTATTAATAATGAATGCTATGAAAACATTCGATGTTTTGAAATTCTTCTACTTCTGCCGTAAAAATTCAAACCATGCTGATTCGCACAGAAAAATTTGTTCTAATTACCGGTAAATATTGAAAAAAAAAACATTTAAAATCAAACTCCAAAACGGCAGAGTTCGAAAATTCTACGTACAAAAACAACGCCACGGTAATTGTTAAATTTGTCGAAATGAAAAAAAACTGAAACAATTTCGACCGAACTCGAAAAATGAATGTCTGAAAATGTAAAAGTTGAATAAAAAGTGTAATTTTCCAACTCTTCACATATTTCTACAGTTCGGTTGAAATTCCCGGGTGGCGTTGCCTTTCGAACATGGTGTTGGACCCCCATACGATTTCCCGCAGCCCTAACATCGAGTTTTTCATTAATTTCCAATTTTTCCGCACCCCATAAGTAAAGTCACAGGCAACTTTACTTCGAATTGATTTATAGCTGGTTTGCTCGAAGCTATAGAGGTATGGAGCCTCCCTTGCACTCCAACCTCGTACTTTTTAATCCAAAGTTAACTGCATTCGAATTCATATAAATTATACAGTGAAATTCAATTGCAACACACCCAAAAGGATTAAAATTAAAGTATAAATAACATTAAGATTATCAACTGAAAATACTTAGTAAAACTGCAAAATTATAATCTTAAATTAATTTTAATTAAAATACTAATAATTTAAAAATATTTAGTTTCATTATTGAAGATGGTCTCCAGGGAGGCCGAAACATTTAATCATTTCAAATAAATGTGAATCAAAACAAATTATTTTTGATTTATAGTTTCTTAAATTAAAGTTTTTTAAAAGTTATATAGTATAAATATTATAATTTGTTTCATTAAGTGTTTAACCACTTACGCAAAACCAATTATGCTGAATATTTCAAATTCGTAAACAGCTTACACGTACTGTGTTTATACAACTAGAAAGCAATAATATACTTATATATTTTGCCGACCGAGAGGCTAAGCATGTTTTTAGGTAGTCATTTTTAGGTATTTCACTGTTGTTATTTCATCTCTTTTTTGTCGCCTTATGTCTGTCTCTATACGATTTATATAACTTTATTTTATCTTAGATTTGTTTAATCTTGATATTATATTTGATTATTTGTCATATCGTATATATTTATAATAATTTAATATTTGTACTGATAAACAATTAAAATTTATTTCGTTAATTATAATTGTCTATCAGTAATAATAATTTATATTTTATGTATATAAATTTATCCATAATCTCTAAATTTATTTCTTCAATACATTAACAACAAACTCATATATTTATTCTATAAATACAATTATAATTGTTTAATTTTTAAATTTTTATGTGTTCAAAGGAACTTATAACATATTTAAAAGCTAAGTAGCCAAATTCACAAACAATATGTTACTTTATTCATAAGAGATTTTTATAGCTCCATATATTCTAAAGTCATCATCATCATCAGCCTGTGTCCGTCCACTGTTGAACGTAGGCCTCCCGCATGAGTCTCCATCCTCTTCGATCCTCCGCCTTCCGCATCCAGGTCACTCCCGCTATTCTTCTTATATCGTCGGTCCATCTTGTAGGGGGTCGGCCAATGCTTCGTTTGCCAGTTCTTGGGCGCCATTCCAATACTTTTCATCCCCATCGACCGTCGTCTCTTCGACAGATATGTCCTGCCCATTGCCACTTGAGTGTGCCTATTCGTTGGGTAGCATCCACTACTTGAGTTCTTCTGCGTATTTCCTCGTTTCGGATTCTATCTTTTAGCGACACTCCGAGCATGGATCTCTCCATAGCACGCTGGGTGACTTTATTTTATGGGTAAGACTTGCTGTCAGATTCCACGTCTCTGCGCCATAAGTTAATACAGGAAGGATGCATTGGTTAAACGCCTTAGTTTTAAGGCATTGCGGAATTTTCGCTTTAAAAATGTACTTTAGTTTTCCAAATGCTGCCCATCCCAGTTGTATGCGCCTGTCGATTTCTTTTGAGAAGTTATTTCGTATAGTCGTTTACAACCTCTATTTCTGTTCCTCCAATGGAAATAGGATCGAAGGTCTGTGAAATATGACTATTAATCATGGCTTTTGTTTTATCCATGTTCATTTTCAGACCAATTTTGTTCGACGCTTCATTGAGGTCGTAGAGCATGTCTTGGAGCTTGTCAGGTGATTCGGCTATTAGCACTATGTCATCTGCAAATCGGAGGTGAGAAATATACTCTCCGTTAATATTTATTCCACATTTTGTCCAGGATAGCAGTTTTCTTTATTCTAAAGTACCGTGTTGGAAATTAAAAAAATAAATGTATTGTAATCGCCACATTGTTGAACCAAACAGATTTTTATCTTTGTAAAGTACAGTTCCTTTTGTAATAGTTAAAAATTCACGCAAATTGTATCCATCGTGTGAGTAAACGTTTATAAATATTTCATAACGTTAATTCAAATCGTACATTATTTGAATATTAAAAGATTTTACTTTAATATTGTGGCTTTTGGGTTTGAGCCGTGTGTGGCGATTTTCTTCTCTCCGATATTTCGACCGCCATTGCAGGGGTCTTCTTTAGGGTTGATGACTTTGGATTTTAATCGCCAAAGTTATCAACCCTGAAGAAGACCCCTGCAATGGCGGTCGAAATATCGGAGAGAAGAAATTAGCCATACACGGCTAAACCCAAAAGTCACAATATCATATCTGGCCGTGAAAACCTGAGAAGTGATTTTACTTTAATTGATAAACTAGCTCATTGCTTACAAAAAACTTCAATGAAAATTGATTAAAAAATACTCAAGTTTTATCCGGATTTTAAAAGAAGAGAGTTTTCAATGTGCATTTGACTAGAATTAACCGCATAATAAATAAAGGCACTTCAGCGAGACATTTCAGCGAGATTTTATTTTTCACGCGTCTGTATCGCGCAGAGAGCACAATGTGCCTGCGCTAATTTAGATTGAGATTTAAATTAATGCGCGCAACGCTCTTCAGCGGCCAGAGTTTTCAGGTCGAGCGCTTCACGGGCGACAGAGTGGTTCTGGTGGACTCCTGAAAGTCATGAAAACGACGAATCATAAATTCGGATGCCAGGGTAGGTCTGAAGGGCTGCGAACCCAAAACACTTGTGGTCAGACTGCCTGTCTCTGACAATGTCACCGGGTCGTCCTCATTATAACGTATGCCAGGCTGTGTAGGACATTTGACCGGGACGTTTTTGAAGACACTTGACATGATTTTGCTCGAGTATGTACGATGATGTACGGCTTATTAAAAATATATACGGATGATTCATTAATGTGAGTTGTAGGTACCAAATTGACGTATGTGAAACTTGAATATATCACAAGCAGTTGAAAAATATAAATAAAAATAAATGAAAATATGCACGCAATCAAGAGATAAGAAAATTAATAAAAAAGCTGCTTAAATCAATAACTAATGTTTTAACAGTGTTGTGATTCATGCTAAAACAAGGTATGAAATATATATATTCAATATTGAAATACTTAAAATATAAAATACATACTTAATGAATGTCAATATATAACATCTTGAGTTTTCACGACCAAATTTGGGATTGTGGCTTTTCGGTTGAGCAGTTTTAGCGAATTTCTTCTGAGAAATATTTTGACCGCAATTTAAGAGGTCATTTTCAGGGTTAATGATTTTTTAAAACATAAATCCCACAATTGACTTAATATATATATTTATATATAACGATACAAACTTGAGGTTTTCGAGAATGAATTCTTCTTCTTCGTAGTATCAATCCAGCGGATTGGTTTGCAGCAACAGAATCTTGCATCTCGATCTCCATTCCTCTCGGTCCTCCGCAACCCTTTTCAGCTCAGCATGAGTGCTACAGTTCATGTCCTCGAATACTTGCTGTAAATACTCCCGTCTAGGGCGCCCTCTACAGTTTCTACCCTCAACCATCCCCTCCACAATATCGTGAAGAAGACCATCGTGGCGCATGATGTGGCCGATCCATCGGGCTCGCCTCTCTGAGATGGTTCTTATTAGTTGCCTATCTTCCTTGATTATTCTGAGAACCTCATTGTTCGTGACGTGGTCTCTCCAGGAAATTCCAAGAATTCTTCTGTACGACCACATCCCAAAAGGCCTCTAGTCTTTTTTATCTCTTTCAGATAAGCACCATGTCTCACAGCCGTACATTAATGCTCCAAGCAAGTGTTTTGGCAAGTTGCTTGCGGAGCCCTAAAGAAATATTCCTTGACTCAAGAATTTTGGCTTTTTATTGAAAGCTAGCCTTGCTTGATGTATTCGACTGTTGACTTCTCTTTTTGTTCTGCCATCCCAGGTGATCGTATTTCCAAGGTATAAAAATTCTTTTGCATCTTTTAGGGGTACTCCTAGCATTGATATGTTAATTTTCTGCTGCTCATTGCGGCTTACTCTCATGACTTTGGTTTTTGTGCTGTTTATCTTCATATTGTAGTTGGAATTAAATATGTTTTCCATGGATGTCAGCGCTTCCGTGAGTTCATCTTCAGTTTCAGCAATCACAGCAATGTCATCAGCAAACCTTATCATATCAATCTTTTGGGCATGTATTTTAACCCCCTCTCTATGGCCCATTTTTTCCCTGATGTTATTAATTGCATTTTGTATGTATACGTTGAAGAGTACAGGCAACAGAGAGCATCCTTGTCTAACCCCTTGACGTATTTTTGCTTCCTTTTGGACATTTCCAAGTGATATTATAGCAGCTTCTTCTTTTTAAAGTGTAAATATGAGTCTTTGTTCCTTGTATTTGACTCCAATTTCTTTCATATCATCGAAGAGCCTCTCCCAATCCACTTTATCAAATGCTTGTTCAATGTCCACGAAGGCAACATATGTATCTTGGTCTACTTTTATCCTCTTCTCCAAGATCATACGCAGGGATAAGATTGCTTCTCTGGTTCCCATTCTTTTTCTGAATCCAAACTGATCGTTAGTGAGAGTCTTTTCTATTCTTGGTTCAATTCTATGTAGGATTATGTTGGTCAGTATTTTGGATGCATGGAATAGAATACTGAGTGTTCGGTTTTGTTCACATTTTGTTATACCGGGCTTCTTGGGCAGAGAATTAATATCTATCATATAATGTCATTGTTACATATTAAGAATATAATGCTATTAGACGAATATCATTACAGTTCAAGAATTTTTTTCCAGTGGATATATTTCATGATCATAGAATCAAGCTGGTCTATGAAGGAGAATAAAAAAAATGCTTTTTTAAATAACTCTGATAAGATACAGTTGATGATCACAACGAATTAAAGCATTGGTGACATACCAGTACAAAGGTCATTATCACTTCTATGGAGGAGTTATTTATTCGGAAATAATAACTGCAATCTTCGTGCCGCAGTTTATTATGTAATTTGAATAATTCAAATGTGTTAATACTCTACATTATTTAAAAATGTCAAAAATGATTTTTTTATTTGAAAAAAAATTGGTAGCATTGATAAATATAATATTTAAAAATATAAATAGAACAATGCCTTTATTTAAAAGCGTGTGTTGACATGTTAAGTAAAACTATACATTAGAAGCCGGCTATCATGATTCTGGAAGCTAATGGTTCCATCAACCGATTGAAGATAGTACATTATATACCCGTTATTAATATCACTCTTCTAATGGAAAACGATTCCCTCAACACGCATCGATAAAAGCATTTCAGAAATATTTTTCAGCTTACTACATTATATTTTATCATGTATTGTTAGGGACGTCCGATGATGGATAAATAAGTAGATTTAGGGTTGTTGATATTGAGCTTCATTTAACTGTGTTAGCTTCATGTACCTTTATCTATCTCATTCATCTTAAATTCATTTGTCTTAAATTCATTTTGCGTCCCGCGATACTGTAAAGGTAATTGACCGAGTCCCTAATAAAGAAACAATCACTTTGGGATGCGGCAATCACTAACGGGACGTGTTTTATAAATAAAGTTCAAGGTCAATAATCGGGTACCAATTTCTGAGAGTACCATTCAAACGTGCTTTGAAGCGCTGTCTCTCTCTAGCGATCAGTGGATAGTCAGCTAGACTCTTCGAAACGCGGTCTCTCTAGCAACTGCCGGATGGCAGTGAGACTCTTCTCGGCCTTCCAACCACTCACATCATTTGCCGCGGAATCAATCCCAGCTGCAGCTTTTGCACACGGTATACTTCCACACGAAATAGTATAAAAAACGATGTCGACCTCGAAATAAATGTGAGCTGGAAATACTTTGGATTCTTACTCTCCTTCCTGGACCTCTGGACCTCGCAGCAATCCCGGCCTCCTACTCTACAACGGACTTCAACCAGGACGTAGAGCTGGAAGCTGCCAACATCCCAGCCCAAGGAAGCCGACCGGAACACAGCTGCCTTACAACCAGCTGTAGAGGAACCGTGGACTTCGGATGCGAGGACACCCGTACAGCCGCTAGTAGAGCGGGTTATCAGTTGAGTTCAACTGGTCGTCTACATGTATCATAAATATACATTTATGTATTAAAACTAATAAAAGAAGAAATAAATTCTAAATTTCCTGTTTAAACAAAGTATAACTTTTATATTTTCAAAGGTAAGTGTAAATTATATCTAAGTTAATAACTGGCAGCTTCCAAAGTTCATTCCTTAATGCCACCGGTAAGCTATGGAATGCTCTTCCAGCGTCTGTGTTTCCTCCTTCCTACAATCTGGATCTCTTCAAGAAACAGATAAATATACACTTACAATTTCCCTAACCCACACACAAATACGAACACAACACACGTTTCCCGCATGCAGCGTCCAGCCTCCCTGGTTGAGCGTCATAGAGTGCACTGGTCTTGACCGATTGTGCTCTTCTGCATGCGTTTACATAAAAAAGAGAAAAAAAAAGTTGATTTATATATAATAACCTGAGCAGCTATTTAGCAAGCTTAGCTTAGCTTATTAAAAATATATATAACTTTTTACCTTAATATAATTTGTCTTTAATAAATAATATTCTTCAATAAAGTAATCATTTTAGGGATCATTTATTAAAAGGATAATTTAAGATATTTAATTACGTACTTCACAAAATAAAATGGTTTTATAGTTTTACAAAAATATCTAACTGGATGACATTTATTAAATCATTACAAAATTTTAGTTCTTGTAACTATTATTGTACAATAAAAAGAAAAGTTAAATAAAATTATGCTGTATTTAAAAACGGAATTGAACAATATGTTAAATAAAAAATAAATGAATTTAAAACTTTGATATTTTTATGGGTCCTTTAAATTTGTTTTTCTACTAAAATTGTAAACTAAATTCTCATCATACAGGTAGAATCATTTATTTGAGTCAATGATTACAATATACGTAGACAGATAAAAAAAGTTAAACAAATATACTAGTAAAGTATATTTGTAAAATATATATATATTTACTCACTATTTTAAAATTAATGAATTATATGAAAATAAATAATATATATTGAATGCGCATATTTTTTGTGAAAATTTTTATTTTTCAAACAAAAATAAATAATATTTAGCTGTTTCTGGCTGATTCGAGTTCAATCCACGGACAATGCAAATTTCAATTGGAATATGAAATTTCAATAATAATTATCATCTGCTTTGAGTGGTATTAAGGGATTAATATATATTATTCATTACGATTGTAAGCCTCCATAAGGGCTCTTCGAGAGATATTTCAGCAATATAAAACACTCTCCTTAAGTGTCCGCTTTGAACATTATTTTCAGAAAACAAATACCGTAGTATCGCAATTAAAGCATTATTAATTTTGCTTGCGCTATATTTATTAAAATAATTTAATTGACGTCTTGACGATATCATTGTTGCCCTTTCAATATCAACGAGAAATAATTAAATTAAAAATGATAATATTCAAAATATAGTTGAACAACGTTTTCATTGAAATCATGTTATATTCATTAGAGCGCACATAAAATATAAAAGCAATGTAGGCGAATATTTAATTCATAATACATCAAATTGATTTCCGAGTTAATGCTAATTATTGAAACATGATTATTGTTTTAATTGTTATTATCATATTTAAAACAAAATTAAAAATCTAATTTTACTAAAATAATCATAAATTATATTTATTTATTTATAAATTCACGTAATGTAATCCATTTATTTAATAATATTTTTTTTATAAAAAAAAAATCTTACAACTTTATATGCTTGAGAATGTTAATAATCAAAGTAGCTACAAGTATAAATAACTTCGATGGATTTCTCGACCAGATTTAGTATTTTAGCTTTTAAGTTTAGCCGTGTGCGGTGAATTTTTTTTTTACCAATATTTCGACCATTATTGCAGAGATCATTATCAGGGTTAACGGTTTTGTGAAGTCAACATCGTCAACCCTGAAGATAATTCCTGCAATAACGGTTGAAATATATTTGTGCTTATAAATTCGTCACATACGGCTTAACAGAAAAGCCACAATACCAGCAACAAGTATGTTATGAAACGTTTCAAACATTAGACTCATTAATAAGAATGATTACTCAATCATACAACTCCAAAATAAAGTTATTATTTTTTTAAATACTAACAGCGTTTTTAATAATTGAAAGACTATTTTAAATAAATTCAAGATATATTATGTATGCATATGTTAATAACACTTTATGATATAAACGGAGGCTTTTATTTCATTAAAATTTCTTATTGTAATGTAATATAAATGTATGATTAAAAATGCAAATTTTCTGGTCTCGTAGGCGCTGTATCGCAATTCGAAATGAAAATTATGAACCGTACATTAAAATTCGTGCTGAATTACTCTCCTGAGGGAAGAGTGGGGGCGGCCGTTACGTTTTCCACGACTAGTGAAAGTAATAACATTCAACCAAGGCTTCGGTTTCATTTATTTCGCGATGAATACGAAAATGGCATGAATAATCTAGCGATGAATAGTTGAGATTTCGCAAAGTCATTAAAACTTTTGCCGTTTTAATAATACTGGCACAGAACCGAACGTGAAGTCTCAGCAACAATCGAAATTCAAAATAATCCACTCGAAAAAGTATTATGTTTAACTTTTACTCTTTCAATCGGTACGATGAAAGTTAAATTTTTAAATGTAAGGAAAAGACGATTCTACGATCCTTCAACAAACAATTCAATTGATTTTTTTATACTTCATAGCAATCTTTTTGCCCAAGTATATTAACATGAATTATTAGCAGAACTTCAATCATGAATTAGAAATAATTTTTATAAAATAAATTAAAAAAAACAATGATCTTCAATTTTATTTAACAAGGTTTTTCCTTTAATTTATATGATGAATAAGTATGACTTATTTAATGGCAAATTTCAACTTTAAATAATAATTCTAACTAAGACTTTATAACTGATTTATATAAAATCAGAATTTATAAAAGTTTTTATTAATTGTGATGCCTAATGTTAATATTGGGATTATAAAATAATATATAACAACGTCATCAAAAATACACATTAATTTGTAAATCATAAACAAAAATAATAAAAATATTTGATTGGAATAAAATCACCTACAATCACCTTGTTTATGTCTGACTTTATCTTACATGCTTAAATAAGGATGGTTGTTTTTATTTTGTTATATTACATTCAAAATAATGTTTTAAATTTTAAAGTTAATGTAGTACTTTATTTGGTACAAAAGTATATAAACTGTATAAAAATTAACATTTTGATCATTATAAATTAATGCGTTCTTTATCCATTTCTGATTTAAACTTCATTTCAATTAAATATTAAAATTTTCTTGACCTTAATTGCTTAACCTTTCAGTTTTCTCAAACAGAAAGTTAAGTGAAGGCTGTTCAGTGATGACGAGCTTAGAAATAATATAAGCAACTTGTTTAATTTTAATAACGAAAGAATATTTATTATTACTTGATTTTCTTCATTAATTTTTTTATACTTTTTATTGTTGCAAATATAAACATTATTAAAAATATCACTATTTCAAAAACATAATGGTGTTATTAAAATAAATACAAATTTCATTATTTTAGCGAAAAAACATACTAAATACCTATACATTTTTAAAATTTAATTGGAAAATTTAAATATATACATATTTTGTAACAAAATAAACCAATGGAATTAGGCTCTACACAAGATAACTTTTAGTAGATTAAACGTTTTTTTTTTCAGTTGTTATCAACAAATATTTTTTTTCCGCGTTTAAATAGGACAACAAATATCATGTTAGATGAAATTTTCTGAAATTGAATAAGTAAATCAATAACTTTTATGTATGATATAGACTAACAAATATAATAATTTTAATTTTTTATTTTTATGTACAGATTTTCATTATTTTTTTCTATGCCACATTCTCTACTTATTTGTTGTGCATTCCCGTCATAAAAACCGGTCATACGATTTTATATATGTTTTGCAGAAAGTAACCTTTAACCCTATACAAGATGTAATTATTTAATTTAAAACTACAGCAACCTGAATTAAAAGTAATTGAGAATTGATAATGTTATTGATTGATTGGAAATATAAATTTTGAAATTAAAAGAATGATAGTTTCATCAAATTCTATCTCAAAGCTCCTGTGTTAGTTGATGTTTTGAGTTGGATCCTTGACAAAGCTCAGCGTTTCATTAATTCAATCAGCTACAAGCGGCAAACTTGTTCTAAAGTTTAAGATGCAAGCATCTTGATCAGTGTCTCGTGTCATGCATTTTGCCAAGCAAGGGTTCTAGAATCTAGAATGCTACTGTTTTAAGGCTATAAAGACAGCAATACCTATCTATTCAACTATCAAAAACGAAAAATGAAGACGAAAAAACTTTGCTTTTTCTTAAGTTACGAAGGCACTAGTACTGCTTAAATTTTAAATATTTATTACAATATGTGGTTTAAGTACAGTGTTTTAAAAACAAATGTTAATATAAAAGCAGAATTTTATATAAACATACATGCTGCTCTTGATAAAAGTTCGTTTGATTGAAAATAGCTTCAAAAAACATCATAAATAAAAGTGCACAAAATCTTTTCAGTTCACTTATACTTTAATACGTTCTTGACTCCTAGATCCAGGTTAAAGATCCTATGGGCGCTTTGTAAAATCAAGCCCTGCTGCTATACAGTTTCATTAGCCTTTAAAATACTTGAGAGGAGCTGCAGCCAAATTTATGACTAACAAAAAATTAAAAATAACATTAAACAATTATCACTTGATATTTCAAGTTTAATTTATAATCAAAAACTTGACTCGTCAAGCCAATTATATATATTTTTTTTAATTTAAGCAGTACACGTGCTTTCGTAACTTAATAAGAAACAAATTTTCGTAGCCTTCATTAATATTAAATAAAAAATATTTAATAAAAGATAAGTATACCCACCTACCTGTGAATCACAAGAAGTACTTGGAAATAATTATATTGATTTTCAGTTCAAAATATACTGAAATTGAGTATAAGTATCTATTATAAATATTATTTGTTATCTAGAATTTTAGTAACGAATATTTTCATTATTTATAAGTCACTGAAATAAGGAAAAAATCATGTATGTAAAAAGCCTTTTTTTTATGTTGAACTTTGTCATTTTTATTAATTAACTTGCCATATTGGCTAACACTATATGAAAATATTGGCAAAGCATCATGGATCTACAATTAGAAAATATTAAGCAAGTATATTTCTGTAGATTAGTAAATTTGACGCCCGCATCTCTCCACTAACTTTTCCCATGAAACTTAACGCCGGAAACGGCAGTGCGATGCACAGTGATACAACCTGCCCACTTCGTATATGGAGCTCAGAGGCATTACAACAGACTCTCTCTGGCCTCTCTCTCACACCATGGTTTGCTTCTGTGCCATTTAACAAGGAACACGTGAATTAAAATTTTCATGCCGTAGGTTCTACGTGCTACGAGCAAGTAGTTTCGTAGCATTTCGTAGAGGCGCCGTAGCTTTTGTAGCCAAAGCGCAATTGTACTGAAATAATGACATGGATATCGTGGTGCAAGCCGCAGTGGTGCATTATTTAGCTCTCGGTTGATATTTTAGTGAGAATGGTTCTATTTCAGAGTTGAATAGAAGCTCATGTAATTGTTCCAATGCCATTGTTATGATAATTTTACTGTAATAACATTTTAAAAGGGTATTTTAATTCCGTAATATGGTTTTAAATTTTTATTTGACCTTACAGTTTCACATATTTTTGTAGTGTTTTATATTATAGTAAAGTAATTAAAAACTTAAGTCACACGTTTCAAAAATAATAACTTTGAAATTCAAAACTATGATTATTTATATGAATTAATAATGAAGAACATGTTTGTGCACGTCGAAACTGATAAACCTTACATGGATCATGAAACTACAGTCTTCGATCAAGTGAACAAGTGGTAAGTGTGATATGTGTTACACCAAGTATTGAAATTCTTTCTATTAAATTTAGATTTTAATCTAATTGATGCCATTATAGAATAAAATAAAAATAAAAACTATAAATGTCATTAGTGTTTGCCATTTAAATTATTTTATGATTGCCACTTATCGCTTAAAATAATATAAAAGGCGTTTTTCAAACGATATTACTGTCAATATTTATATGTAGATTTTTTTACTGATAGAATTTTTTTTTTATTGAAATACAAGCACTCATGTACCATTTATAATTTAAAACATCGCATGTCTTTAAAGTATATTTAATTTGATTGAATATATTAAATTGTTTGCTGTACTAGAGGAATTAGAAACAATTGTTTTTTAAGCACGCATGTTGTTTGAATTTCTGAAAACTAGTTATTAAAATGCTCAATATAGACCTGAATAAACTAAAATAAAAGCATCGCCAAGTTATATCCGCTCCTTAACATGCAAAGCTTTTAGAACGTTTTCCAATTATATAAACTCATCGCTTAAGTACCAAACATATTTCATTTAATGCCCCAATATAAATTTACGTTATAACGACAACCCAATTAAAAATAATGCCCTTCGAAAATAATTTGTGAAATTACTGAATATATCGATCACACTAAAGCGATATAAAATATTTTAATGGGATTTTGTATGATGCAAAATTAAAAAAAAACATTAAAAATAAACTGTTAACTTTACTAACGCAATTGCTTGTCATATTGAATAAACTTTTTTCAATTTTACATACTTAACTTTAATAATAAATCAATTCGAGAAATATCGTCGCAAAAGGAATATTTATTTGAGAAATTATTTTGTGAAATGCCTTCAATGTGTAGTGATAAAAAATATGTTTTCAAGAAAGATAATAAATTAACATGAAATATAAAACAATAACGTAGCCATCAGGTATATGTTTAATAGCTTTTTAGTAAATTTATGTAATAGTTTTAATTTATCAGTTTTTTTTATTTAATTAACTTAAAATAATAATGAATGCAGATTCATTAAAATTTGTCAACCATAAAGTGAATGTATTTATTTGTCTTACCTACAAATACATTATACATTATAAGAAAAAATACGCTTAAATGCTTTCTTCGAATGAAATTATAATTCATATTCAAAAATACAAAACAATCATGTAACAGTGTACGATTGAATTATTTATAAGAGAAGTGATTTTTACTTGGTGCTTTAAAAATGTAACTGTCATTAATTGAGCAATAAGCACGTGCTTAACAAGACTAACTTATAATCTTTTGCGTTTTTTGTCGATAATTTAAAATCAAAATCTAAGAAAAAATCTTTCATTATTTTGATGATCTCATTTTTATCTTAATAAAATTTATGACTTCAAAAACGTACATATATCGTATATAATGGGGATACTTCTGAAGTCACACGTTAAACAGAATATCCTCTAATACGGCCCAAATCAACGTTGTTATTATTTTGATTTTATGTGTACAGGAAGTAAAGTATATTTGAGTTATTACTTACAAGTTATAGTGAACATCAGCCATGTTGGGTCTATGCCTTAAGGCCTCGTGAAAGGCCACCTCAGCCTCCTCAAGTCGCCCTAGACCACTCAAGACACTGCCCAAGTTTCCAAATGCTGTGAACAAAGAGAATAGCTTATTAGCTTATGCATAGATCATATCATATCAGACACTTAGCTGCTTCACGGGACTCCGTTCACGGAATAATGCGGATGGGATGACTATATTGAGTACGTTGATTATAGGATAATGAACTGGAATATATGATGAGTTGAAATGGCGGGGAAACATTAATACATAACGTAATGCTAATTACACGATATGTACGAGAAACACACCAGTATTTAATTTACAAAATACATATCTGTGAAGGTATAAAATATTTTTCTATATTAAAATACAATTTTTTGGAGCTGCCTAAGTGAAACAATGGCGATTAAATCATGTAACCAAATTTTAAGTGTTTCTTTATTACGTAACAGTTTCTTTGTTTTATTTGATTAAAATATATTAATTCACTGATAACATTAATGTAATTTTAAATTGAAAGACGTACTATAAACTTCATACGCCATCAAAAAATCCTGCAATTAAAACTTAGCTTAATATACAACGGGAAAGTATTTTTAACACTAGTTTTAATATAAATGATATAACATATCAGTTATTATACAACGATACCTTTTTAAAATGCAATGTTTCAAGTCTTTTTTTGTTCTCATTTACAACTAAACAATTTGCAACAAGACTAACAAAACGCAATCAATACTTCAAAAAAATATAGTATTTGTTCGTATCAATTTATAAAAAGAAATTAAATACACTTGTTTAACAGTAAATAAAATAATTGATTGTTTGTTTTATGGTACGTTAAAATTACTTTTTTTACGGAATAAACTATTCCTCATACATACATGTTGAAAAATAATTTATTAAATTAAGTAAGAAATCAAATGAAAACGCTTTCTTCTCGTAACAAAAGCAAAAAGTAAACATTCTCGAGCGCACAAAACCATATTAATGTTTGGATGATTGCACACGTGACCCTCGTCTTGTTGTTGTCATGAGAATTGACATATCAGAGGTCCAAAGAGGGAGCTTCTCTTCAGAGGTAGATGGACCCGAGTAAATATTAACCATGGCTGAAACCTGTTTGCCCTGAAATCATACGGTAGCTAGAGCGGTTTGGTTGCACACATACTAGTGGTCGATTACTGCCTACGCTTTATATATAAAGTGCATGGATCAAGCGTTTCCCATAAATCGAGTTAAAGGGTGCTTTTTTGCATTCACGCTAAGACCACTTGTAATTGCTATGACTTCTCACACACCATTATGTCGATGAAACTATATAGGTTAAGCCATTTATGTAATTATATTGCACTAAATTATTAATTTAAGATATATTTTGCAGTTAGACTTTGCGTCAAAGTACATTTGTACACGATGAAGCCATCATAGATCATAAAATTTCAGTCTTCCAGCACGCCAGATAATGCTTCATTTGTTTAAATTAATTCATATCCGTATAGTTTTTCAGCAGCTTTCAGCTTATGATCATATATATAAATATATGTATATTGAGTTAAAACATAATGTACCGCACAAACTACAAAGTATTTACTGTTTCTTAATTTAAAACAAGCAAAAACAACAACGAGAGCATATTTCATTATAAATTATCAATAAAACAATACGTTATTGGAAAACTTTTTCTCTATCCGCCCATTGCGAAGTATGATTATTCATTATTTATTTCGAATCGGAACAATATCCAAGTGTAGTAACGCTACACTGCTCGCGGAACAATGGCAATTAGTAAGTTATGGAGCTTATTAATGGCTTAAGTGTAGGTCGAACAACATAACAAACATTCCATTAAGGTAATCCTTATTGATTACATAGAGCTCTCTCCCTGGCAGCGTTAATTAGCCGGATTATATTAATTAAACAGAGATCTATCACAGAATCGTCGGTTCATTTTGATTATCCTTTACAAATAAAGGCAACGAGACACGTGGTAACGTCCTATGTGATCGTCAAACTATGTATAAGAACAAAAAAAGAACTTATTTTTAACTAGATTAATTTTCAACGAAGTAAATATGAATGAAATCATTAAATCATTTACATTTTAAGATTATCAAATGTTAAAAAAGTACAATATAACATAACAAATATAAATTTATTTAAATATTTATTTAATCAAACTGACTATACCTATATATGGATAAAATGTTTTTATTAGAATATTATTTTATTATTTCAATATTCTTATCTACTTTTATAGATCATTGACAATATTACAATATTATAAGTAATTGAATATACATATACTGTACATAAAATTATTTAAACGAGTCAATTCAACTGCCGCGGTGGCTAGGCGGTATTAATTCCTGGGCAAATGGTTGGTTCCAAGGTTCGCGGTTCGCATCCCGTTTCTGCCGATATTTTTTCTGAATGAATTGACTCGCTTAAAGAATTTTATGTATAGTATATGTTTATTTAATTACTGACTATACCTTTATGTGGGTTGTCGGAAATTTGGTCATGATGGCCGTACATTGAATGCAAAAAAAAATATATATAAAAGAGATGAAGAGATTGAAAGTGATTACTGATGTCTTTTGATATCATCCAGATGCAGAAAGAAAATACTCATAAATATACTGTTTAAGCTTACCAACGATGCTTAGAAAGACACACAAATATTAACATAAAGCTTTTAAAGTAAGCAATCATTATCGTATTTTATATTATTAGTGGCGATAAGATCAAAATGTTTGTAAATTTTTGTTAATATATATATTATACATAACTTGACCAAAGGACACCAAAAGCTTTCACACAAACCAGTGCTTTATTGCTTCTTTAAGGATATATTAAATATACATGTAATATTACGGAAAATGTTTTGATTGTAGTAAAATAAAGAGGTTTTTACTGTTTATGTAGACTACTATTTTTATTCAAATCGACTTTATTTCAATAATCGAATTGTATTCAAATGGGCTCTTTCCTTACACCTCCCTGTAGATAAACACGTAATTCAAATTCAGTATCACTTTCAGGAATGTATTGAACCTTTCCAAAAGCGATACGCTATTTCATTGTCTAATTTATTCCTCATCCATGAATAAGAGTGCAAAAGGTCAGTAATGGCGGATGGGCTGGGAGGTCGCCCATAAAGGGGAAACTCCTCCCAAGGGTCAGACCATAAAACCGACCCTAGCAAGTCTTACAACAGATACAATCAACCTTTGGAATATTTAAATTAAATTTTAAGGCGGGTCGGTCGCCTAGTTTGGTGATCGGCATGCATTATTAAAGGATTCCATTTGCTACGTGCTAGTTGTTTTGGTCTTTTACTAAAAAAGTAAGGTTATATATATTTTATATTAAAAAAATTGTTTCGGCAAAAATAAAGCTTCAAAAACCTTAGTTTGCGCTATTATAAAATAAAAACTCAAATATTGTTATTATAAGAGCTACGTTAACTAGTATATATATAATATTAGCTGACTAGGAAAACTTCGTACCAACTATTAATTCTGATATATGTGTTTTTTTTCTTAGATGAAGAAATTTTTTTTTTAAAGTTGAAATGAATATTAAAAATGATTTCAGCAGAGATGGCGTTATATGCGTAAAACCATTCCATACAAATTTTATGAAAAATAAATTCTTTCATAATTTTTCTCGTGATTTTTTCCGATGATTTAATAGTTATTTTTCTATTCCAGATTGAGACAAATCGTACAAAGTAAAGATCATGAACATTAATTTAACCGTTCTTAATGTTGAAACTAACATGATTTTTTTATAATATTATTTATATAAAGAATATAATTTCTTATTATATAACTTCAAAAAGATTTCGTAGTGTATCCTTTTTAACGTATGAAAATTAAATAGATTTTTTTTATTTCATGTCAAACCTTATAAATGTTGTAAAGCTAAAATTAAAAAGGGGGTTTGTACCAATTAATGTTTATTGTGTTATTTATTTTATTGAAATCGTAAAAGGAAACAAAAGAGTATTTTCAATTTTAACGTTCCATATCTTAACACACAAGCGCCACAAATTGCTACCATGCGTTGATGTCAGTGCCCATTTTTTTTTTTTTTTTCCAAGACATCTCTGCAGCTGTAGTTGCGGCTGCAAATATACTTGAATTATATATGGTCCCCGATGGCCTTCAGAGTTGTAGTATACGAGACGTGTTTGGGTGTATTTAATCAGCATTTTAATAGAAGCAAATGATTACCTAGAAACTTACATTAATATTGAAATTATTAAAGTAAATTAAATATACACATTAGGGTGTCCCAAAATATTTTTTTTTGTTTTTTTTCAAGGCTTACCCCCTAGTTTTGTGTGAAAGATGTCCAAATAATTGTAAAAAAAGTTTCACATCATTAAAACCTCGGGAAAAGATAGAAACTTGCATCGGAACATGTCAATACTAGAGTTCTAAGGCGCGCAAAAGCCGAACCCTGATTATAAAAAGCATTCTTTATTTTTATATTTTCTGTAATACATAATAATATTTACATAATAAATACTGATTATTTGTAAGAAAGAGATAAAACAGGGTTTTATTTTCTGAATAAACAATAAGTTTTCAAAAGCTCCTTTTGGCCTTCATACAAAAATTTATATTAAAACTTCAACGTCGAATCGCTATCAGAAAACATTGTCCGATAGCAATAAAATTTATTATTTGAGTTACTAGGACCAAATCACATAAAAGTAGAGGGTGAGCCAATTTCATTTTAAAAAAATCCTATACATAGCCTGGGACACCCTAATGAACACTGATTATAAAAAGCAAAAATGAAGATTTTTTGTAATAGATAAAAATATTTACATAATAGATACTTAAAATATGTAAGATAGAGATAAAACAACGTTTTATTTGCAGAATAAACATTAAGTTTTCTAAAGCTCCTTTTGACCTTCATACAATTTTTTTTATTAAAACTTCAATATCAAGACGCTATCAGAAAACATTGTCCAATAGCAATAAAATTTATTATATGAGTTACTAGGACCAAACCACATAAAAATAGAGGGTGAGCCGATTTCATTTCGAAAAAAAATATTTTCCCATACATTGCCTGGGACACCCTAATACACATACTTTACATCAAATTCTTAATACGCATCAATTCATTCAGAAAAATATCGACAGAAGTGGGATGCAAACCGTGGGCTTTGGAACCAACTTATGCCCAGGTCTTTATATACCGCTTAGCCACCTCGGCTATTTCTTTACCTGAACTGACACGCATTAGAGCTTGTATTTATACCATTGTTATCATCTTATGACGATAGATGTCTCTATAATATATATTCAGAGTATGTATATTATTATTCTTTATTATTCAATCAGTCAACATTTCTTCAGAGGATTTTATATTATTACTTTCCTATTTAATTACTTATAATATTGTAATAAAGTCAATGATCTATATAAGTAGATTAGAATATTTTAAAAATAAAATAATATTCTAATAAATATTTAATCCATATTTTATAGTAAAATTTATAAGTCACTCAAAATATAAACATAAGCTTTGAACTTATTTTAAATTCTGAGCTTACGTAATTTATAATAATTCGAATGTATAAAGTGACTCTTGTCGATGAATTCTTAAGTTTTAAAACCTGCCGCGTGGTCTACCGTGGTGCAGTGCCTCCACTTCCGGCCGCATTTCCTCAACTTCCCACTAAGAGAAGCTTTCACCGATAATGAGCGCATTCTGAGAGACCATCCCGACTTAACATCTCAAAAGCTCCGGCTGGCGGACAAATCCGGTTTAGTCGCAACTAAATTACAACAGCAGCTTTTCCATCCGAGTTGGAAAAGCTGCGGATCTGAAAGCTCCTCGTGCCCCGCCTCCAGCCTCGCGAAAGCTTCCGACGAATATTTATTGAACCGGTCACTTTGTAAGAATGCGACGGAGCGTGAGTTATTATGTATGTTTAATTGGCGTTTATTTTGAGTTATGACCGAGCGCCGAGAAATCACCAACAAAATCACTATTGGCTGAATCAATTTTGCAATGTCTAAGTAACAATTTATATTTCGACGATATCAGAGAGCAATATTAAACTTTAAGCTATTTAATTTAAGTATTATATATATAAAATATCAAAATATTCGTTGACACCATAAATATCAATATATAAAAATGCAATACAATGACTCATTATTGAATGTTAATTTATATTGTAACCATGGATAGCGTTAATGAGTAAAACAATTAAAATGTTTACTTTTATGATATAATATAAGAAAAGAATATCATTCAGAAAACACAACAGAATGTAATAACATTAAGGTTATTGACTGAAAATACTTAGTAAAACTGCGAAATTATAATTTTTAAGTAATTTAAATTAAAAAGTTAACAAATTAAAAATATTAAGTTTTGATTTACATTTATTTGAAACGACTACATGTTTTGGCCACCCTGGTGACCATTTTCAATAATGGTTAAATTATAAACTGGCAGTGGATTTCATAGGTATGTATAAGTATTAGTTCCTACGTAAGTACACTCATATTAACAGATTGTATATGTGTGCGGGTTATTTATGAAACGTATTTTTTTTTGATTCGCTATCCTAGTCATTTAAAAACTATGTTATTGTGTTTCACAAGAAATTGAATTGTAATACATTCGTTAATACGAAACTAAACATTTGTTATACGATACTCCAAAACAATAAATACACAATGAAAAAAAACATATACAAATAATACAAATCTATATTTATAAACGAAAGTCGGGTAATAACAATTCTTATAACTCAAGAACGGCCAAGCCGACTTGGCTGAAAATTGATGGAAAGGTAGCTCAGAACACTAAGTTTGCTATAAGTACTCAAAATTGATTTGATCATGAAAAAATATTGAACATTTACGTAAACATGTTTTCATACAAGACTATTGTCATTTGACAGCTGTCAGTTGAGAAAGTGTTGCCATAGCTAACGCCATATCTAAAAATGACGCAAAAGTAGGTATTGTAAGTAGTTACCTACGTAAGGTACGGAATATTTTGAAACAAAAAAAAAACAAAAGACACGAAAAAAAGACAAAAACAAAATAAATATTAGTCAAATTATCAGTTTATTCTTTTATTTGTTAAAAATGTTATAATAAAAGGCAAGGAATCTGACAACTGATATTATTATTGTCTATGGTTACATAGATATTTTGAAGTCTATCGGTTGACGTTTTGTTTCAAGAACTTTCGAGTTTCTGTTAGCTTATTGTGCTGATATTTGCGACCAAAATGATCGAATCTTTCACAAAAAAGCCATCATGGAACTAGCTATCGAAACATTACGAATGTAAGGCAGTGATTTGGTGGTTTTTGGCATCCTAACTTCGAATACCAACGATGAAATTCCGCGCTTTCAAGTTTGATACAAAGCGATTTGGCGTATATTCGCAATCCCTTATCACGAACGTCATACTGCTGTTGTGCATTTGGCGGTGCATCTGGAGAAAGGTCATTGGGTATATTTCACGGCTTCAAATGTTGTTCAACGTGCTGAAACACCTCCAGCGACAACATTGACAAGTCTCTTTACGATCTGCCAAAGCGATCCGTTTGCACGAACTCTAGAATTGACGAGGATTTAATCCGACATTCAAGGTATTTATTTATTTAATTTTGTACTTACACACAATAGATTTAACAGAATAACATACTACACATATAACTTTGAATTATTTATGCTAATTCTTAAAAAAAAGTGTTTATAAATCAGTAATATTGTCTTTGCTTTTGATTCTGTAGATACAAGGACAGATTCACCATCGAATCGGATCATTCCAACCTCTCGAAGATGCACATCATAATTTTGTACAAATATACTTCAATGACAATTTAGCGGAAGAACTTGATCGACGTCTACAAAGTCGTGATCAGAGCGGATAAACGACCATCTGGAACACACGTCGTGATACTGAGCAACTACAACAGATATCTGAAACACGTCGTTCATATGACACGTTGCAATACCCACTGCTGTTTTGGCAAGGAGAAGATGGATATTATTTCAATATCAAATAGAAAAATCTATTGAATGGTGAGTTATCAATATCATAGTTTTGATTCCGTCATGACATACATTTTACAGTGCTTGGTTTTGCTTTAGATTTCCAATAAATGACCAATTACACTGCTTATTACCAGGAAAATAACAGACTTAAAGATTAAGATGTTTGTTTAGAGAAAATTGGACATATAACCGGCAAACGGTTTACAATCATTTATCTTCACCTTTTTTTAAGAAGATTAGCTCGCCGAATTATTACGCATATTGTTTGATTATTCGTCGAAATGCTGACAACTACTTGCTGAAGTTTCGTCGATTACTGCAATAAAATTCAACCAGACCAAATATATGATATCATATGTACCGAAAAATTCAACTGAATAAAATCCAAAATCTGCTCATTTATTGCCTTTCGGGTGAAACAAAGTTCACCGGGTCAGCTAGTAATATATAAAATAACACAAACAGACAATCGAATACTTATATTACGAAACGATTTTTCCTCCACGTATGAAGTGGTAGTATGAGTAAGTTATTTGACGACTAAAATAAATATTGCAATACAAAATGATTTTACATAAATAAAATGCCTTTACATCAAATAGAACGTTATTTATTAATGCCAATTTATTTTATCTATCCACGCTGATGCTAAAATGTTTTTTGCAAATATTTAATTCAACACATTAATATTTTCTAGCCACGAGCAAAATTTAAAGAAATCGTAGAAGCCTTGGCGCCCGAAAAATTCCGCTAACTTTAATTTGGCGAAGATCAATTCAAAGTTGCGTGCGGCCTGGAGTGAATTTTCATCCAAAACCATAACAATTAATTAATAATATGGACTATTAAATTCCAAACGAATTCCCAAGCGAATTCCCTCTAAGCTCAAAACCCTTCCGAGTGTATTGAATGCTGGCGAGGAATCTTCGGAGACGTTAATGGCCAAACTTAATCAAACGTAAATCTGCAGAATTATAATCATCCAGAGAGAGAGAATAATATTGAGAAATTTCTATTATTTAAGATTACAATGTGTAGTCGCGAGGTAAAGCTTTTTGTTTTATATTTATGCTCACGGTTCTATATCCATTTCCTACGCTATAAATATATATAGTTGAGTGCTGTATCTGTGAATATAATACTTATATATGCTTGTTGCATTATAATTAAATCAGTTATACAAAAAAAATATATACCAGAACATAGCAACTTTAATATAATAACATATATCTCTCTTCACTACATATTAATAGTATATGAACACCGCGAATCGCTGATTTTAAGGTTTTTTATATCTTGTCTGAGAACAAATGTATACCCGGATGTCCACGTGGAAACATATATAGTTCTCGGAAGCATTTAGTGCAAAAGCCCGTGATCTTCTATAGACTACGGCTGTTGTATCAGGTACAATTTGGGTGTTCAATTATCAAAGTTTTTTTTTAAATATCGGGCCATCAACCCGACGCTCCCGAGGCCTTGACATTCTTTTTTTTTTTTTGAGGGGTGGCTCAACCCTACCGGGGGCATGTATAGACCTTTATTTTTTAGATTTTTTTTTTAAAAGGCTGATCGAGTTTTGAACTGACAGCGTATGGCAAGAAAACTCTCTTACCACTGGACTTTGCCGCTTGGCTGCATTGTATTATAAAAAGTCTTCTAACTGTGAAATATTTAGGAATACGTTTGCCAGATAACGATAGATGAAGAATGAAATCAGAAGATTGCACCTATTCATGATATATTTCTTCATGATCAATATGTGTACGGCCACTATTGAACGTGAGCCTCTCGCATGAGTCTCCATTCCTCTCAATCCTATCTGTTTACATCCATATCACCTCCGTATTCTACCGATGTCGTCAAGCTATCGTGCAGGTGGATAATTACATGACAAGAACTGAAAATAATTAAGCTATACTTTTGAAATCTTCTTTATGAGAAAGAGATCAAACTTCTGAAAGTAAAGTTGGTTTTTTTATTTGTTAGACATAATATTTGTAGATAAATTGTAAAAACCGTGAACTTCATTTTAGAGGCTAAGAATATATGGCACAAAAAAGTGACCTTAAATAAATAATACGACTCGCACTAACTAGATACATATTGCGTAATAAAAAATGTTGGTATTTTCACTTTCCGACAAATTTATTATGAAATCAATATTGTTTCATCCGCCTGCTCGATCGCACGTGACTTCACATACATTCGGAATAATTTCAGGCCAAACGCCGCCCATCTCAGGCAAACACGCTAGGGCGGGGCTAGGGCGGAACGCTGCAGGCTCATGTCTATGAAGCCACCCAGCTGGTCAACTTTCACAGTTACGTATGATATAACTTAAAGATGGGAAGGTTATCTGCATACCGCTAAAGTAAAGTAAAAGTCTCTGTAAAATCACAGTCACTTGCAGCTGATATTTAAAAGTTTTACGACTTTTTTTTTTATATATATTAACAAATATAAAATATCATTCACTAACGAACCTTAGAAGTAACTTAGTATTTTGTAAATAATTAGTTTCCTAAGTAATATAATAAAAAGTTTAAATCGATTTTTAATTTGATATTTACAATATGAAGTAGTTCATGAAAAACTTTCCGACGCTGAATTTTCGAAAAGAATTACATGTATTATGAAAGTAAATACCGTATTTTACTTTTACTTCGAGATCGATTTTTAAATTATACACATAAGAATTTCATGCCTTTTTTTTAACATAAATCACACTAAACACTGTTTCACTTGCTGAAAAAATATAGTCTTTGAAAAAAGTTAAGACAGTCATTAGTATCATCTCTACATTGTTACCAAACTATTTATATTGGCTTAAATGTAGGTGGAATTCAATTATATTTCCAATAAAACATTCCTAAAATTTAATTAGAAGTGTTTATAAATACATGAGTACAACGTTGTAATTATGAGTTTCTTATATACCTGAGATGCAGACTGGAATGATTTTTGCTAAAGATTAGAGTCAACCGAAAGGGCAAATTTGCTGAAACTAGATTAATTTTGTATATCGCATTTGCTATAACGGCATTATCTACATAAGAGACTACCCTTGGTCATCCCCTTCTATGGTCAGCTATGCTGCTCTATTATTTATCTGTTATTTATTTACACTTAGGGTAAGCCAAGGGTAGCAATAGATTGCACCGGAGGAGCATTTTCTTCAAAATTTCTACTAAATAAAAGCGGTGTAATATTTTTGGTCTAAGTAATGCCAGATTTGGTCGGACGCATAGTGCACGGCTGAATTTCGATGGTTTTATATTCACCGTGTACTCGGGTGATAATAATCTTATAAATAAAAAGGGTTTCATCTAAGTACGGGTTTCACTAAGTACATTTTTAAAAATATTTCGGGGAAGAGCCTTTAAGCTAAGGGATCCGGGGAAAATGTGAATTTATGAGTATAGTCAATGTTTGTGAGCTATTTTAAAGGTTCATAATGACAAAATTATTTTGAACGATCTCATAATTTGAGTAAAATATATTTTCTTTAATTTTTCATTACGTTTATCTAAGAGTATAATTTTAGATAATAACCTACGCTTCTTTATCAATTGTCAGTTAATACCCTTAATTGTTTTTTTTTTCTTTCTCTGTACAATTTTTTTTTGAATTTATTTTATTTTCCTTTAAGGCCTTTTAGATTAACAACTTAATATTCATCTATAAGGAAATGTGTATTTTAATTTTAACAGACAGAAGTAGTCAGCTTAGTTGTTTATTATCTTTCATGTCCTCGCCTGACTGCGATTTTATTTATACAACATCTGTTGTGTGTTGTATGTGAGTTTCCAATACAATTTCAATATCAAACAATTTATTTTGAATACTTACTTTAAGCAAAACATAATGTTACATTATTTGAATATACTTGACTACCTTACTACCTATCTGTTATTCTGAAAAATAAATTTCATTATTTTATGTTCACATTTTTTGTAAACATTAATACCTCGAAAGTAAAAGAGATAAATAAGAAGCAACCAAACATCAAAGTAAACGTATTATTAGTACATACGAAATGATTCAATGTTCTTATCTATCCCGAAAGCCTCCAAACCCTAACGTAAATAAATTAGGGTAAATATACGTTCCGTACAACGGCTGTCAACGGCGCTTCCGGCTCGACCGTCTGCCCATACATAATGTATGCGAGTAACTTTTCCTTAAATACGGGTTAAGTGGAGATAAAATCAGAGCGAGGCCTGCGCAGTCTTTGCCGGGGCAGCCTGATGCCAGAGCTTTCTGGGCTCTTGATCGCCTTGAGCTTTATCATTTGCGCAAAAGTTCAACAACTAAAGTTCCGTCGTTCGCGCGTATTCTTATTTTTAACGAGCGAAAAGTAATATTTAATAATAATAATAATAATGATAATATAAGAATAAGTAATATTTTAAAATCTTTTAGATCGTCCAACCGGATATTACAAATGTTGTTTTAGTTGCTTTGACTTATATGTCTATCCATGTTATGGCTATATTTACATTTTTTTTTTATAATTGTAGAATTAATTTAAATTAAGACATTTAAATTAATTTAAAATATTTAGTTTTGATTCACAATTTATTTTAATGATTACATCTTCAATAATGGAAAAATAAAAACAGGCAGTGGCTTATATAGGCATGGACAGCAGTTAATTAGTTCGTACACACATATTTACAGGTTGTATATGTGTGCGGGTAAAACAATTGAAAAAGACATTATAAATTTAATGGGTATGTGGTTTTCCTAATGTATTAAGTCATTTTATAAAAACATTTTTATTGTTTTTAATTTGAAAAAGGTATTATAAAATTACTGGGTATTTGTCATTTTAATGTATTAAGCTATTATACAATACAAAATTTTTGTTTTCAATTTAAAAGGACTATAAAATTTCTGAGTATTAGTTATTTTAAAGAATGAGGATATTATATAATAATAAATTGATGTGTTTAAAATAAAAATTCCTTGTATTTCTTCGGTGTTGACGACGGCCAGTACCTGGTAGTTTTGATTTTTTTTTCTTTTCCTAGCTTGATTGATACAATATAAATATGTGTACAATATAAATATGTCGGTAGAAATATGTGTATAGGAACTAATTAACTGTCCATACCTTTAACCTTTCCGGGAGTATGGCCGTATATGCGCGCCCGCGCGATTTTTCTTTGAAGGAGTATGGGCGCATGTATGCGTCCAGTGCATTTGTATGGGTGACTGGTGTGTTTATGCTTCAATTATGAATTATAATACGATCTGTGGACAACATAGAGTATTATTTTACCATTTCAAAACAGATTCTATATTTAAAAACCGTGAAAATCCACTTTATCGAATGTCACGTGATATTAATATGACGTCACACAAGCAAGTTTCGACAAGGCATATATTGGCAACTAAATATTTCGGCGCCCGCGCCGAAATATTTTTTTCGCGGTATTTTGATGTTTTACTGTTTTTTAGAGTTTTAATGAGATTTTTTTGTTTTATATTGTGTTTCTACAAAACTCTCGCAAGGGTCGGAGGTTTATAAGTGTTTTACGTAGTTAAATGTGAATTACAGTTTTATACAGTGTTTTATCATACTTTTCTTGCAATTTATATAAGTTTTACAGTGTCATACTATATTTTAACGTGATTTGAAGTTTTTTATTGTATTTACGCCTTCTGTACTTAGTTTTGAATTTTTACTGCCGTGATTTTTTTTTCCGATCTATATTGATTAAATGGAAAGATACTTAGAAATTGAGGACATATTAATGAATTGTGACAATGAGGAAGAAAACATCGAAGATATTGATGATATATCAATGGAGTTTAATGATTCTTCTTCTGATGATGATGAGGAACCAGATATTCAACCTAGTGCAAACGTAATCGAGAAGAATCAAAAATGTGGAACAACTCCAAATTTATGTTTTTATACCTGTTTTTTTATTTATTTTTTACAACTGCTAAAATAGTAAAGAGTGGAGTGTTTTTAATGTGTATCGATGGTTTGCGATCCCTTAAATCCGCAATCGTTTTTTTTATGATAAAAATTAAAAAACGTGAGTAATATTTTTTTTACTATTTTTTATCTTCTTTCATATTCTTGTATCATGACTTGATAAAAAAAAATGTTTGTATTTTCAATGTCAAAAAAACTCACTCCCCATAGCTTTGACCATATAAATTATTCTACTCCCGGAAAGGTTAAAAGCCACTGCCTGTTTTATATCTTCATTATTGAAGATGGTCTTCAGGAAGGCCGAAACATGTAACCATTAAAATAAATTGTGAATCAAAACTAAATATTTTTTATTTGTTAATTTTTTAATTAAAATTAATTCTTAAATTATAATTATGCCGTTTCACCAAGTATTTTCAATTGATAACCTTAAGGCTATATTTACCTTCAATGTATTTAAACGTTATTTTTTTCGCTCTATTTTATAACCACATCCGTAATACGTGATTGTTGAATTGATCGCTGCACAATTAAAACCACATACTATAGCAGAGTCTCTAATTTTACCTGCATGTTGTGAAGTAGGAAAAAATATGTTTGGTGATGAAGCAAAAACGAAATAATGAAAATTCCTCTTTCAAACGATACAAAAAAAGGAAGAATTGTAAATATGTTGGATTATATTGATGAGAAAACAGTAACCGATAAACTTTAAAAGCGACATTTTGCTTTACAAGTCGAATGGACTGACATTAGCAGTAAGGCACAATTACTAGGGTTCGTTCGTTTCATAAATGAAAACAAAAGAGTGAATCAATATCAATGCTGCAAAGAACTTACTGAGCATACGACTGGACAAAATATTTTTGATTCTATTTCTTCATATTTAAAACAATTGAAAATATCGTAGGAGTTATGTGTAGGAATTTGTAAAGATGGTGCTCCTTAAATGGTAGGCTCAATCAAAGAGTTTGTTAACCTTGCAAAGAAAATAAACCCTAAGATAATATCTACGCACCTTTTTTTATATAAAAATTTTTAATGTCGAAAACAGTATTACCAGCGGCACTTAAGCCTGTACTAGATCAAATTGTAAATATGGGGAATTTCATACAATCAAGACCTTTAAAAACGTGCATATTTAAAAACTTTGCATTTTTATGGAAGCGAAATATAAGTCTTTCTTTTTTCACACTGAAGTCAGGTGGTTATCTAGGGAGAAAATTTTATTTTCATTTATAGCACTTTAATGAGTTATTCATCTTTTTTCGAAATGAAGGTAAGGACGATTTTGTTAAATGTCTTCAGAATAATTATTGGTATACTAAAGTAGCATATTAAGCACATATTTTTAATTACTTAAATAATGTTACGACAAACATTCAAGGAAAAAACGAAAATTATTTTTCACCCATTGACAAATTGTCAGGACTTGAAAAATGACTATCGAATAATAGAAAAAAATTAGATAAGTTTCTTCACTCAACGAAAACATTTGCGAGGAAATTATTTCCGTGATAAAAGATCATTTAACTTTATAAGATGAAAATATTGCACATTATTTTCCTTCTTTAAATATAGAAAATTATGACTTGATACGAAATCCATTTGCTACAATTGATACACCGTATTGTGGATTTTCATACGCCAAAGAAGAATAATTAGTCTCATTGTCGACTGACCGTACTCTAAAAATTAAATTTTCCGAAATACCCATTGAGGACTTTTGGATTTCTGTCCAAGATGAATATCCAGTTCTTTACATGAAGGCACTGATAATTTTGTTACAGTTTTCATCATCATATTTATGTGAGCTTGGTTTCTCAACAATAGTTAATATGAAAACTAAGAAACGAGAAAGACTTGCAAATTTAGACGAAGAATTGAGAGAATTGAGACCCTTTCTAGATTTCGTTCACCTTCAAATATTAATACATATATTTTTAATAAAACTCGTATAAATATAAAATTATATATCTTCTTAGGTTTTCTCGGCCAGATTTGATATTGTGGCTTTTAGGCTTCGCCGTGTGCGGTGAATTTATTTTTACCAATATTTCGATCGCCATTGCAGGGGTCTTCTTCAGAATTGATTATTTTAGTTGCGAGTTGGTGTCAGATTATCTTTTTCACGAGCTTTATTGTCTCCATGGCAACTTTTTTTTTTTAAATAACTATGTAACAAAAATTATGTACACATATTTTTGGACCTCTTAATTCTGGTGCACCGCCATTTTTTTTCATGATCAAAAGTGCACCGTGACTTCAAGAAGGATGAGAACCACTGCCTTATTGAAACAAATAAATTTATTCAAGATTGTTAAGTGTAAGATCATACCTGATAACAAAGATAATCCTTTCTGATAACGCGTATTCGTGTTAGGTTGATGTGACTAATATTTATTTGAAGAATTTGTAACGATAATCAGTAATACACTACTCATATTAACAATTCATATGAATTTGACACTCATTTTATGAAAAAGCAAAGTGAAAAAATTGTATTTTTTCTTAACTGAAAATATTTAAAAAATAGTTTGCCCAATGAATTTTTGCACGATATAATAATCATTAATTTATTTGTTATTATTTTTAAATGATACTGTATTTCAATTATTAAATGATTTTTAATTGAGATCATACCATATCATAACATATACACAGTAAGTATGAAAGTATGAGAAAAAAAAATTATTGCAATAAATTTACTGATAAAATATTAGTATCTAAAAAAAAATTAAAGAAAAAATTCCGCAATGTCAAACTAAGGCGGTTAAACAATGCATCCTTCCTGTATTATTTTATGGCGCAGAGTCGTGGAATCTAACAGCAAGTTGTACCCATATAATAATGGTCACACAGCGTGCTTTGGAGAGATCCATGCTCGGAGTGTCGCTAAAATATAGAATCCGAAACGAGGATATCCGCAGAAAAACTTAAGTAGTCGATGCTACCCAACTTATTGACACACTTAAGTGGCAATGGGCAGTACATATCTGTCGAAGAGACGACGGTCAATGGGGAAGAAAATTATTGGACTGGCGTCCAAGAACTGTCAAAAGAAGCATTGGCCGAACCCCTGCAAGATGTACTTACGACATAAGAAGAATAGCGGGAGTGACCTGGATGCGGAAGACGGAGGATTAAAGAGGATCGAGACTCATGCGGAAGCCTTACGTTCAATAGTGGACGGATACAGGCTAATGATAATGATGATGATCTAAAATTTAAAGTTTAAATAAAACGCGCATATTTCAGCTAGACATTTGGCTTTATTTAATTCTCGTTCCCATACAAAACCTTTTCTCTCATTTCCTTCATTATCGCCGCTTGATTTTTATTTCTGTATCTCCACTTCCCGTTCATTAAACTCCAATTATTATTTGAGACGGTCGTCAAAATTTCCGGCCTCATCGCCGCCTTAATTATTTCACCCGGACTTAATTAATTCCAAACTTAAAATCACCGTAATTTGCGGAGCCGGAATCATTGTTTAATCTCGCAAACAAACGAAATTTTCCTTATTTCCTTGCTCGGCGAGCGCGCGCCCATTGTTTCATAGTTTCGGTTGCAGGAATTCGAAGCCTCCGAGGAAATGACGCAGTTAACAGTTAAAATAAAACCTTCACCGTTTCGGAGGCCGTGCTCTCTCTCCCTCCTTTATTCGAAATGCACCAACAAAACACCGCAAAGGACAATTGCAATAAAGATTTTTGTGTTAAGTTTGCGTCCATGAAAAATGGTTAAGTCTCATTATTTTAAAAGCGGAAAGCAATTCCGCTCGAATTCAATGAGCGTTTGAATAAAACTTCAAAGCCGCGGCATTAAAATTTTATTTACTTGGAATGCGGCAAAATTCAATTCAGTTTAACGAATTGTTAATAAACCTTCTTATAAAAGCGTTACGATGCTGTATATTTGCGAGCAAGATCTATGGTTTTAATATTCATCTTAATTGTATAAATACGAAACGAAATTCAATATATTTTTTAAACATCTGACTTTTAATTTTACTATGAAAATAGTTATTGTAGAACTGTTTTTATTTATTGTACAATACTTAACAACATCCTCTTTTTATATCTTAACATTGGTCAACAATACTGAGAACGTTATTATATTTTTATAATAAAAACACCCATTTTGGCAATTCTGGTATTATATAAAATTATTTGTACATGTCCAATGATAAGAATATTTATTTATAACTGTGATATTCATTACTTTAGTATAACGATGAAAAAATAAATTGAAAAAAAAAATTTTGGAAAAAAAAACATTAATTTTCACTTTAATTTATTGTATTTAATTTCATCCCATTGAATAAATACCATTATAATATTCAATTAAAAAAACCTGTTTCACCTGATTGTTATATGCATGAAAGCTTATTATAAAAATAATTTTACAAAATATATGAAGAAATAATTAATAACCACAAGATTCTGTAAATCATTTTTCACAAAAAAAAAAATTTTGTAATACCAGGCAATCAAAGCCCGTAAGACTTACAAAACACTATGAAAAAAGCGCCTGTACAAAAATGTTGTAGAGTAAAACAGGGTCAAGAATATTAACACTAATAATATTCGTCTGAATAACGCCTTTTTCATGTACTGTGGGAACACCTCAATTTCAGTACGACATAAACGTCAATGCGACCACAACACTTTACTTATTTTTATAAAAACAAATAATTTGAATTACTTTATTTTATGTTTTATTTATAAAGCATCAAATTTCATTAAATATCTAATAAAAAATATTTGCTGAATTAATGTTAAGACGCTTGATACGCCATTATTATTAGATAATATAATTGAAAATGAACGTAGACATGTTTAGAAAGGTGGAATATTTTGATAGCAATGAGTGCCAAATCGTTAAGCTTTGGTGTTAGAAATAAGTACTGTTATAACGTCTTTATTATGGTTGGACAATAACAATTATGTGCATTCAACTTGACTTTAAATATAAACGTCTAGACGCATTCCAGAATGTAACACAAGAGAAATTCCAAAACAGTGTCCCTTGATAGCGCCAAGAAACTGTTATGGAAAACACTTTCACTTGTTTATGTTAAAAGTCATTTTTATTAGTACGTAATTTACCATAAACCATTTTTTTTTGTATGAAATATAAAAGATTTTTTTAAAAGGTTGATTAAATGTTTTATGTTGATTAATATATTGTGTTTATCTCTAATAATTATTTGTTTTAATATTTGAGAAGGATGTAAATCAATTAATTAGCTAATTGCAAAAATTAATTTTATTTTCACTTAGGTGCTTATTATTGTGAAACAAAATTTTCTGCATTTGTCAGGATATTGATCATTCTGAAAAAATGTTTTTTTTATTTGTATATATATCAGTATGAACATCACGTATTTACTCAAGAAAACATTCTCATAATTTTTTATATTTCTTTGGCATATATTCTTTCTCATTGCAATATTCGATGGAAAGAATTTTTTTTCAATATATAATCATTGACATGTAAGCATGCTTCTAATTTCAGTTCTAGGATACCATATTGTTTCGTTATTCCAAGTAATACGTACGATGGTATGATATAAATATTTGCTTTCAAGACACAAGACAGAAAAACCAAAAAATTAACAAAGAACCGTTTTTCTGTCTTTAGAAAGTCACCCTATAGTGTTTCTGCAACCTTCAGCGATAAGCCCGCACAATACGTGGGCGTCGACCGAAAAGATTTTTTTTTCTCGGCAGAGTTTCAAAGTGTTTTACGCACCGCGAGCTTTAAGGCTCTGTAAATTCCGCATGAGACGAAAAGATTGCTCTTCATAAAGCTCCTTAGTACCTTCGCCTTTTTTGTGTCAGCGTATTTTAAAATTAACGCGTGTCACCTGATGATTGTATCGGGCGTGACTTTGACGTATCGACGCGTGCTATGCCGTAGAGATTTGTAAAAAAGCAACAATATGACATTACTGTCGTTACTTTTATGCGAGCATATGACGGGTAAATCATGGCTTTCCGGTTAAGTTGTTGTAGCTCAATCTATAATTCTTCTTTGGTATTTTTACCAACGTTGCAGAAAAATGTATCAGATTTTAATTTGTTTGATGTTAAGCCTACTAAATAACACATAGACAAATATCAATGAAGACATATGTATATATTGAAGATTTCAATACGCCTGGCATTTGAAATAAAACATTTTGTGAATGTTAAGATCCATAAATAATATTAGAATCGCCCATTTTCAGGGGAGCTCACTGTGAGTTTACGGGATAAATTTCATGTTATTTATATATTTCGCATTAACTTTGAAATTCGTTTTAATATAAAAAAGTTAACAATGTTTTACTTTTTTTAGCATGGATCTCTCTAAGCACTTTTTTATTTGATGAAAAACTGCAGTTTTGTGACCTAGAAAAGCTTGTTATATAGTGCAAGGTATGAAATGCTTATCTTTTTTAAACGGTTAATTTTGTTTATCACAAGATACAGACTGCTATTTCTTTCTATTCGGATCTTTCTCACGCTCACTGACAGTATTGTAGGATATTGTCAAGTTTAAAATAAGTATTTTTTTATCTGACAAACAATGTTGAAAATACCTAAATATATTTTTTAACAAATAAAGATTCACATTTAACTAGTTTTATCACCCGTTGATTTATTTTGTAGTGTTATTTGAATTTGTATAACAATATGATTTGTATCATATTTTACCGGTGTACAAACCTGAAATCTCTTAAATGTCAGTCAATCTTTTTTATTTTGAGGGCCATTTTTTCTTAACATACCTGTAATTGTTACTGTTTCTTTCAGCGTTGGCGGAAAATATTTAACCTTTTTTGCAGGTTCATGTAAACAAGAAATACTCGCGGATATGACCCGCGAAATTCCAGCCCGGCGTTAACCGACGCGTGAAAAGAATGTAACGAATGTAATCAAGATTTTTTTCTGTTAATTCATAAAAACGGACCCGCGGATTATAAGTTTAACTTATAACGATCTACCCACAAATTTATTATTGTGTAAAAAATAATTGCTACGAACAAAAAAACGAAATTTGCCTAATAATTTTCGTGTTGATGCCTACAATTGTTTCAATAATATTAAAACTTAAGCAAAAACATAAGGTTTGCTGACGACATTGCTCTGATTGCTGAAACTGAAGATGAACTCACTGAAGCGCTGACATCCATGGAAAACATATTTAATTCCAACTACAATATGAAGATAAACAGCACAAAAACCAAAGTCATGAGAGTAAGCCGCAATGAGCAGCAGAAAATTAACATATCAATGCTAGGAGTACCCCTAAAAGATGCAAAAAGAATTTGTATACCTGGGAAGTACGATTACCTGGGATGCCAGAACAAAAGAGAAGTCAACAGTCGAATACATCAAGCAAGGCTAGCTTTCAATAAAAAGCCAAAATTCTTGAGTCAAAGAATATTACTTTAGGGCTCCGCAAGCAACTTGCCAAAACACTTGTTTGGAGCATCTTAATGTACGGCTGTGAGACATGGTGCTTATCTGAAAGTGATAAAAAAGACTAGAGGCCTTTGAGATGTGGTCGTACAGAAGAATTCTCGGAATTTCCTGGAGAGACCACGTCACGAACAATGAGGTTCTCAGGATAATCAAGGAAGATAGGCACCTAATAAGAACCATCTCAGAGAGGCGAGCCCGATGGATTGGTCACATCATGCGCCACGATGGTCTTCTTCACGATATTGTGGAGGGGATGGTTGAGGGTAGAAACTGTAGAGGGCGCCCTAGACGGGAGTATTTACAGCAAGTATTCGAGGACATGAATTGTAGCGTTTATGCTGAGCTGAAAAGGGTTGCGGAGGACCGAGAGGAATGGAGATCGAGATGCAAGATTCTGTTGCTGCAAACCAATCCACCGGATTGATACTACGAAGAAGAAGCAAAAACTAAATTTCTTCGCTTTTAGCTAATACCTGTTTATAAAAATCCATTTTTTTATAATTTTAATTTATAAGCAATTGTTTATTATGAAATGAATAAACTCAATAATATTATATGCGTTAATTTTCATTTATCAAACATAAAAAATACTTCTATTAATGGATAGCACGTATAATGTACAAGATCAATGCAGGTTCTGGAAGTGTAATTATTTTTTATGGTCTAAACAGGGATTTAACAGACAATAACTGGTTATAGAGCTGAAGTTCTGAACCCTAGCGCCTTGTAAAGACCCAGGTACGTTACCTGGAACCTCTGTGCCCTGAGAAAACCTGTGGTACCCTCGCCTGTTTGTACTTGGTACAGGAAGCTAACAATTAAGATGAACCACCGGCGTTAATAATTTAATCGTGTGCGAAACTTGAGCCAAGCGAGTCTATTAATTATTTATTCTGTGTGGCAGAAGAGCGATTGATGCTCAACTGATATACACAACAAATATTTTCGTAAAGAATTATTCAGAATTAAGTATTAATCAATATCGTCAGCATTATCACGATACAGGTATACGTTTATAGTTTTAAATTTATTTCCATAAAATGTGGATCAAGTCAAGTATCTTCATACATTAGGATCAAGTTCTTCTAAACAGATAATAAAAAGCTTTTGCTTAGCTTAGAAATCACACAATGTATGCAAAATCATCGTTCCAAAACAATTGCATATTACACTTAATTATTTATTTGCTATAATACTTGTTAAGATAGAAGTGTATAAATATTTTCGGTATTAATTGTGTATTAATTCTAAATATTAATAATTTAATTACAATAACGTTAAGTAACTTTAGTTTATATAAAGTAAGCCATACTTTAAAGTGTATTTTTAGTTTTGTACTTGTACAAAATTAATTTTATATTAAAGTATTGCATGTAGAGGTAAACAGTTTTTTATTATTAAAAATGCATTCGGCACAAAAATGCAAAACGAATGCACAATTTTGATTTTTAAAAGTAATATTTGTTGTACAAAAATTTATTTCACATGAAAAAATTAACAATTTTAAATATTTTTTATGTATTTAAATTCAAAACATGTCACCAAGTCGCGTTTTAGTATAAGCAGTATATCATTACTTCAATAAATGTTAAAACATTATAATTTGAGATTCATCATCTAAGACAAAAGCAAGAAACCCTTCAGCTTTCAAATCTTATCTTACATATTCAATATATAATCAGTCATTGTTTTAGCTTTACACATCTGTTTATAAGGTTATATAATTTACAATCTGTTCTCGTATAATCCAAAGTCACTTTTGCGAAAATGAAGAAATACATAATTCGGTAAACAATACTCCGTATTAAGGGCGCACGCTATCTTTATTCTATATAAAGTCGTAAAATAATCTATTAATTTATGGTCCCTTAGTTTGTCAGTTATGGAGATATCCTGTCATGGGATCCAAGTGCCTATTGCAGCTGATTGAATGGGAGGTTCTTCCATAAAGTCAGCTTTCTCTTTGAACGCCCAAAGCTCAGCTTTAAGCGTTAACGTGACGTTAATCTCGCACGTTCCACTGTACCGTCACGGAGCCATACTTTATTATTTACAAGTCATAACATAGTATGACGATCCAGAGGCAGGCCTCCGGCCCTCCCGATATAATCTCTCATTATCTCCATTATCTTTGTGCCGGCAACAAAGCTTTAGGTTCTCCGAAGCTTTGTGAAGCTCGACAGACAGAACTTAATTTCGTCCGATGGAGAATTTCGCGCCTAGAAATATTATAAAGCTCAGAGGCAGCTTTAGATACACGGAGATGAGTATGTCTCTCGTTCAAATTGCGAAAATATTTCCTGCAATCCGTGATTGTTAATGGGATTATCCAAAATCCTTTTTCGCATAAAGGCGTCTCGTCTGAATAAATGCCTACATGCTGGGGAGGCTGAAATTTCATTCGGAATCTTTAGCAAAGTCTGAAGTATTAGAAACGGTAGAACGTTTTGTGCTCGGCCGTATACGGCGAGATTAAAAAGTTGCAAAGCCTCGGGAAGTTGCGTTGTTGGGAGTGGAATCTTTTGCTCTGGCTTATTCCCCGGAGGACGTTAGTTAGCTGTATCGGATTATACTTAGGAGGCACAATTGATTCCGAATCCTCTTACGAAGCAATATAAAAGACGCTTAAAATAAAACTTGTTTATGAAAATATAAAACAAAATTAAAATGATTTATTATCTTTACGATTTGGTGTTTCTTGCAAATAATAGAGAACTATTCATTTAATAACAATAAAATACGATGAGTAAAATTAAGATTTTTTAAAAATAAATTCTTATATTTTATTTACGACGTGTCGAGAGACATATTACCAATTGCCTATGGTTGCGTTGGAAATTAAATCATGGAATTCATAAATAAACGATAATTATGTTTGCATTGTAATTGTTAGTTTACATTTTTAAAAATTTGAAACTCAATTAAATTACATTTATTATTTTAACAGTTGTTTTAAGAATTTTCAGTTCCAATTGAATGTTATTTTTTTTGTTATTCGATTCACATCATCAAATACTTGTACGTTTTAATATATGCATTTAAAAAAATAAAACATCCAATTTATGCCAGTTGAAACAATACTTTTGTGTCATGTAATAAACTTGATGTAAATTGTAAAATAATTTAATTGTCCTTTTTTCAAAATTACACTAACTGATAAAGTAATTTAATCAACGTTCACGTTGCAGTAATGCGCAATAAAAATATCAAATTTCCTATCACAATAAAAGTGTACAACAAAATAATAAATTAACTCTTATTTTTTTAATAAAATTTTCAGCCAGCAAGCGTATAAACGATTTGAAATAACTCATTATCTTGTTGAAATAAAACACGGTACGAGATATCGAGAGGCCGAGTTAAGTACAAGTCCTTCAGCGAGCAACATAACAGCCTCCGCGGACGTTAATGTCGCGTGAGACAAGTCACGTATATGCAAATTTGTTCTGGGTGATTTCAGTGACAAAATTAAAGAGAATCTTTTGTACACGGTACGCTGCCATCGCAAACGGGTCTGTCGTAAAAAAGGCATTTTCTCTTTTACGCACGCTATCTGCGTGTATTTAAAAAAAGGACGCCACCATTATCGGAGCGTTTATTTCTCTCATTTGCATACTCTCCATCTCTTGCTCGGAAAGTATCGCATAATATGAACCCGAAGACAACTTGGCGTTCTTGTCAAGGGTTGTTTACTTTTAAAAGAAATATTTCCAAAGTATCAAACTACATACTTTTATTAAATGATCAATACTCACTCAAAATTTTGGGAAAACTTTTTTACTTTCATCATTCAAAAAATGCAATTTAAAACATTAAGTTGTGATGTTTTACAATAATTTATCATATTATTTTTAAATAATATTCTGTAAAGATTGTGAAAAATATCATTAAATATTGAGATCTTTTATATATTTTTTTCGTATATTTTACTCATCTTTATTTAAAGGAAAAAAGGAATCGCAATAAAATTGACTTCATATATCACAAAATCATCATCAGTCTATATCAGATCATTACAAATTTCGAGCAATATAGTCAACGGTTTTTGCCTCATCCCATGTCAGCTCTACTTCTGGAAACTTCGTTAAGTAAATTGTAATATAATTCTTGATGGTTTTCGAAGATAATGAGAGCTCGATTATGTAAAAAAAGGAAACTTAAGCATTTTTTGTTATCATTTGTTATTTGTTAAAATATCAGGTATTTATTTTTAAAATATGGTAGATTGGGTATTGCACAACCCACCTTATCTTGTTGGTGTAAGAATACTATTATTTTTATTATAATACTGTCATGAAGCATTCAAAGAACTTGAATGACCAAATATTTTCTGTTAAATGGCTATATTCCCGCTCCTTTACATCGTCATTTCTCACAAAGTATAACCATAGCATTCCCAGAATCACGTCAAATTATTTGCTTTTCTGAATTGATTAATCAAGTAAGTTAAAAGTAATATATAAATATAATTTGCATGAACAATCTCTTGCTTGCAACCTGTCGATAATGTACAGCAAATCTGCAAAGGAGTGCCTAATTATAACAGCGTGTTGTTGTAACCTTGAACTTATTGCAAATTTAGTGATATTTTAACATATAATAGTATATAATATTATTTTGATTTAAGCCTTACATTACGTAGTTTAATTAATAATTTCATATTTAAGGATAATATTTTTTTTTCACATCGTTCGCTCGTTATATTTTTCGGGCATTGTTTCGCGATGGCGCCCACCGCCTTTGTCATACTCGTACATTCGTTCCACGCGAATCGTGATTCCCATCTTCCCTAGGGGGTTACAGGTGAGAGCTTCGCGGGGAGCACAAAGGTGTCTCGGGTGTGAGGCCCGGGGAACGAGCGCAAGTATATTATCTATTATACTACGCTCACTATTCAGGCCGGGATCAAAGAGTAAACACATTTGCATTGAGAGCGCGAAAAACACTCTTCTTTCACAGACTATTTGTGTAAGATTATTAAAAAAAACGCGTTTTCGGATTTTTCAGTTATTTTCCAGTCGCGGAGTTCACTGCGGCGTAATGTTTATTTTTCAGAATCCGCGGAAAATGATATTATTTATTTTTGGTTGGTTTATTATTCATAACACAATAGATTGCGTACTCCCTGTAATATTATTGTATGGTGGTTATTTTATAATTATTTTTGGAATGGAGTATACATTTTTGATGAAAGAATAAAACATAAATACAACATAACAAATAATAATTTAGTTCTGTGTGCAAGAGCATATCGAAATAACCAATATTTTTTCTCATAGCAACGTTTGTAAAAGTAATTTTATCAAATCTATTGTATTTTAAACAAGAAATAATTTTCATTTAAAAGATATAATAGATATACATATATGTTTAAATATTTTCATTTTATATATTCATTAAAGCAGTATTCCGCAGATGATATTATAAAAAATAACGTGAAAACTGAAAAAAAAATTCGCAATCATAATTTTAAGCCATAGATGTATTTTAATATGAGTAATTTGAACGAAACTTGAATGCAGTTTCCAATTATATTGGAATTTTTATAAATGTTGAAAAATTAGATATTAAATATACTTAGAATTTGAATTTATTATTGAAATATGACAAAAATTTACTTCGATACGTTAAAAAATTTCCATAGGTTTCCTTGGCTACTTCTTAACCTTCACTCCTAATTTTCACCAATCTCTCTGCCTTTTTCGACCTCTGGTATTTTATTTTTAAGTAAAAGTATTTTAAAGCGTCAGAATGCTGTAACCTATGTCACGTTTGAACTGATGAAAACTTCGTTGATGGCGAAACTGCAGTCTTTCAGCAAGTGAAACAGTGATCAGTGTGATACAAAATAAAACAATTTATGGTAGATTTAATATTGAAATGAATAAAAAAGGGTACGGTAAAAATATTAATGACGAAACATGATTCTTTAAAGTAATGAAAAATTAATTGAATTGAAATGTTAAGGTTTTTTTTATTTATTTTTGAAAACCAACGCCGCTGCATAGTCAATTTTATGCACGTATCAATCTTAAACAACTAAATACCGGCTATCAAAACACGTGCCGCACAAAAATCAACACAAAAAGCCTCTGAGAAATCGATACCGTTGGTAATGTACACGTGCGACCGGGGATGTTTCTATGAAGTACGGTCGCCCCACATTTGGGGAGCTGTGTGTTCTATCTGCTGCCACCCTTTCAGCACCCTGGACCACCCTTTTTCCCGCTCCCGACCCTCCCGCTATCAACACGTTATAAGTCCGTTAGTCCGGTGCGCCATCCATCTCACGGGCAGCTTCCTCTGGCCGCCTGAAAAGCTGAAAATGTACGAGAGAGGGCAACGCGCCGTAACGTTTCAGGTTTTTTTTTGTTACAGAAAATATTTTAAAAATTACAGATAATGCTCATAAATTTTATTAACGCTGGGTGTTTGCTATATGTTGGCATTATGAATGATTTACTCACATAATTTTCAGGCCAAAATAAAACGACACCACTGGCCAACGCTAACTTCTGAAAATACGAATGCTTGAATGGTGTACAAAGTTAAGTTGTATGGTGTTAAGAAAAACTTAATTAACACCTTTAAAAACTGAAAAAATATTTAACAAATATATTTCACTCTGAGATAATTGAATGATATTTTATAGAATAATGAATATATGAAAATGCCATTAAATTTTTGACGACATAAGAAGAATAGCAAGAGTGACCTGGATGAGGAAGGCTGAAGATCGAAGAGGATGGTGACTCATGCGGGAGGCTTACGTTCAACAGTGGACAAATCCAGGCTGATGATGATTTTTAAATTGTTGACTTTAAATATATAATACTTTATTCGTTAATTTTATTCGGATTGTTTTGCTCTACGTATAAAGTGTGTTGAAAATATTTTTGCCTACACGAAATAATAATATACTAGCATATTTAAATAAAATATAACAATACCTAATAATATTGAATAATAAAAAGTATTTCTTCAAAATTCAATCTAAAATGTAGTACGTGTTCAATTTTATTTATAAATTTATAATTTAAGATTATCTTATTGATAATCTTAAATGAAATCTAAAATATAAAAATAAAAATCTTCTAAATGATAATCTGAACACTAAACTAAACTGAAAGCAAACCCTGTCAGCTCAATAGCTCCCGTTTTACAGCAAAATGCCCCGCATCTTATATTCGTGATTATGTCAACCACTTTGCTTCAACGATGTCAACCACTTGACTCTCACCTCTTACGCGTACCCAGGTGTGCGGTCTACGGGCTCCCGTTCACTAGCGTTCGCAGGCCTCCGATCCTTAACAGAGGTGCGTTGATCGGGGGCGTGCGTTATATCAACTTGGGGTAAAAATGGCTCGCAACCCGTTAAATTATGCAGCGCTTCGGGCCGTAGATTACTCTTTGGTTGGTGGGCTGTTATCGTATTGGGGCCTCGGTTTATTTACGTCCGGACTTAGCCACCGGATAATCTGACGAAAGGAGACGTGATCTTTCGTTTGAAGACTTCGAAAACACTGTTTGAATGCTACACTACAGTATGCAGGAAATCAAAGAATAATATTTGACGAATAATTTAAAAATATTTTTATATATTTTTCGCATTATTCAATATTTGATATGACAAGCTTGTTAACATTTATAGATTGGGTAAATAACCGAATAAAAAGCTGAAGTTAACGTATTCCTAACAAATATTATCCATTGGGAGGGAGAGTGGCTATTTAGCTAACTTTATTTACATAATATTTAACTCCTCCACAAGGAAGGACTTTATCTGTAAAGACAGAAATATAATCCGCAAAATATCTACGATGTAGAAAAGTATTCAATTTTTAATTTCTATATATGATTTACGCCTTATTAACATATTTTTTTCCAATAAAATACTAAATATATTGAGAGCATATGGCCGCTAATGTTTTGTCAAATATCCTTATTATAATCTTATCAATTTCTCTGCACCAGGAGCTCAACTGAGAATATATATTGTATAGTTTCAAAGCAAAAGTTCTACAAAATTTGGCTTAAGTATTTTAGATATATTTGGACGTTTTTAGAATAGAATTTAGTAGGATATCACATGATTAGTCTGACAAGTATACAAATAAAAAAATCGAGAACTTAGGCGCTTGATAAAAGTACAATATTTAGTCGAGCTTAATATTAATGTGAAATAATATTCATGCACGTGCTTGCGAAAAAATAAACGTAAATAACGTTTCAATGTTACAAAGTAAATACATTGTTTTATAAGGCAAATATTGAAGCTCTGATCAATGTTTCCCAAGCTTTCCGCGTAACTTTGATTCGCTTAAAAAATTACACTAAAAGTTTTCGGCATCTGTTACAGGAACGGTGGCCAGGTTTTGCGTATTTAAAATACACCAAAAGTACGTGCGAATTATGAAATTTATGTTTTTGTTTCGCGTTATTTAATGAACGAAAACTTTGGCTCACGCGGGGAGGAGGCGTTGATTTAAATCATCGTACTCTCATTCGCTATGTGAAAAGTTTAACTTAAAATAATAATATCTAGCGTTCGCTAAACTCTCGGATTAAAATTTACATTTTACACAGTCGAAATTATTATTTCTGCTCCTCGTTTGGCGAAACACGAATCCCAAAGCGACCGGCCGTATTTCAAACAAACCCTTTTTAAAGTCAAAATAAAAGTGAATTTCGCAAAGGGACGCTGAAATTTTTACCGATACTCTTGTCGGGCGAGAGCCACAAATTTTCAAACAAGACTCAAAGCTTTTATTGTGATAAACGCTCGCACCTTTGATTTATTACAAAAAAAATCCTCAAACCAACACCCATTTCTAAACTATACCCCTTGGCTGGTATCGCACCACCAAACATAAGACGCAAAGTCATTTGCGCCGAAGAAATGCGTAAGGCAAACAACCAACCGTCCCACTGCTTGTATAATCAGATACCCCCAACACCAAGATTGAAGTCGCGAAACAGCTTTTGAAATCCAAACAACCTCACACATCCGGCCCTGAAAATGAGAGACTCCAGCTCTGGCAACAAATCGCACCAGAGGATTTCATTACTGCAAAGGAAGGCCTCCCAACTGGCAAGAACCTTGACTGGCAAACCTGGAAATCCCTGAACAGATTAAGAACCAGTGTTGGTAGAAAAAAGGACAACCTTGAGTGGTGGGGAATGTTTCGGTATGGAGAGACATTATTATGCGACTGTGGAGACCTGCAGACTACCTCACACCTAATATGCTGTTCCATGTGCCCAACAAGCAGCACATCTCAGGACCTAATGCTGGGCAACACACAAGTTATCGATGCTGCCAGATCCTGGGAAAAAATAATTTGACGTCACTGACACGAAGAAGAAAAAGAAGATACAAACTGGTGAAAAACAACTAATGAGATGTTTGTTACTTACCTAACAAAACAATATTGATTAGGTTAGTGAAAAAATGACAAACTATTTCCAAAACAACTATTTACTTTGATTAGCTTTGAATATTAATTAAATATCGAAAGCAATAAAAACAAGTAAAAAAATATATAAAATAAACATTTTTCTTTAATTTAATTAAAATATTATTTTTAAATTATTCTCACTGTTTATATGCAAATAGGGTTAGGAAATGTGTCTACTATCCCAAAAAGTAATATTCCCTTTTTTCTTGTAACGGTATTACGGTTTAGGAAGTGTTTTTTTCTCCTTTACTTAGTCGATTTTTTGATAGAGACAGCTGCGTTGGTAAGTTTTAATATTTGATTAAAGCGAAGGGTTCTCGTAAAGGTGAAGTGCTATAACAGTTTAATGGCCGCTTGTAAGCATTTTGATACGCATTGTTTCCTCACCCCGTGGGGAATTCTCGAGGAACACTATTTTCTAATCGGCATCCGACGCAATGCAAACGGTGTCCTAAAACTTCCATTTAAGTTAAAGTATAATAAAGAAAGCATAATAAATTGTTTACGGCTTCTTTAAACTATATCTTTGACAAGAGTAAATTAAGATGAGGTATATATATGTCAGGCAAGATCAGAAAATTCTTACATAACTTGCAGAAGTGGACGTCAGTAAAATAAAAAACATTCATTCTAAAAAACTGAATTCGGAGTTCGAAAAACTTAACAAAGGAGAATACTAAGTTTAATTTTCGATGTGAGTTATGAAAAAAATATTTTTAATTTAAATTTGATTATTCATTTATAAGGTGCCAGTAATGGTCTATTGATTAAAATTTGTAGTTTGCGAAAGTCGTCCCGCGAACATCACCCATTTTTATTGAAAGGAATACATGATGTGTTAATATCGGGCTGTAGTCCATAATAAAAACGATGTATATGTGAAGATATATGATAGATGTATGCCTTTAAGGGGATATAAAATATCCATAACGAATTAACCGTATGCGCAAGTCTGGATCACGTATCCTCTGCATTATTCTCATCTCCGGAAGGTGTGATACTGCGGCGAGAGATCTGAGGTGCGGAGGAGCATGGAGGTATTCCCCGGGAAGGCTGCGCGGCTCAGGATGAAGTGAAATGTTATTCAAAACATGATTCAGCCGAACCCGTTCCTGAAACGAGCCCCCAGCGACACGAGAGGCTGCCGTGCATCCGCTGAAAGAATTCGCGATCGCTGCAAGGATGCTGTGTCTTAGATACGAAGTTGCAGTTTGAAAGTCTATTACCACCTCTGAGGTGACATAGTGTACTTAGAACTTCACTGAATGAACGCAAATGAAAACGAAAAATCGATTTGCAGGTTTTATAAGAATGTGACATTGTGAAATGATTTATTTTGTTTTCATTCAATTGTTCAATATTCAGTTTTGGATGGTTTTAAGCTTATTTCAATATAAGTTAAGTTGTACAATCGTAAATAACAAAATAAAATTGCAATTTTACAATAATTTTAATCATTGGCAATTCTTTATTGAATTTATTATTTTAAATTTATTATTTAAAAGAAGATAAAGATTATATATAAAATGAAAAATGACATTTAGTTTCTATGATAAATACTTGATTAATGTAATATTTATTAAATCAAATTAAATATGTTTAATTTATAGGAAAATATCAACAGATTGTGACATTTGATAAACATACATCTTTAAATTTGCATAATTATGTGAGATCGTTAACAAAAAGAAAAACCGAAGAACTGTTCGTAAGTGAAAATATTTGTATTATGATCTTCTTCGTAGTATCAATCCGGTGGATTGGTTTGCAGCAACAGAATCTTGCATCTCGATCTCCATTCCTGTCGGTCCTCCACAACCCTTTTCAGCTCAGCATAAGCGCTACAATTCATGTCCTCGAATACTTGCTGCAAATACTCCCGTCTAGGGCGCCCTCTACAGTTTCTACCCTCAACCATCCCCTCCACAATTGTTTTATGATATTTATTGAATATTGATACAAAAAGAGATATATATATGTAAAGATCATGTTCACCACATAGCAGAAATTGTCTTATAATGTAATATCAAGAAAATAATAATAATGTCTTAACAAGAAAATATGTAAATATTAAATATTCTTATATTTTTAGTTAATTTATTAAAAAACATTATATAGGTAAGTAAGCAATATTAAAAAAAATTATTAATAGATCACTTGTACCAATTAATAAATGAACGAATCTTTTTTTAATATCAATTTCATGAATCACTGAAACAAATATCCATTACAAGTAAGGATTCCATCTGTCATTCTAAATACGATAAATTACTAAATTAATTCCTGTTTTATTAATAAAATTTATCGCAATGAACAGAGAGAGCTCTTAACTTTTCGACTTAATCTAAATTTAAAACAAACGATACTCTAACTAATTCTCGAAAGCTTTGCAGATTTACAGCCTCTAGGGGGGGTCAGTTTTTCAGGGAAAGCCTACAGAGCTTCTGTGGATAGGGTCGTGCGGTGGTCGATGGGTGGCTGTAGGGGGTAACAAACATCGCTAGATTTTGCAGGCAAAGCCTAGCTACCCTCCATGGAAGCCTCCTCGCGCTTTGCCGCAGGCTGTCTAGCAAGTTTTCCGGATTAACTTCACCCCCATTTCATCCTACATCCGTGTAATGCAGTTGAATCTTTCGTATGCAACTACTACGAGGCGACACACACTCGCAGGAGCTCTCAAGTGTGCGCTTAGATTGCATTTGCCATTAAGCACAGAAAACGATTTATAATTTGTTTCTGAATTTGCGCACTTGTTAACCCAGTTCTCCGCAAGCCGGGTGGAACTTCCGCTTAAAGTGATTTATATTATACTAGCGTGTACCCAGCATGCGTTGCAATGCTACTGAAAAAAAGAACCAGCGAGTTTTTTTGGAAGCGCCTTGTCGGGAGCCTCTCGTCTTCCGATTAGATAAGTCGGACTTTAGGGCGTGACCAGAGCCAATTAGAAATAATAAACTTAGGTTTTGTTGTTCTTACCTAAATTTGACAGTGGCGCCCGTATGTGTTTTTATTTATTGGAGTGCTTTTGGATACACAATGTTTTTTTTTATTTTACAGCCATCATTTACAGCTGCATCACGTAAATGAATATATCCTTCGGAACGCAACTTGGTTTGATTTAATCAAATGAAGAGGAGTTTTTCAGTTTCTATTTTCGCGTACATGTATTGATGGAAAAAATGTCGACCTTTTAGGATATGTTTTCAGAGTTTTCACGAATCATCAATCGATATAAATAGTAATTCATGGCACTAACTTTCTTAGTCGTTTACTCATCTGTTTGTGGATTTCTCAATGGGATGTTGAAATGGTATCCGTCTTCTCCTCGCCAAAATAAAATCGGATATTGCAATCCATCGTACGATCGATGCGTTTCTGAGACTTGCTGAACATGACCATTTGTATGATGAAAAATGATTTGCGTTCGGCAGTGGTAGTGAGAAGAATTGTACTTTCGTAGGTTTGTCAAGAAATGTTTTGATTCACTTGTATCAACCGATACCAACGTTAATAAAGGTTCGAGTGGTGAATATAATTCTGGCAATTTCAATTTTCCACTCGTGCAACACATTCCTAGCGTTTCATTTTTAAATTTACGGGCACTACAATACACGCATAATTTATTATTTTTTCCAATAACAATACTTAGGTGCAGACTGTTATCATAATTAGGATCGTCATGGAATGCACTTTGATCTAAATCAGTATGCAGAGTACGTCTGATACGATCTACGCGTACTCGCTCTGTTTCCAATCTCGCTTCTCGTTGCTCATCTGTCCAGATGAACGGGTTTGAGCAGCGTGTACTTGATCTGTTTCCGATCTTGCTCTCCTTTGCTCGACTGTTTCTGAAGCTTGAGATGCCCTTTTCATTCGTGCCTGACGTATTGTTGTATTGACGTTTGTACTCTTGACGTATTGCTTTTCGTTTGGGTGGCATAATTGATGTGAATGTGAATGTTACGTTTTGAAATTCACTTTTGAAAAATAAAAATAATTTGATTGATATAATACTAACATTAAGGTTATCAACTGACAATACTTGGTGAAATAATTATCATTTTAGAATTTATTTTAATATAAAAAATAAAATACCTAGTATTTCATAATATCTTTTTAAATTGAAAGCAAAAAATTTATAATTGTATAATGTCTTAATACATTCAAACTAAACTTTTTTTTTTTTTTTGGGGGGCCTTAGGCCCCCGGGCCGGTCGCCTTGTACCTGCGCTCCTTGGGAGCACTTACCAAGGCATTGTTTTCAGAGTACATTCTCGTTATACAAGTAACTGGTTTTGGTGAGCAACACCACACATGGGTGTAAAAGTTAGTAGTTGAGACGTTAAAATTTGGGCTTTTATTTTCTTCGCCGAAGGTCGCCGCGAATACAGAAAATGCATGGTAGTTGGGCTCCGTAGATATGAGATCGATATATCCAACCGGTCCAGACTTCTGTTGGATTACGCTAAGGAGCCTTTGCCTCGCTAAATCTAATATTGGACAATGCCACAGAACGTGTTCAGCGTCCTGCAAGGGGCTGCCGCATGGGCAGTCTGGACTATCAACGAGGCTAAACTTGAAGAGTTTAGCCTTAAAATTGCCGTGTCCAGTCATGAATTGACTAGTCCAGTGGTTTGGAATAAGCCACGGCATCTCCATTCTATCGAGGACAGAAGGAAATAAGGAATATGTGTGTCTACCCTTGAGCGAGGTCGACCATCTGCTCTGCCGTGCTGCGAGCGCCGCCAGTCTTACTTATTTTTCGGTTTCTTTCGTGATCTTACCCTGTGGAGGATTGAGACAAGTGCCCCCGACCTCCGCAGAGAAGCCACGTCTAAACAACGACATAGCGGCGCTCACCTGCATTTGCAGATCCAACGGCAGCACTCCCGCAAGGATAATCAATGACTCGGTGGCAGAGGATCGATAGGCTTTAGTAAGTGAGAGAAGTGGGGTTCTTTGACAAAGTACTATCGCAATCGGGTTAATTGTGTCGGAATGCATCAAAGACAGACAGACAGACAGACATTCATTTTTAAATATATAGATAAACCCGTGTGTTTTCATGATTAGAAATAAAACATGTGCGTGGAACTTTTTCTACTTAAAATTTTTAATAATTTAAAAAACTAACAGCCATGCATGACTTTTCTTATTCTAAAACAATTATTTTCTTACCCAGCGTACAACATACATATAACTTTGATTAATGGTGCGGAAGACAAAAGACATGATGCCTAAAAACAAATCTAAGGACTCTTTAAAATAAATCTTGAAACAAAACAAAATATTGTAAAGTCATCGGTGTTGAAATATTTATGTCATTATTCAACTAAATGACCGCTTTATCCTTTTGGAAAACTTACAAGCAAATGGATTATCTCCATAAATACCTGATATCTCTAATGGCCGAGTCGTTTATTGCTGTTTTTCAAAACTTGGGTCCGTTAAAAATCTAATACTACACTTTGTGTATGTAATTTTATGTGTATGTAATGTAACATCAATATGAATGTAGTTTCTAGACAATATTTTGCAAAAACTCTGAATTTAATTTTTGTTAATTATTTGTAATATTTTTTATCAATGTTATATTGAATAGAACAGCAAGAAAATAAGAAGATTTTTCTTAATGATATATATTTTATTTATAACTTTATATTGAACTTAATCATCTGTAATTAAGACGAATAGGAAGTCTACACCAAATAAAACCATTTTTTAGGCACTTAGTAATTTTCTAGAATAAAAGTTTCGATTCACTTTATAAGATAAGTTAAAAATACTGAAAAAACACAAGATAAATTAATTAATATAAATTTTGTGTAGGTGTATAAATATTTAAAACAATTAAGTTATAAACTGACAATACTTGGTAAAACATAATTAGTAATATTAAAAAAATATATATATTTAGAATATATTTATTTCACATTTATTTTTAAGTAATGTACAATAACTGAAAAACAAATGTTTACTTAAACATTATTTTTAATTAGCTGTTTTTTATTAAAATTTACATTTTGAATAAATTATGTTAGTATAATGAACTATTTTAAGATAATAACTTATAAAAATGAATGTAACAATCCCGTGTTATAAAATAGACCACATTTAGTTTAACTCGCCTCACATAATCCTTTCGTTTTTATTTCATTTTTCCGTCTTCGAACGTCACCTCTCCTTTGGAGACAAGAATTCCACATAATTTGACAAGGGTTACAGAGAAATCTGTCAATATTGAACCTCTCCATACAATTTATATGAAACAGTGGGCAGCACTCCACTCAGGATGGGAAATTAAAGTTTGACAGGCCATTTTCTTTTTATTTTCATGTCAATCACCTCAACCGGGGACGGCGGAGGTGATAAAATGCCAGGGAAAGGCTTAGGGGTTTATATAATGCTTTATTCTATTGACCGGCCATTAAATCTTAGCGTTATATATATATCTCAATTAGAATGGCTCACTTTGAGTTATAACCAGTCATAAACTCGAGAACGTATGGCTGGAACGGTATTAATTTTCAATTCAAATTATTTTGCCTTAGATTTTTCAGCAACAATAGCACAAATGTAGTGTGGTTTTCGTTAGATCACTGAAGTTCAGCATCATTGAACGCGGACCATAACAAGGATGGGTCTGTTGCTTACCACGGGTCATTTGTTGGGTTGAGTCACTACTTAAGACTAAATGAACTAGTTTTCGGAAGTGTTACACTTATAATCCATCTTCATTAAAAAAAATATGTTAACTTCTAATTCTGATTCAAAATCACCTGATATGTCTTGGATTTTACAACTGCCGTCTTTTAAAATGATTGGGCTTTTACTTTGGAGTTGCTGGTTTCACTATGCTTATTAATTATACATAAAACTAGTCATATTTTGTCAAATTACAAAGAAATATTACATTCATATGATATTATATTTTTAATGCATTAAATAGTAACAGCGTTTCATAGAAATAAAAAATACTGTAAATTTCCTTTAAACTGAATGTCGTAAAAGAGCGCAGCAGAAAAATAAAAAAGCTTCCTTCTTTTGAAAGAACAAATCAGTAATTTTTCTTGAACACTCGGTCTCCTTCTGGAAGTGCATCGCTCACGGATCATAAAAGTACATGTGTGTAAGTCGAAAAAGCTGCTGGAATATTTTCAGGGGAGCTTTCCCGAATTGTAGAATTTGGTATTTACTTCACCAATCACATGAAACAACTAAGTTCCTCGGAGCTTTTACTTGACACATATTTTTTTAATCAAGCAAAGTATGGAAAGTTCAACATTCTGTCGGGGTATTGATCTCAGTTTTTTTTAATAATGCCATTTTTATAACATCGTAAAATCATTTTATGGCATTCCATTTTCAGAAGTATTTCTATTGTGAGCGGATACATTTACGAAGAATAAAGCTGACGTTATATGAATATTTAAAAAAAAAAAATATAGTAAATATTTTTTGACTTTTTTATTATTAAAATGCTAAGTTTTATAATAAGTTTATCGTTTGTTTACAACGTTAACTGTGAAATTAAATCAATAACAACGTCATTTTATTGTACTATGTATAACATTTATATTAAAATTTGATGATAATAATGATGCAATTTAACAAATATAACAATTTAAAATAATGGTCTTTTAAAATAAGTTCTTTCGGTTTGTATTTCGTCGCAAAAATTAATATACCGGTCGCCATAAAAATGCCATAATTTTACTATAAAACATTCTTTATGCTATTAACTTATTCATTTTGGTGCATGTAGCTTCCACAAAAAAAATTTCAAGACTTCTGGTGGATATGTGAAATATGTTTTATCTAGTTTAGATAAACACGCCTAAAGGAAAAAGACAGCTCGAACTTTTCAAGAAAAAATGTGACTTAATTATATGTATGAATCTTCTTAAATGTGTTATAGTTTTCACACAAAATATTTTTGTTTATGTATAGTAACATAAGCTGTTGCGGTGGGTATAAGAAAAAAAAAATATTACGAGTATTTGCTTTAAGTTAAGGAGCTTTGTATGAACTTATTGATTAAATAATTATAATTATTAATTGACAGAGATTTTTAAAATTATATTAAGAGCACTGACTTTGAAAACTATTTCAATATTAAGTTGATAAGTTGTTCATACCTTTTTTTTAACATGACTCACTTTGAGCACTGTTTCATTTGCTGGAAGACTGTAAGTTCGCGATCTTTGAAGGCTTGATCAGTTTCAACGTGTAAGCAAGTACTGAATTATTTTACGCGATCATTACTCACTACTTAATTGAAACAATGTTACATTAGTAAAAATTAAATTAAACTAATTGCAATACACAGCGACAAAAGCAATCAAGAAAATGTGTTTTGACGCAAAAGATTGTGAATGCCCATTCAACACTTAGCAAATTAAAATACATTTTAATATTGTAAAAATATTGCTGTAATTCGCGATGTCGCCGTCGACGGGAGCGCTTGTTATTTTCTTCATAAAATATCTGAGTCAAAGAGTAAAAAGTCAGGGTTTTCTCGCAGATCAATCACTCACCCTTCCCCGACAAAACGCCTCCTCAACCCTTTGGTTGAGAAGGCGTTTTGACTATGCGGTGATGCCTGTAGGGCTGCTACAAAACATTGATAAGCAAAGTACATTAGCTTACTATCGAATGTATAATAAGAAAATAGTATTGACAAACGGTTAACTTTTAAATCAAATTCATAAGTATTTTTTTTTAATAGTGTACGACGTTTATCTATTGAGAAACTAGTCAAAACAAGCTTTAAGATCTCGTTCATGACGAAAATCATCCAGTTAGAAGCAAAAATAAATTTCATGATGGAATATTTGCGAAAAATTGCGACTCATACAAGTCGTTTCATATTATACATACTCGTAGATTTGATTCGTAGACTTCATAGAGATAGATTCGTAGACTTCATACACGCAGTAATTGTGTTTTTTTGTCATATTTAAAGAATAAAAAGAGTAAACTCTTACATAAAAAAATTAACACTGACATCTACTTTTTTATCAATCTATTGGTTTTAATTATATAGTTCCATCGTGAGGAGCTACTCAAACATAGAAGTAGATAATTTTATAAGAAGGAAGATAAATATGAGGAAGTCGTCTTAAATATCTTTATATCCCTTCCAATATTTACTGAAACGTAACACTCAAGAAATTCAAGAAGTTACGTTTATATTAGTAGTTCCATACTTATGCAATATAACAATATTATTCATTTAACAGTATACGTTGAAACCCAGAAATCAAAAATTACAATACTCATTTTTTTTATTCCCGAAGAATGAAGTATGGCATGCATGAATATAACGTCACTAGCCTGGAGATTTGTAGAATCCAAGCCATTTTTGCGTGTTTTTAGTCACATTTCTTTAAAGATCTCGTATGATTAGCTCCACCATCTTGATGTCTCTAAAATTTAACCTAAAATACTGTTGAACACAATGAACGATAACTTTTAGCAAGGCGTTCCACCATTTAAGTTTTTGTTCGTGCCCTATACTGCTTAGCTTCCGTGGTCGTAGAATAAGGGGGCAGACAATGTTGGTCTTTTAGTAGGTGTTATAAGAAGATATAAGGTGGACAACCCTGGATTGCTACGATACCGGTCTAGCAAGGAGGGCGGAAAAGTGGAAAGGGCATTGACAAAAGACATTTGCAAATGATATTTGCTCCCCGGAGCGGAGTACTGTTTACTTCGGTTTGAGAACCTTGCCAGACGCCCTGATGGCGGTTCAGTACAAATAGCCAGCATTGAAAAATAGAAAGGTTCGCCTGGTACACAAAATGGGTAACCCGGAACGAGACGTCGAACGGTGACAATCGTCACCCCTTTACAAATTCGTACCCTCTATTTAATTTATTAAAATACCGAAAAGTATCGTAAGACGGAATTGAGTTACCCAACGAAATGTTTGACCTGAATTTAACACAAGAATAATAAATATAGTTGCTTTTCGGTTTTAGCTTTATTTATCTGAGTCGAAGAGACAACGGTCGATGGGGAAGAAAAGTATTGGAGTGGCGCGCAAGAACTGCCAAGCGAAGCATTGCCCGATCTCTTGCAAGATGGACTCATGACACAAAAATATTAGCGGGAGTGACCTGGATGCGGAAGGCAGAGGATCGAAAAGGATAGAGACTCATGCGGGAGGATTACGTTCGGCAGTGGATGGATAAAGGCTGATGGTGATATATTTAAACACTTATAAGAGAAACTTTCTAATTGGTAATTGGATAATTTATTTTGGTATGGTTGCTTATTTAAATTGTTAGTTATTATAAATATGGATTAACTATCTTTGTAAACGAACACTAAGCAAAAAATTCGCATTACCAACAAATGGTACCAATTTGTTTAATAAAAATTCAATGCAATATTCTTATTTTTATTCCTCCAGTAAATAACAAATCAATAATATATGATATAAAACTTACAATTAATTTACATAGCCATGTAGTTTGGGTACCTGTTTACTCAATATTATGTAACTCACGCTCAGATGTGCTGACATTCAATCATTATTACCTGTAACAAAAAAATAATTAATTAGTTCATGTCACAAATATGAAATAGAAAAAAAAACAAATTATTTATTTATAAACAAATTTATATACTAACGTAATATGTAGCTTTTGGCTTAAGCCATGTATGATTAAAAAAAACATCATACCATTTCTATTTTAAGTATACAAGATCAAAGTATTTTAATATGTTAAATTCTGCATTTATTTTAGAATATCAAATATAAAAACAACGAAATATATTTATAAATAATAATATTGAGTCGCATATTTTTTAAATTATTTTTATGCAAAAATATATATTCTTTACAAATTTCAACTAAGAATTATTTTAATGAATAATTTTTGACTGAAATTATTTCTGCTAAGCAGTGGGAGTTGAAAAAACATGTAATTTTTAATAAAATATTTTCGAAAAGATGAAAAAATTAATAAGTTAATTTGATGGAATGAAAACGAGGCTCGTCAAAAAGTAATAAGCAACCAACAAGGCGGCCGTAATTAAATTTTAAACTTTATTCTGTAATATTTTTCTTACGAAATTCCTTCATTTATAACTACTTAAATTCTTAATACAAGACTTAATGAATATTAGACAAGATCAAATTTATTATTTTATGAGAAAAATATTTTCACCAACTATAAATATATCCGAGAATTCCAATATACTTGTAAGTCCTTCAGAAAGTAATTAAATTTTTTGATTTTTAATACAAATGAAAACCTACTCTATGATTTGATGAATTTTTTTTTTTTTTTCACATTTTTCAAATAATTAATATAAAGCTTACTGCAAAATATTTTTTATGAATTTTATTATGTCATTACGAAAACTAACCAAATGTTAATGCAGCCGTGTATATGGTTTCGAAAATATTTGAGCGTGCTGAGGTCTAAGTTTATGAGGATTTTCAAGGTAAATAAAGGAATAAGTTTAGCCACCATCAAGTGGTTGAATAAAGCGGTTAATTCTACACCGGAATGTGTTTTCTAAATCCACAGCGGTGAATATAGCTCAGTGATTAAAACGTTTGCTCGGCAAGCCAAGGGCCGTGGGTTCGATTCTTGAGGGAGAAAAAAAATTTTTTAATCGATTTCTTTGACCCTTCAATCATTAAATGTCAGTCTAATAGCTTTGTAATCCAAATTGGTGGTAGATGAAAGTCGTCCCGTAAGCACCAACCATTCATAGTAAATTCCTGTAATAATAAGGATGATGCGTGAATGTAGGGCTATGATGTTGGGGGCTCAACACTCCACATATAAAACATTTTCATATATAACATCACCATTTTCGGTATTATCCTGTATGTGTTTACATAAAACAAGGAAATCGAAATTTAATTGATCTATTGTATGCATGTCCTTTAAGCACTTGTTGTGCTTTTTTTCGATTGTTTGAAAGAGTTACTTGCTAGATTTATTAGAAAGTTTATAATTGTTTTAAATTCAATAAGAATTCAACTCAAATGCTTACAAGAATTCAAACAATAGTAATACTAAACTAAATATATGCATCATATTCAAGTATAATATAGTGTATTTAGAGAACGAAAACATAGAATAAGATATAAATTAAGTTTTTTAATACATAAATGTCATTAAACCTTTATCCGGTCGATTTAATGTCGCGGTTCAAGCATCAATTGCTTCGGAATCGCCTCCCAGCTCGCTTTCTTGGAAAAGTAATAAATAAGCTCAGAAGCGGCGAGCCTCCATGGTCGGGTTAATTTTATATAGAAGTGATACCCTTGCACCCGTACACATGTCCCGGCGCTAGCGACAATATAAAACGCCGTAGATGAGAATTTATAGCGAAGCCCTCGCGTTGCCCCCTCGTAGACCCACCGTAGCATCCACTGTCTCTGGTATACGCCGCCCCGGGTTTAATGCTAAATAAAAGTGGATGGCTCCGCGTTATTTGTTTTTCTTAGCACGTTTTGTTGCTTTAACAGTTAAGACGCGGACAGATGGCGGACGATATTAAAAACGAGCTTGAAATTTTCCGTTCCTAATAAATTTTATCGACTTTTATAAAACGTATTACAGGAATGGTTTAATATTATCGCAATAAATAAGAACTTAGATATTAAAATGGGTATTATATTTGTTGTTTGTACTTTTTTGACTTCCCAAAATAGTTATTATAGAATAACCCAAAAGCATGCTTCGGATACTACAGCTGCCGACATTTTAAGTCCTTGGGCTTCTGCCTCGGAGGTCTTCGGGAACTGTATATGTTCCTAGTAGAATCTTAACTTTATATATGTCTTTTAACAAGCCAAGAACAGTGGCAACTGACATAAATGGAAAAATTTAGACAGTTTTATCAAAGAACCAACTAATTATAGGTATTTATACTATAGACACAAGTCATTCAGTGATCATAATATTCAAACCATGACTACAAAGCGTCCTTTTTTCAATATTTACCATATTTATCACAAGGTAGAATATATTAAGAGCCTACTGAAGAAAAGTACAACTTCCTTGTCATTTAATGTCAATAATTTATAGGAACACGAAGAAGCTAAGATTTTGCATCAAAATTTCAAATGATTCACACTCGTATTGTTTTCTCAAATGCACCCACACAAATGAGTATTCGGGCATAAAAATCCAAAGAAAAGTTTCTACTCGCATCATGGTGTCAAAAAATAAATCGGTATGACAAAGTGAATATTTTTAGGGAAAGAAACTGATTGACTTAATTTGGTACACCATGTCAACAGGTATTATGTATTTTGCTTTTACGTACGACATTATTCTTTCTTTCTAGGTTAGTGGTGCAGTTTTACAAGGGATAAAGTTTATTAAAACTGAAGTTGCATAAAAGTTAGAAGTGATAAATAACTGAATGCGAGCAAATTGTTATGTTAGCTTTATCCTTAGCGCTGCTTTATTATAGGTAAGCGCAGCTGCGTTATTACTTGTAATAAAGGTTGAAATTTTACAACGTCAAAGAGTTATTATAATTATTTTAGAAATATATTTTTTACTTTTTCAAACACAAAAGTCATTATTAAATGAAAATATCATTTATTATTTTATTAATATAATAATAATAATTTTATTTTCAAAGACGGTTAGTTTTATAAGATCATTTTTGTATTCTCTAGGTTTACGTCATTTTTGATCATGATACAGCATTTAAGAGATTGATTGACAGCATTATATCTCTAAATATTTCTTCAGAGTAAGGATATGAAGCTATCAATGATAAGGTTATTCAGTTAAAGTAAGGACAAAAATTATTTCATCCAGATGTGCAATATATTTTTCTATCATGATTTAAAGACATTTTCCCAAATAGCTCGATAAATTTCGATTTTATGCAAAATAAAAGTAACCCTCAAACGGCAGCCGTCCTTCGAATGGTGGGGCTGCAATGTCTCTTTTACCGTTCCACAGAAATAGTGTGTCCATTTTATACCCTATAAATTTCCCATCTCCGGCCGGCGTCCCTCTAGCCGGCTCCTTTATTTCTTTTCCTCTACTCGGGAGAGAATGAGGCCCTGAATTTATATTGGGTGTAAAATATAACTGGCGAGAAAAGTTTCGCACGGGAAATAAAGGGTTTTGTTTCTGTTCTGTTTGCATAATGCGCTAGTTTGATGACTCCGCGCAAACGTTTTCTCTTTCCGAGAGTCGCTAAAAGCCTTCATTAGTTTCGAATTTCAGCAACGTTTCCAGCGAGCCGGCAAATGAAAATTTTAAGATATTGCTGAAATATCTGCTCCGTGCTTTGAATGTGAAACGGATGAATGTTTTATTTGAATTTTTAAATTATTTATTACGTCTGATTTACGTTATTTACGTTTATAGTAGATTACAAACTTTAAATAATTTTCGACTAAGAGATAACTAAGAAAGACTACGAGTTAGTCTGATTTACGTTATTTAAAACAAGTTTAAATAAATATAATTTATTATGGATCTCAAAGTGACTGCTCAAAACATTAAAATATTTAAATATATTTTATTTACTTGTTTATGTTAATTTTTGTTATAAATATTTAATTTAATGTACAATTCCTATTTTTATAATAACTATATTATACACAAATTATCTTATATACGAGTATTTAACATGGAACAAGTTTCGATATAGCTTAACAAATTGATATACACATACAAATCTACAACAAAAATCATATTTGTGGCGTTTCTCTCATCAATATCGCAATTCGAACCGTTTGCAAGCTCAATATTCTTTGTGTACTAAACGTGGGCTTGACGCCACTTCCTTCGAATACTCAATCGAGAGACTAACGCTTAAATTACAAACAAATTCAAATACTTAATTTGATTCACAAGTTTTATTAATCCTACCTACAAATTTTTAGTAAGTGTCCCTCTGGATCACTTCTAAACTATAAACTGCTTATGAAATATAAGTGATATTTACTATAAATTTGAATGTGTTGAAACAACACAATTCAATAGTTTCCTTTAATAAAAAAATATGTAAATAATCAGCTATGTACAAAAGAACATATTATAACCGAAAAAACAAATGATATATTTTATGTATAGGGTCCGCCATCGAACGTTTGTTTTTTCAACTAGTGCTTATTTCGTGAAAGGTAACACTTAGCTCATGTCTGATTTGACAGATAATTAGTTTTATCCTTCCGCTAAACGAATATGGTTGTGTATATGCTTGAAAAATGCTAGGAAATATTGCGACATTATTTTGAAAATTATGGTAATGTTGCAGAATGTGTGCGAAAATTGCGTATGGATTTTGGAAGAAGAAAATCACCGTCAGCTCCGCATGTTCGTTATCTTGTGAAAAAAGTGAAAGAAACTGGCATCCTCATCGATAAACCAAAGCGTGAAAAGCCAAAAACAGTGCGTACACTCGAGAATATTGCTGCTGTGGCAGAGAGTGTGCGTGAAGTGCCATCAATGGCGCTTCCATGCGCCGCGGCCATGTTGAACGAATTTTTGTTCACAAAAATTAAAGAGGAGGATATTGGCAACATTTTTTTTCAACAGGATGGCGCTACGTGCCACACAGCCGAAGCTACACTTGATGTTTTGCGCCCTGTTTTAAAAAAAAAAAGTTATTTGGCGGACCCTTTATAACGACAATACTTAGTTTTGCTTAATGCTTACAGAAATGACGATTCAAATTTTATTCAGTATCAAAAAATAGATCTTAAATCCATTTTTTTCAGATATGTCTTATAAACTGTTACGAGAAGTTAAAAATTAATATTTTAGTATTATTATGTACTCAGTACATAATAATACTAAATTTTAAAATTAATTGGCCGATCCCCTACAAGATGGACTGACGATATAAGAAGAATAGTGGGAGTGACCTGGATGCGGAAGGCGGAGGATCGAAGTGGATGGAGACTCATGCGGGAGGCCTACGTTCAACAGTGGACGGAGACAGGCTGATGATGATGATGATGATGTACTCAGTACAATATTTTATTAAAAAGTAATTTTATCAGATAGAGTATATGTTAAAAAAGATTTAAAGGGACGTTTATTGTACGAGTAAGTGTACAAATAGTTTTACTTTTAACTATATTTAATATTGTACAAGATAATAATTTCAGATTAGATGAAGTTTGCTTATGCTTGTTTCTGAAGATTATTCCACGTTCATGCATAACTATTTTTTTATCCTTCGCAGATTTCAGGCATGGAATGTCATACCCGTCCCCATTCAGCCGGACCTAACACTAAAGAATGCAAATAAAATCTTCTAACAGCCACTTATGCCCTCGTATAAGCGAAACATTCCGACGAAAAGATCCAATTTTGAACCACAAAGACGACATTTCGTGCACACATATAAAACCAAACAAGTTGTGAATGTTGCCTCTTTGTACACAAAAACATTGGATTTGCTGCATTGTTGTGGGAGGAATGGAAAATTGTTGTATTTTATATTTGCATTTACCGATTAACCTTTGTGCTTACATTAAATACATAATGTTATTTATTTTAACTATGTCAACAAAAAATTTAAACCCGATTATATTAATTTAAGTGGGCTTGTTAATATAAGACGTACCTTTCACACAAATATTTAGGAGTATGGTTAGTTTTTCAAAAGATTTAATTAATTTCATTTAATTATTTTAAAATTTCAATAAATAAAAATATTTACATTAATAAAATAAAAATGTGTTTATTGAGACATTTCCGCATCACTTGGTCACACTTTATAATATTATATATAATTATCATTATATTTTATTTGCAGCATTGAATTCCACATTTATCGACCACTTCAAATATACAGGTAACCTCACAAATATATTTATTAGTTATAACGTATACTCTATTTTATATTATATTGTTTATTATAGAACTATCATTTTAACTAAGCCTCATATAAAATATTTATTTATTACAAACTTTATTTCTTTAGATAAAATGTTTGTTGTCTAGTTAATCAAGAAAAAACTACTTTTTGATGCAACTTGTCTTTTGTTTAGTTAATTATTTTATCGTAAGTTCATAAATGCAAATATACGACAGTATTTTTAAAATAACTATGTACGGTTTTTACACAGAATGATTTGATGTATTTGGTTGGAGCACCATTTGAAATACTCACACTATTTCCATTTTATAATTGAACACTATGAATAACTAAATGATCAATCATTTTTATATTTCAATATTTTTTTTATGGATTGAATAATAAATACAAACATGCTTTTTATAAACTTTGAAATATAAATAATGAGAGTGGATCATTTTGTAAGTATCTGGCTTATGTATCATTGACTTTACTATTTTCTCATATTATATTGATTGTTCTCTACTAATAATATCCAATTTCACTGTTATCGGAAAAGGCTGGTGTCCAGCAACGAGAATAATTGAGCTAGTAATGCCGAGTTGTCCATCGCCCGCCAGAGGGCACTCGTTAGCAATTGACGTATTATGTTCTCTCGTGCTTTGGGCGTAACGGCGCCACAAGCTCTAACGACACGTAACGACCGTATGCGGAGCTTTTCCGAGCTTTGATGATAGCCATCTGCTACGGAAATGTTGACGAAAACGCAAGCATTCGGTTTTTCTTAATACAGCCTTTGTACGATCGCAATGAAAAACTCCTAATGGATTGCAGGCGTAACTGTGTATTATTATAAGTAAATTTGTAAAAGACGCAAAAAAGCTAAGCAAACAATAGGAAACAATACGTTTTCATTCTAACATCGCAACCTTAATGTATTCACGTACGTGAAATGGAAAAACGGTTTTATTTTATGCTGAAATACTCGCGAGTAGTAATTTATGAATGAGCTATTGAATATTAATGCTTATCAAACCTGTCTAATTGATCTATAAATATTATTTTAATGTAAAATATAATTATTTGTTTTAAAATGAACAAATGCTTTTAACTTATTATTTACCTATATATAATGGAATTATTTATCTGTCCATTAAATTTGAGTTCAATACATACGCGGAAACTAAATATAATATTATAAATATTTATTTATATATTTACTTTGTTTTCACATGGATCACGTAACAAAAGTTCTCTATTAGGAGACTGCAGTTTCGACTAACTCGTAGTCTTTCTCAATCCTTCTCTAGTTAAGAGATAACTGAGCTGCGTTGAACTTATAAGTGGTGTAACACATTTTTGTACCACTTATAAGTACAACGCAGCTCAGTTATCTCTTAACTAGAGAAGGATTGAGAAAGACTACGAGTTAGTCGAAACTGCAGTCTCCTAATAGAGAACTTTTGTTACGTGATCCATGTGAAAACAAGGTAAATAAATAAATAAATATTTATAATTTATTATGGATCTCAAAGTGAATGCTCAAAACATTGAAAATATAATATCCTCATCTGTTTTCAATGATTTTTTTGAAACTCATTCCTCCACAACATAAAGATATAAAAAAATAATTATATTTTATTTTAAAAAAATGTTATTATATTATTTCTTTTATTGATGTGTTAAATTTCACCCTTTTTTAGAACCGCTGGTGTTAGGTGATAAGTTTCATACAAACCATAAACAATAAAGTATATTTACTTATGTGTTTAAGGAACAAGTTTTCCAATAGTCCAATATTAAAATATTTTCAACATTTTCCAATTGATAGAAGTTCAATTATAATATATTTTTTTTCATTTTTGAAAGAATTATATTAAATTAACAATTTAGTGAAACTCATGTTGTTTGAATTTATTGTTTTATACTTTATGACTTGTTAAGTTTGTTAACATAATATAAAAAAACACTTGCCTGGAATTGTTTAAAGTAGAATCAGAAATATAAACTTTATTTCAATATTCTAAGGCTTTTAGGTTGTTTAACTACTCGACCACATTCTTCTTCTTCTTCGTGTCAGCGACGTCAAATTATTTTTTCCCAATATGTGGCAACATCGATAGCTCGTGTGTTGCCCAGCATTAGGTCCTGAGATGTGCAACTTGTTGGGCACATGGAGCAGCATCGTAGATGTGAGGCGGTCTGCAAATCTCTTCAGTCGCACAATAGTGTCTCTCCCTACCGAAGCATTCCCCACCGCTCGAGGTTGTCCTTTGTTCTACCAACTCCGGTTCTTAATCTGTTAAGGGATTTCCAGGTCGGCCAGTCAAGGCTCTTGCCAGTTGGGAGGCCATCCTTTGGAGTAATGAAATCCTCTGGTGCGATTTTTTGCCAGAGTTGGAGTCTCTCATTTTCAGGGCCGGATGTGAGAGGTTGTGTGGATTTCAGAAAGCTGCTTCGAGACTTCAATCTTGGTGTTGGGGGTATCTGATTATACAAGCAGTGGGACGGTTGGTTGATTACCTTACGCATTTCTTCGGCGCATATGACTTTGCGTCTTATGTTCAGTGGTGCGATACTAGCCAAGGGGTATAGTTTAGAAATGGGTGTTGGATTGAGGCAGCCTGAGACGACTCTGCATGCATCATTCAGGGCAGTATCCACTTGATTACAGTGGGCTGATCGACCCCACACTGGTGCCGTATATTTTCCGGCTGAGAAACAAAGTACTAAAGCTGAGGTCCGAAGAAGGGGTGGTTGGGCTCCCCAGTGAGTTTTGGTCAGTTTGCGGATGAGGTTGTTCCTTGTTGCAACTTTCTGTTTGGTGTTGCTGCAATGACGCCTGAAGGTGAGGGTGCGATCTAGAGTGACTCCGAGGTATTTTGGATGGTCGCTATGTTCCAGTACTCTACCTTCCCACGTGACACGAAGCTTTCTGTTAGCTTCCCTGTTTTTAAGGTGGAAACAGCAGACTTGTGTCTTTGATAAGTTAGGTTTGAGATGGTTGGTTTCGTAGTAATGGGACATCTCGTTGAGTTCCTGGCTTAGGATGTCCTTTACTTCTTCAAACGTTGCTGCTTGTGCTGCCAAACCTAAGTCATCCGCATATATGAAAGACTTTGTGTCTTTAGGGGTGGGTTCACCATTTGTATACATATTAAATAGTATAGGAGCAAGTACACTGCCTTCTGGTAAGCCGTTCTTTTGGTTACGCCATCGGCTGGTTTCCCCCTGAAAATCCACAGCGAATCTCCTGTTATGCAGCATAGCCGCGATCGTCTGCACTAACGAGAAGTCACCTGTCATTCTGTACAATTTACTGAGGAGTGTGCTGTGCGACACCGTATCGTATGCAGCGGTTAGGTCGACGAATACCACTCCGGTCACTTTCCTTAGTTCGAACCCGTTTTCGATATGTTGGGTCAGGTTTAGTACTTGCCCAGTGCATGACTTTCCGGGTCGAAGCCTGCCTGCTGGGGTATCATTTTAGGTTCGATAAAGGGGTCGAGTCGATTGAGTAGTATCCGTTCGAAGATTTTAAATATATGGCATAGTAAAGATATTAGGCGGTAGCTTTTAGCATTATCAGGGTTTTTCCCCGGCTTTAGAATGGTTATGACCTTGGACTTTTTCCATATTTTTGGGATTTGACTGCCGATCATGCAGGCATTAAACATTTCAAGGAGCCATTGTTTAGCCTGGGGGCCAAAGTGTTTTATCTGTTATACGCATATATCATCCAATCCAGCCGCTTTTTTTGTCTTTAGCGGCTTTGATAGCACACTCCAGTTCAGCCATTGAGAAGGGTTTTGACAGATCGCTGTGTTCAATTAGAGGGTCTCTGTCCAATTTTTGCTTTTTCGTTTTATTGTTCAGCTTTCCGTTGAGGAGGAGCTGATGTGCAATTTTATTGGCAGTTGTGGTCGCGTGCTTAACAGGAGCTGTTGGATCGTTATCCATTTTTCGCAGGAGTCTCCAGGCCTTGTGGCTATTTGTGGTAAGGTCAAGGCTTTCCATCATCGAGATCCAGCGTTCCCGTCTGCTCTGCTCCACTGCAGCTGACAACTTTTTGCTCAGCTGCATAGTTTCCTCTGCAAATAGACTGGTATCAAAGCAGTCAGTGTATTTCTCGAGCAGGGCTACAGTGTCAGGTTGTAAACCGGGAATATATTTTGTTCGACATCCTCTGGGGATGTGGGCTCTGGACACTTTTTTGATGATGTTTGTAAAAGTGTCGTAGTTCTCCGGTGTTGGCTTGACATGTCCGACGGATTCTTCTAGGGCATTTGTGTATGCATTCCAGTCCGATTTCATGAAATTATATCTTCTACGGAATGGCGTATCTTTTGGCCTGATAGCTGCCATAACGTGGAGAATGAGAGGTCTGTGTTGGGAGTGTTGAATTGGCGTGCCTATTTTGGTGCGTTGTTGGCTAATTTGGCTGCTGATAAAGATGAGATCCGGGTTGTATTCCCTCCTCCATATGCCGCTGTTAAAAGATGCCGGTTGTTTAGCATCATGCACCAAAGATAATCGGTTAGCCTCAAAACACTTTTCGAGGGCTTCTTCATTGGGGTCAGTGTTGTTGTATCCCCAGAGAATGTTGTGGCTGCTTAAGTCACCCAGGATAAGTTTTATATCTTTGTTTCGGAAATTTGCTGGTTCATGGAAGTAGAAATCTTCATTTGGGGGCTTATAATACGATGTGACGGTGCAGTGGTCCAACTCGACCGTAAGGGTTCAAATGTTATTAACCTCTGTGGACCGCATTTAAAGCATGGTTATCTTGTCTCATTACTTAAGTTATGGAATAAATATAAAGTATTGTGGCTTAAAGGTTTAGCCGTGTGTGGCGAATTGTTTCAAACAGTTCTCCAGGCACGGCTAAGCCCAAAAGCCACAATATCAAATCTATTTGTGAAAACCTAATAAGTTATTCAATACAAGAAGTTATATCTTAGAGATACTGCATGTTGTTGATAAGGTTGAGCCGCCTATTTCGACCAAATAACACAATAATCAATGGATGAGATTATAATATAAAAATAGTAAAATGTAAGAAATTCCATTTCTGTGAAATTTTGTAATACAACTGATAAATTTGGTTTCACAAGTATTGTTATTTCCTTTTTATTTCCACACATTCCAATTAAAGTCTACCCACTCACTTGTGTAGTGTTTTTGGGCACAATGGCAGCGCGCCAAAATACAATAACATTAAATTAAAGCCTGAAAAGCCTTCATAAACTATTTTCTCGCGTTTATGCCACTGTCACTGTCAAAATTTAAACATAATATTATTCAGCGTGCTGGAGCAAAAATCATAAATTCTTTGAAAACTTTTACTTTAAAATATTAATTGAAAGTAAGAAATTTAAGCGTTTATTTTTATTGTAAATTGTTTTTTGACTATTAAGAAAAATAAATTTAAGCATCGAAGAAAAAACGAACATTGCACTTTTGTTCTATTCTATCTACAGCACTATCTAATTATTTATAATAACACTTAGCTAACCGTGGATGCCCTCTCCCTCCCCCAAGCAAGCTTTCCGGGGAAGTTCACCACTCTAATTTGAGTCGCGCTTCTCCTGATGGGGAAAGGCATCAACGTTCAGCACGTCGGGTGATCCGTGCTTCTGCAGCTCCTTCAAAGAAGGTTACTGGAGTGAAGATGGCGTATCTTCACGCCAAGAGTCTTCACCCAGATACATCGGTTGATGACTTGCAGAGCTTCTTGGCAGTGACCACTGCATTCAATCGCTATTGGATGACCATCAGGAGGATTGTCAGCAGACGGACGCTGTCAACTTCTTTCAAAGTCGGGGCCATCGTGACTTTGTTAGAGTCTCTCATGGAGCCTGAAAGGTGTGGCGTGAAAGGACCATCGTTAACCCCTGGATACGTGTAACACGAAAGAGTCGCAGTGAACGGTGTTTGAAACCAACTTGAGTAAAGATATTGATATATTTAGTGTAATATTGCTTCAGATTCAGTGCTGGTGTTGACTGATACGAAATGTTTTCGGATGTTTGATTTTGTAGCAATAATGCCGTGTTATTTGTGTGTCAAACATGATATACTTATGATATGGTTTTTGTTGTTGCAAGTCCAACTGATTGCGTGAGTATCCCAACACTTATTCTGAGTGTGAGGTCATTGACACTAAATATGTCAATACATTTAGAATGCCAAACTTCTAATTACTTTAATAATGAATTAAAATATAAATATTTTGTAATATTATTAAAGGGAATAAAAAAAAATCAATTTAATTGAATTGAGCTTATTTTTTCTATCTACCGACCTTACAATAAAAGTTTTTGTAGTTATATTACATATTTTGATTACGCTTGATTCTAACTGCATGTATTTATTTTTTATTAAGAAGCGTCTACCATCGTATATCCGTCTTGTTTGCCCATTTTTTGCCTTTCCTGTTTTATTGATATTGACGAGTAAATTCTCATCAAATATTATATTTGTTTTATATTAAGATGTATCAATTTGTTTTATGTTTAAAAAATACATAAAACACATTTTATTATAATTGATTTAAATAATAACTTAAAAAATTAATTATTTCTTCTTGGTTTTTGATTCTGACGGAATGATGTAACATGAATAAAAAAATAATTTCATTTTTTTTTCGTGTATACACTTTAGAAATAAAGCACACAGATATGATGTAATAAATCACATCATGAAAATGCCGAAAATAGATAACAATTTATCAGCAAAATTTCTAAAACAAACGTAACATGCAGACAACTTACCGGATATTTCAATGTAACTTTCCGTAAAACTAAGTTTGTAGGGGAATCAATTCAAATCAACTGAAATATCAGGGGACCAAAACTGTTTCAGGCTTCAGGAAAGTCTTCGCATAAGAACTTGTAGCTTACTTTTGGGGCAGATAATACAATGCAGATACACTAAACCTTACTACAACGTGTATTTAATGTCATACAAACATATCTTACTAAAATATCTTGTGATTTTTTATAATAATTAATTAAAAATATTTATTTGCAGTAAAACTAGTAAAACTTTTATCAGATCATTTTATAATTGGGAAATCCTTATATTGTCTTTCAATATTTAATCATAATTCATATTTTGTGAAAATATCAAGACTAAAAATTGCCATAAATGAAATTTCTTTACTCGATTATATCAAAGCTGAAAATATTTATTGTTAAATTAAAACTATATAGAATTTAAAAATATATGTATTATAATAAAATAAAGGCAAAAAAGACCATTGATAATAATGTCTTAAAAATATTTTACTCTTTAATGTGATAATATATTTAAAAAGTACATAAACAAAATTTTATATTTCTGTCATAGTATGTTATATTTTTTTTGCTTATTTGTACGACAGCTTTACAGTGAAGTGTTATACAAAACGATTATATATCACAATATTTATATTTGTGGTCGTACTTTTATGAACATATTCATGTCTGCCTTTATTCTGGTTAACATTGCCAGTTATTTTATCTTATTTTTGTAATTTTTGAAATTTTTGTAATTTTTTGTGTAACCTATGTTTTATTGGAACATGATTCCATCATTAAATAAAATTATCGATGTCAAATAATGTACATCCATTTGAAAATAAATAAACATACATTACCGGTTGGGAATCTCTGTCGAACTCTGTGTTGGAATATTTATCATCATAATGCTCTGCACAAAGTTTGCACAGCAGACAGACAATCTAAAACTGTTGCCTCGCTCATCGGTGAGCTCCCATGTTCAATTTGCTGAAATGTTCAATATATTTATTGCTTCTATAATTCACTTATATATTACGCGTATATCTTACTAAGTAAATCTCTTACTTAAGCTATGTTTTGCAAGTTACATACATGTCTGAAATGGTTAATTTTGTACTTAAGTCGAAAAGATATAACATATAATTATTCGTCGTTATTTGCTACCTACCCAGAGCATATGGTTGTCGCTAAAAGCTACTTGAAACTTCTGTCTGTTGCCATTATTTTCATTGTCGAACAAAATTTTTCGAAAATAACATTATTTGTAGACTTCCAATTCTGCGTTTTGAAAAATTTAATGCTTTTCTTGCTAAAATGTTATTGTTTTTATCTTTCCCACAAAAAAAATCAAAATATATTCAAATGAACCCAATAAGTATTTCAAAACAAAATTTATAAATATAATTGAAATTTTTTATCATTTAAGAACGCGTTATACAATAATAAGTCCATGAATATGTTTTTTATACCGGTAATGAAATAATAATCAGTGATTTTTTATTAAAAATATCTTCCACAATATCTCATAAATGCCTAAGCACACGCGTATATATCTCGAAATCTTTTAGGCTTCGAAATCCCCTTATGTACAAACCCTACATAAGACATTCATAAACTAGCCACATGTCCCCAAATGGGGGAGAACGTCGTAGCGGGTGAGTCGATCTCACACACACCAGCCGAGAAAGTGAAGGAAAAATTGCGGAAAACGAAGAGAAATGCCAGGAAAAATGCGATACTGAGAAGCGAAGAGAAGCCATCGCGACCAGAGAGCATACATCATATTAAGCTGGTGAAATCCCATGGGTCTTCATCAAGGGTATACCGAGTGCGTCGCCCGGTACAGACGCTGCCTTACCGGGGATTTATCGCGATATCAGGCCGTGATTCCCTGCTTACTTATTAAGGGAAAATGTCACTTTTACCCTCTCGGATTTCAGGTAGGGGAACGATGTCCTCCGTTTGTTTTTATTTCATTTTTCAGTGTGCTCTTGTAGAACTTTGTTTTGACGTATAAAAGCGGTAATATAATTTCAAAATAAAACTGTAAGTGTAATTTTAAGAAATTAAACGCATTTTTATGATGAAGGTACATCTGAATTAACATAACATGTATAAACTTATAAGTGAAAGCAATTTTGTTAAGTATATAACAATTTCAGACTTTGTTTTAACATGAATCACACTGAAAACTGCTTCACTTCATAGAAGACTTCAGTCATGCGATCCATAAAAACATTATCAATTGCAAAAGTACTCAGTGTGATCCATTTTAGAAGAAGTTATAAAATTCTTATCTATTTCATATTAAAATGGATCTCAAAGCAAATGCAAAAATAATAATAAACTGTTTGTGTATATATTTGATTGTTTTGAGTATTTATACACTTTTTAAAATAGTTTGGAGTCTTAGCTATCAACATTATGGTCCGCATCGCCCACTAGTGGGCGGTACAGACCAGGTTGATGACCCGTGTCATAGACTATAGCCCGACATTCACTCAACATCCGACATGACGACTTTCATCTACCACCTAATTTTTATTATTAGGCTATGACTAGCATTTTACGGGTGTAGGATCAAATTCACAAACATTGGGAGTATTTTTAAGCGCATAAATCGATTACAAATCCTTTTTTTTAATCTCCGTAGGGGATCGAATTTAAGACCTTTGGCTTGGCAAGCAAATAATTTAGCCACTAAGCTTTAACTCCCGGCAGCTTAAAATTTTAGTAAAATTAATTAAAAGTTAATAATACAATTTATGATATGTTCTTTCAGTAATACCTCTAATTTTGTACAATATTTTTTTAGTTTTAATTTCTGAATACGTCTGTTTTATTGATTTTAAAATAAATAGAGTATACAAATACTGGAAAGTAGTAACGATCGACCAACGTTTTTTTTTCTTCGTGCTTGATATTTTCAGAAGGCACTGAAATTATGATGTGATATTAATGAGATAATTTCAGTTGACGTGCGCGTAATTGTCCACGAGTTGTGGCGTTAATTTCCTGGGAATAATTATGTTTCTGTGAACTGTACAATACACACCATACATTTTATAGTAACATTACGTAGGGGCTATACTTAATTCTTTTATTTTGATTTATTTGTAACAGAAATTAAAGGCGAATAAACTTCTCATTTAAGAAGTTAAGATTGCTTGGGAAATATATGAAACATCTAAATTAAAAGAAAACATTATAAATAATTAATTTAATTGTAGCATATTAATGTATTTCATAGTTAATGCTTTCATTAAATTTATCCAGTGAAATATTTGTGAACATGGGAAATAAGTTATTTTTATTTGGATTACAATTAAAACGAAATAAGAAATGGTTAAAGCGTTTGCTTTGCAAGCCAAAAGACGTGGGCTCGATCCCCGAAGGAGAATAAAAAAATTAAAAGCATTTTTAATCGATTTCTGAACTCTAAAATACCCCCGGTTGGTGTGTATTTGATCACACCCGTAAAATTCCAGTCATAGCCTATCAATTCAAATTAGTGGTAGACAAAAGTAGTTCGGTGAAGATCACCCATTCATAGTAAATTCCTCTAATAATAAGAATGATTCGTGAATCTCTCAGCTGGTCTATGGCATTGGCGGATCAACACTCCACGTGTAGCAATTAACCAAATGCATCATGGTAAGCATCATAGAACTCCACACCATCTGTCGGTATTCTCCTGTATGTGCTTACATAAAAAACATTTTTTAATTAATAATTACAATTAAACAATCAAAACAAATTTGAATTGTTTTGTTTTTAATCATGTCTGATCACATAGTTATTGCTTTTTATGAAAGTATAATTCAAACTTCTTAGAATTTCGATTTCGATGTTTCACAAAAAATAAAATATTCAAAAACTTATTAATATATAACCTCCCAATATTTTCATTTAAATAATAAGTGAATCCGTTTACAATAATATTTTAAGCGCGTATTAGTTTTAATTGTCTTGAGTTGAAATTAAAGGTCGTATATTTTTCCTTTAAATCATTTAGTTCTTATTAATCGCCTAAGGTGTTTCAAACTGCTCTCAATCAAAGGAAATAGCGCGAATTCAAACAATCATTTTGATGTAACCAAAAGCTTTTTATACGATGAGTAGAATTCTGTATATTATTTCGGTTTGATGACGTGTTTATAAGTCACTGTCAAGTATAAATTGTAGAATTGTGTTAAAGAGTGACTTAGTGATTATTTATTTTATTTACGTAATGCTTATTTACCAATGTTAATATATTACTGAATTGAGAGTTATTCAATTGAAGTTTTTTTAAGGTTATATTTTTCTTATTAAATTTACTTTTTTCGCCTACTACGTAGTAAAAGAACGTAAAAATAATATCACGAGAAATATTAATAGCTCGTACAAAACAGATAGTTATAAATAAGATTCCAATTTCGAATACGGAATCGAATACATAAATCGCAAGGTACACAATATTCATTTTTAGGCATCACTATCTAACCAATGATATATTTCACGATACCACGAGAGGCCCCGTGTTGATAGCTCGCCGTTCGACGATTACTCTCCATATTTGGCGTATTAAATGACCTATAATATTTACGGCGCAATAGTCGAAAGGAATAATGACGACCCGTCACTGCACAAGTTTACACCCCATTATTTTGCAAACGAGATCGTAAAAAAATTCATACAATTTACCAAGACGACAAATTTTCCCCGTCTCTTGTTGCTATCAAAGGCGAAAATTGGCCCTCTCATTATTTCTGCTTTGCCCGGCTTTATATTCGTCCTTTGAGAAGGGAAATGGAATAATGAGGAGGAGCGAGCAAACGCCGAGGCTACAAAATACGTAACCAGAGTGTAAAAAAGCTAAGACATTTTTCCCAGTGAAATCACAGCCGGCTTAATGATGCCGATATGGAGTTTCAGAGCGACCAAATATCTCGTTATCAGTCTCATTCTGTTTGCCTCGTGACTTCGAAGTCCCAATCAGTTTGGTGACACCGTTTAAATGTCGGTTCCAACGTTTAACGTTTTGCAAAAGAAAACCTTTGTACTTTTACGGGTGTTTTTTGTTGTTGTTTTAAGATAAAACACAATTATTTGTTTTGCATTGAAAAATATTTGTAACAAAAAAATATTTTTAAATTGTTATTTGTCTCTCGCAGAAAATCATGCTCTGCCTTCCTGTTTTGTTGATAAACGCATTTTTGTCAAAGATTTTTATTTTATTTTATTTTTCAACAGTCTCCAATTACTTTGTCGCGTTTTTATAATTTTGGTCCAAAGGTTTTCTTCGAAAAATAATTTAGGCACTAGCGAGAAAATCAATTCATCGAAAAAACTGTTGCTTAAAGTAGAAACCAAAACATTTTCTTATACTTTTACAAAAATTCCTTAGGATTGAAAAAAAGACAATACTAAAAATGCGTTAGTCTTTAGGAATTTATAACTACCTGCAAGCATCTAATATTTTAAGCACCAGTTCTATACCAATCACCGAAGCTTAGTTATATTAACTAGAAATTATGTTTCACCTTATTGAAGAAAACAGAGCTGATCCACGACGACTCTGGGAAAACATTAACAAAATATGTGGCAACCAACAAGATAGGTTAATGAAGGAAGCTCAACCTGAGGAATTTTCAGACTTTTTTGGTGAAAAAATTAGCAGAATCCGCGACAGAACTGGTTCCGCCGGCTACCAGGACTCACGGGGGACCGCTTACAGTTTTAACACTCTTGAAGAGACAACTGTTGCAGAACTTACCAAATTTATTAACAGTGCTCCAAACAAACAATGTGCACTTGACCCAATCCCAACTTGGCTCTTCAAAAAATGTGAGAAAGAACTTGTCCCGTGGCTTCTTGGAATTATTAATAAATCACTCACCAGCTGAAAAGTCCCCTCTTTATTAAAGGAGGCCTTAGTGACACCAGTTCTGAAAAAACCGCAACTAGACTCAAAGGATCTGTCAAATTTCCGACCAATCTCCAATTTGCCGTTTGTTTCCAAAGTAATAGAAAAAATTGTGGCTCTAAGACTCACAAAATACTTGGAATGCAACAATCTCTTTGCTAAGAAGCAATCGGCATACAAAAAATACCACTCCACAGAAACGGGCCTAGTGCGACTTCTTTCAGACCTGATAACAACTATAGAAAAGGGAAATATCGCAATGATGACTCTTCTAGACATGAGTGCAGCGTTCGACACTGTAGACCATGCTATCCTTCTAAGGAAACTAAGAATACATTACAGTATATCTGGAAAGGCCCTAGACTGGTTTCAGTCATACCTAGAAAACCGTAAGCAAACCATCTGTCTACAGAATAAAATGTCGAGACCATCTACTCTATCATGTGGTGTCCCACAAGGCTCAGTTCTCGGCCCATTATTCTTTTCTATACACCAAAAGAAATTGAGGAGATTGCTGAGAGATGGGAAATAAAAGTACACTGCTACGCAGATGACTGCCAGCTCTACTCTTCTTGTGGACCCGAGGAAATTGGCAACATGAAAGAAAGGATGGTCGGCTGTATAGAGGAGATCGGACAGTGGATGTCAGCAAATAGGCTCGCTCTTAATCCGGAAAAGATGGAAATACTCTTTATGGCCACAGCTCGAAGACAACATCTATTGGACTTACAACCCTTGGCCATTTGTGGTAATGATGTCATCCCTTCTACAAGCGTCAAGCTGCTGGGAGTAGAAATCGACCAGTTCCTCAATCTTAGCGGTAATATTACAAAAACGGTGAAATCTAGATTTTTTAACCTGCGGCAGATACGGTCGGTAAAAAGATGCTTACCCAGAGACGCTACAAACAGTTTGGTTAATGCGTTTATAGTCTCCAAAATGGACTACTGCAACGCACTGCACGCAGGCCAGCCAGCCAAACAATTAAATCGATTGCAGTCGTTACAAAACGCAGCGGCACGTCTAGTCTACAACGCGCGCAAATTCTGTCACATTACTCCAATACTACACCGACTGCACTGGTTGAGAGTTTCGGCTAGAATCCAGTATAAATTATGCCTCTTAGCTTACAAGGCACTCAACGGAACTGCACCGGGCTATCTGACAGAACTTATTAAGCCTTCAGAAATAAGCACGCGTGGAGAGACACTCAGATCGGCTAGAGCAAATAGAAGCACCCTGCCGCTGACGGGAGGTAGTCCTAGCACGGTCTTTGGCAATCGGGCTTTTAGCTACGCTGCGCCAATGGCCTGGAACTCACTACCGGAAAGCATAAGAGAGCTTAAAGCAGAGGCATCCTTCAGAAGCAGACTCAAGACCCACCTTTTTACTCAGAGAGGCAAAGAAGCGCTTTTGGAATGATCATTCGGTCATAAAAGAGCGCTATACAAATACTAATATAATAATAATAATAATTATTATTATTTCAATCACGTCAAGTTTCTGAGTGCATATGTGAAGTAAAGCAACATTTAATTCGTTATAATTTAGATAGCTGACCTCCTGAAAACAGCACGTACATTTATACCAAATCATCTAAGCACCGGGAGCGCCTGACCAATTACTTGATTTCCTTTATACCTTATAAACAAATGCTCAAATATGCCTCAAATAGTACAGCAACCTTTTCTTAAACTTTATAAAAGCTAAACACTATACACACTCAAATTATTTTGAGTACCTTGGGCGAATCAAGGTCAATGACAATATTGTAAAAGGTCAACTTTTGGTAAGAATAGAAAGAGATACTGTGATTAAATAATGTACCCGTACGAGTGTACATATACGAGTAACAATAAAAATGATAACAAAACATTATGGATATTGATGTAAATACTATTGAACATAAATGTTTATTTTCAAACGATAAATTCAATACTGTGTAAAGCGTTGCTAACTGTGAAATAAAAAAAATTAAAAAATCCGTAATTTATTCTTTATCTAAAATCTCCTAAGGCAATTATTCGGTGTAATCCTACCGTATTTATTTTAAACCAGATTTCTTTTCTTTTCTCAGGTAATCATTATCATCATGGAGATCTGCCGAGTGGGGTTCCTTGCTCGGCCCAATTAATAGCCTCCGATGTGACCGGGAAGTCGATGCCCCGAGACGACCTCCGCTGGGAAAAACCGAACATTTCTGCAGATTCAGAATTTATTTTATTTATACTACCATTAAGGCCGGCTCCTCCAGGTGGGTTCGCTTAATTTCAAATCGTTCTCTGCCCGATTTTGTTTTTACATTTTTCGTTAAATTTTTCTCAATTTTCATTTGAGTCTTGTATTTTTTCTTTTTGCTCACTAATATTAACAAGATTTTGTTTATTTGACAGCTAAATCTAATTAAAATGTGTATTACTGGAAAATTATTAAGACATATTCTATTCATCAAGTCCTGTATGTAAAGCGCTTATATTATCCTTATTTTTTAAAATAGCTGTGATATTGAAATATCATGAAAAACAATGTGGTTATATAATTGGTTTTGATAACACATTTTTTCAAAGTACACTGTTGGTACTTTGTCATGAATAATAAAGTGAGTGAGCAAACAAGGTGGCCTTCGATACAACAATCAGTTACATACTACAAAGATACGAAGAAAGAACTGACAGTGATATAAACTATAGCTGCCTTTTTTTCAAGCCACCGTACTGTTGCTTTTTTAAAAGACTGTCGGGAACTAAACAAATAATGCAATGTTCATAAATTGTGTATATGTTTTAATATTTATACTGTATATTGTTAAGTGAGATGGAACATTTGTTCTGTGAAATAAATAAATTTCGAAGACTTTTAAGCAGATATAATATTATGCAAATAAATTGAAGGACAATTAAAAAGTATGGCATTTTGGTTACTTATACCTGGGAAAGCATGTCAAAGCTTGACATATATCGCTTAGCCACCCTTACAAATAGTAAGCGTCGTATAATCAATATATTCAGATTTCTTTATCGTTGTATTTTTCTATGTGTTTAATATAGAAATACGATAAAATTTAGTAAATAAGTAATTTATTATGTTCAGCTAAAAAAACGACTGTGAATAAAGCATAGGTCAAGCCTTTTCAGAAAGAGATAAAGTGTGTGATTTACACGTTGTAAAAGGTATATAAAATTCTTAATAGCCAATAGAAAAGTATTTTATTTGTAAGAAACAGCACTTTTAATAAATTCTCTTTTCTACAGCAACTCCCGTTGTCTTTGCCGGCCACTGATTTGGTCTATATTTAGTGTATTTATATATAATATTCTTTTTATTCGTTCTTTCGAGCGTTTTAAGATTTATCTTTCCGACTTGATAAACATTTATCTTACTTTTCTCTGCGCTATAGCAACTTTCCTCTAATACTCTTCTGTCTTTCTCATTCCATCTCGGAGGCTGCGGTAGGTTCACGTGTTTACTCTCAGAGATATCAGAGAAGATGGAGAAAGGGGGCGGATGAAAAAAATGAATACGAAACAAGGGCGGAATGAGAAATGACAGTATTAGGTATAAAGCTATCTTTTTTATCATTCATGCCCTAGTCTGGCTACTTTGCGCTACGAGTCTCATACGAATATTTATTTCACGTACACTCTTCTTATAACGCCATCTCATCGCACTTCCTTTTAATGGTAACTCCTGCAATAGTTACATTTCAGCAAGTACGCGTCTTCAGTTTCGTTTCTTCGTGATTTACTACGTAATCGCAGGTTGACATTTTGATTGCATAATTTATTTCGTAATATGTCAATTGAGATACTATTTAATTAAACATAAAAATTAAAAAAAAAATTACAACTGTAAATGTCTTGAGTTTTTATTTATATTTTTAGAATTTACTTTGAGATCCATTTCATTTTTAAATACATAAATATATCCAATGTATTTTATTTAACGTGGATCACATAAAACACTGTTTTACTTGCAAGAAGATCATAGTTTCACCATCTATGAAGGCTTCATCAATCCCAAAGTGAATAAGCGTACTAGAATTGCTTGTATGCGGCATCTCAATCTTCATCACAAAAGTTAAATATATTTTAGTCCGTAGAGCGTATTGTGGTAAGGATAATTTTTTTTTTATAAGATGCCATATTATTAGTTTAACAATCTAGCTTAAGAAGGAAAACCATCGTCGTCAAGAATTAACTGCTTCTGAACATTCAGTCAAAATAAAATGTCGGCAAACATTTGGTCAAAAGAAATTTGACTAAGTAAACCATTATTTGGTCTATTACAACGTTTAATCTTGTAAAGTGTTAGAAAAATCGGGATGAAAGATACGCGGTGAAATTTATTCTCAAAAATATACTTTAACCCATTTTTTTTATGAATCTAAAAAATATTCAAAGTTATCGAATCTACGGGATATTGCGTTGGTGTTCTTGATATCACCTCATGAGTCTCCATCAAGTACAATCCTCTGTCTTCCGCATCCAGGCTACTCCTACTATTTTTTCTGATGTCATCAGTTAATTTTGCAGGATGTCGGCCAATGTTCCGTTTGCCAGTTCTTGTATACTCGTATTATATTATATCTTCTTAATTTCAAATACTTTATATGTACCTTATAATTTATCGATCCATTTCAAATAAACTCGTATTATATTACATAAATATATTTGTAATTGCGAATTTAACTAATACCGAACTAATATAAAGAATACTGAAAATACTTGAATCATAAATTTATGTTTTTTTTTAATTCATTTTATTGAGTATGATTCCATAATTCAATAACATAGGAATCGTCGTTCGTGTGGCAATGATTTATTTTGATATGTGAATTTTATATGTCTTTTTATAACAAGTATATATTACGTGGTGTAAAAAAAGCAATATTCCTGAAACTATTTTGCTCGTATTTCATCCATCGAGTCGTAAATCTAGCAACACTCACCACTAACGAGCCGTCTACGTACTCATACATCTTGTATTTGTTTTATCTGCGTTTCAGAGTTACAATATAATGATCATTATATCATTACTTTTTCTAATTTCTACCCATACAAAATGAGAGACATTTTATAAAAAACGAATTTAAACTATACACTTAAAAATAAATACAGTATAATTATTTTTAAAACGTTAAGCTCGCAACATTGTCGATCGATATTAAAGTGTAGTTTTTCATGAAATGTTTGCAATGTAGCATATTTATTTATTTGATGAAAGGGATTTCGAGGTTATCACGCAATCTTCATTTGATTGCTTATTTAATAATTTAAGTTCAACAATAACGTTGTACAAATTAGCTTCCTTTTTTTTCAAATAACATTTTACTGCTTATATTATATGCCCATTTTGCTCTCACATACCTTACATAATATATGAAAATAGTTATGTTAGTATAAATTGGATCTCATAAAAGTATTTACATTTTTTTTAAATATTTAAGGCCATTCTGAGGCAAGGAAGACATGTTGTATATCTCTGAAATACTATATATTGATATCCTCCTCTTAATGTTCGATATAGATTTACTGGATGACAAGATGCAGGATCAGGTTCACAATAAAAAAATATGTTTTTGTTTGACATATTATCACTGTTTACTTAATAAAAGACCGTTATAGTGCGCGCCGTAAGGCGTAGGCCATCATGGTCGCGAGCTCCAACTGTCAACTGACGGTGCGTTTTGACATCTCGGCGCCGCCAACCATTGCTGCAGAAAAAGCGATTTCAAGATGACAGAAAATGGGCTAACAGTCATAATGTATATTGGCGTATGCAAACACCGTTTAACATTATACAATTCAAACTAACATTAGATGTGCATGTCAGGCGAGCGAGCATAAGAGCAAAAATAAGAGACAAAATATCGTTTTTCGAAGCTTTACGGCATCAGCCTAAAGCAGCTATATCAAGCTGATATTAATATTTTGAGAAAAAAAAAATTAATAGGTAAACAACATTAAAGCTATCCTTACTACAAATTTTTGGAAGTCATAGAAGCCTTGAGCTTATCATCAAATCTCGTTGAAAAGTTTAAAAACACACGGTTTAACGTATCGTGGATACTAAAGCTGCTTTTGCTTAATGGACTTTAGTGATTGACTGAAGCTTTGCAACTTATGTTATACGCAAATCTATTGGATGAAGTATGGAACAAAATATCAGCGTGTTTATTTATGTTTATATTTGAGAAATTATGACTTAAATTATTGATTTTAGTATTATTTTATTAAATTTTATTTTCTCTAAATTTGTCGTAAAATTCACAAAGCAATCGATTTCTTTAATACGATACTTAAAAAACACCTAGAAATTAATTTATTATCATAAATAACAATTTCGTCTTTAGATAAAACAATTCAAAATATGTCTTTTTCATAAATTTTCCTCGCATTTTCTACTCCATCGTTCCCCCCGCTTGGGACAAATTTGCAGTTAAACTGCAACTGTGTTGAGTCAGAGTAATATGACACTAACTGACCATAATTCGTTTCTTTCGCTCACATATTTGAGAAATGAAATAAGAAAGAGACGCTAAGACGGGAAAGGCGAAAACACTGCCGTCTGAGAAGGAAAGGGAACAATTTAAAAGTTAAATTAAAATAGATCTATAGTACACCCGCACTTGAATGCAGCTCACACACACACACGTACTTTAAGCATTGTTCAGCAAAAGGTTGTCTTAAAAAAATATATGTGTTTTAAATAAGACAAAAAAATCTGAAAACGGAAAAAACGACCCATTGAATTCACTGATCAACAACTGGTGGTTATAACTTCAGAGGTAAAGCATTTTGTTACTATGCCGAAAGTTGTACGTTCGATCTCCAACGGACATTTTTTTCTTTTAATCAAGCTCTTTAAGTATACACAGTTGGGGTCCATGTGATCTCTCACTCTCTGGCAGTCATATTAAGTTTATTTAAATTGGTTGTAGATTAAATCATTTCAAGAACACCACCTATTTATAGTTACTCCCCGTAAAATTATATGATGCGTGAATGCCGAGTCGCCATCGTCTTATATATTGGTGAATCAACAATCCTAATGCAGTCAGCGGGTATAACTCAATGGTCAAAGCGTTTGCTTTGGAAGTCAAAGGTCGTGCGATTTCTGAGCTTTATATATACCCTGGTTGTTCTGAATTTGATCCTTCGCCCGTAAAATACCAGTCAAAGCCTATTCATAGAAATTGGTGATAGACGAGTCGTCTCGTAAGCACAACCCATTCATAGTAAATTCCTGTAATAATAAGTATGATGTGTGAATCTCGGGCTGTAGTCTATGACGTCAGCGGATCAACACTCCAAATGCAGCACTAAGCCATATGCATTGTGGTAAGCGTCATAGATTTCCTCCGATGAAACTTCAGAATCACTAACATAATCTGTCGGTATTCTCCTGTATGTGTTAACATAAAATAACACTTCTCCTCAATGCTGAAAATATGGCAATTACAGAATCCAAAAATGAGATATCTCCAAAAAGTTAATGAGGCGTCTAATAAACTTAAGGGCAGAATATTAGAAGTACGACGGCTTGACTTTATTAGGAAATGACAAAATAGAAGATTCAATAAAAAAATATTAGTTTCACCTTCTTAAAGTCGATAAAAAATCAATAATTGCGAATATTTAAAATAATATATTAAATATACATATGGTTGTAGGTAACCCTGTTTCTCGGTACCGAATGTCCCTTCTTTGCGTTCTCTCCGCCAACGCGAAAGTAATACTACAAAACGAGTAAATTTGCCGAGCAAAATGAAAACGTCAAATTTACTTGTTGAACTCATAATCTTGTTCAAGTTTAAACAGAGATTTGTATGTTGCCAAACGCGTTATATAAGTTTTTCATTCAGATTTATGGCCACCCTGTATATCTGTGTTTGTCGGGCCAAAAGTACTTTCAACTTTGCAAAAGATAAAATTAGATTTTTTGCGTCAAATTTTCATAAGAAAAATAAAATTTAAATAAAAAACAAAACGGTTATATCCGTAATTTAAAAAAAATATATGACACGTGTCAAATAATTTAATTTTTTTTTTCATATATACACACACATATATATTTAGATATACACACTGCAGTAAATGGCCATCACATACTGCCAACAGAAAGCTCTATCAGCTGCAAGTATATCGTTTTACTTTAATTTGAGTGTCATTCCGTAAGTTTAATAAGGTCGTTGATCTTTTTGAATGATAGACACATAAGATGAATAAAATATAAAGTTAATTTGATGTAGGCATGTACAGTGCAGTGTTTTTATGAACTCTGCGCACCTCCTCAGTCGCTTACTTGTATGCAATCACTACAATGTCTCGTAGTACGAAGAGTTTCTACGCGATGCGTATTTATTCAGATAGATAATAAGATACTCGTATAAAAATATAGGCTTGCGTTTTGTACGCGCCATTGTACGGGAGATTTTCAGAGGCCTTTATGAATTATTCAATATGGCAATCTTCCCCAGCGGATATCTCACGTCGTGTAAGGCAATTTAGTACACTTCATATTTGACGTTATAACCATTGTTAGTGTCAATCACCAAGATTGGTTAAGCACTTTTTATATATGGAAATTTCAGTCGTGATTTTTTCATCCATTCGCCGCATTGTCGAACAGACAGCAAAGAGATATTAACAATTCTGAAATCCGTTTCGTTTTTCATCTTATTGTTTTCAAATAAATAATGTGACAGTTATATTCATGAACGGTTTTTTAAATTCTACTCATTTTCACCACCATAGATATACTCTATATAATTCAAGTGAGTGGGAATAATAAAAGTTTAGAAAGTAAAAAATAAACAAAAAAATATATATATATATATTTGAGTAAATATAAATTGCATTGAATAATGACATGATTAAAATTTTAGTAAACAAAAAAACTATTTTTGAAAAAGAATATTTAAATATTTGAAGCAAAGAATATAATTACAAGTAAATTTTTTTCATAAATATTTATTTATTTACGTAGTTTTTACATGGATAACGTAAGATAAGTTCTCTGTTTAGGAGACTGCAGTTTCGACTAACTTGTAGCCTTTCTTAATCCATTCAGTTGTTAATTATAAATTATTGTATATCTTAGGGAAACTAATAAATAAATAAAATAAAATAAATCTCGCTAAGGCATGGTCAAATTTATAAAATAATTACTCCAATCGATAGAATTGTTGTTATTGCATTGAGTGCGAACGATTGTCGTTATAATTGTTCTGGTAAATCCTTTAAGTTAACTGTAATAAGATTTGTCGTTATTATGAGATTCGATAATAATAAAACAAAGGCCTCCAAGTAAGCCCTAAATGGAGTAAAAACAGTCATTTAAGTTTGTAGGAGCTACACAAAGCATGGTCAAACTGTGAAAACAGTTGTAAACCCGGCTTAGTTAACCTCATTACGAGTTTACTACGGAAAACCACAAAATTTAATTTTGACTTTGTCCCGGCCTCGTTCAATGTTAAATAATAATTTGAAAGCTTTGTTTTGTGTTGATGTATACTCGTTTAAGTCTCTTTGGCGAACTAGACAAAGCATAGTTTAATAACTTTAATATTGTTCTGGAATGTTACATTGTAATAATAACATTGCATTTGACAATACAATACCTAAGCATATTAGGACAGTTAACATTAAATTTATTTAAAATAACGTTGAAAATTTGATGCTAAAAAAAAAATTACATAAATTGAAAGGATGTTGACCCACACATGTCTTTTATTTCAAATATCTTACAAAATGAACATATTTTTTTTTCAAACAGTCCATTAACTATGAATAATGTTTACATACAGTACAATTTATTATTTACTATTAACTGCCAATACTACAATATAACTAACGAAAAGCATAAAAATTAAGCTTTTATTATTTGTCAGCACCTGTTTGTATACTTTTTGATCAGTATATCATTTATACATAGTTTAAACATGTAGAAACACTATTTATTTTTAAAAGTTGTGATTGTGAAATAACAGTTGTGATATACTCGTTTATTTAATATCGTGAATTACTTTTACTTTAATTAGAATAATTATCTAAGAACTTTCGTCTTAAAAGTTGTATTTTTTAATAAAAAAATTAAGTGTTAAAATACCACTAAACACGAGTATACTCAAGTACTACAGCAAACTTTTCTTCTGATCACACATACCTGATACACAAAGAATTAAATATTTAATTTAAAAAAATAACTTGTTACGAAGCAACTATTTGCTTTTTATAGGTAATGGATATTCATAAAGAATAATATTTTATTAACGAAAAACTTCCAAGTAGATATAAAATCAGTCCAATACATTAACGACTATTTAAAAATATTGTACATCACATAAGAATGACGTTTATAAACGGAAACATTACATGTGCTTAATGCAAAAGTAAAGGAGTTTTTTTATGAGTCAACGACAATTTGCATTCGGGACTCCCAAACCGTTATCAGCGTCGTAAACAAAATGAGCGAGCAGATAAAAGTAATGTGACAGTTTATACGAGTAAGCGGACAAGCAGTACCCACCGATGCTTGTAACACTGTAATAAGTGATTTACATGCACAAATTCTTTGAGAAGCACTTCAATAAAACTGATTTTACGACAATCCATCCACTCTTAACATTAAATGGCGGCTATGTATACCAGACAAGACTTAACAGACAGAATATTATGAGTGTTTTGATCACGGTGACGTTCTCCAGGGCAAAGGAATTCAGCACTGAGTGCCAAATTACGAAATTACTCTACAATTTATGAGGTTTATTAGTGCTGCGGAGTTACCTGGAGGCTTGCAGACTTGGAGACTTGGGGAGGAGCTGACTGCCCAAGGTGACATCTCCAACGCTACGTCTAATCGAGATAGGCACTGCTAAATTGGTTTAAATTAACGAGACATTGCCTTATAATGCTGGAAGATAAGTTTCTCGGCCAATTATGGGGTAATCTTTGATACTAAGTATTTTTGATGAGCGAATTAATGGGTAAATATGTCTGACGGCATTATATATATAAATTTTATTATTTGCCATTTAGAAATTTGAATAGTACATATATCTATTTAAAATGTATTTTTTATTAAAAGTTTAGAAATATTAAAATATAATATAGGCGAAAGTTTATAATTTTACAAGTATACTTTTTAATACGTCTTTTTTAATTTTTATTATACTAAAAGCACTTTTGTGCTTGAAAACTTATTTTACGCAAAAAAAATAAAATTCATAGTTTTTTATTTCTGTTCATATTCTTTTATTTTATTGTAAACAAATTTTATTCATTTCATTTCAAATTTAATAATAGTAATAAAATATTCCATAATTTTTAGTTAGAGGTGACATGGTTCGTCTGCGTCGGGTGGCCACTGTTGAGTCAATTAGACAATAAAGTGTACACATTTATATAATGCTAGGTGTGAGTAGCCGAAATATATCGTCCTCTTACAAAAAACATGTGAAAAAAATGTTATTACTTTTTTATTTATATTTGATCTTATTTCAGTAACAATTATCGATTAAAGAATAGTTAGACAACTTTGGTACCAATAAGCTTTGATATCTTTCTAAGTTCATATATTAAACAAAATAAATTAGTACAATTTATATATAAAACTGTTAATAAATCAGATAACGTTAAATTTGTCGAAGTTAAACGTGTATTATATTGACTTGCAATGTTTACATACAATCTAGCCGCTTCGGTTTATTGTAATTAATCGCATATGTTAAACATAAATGTATAATATAACATTGCATTAACTATTCGCATGAAGTGAACATTTCGAGCGGGATTGGTTTATGTACACATTATATACAAAATAACTTTTAATTGTGGCATTTAGTTGATATGATTTCATCGTGGAAACCCAAACACATATTTCCCGTTATTATATTATTACTAGTATCCAGTTGCAAACTGCCCAAAATTTACACCGCGGTTAAAAATATTAACATTTATGAAAAATATAGTTGATATACATTATTAATTATTTTTATTGCAAATATTATTTCCCGATGTAATATATTAACTTTTGTATAAATGTAATATCTTTAATTTTTTTATTAGTATTATTGTGCATGTGGTATTTTGTGCAATTTTAATGGCACAAAATACTACAAGCACTGAGTATTCTGCTTCCTTATTAATATTTTGAGTCAAATGCCTTTTCATAGTCTACAAAGGCGAGGCAGAGTGGCTGATTATATTCTTCGGTTTTCTGAATGATTTGTCTTAGCGTGTGGATATGATCAATTGTACTAAAGCCTTTCCTAAACCCAGCTTGCTCTCGAGGTTGAAATTCATCAAATCGACCCGTCAGCCTGTTTGTTAAAATTCTGGAGAATACTTTATACACATGGGAAAGAAGGGAAATGGGTCGGTAGTTTTTGAGCAGTGATTTATCCCCTTTTTTGTGGAACAATATCACAATACTCGTACTCCATGTCGCCGGGGTTTCTCCATGTTCTATTACCTTGTTGAATAGTTTTTAAGCTCTTTCAACAGAGGGGTTCCTCCTACTTTCAGAAGCTCAGATGTAATTCCGTCTTCTCCAGGGGCTTTGTTGTTCTTAAGTTGTTTTAGGGCCGATTTAATTTCGAATATACTTATATCTGGGATGTCTTCAGACCAGTGCTTTGTGAGAGTAGCCCTCTTGTCGTCCGCAGATCTGTCATTAGGACCTGGCATCGTAGATGAATACAATAACCCGTAGAAATGTTCTATTTCCTTCAGTATATCATTAAGATTTGTTGTTATCTTCCCATCGTGTGTCTTTAATTTGGAAAGTTGGGCCTGTCCTATAGAGGTGTGTCTGCTAAATGCATTTGACCCTCGGCCTTGTGCAACAATCTCCATGATATACTCGGTGTTTGAACGACGAATGTCAAATCTCATGGATTTTTTCACTTTTTGTTCAGGGTATTGTAATCTTGGATGCTTCTGCTTTTACGACGTTCGTCCATAAGAGCTATCGTTTTGTCTGAGAATTTTGACCCTTTTTTCTTTTTGCACTGCTTTATGACTTTTTGGCAGTTTCTTTAATGCTATTAATGATTCTTTCGTTAAGTTTGTTGACGTTGTCGGTGTCATCACTATCTTCCAGTGCTGCGAATCGATTTTGTAGTTCAAGCTGAAAAGTTTCCTCAAGCTTGCTCTGAACATTTAACGGACGTATAACTCTTTGTTTTATTAGCTTTTTCCTTTCCAGTTTGATGTCTAGGTGCACAGTACTTCGAACGAGACGGTGGTCACTTCCGGTACTAAAGCATTGCATCGCTGAGACATCAGTGACTATATTCTTCTTATTAGCCATAATAAAATCAATTTCGTTCTTTATGTTACCATCCGGGCTTCTCCAGGTCCATTTGCGTTTTGGTTTTTTCTTGAAAAATGTGTTCATGCAAAACATTTTGTTAGCATGTAGAAAGTTTACCATCATCTGTCCTCTGTTATTTCGGAGTCCGGTTCCATATTGTCCTATAAATTTCTCGTTTCCACAGCACTCGAGACTTGGGCAGTGCTAGATTCACTACAACGCTGCAAAATAGACTATCGGTATATAGAGATAATAAAATCTCTTTACAAATCTGCAACAATGATGGTCCAGCTCCATGATAGCACTAACAATATTTCTATAAACAAAGGTGTTAGACAAGGAGATGTTATATCCCCAAAACTCTTCACAAACGCCCTAGAAGATATTTTTAAACTGCTATCCTGGACAAAATGTGGAATAAATATTAACGGAGAGTACATTTCTCACCTCCGATTTGCAGATGACATAGTGCTAATAGCCGAATCACCTAACAAGCTCCAAGACATGCTCTACGACCTCAATGAAGCGTCGAACAAAATTGGTCTGAAAATGAACATGGATAAAACAAAAGCCATGATTAATAGTCATATTTCACAGACCTTTGATCCTATTTCCATTGGAGGAACAGAAATAGAGGTTGTAAACGACTATACCTATCTGGGACAAGTAATACAACTAGGGCGAAATAACTTCTCAAAAGAAATCGACAGGCGCATACAACTGGGATGGGCAGCATTTGGAAAACTAAAGTACATTTTTAAAGCGAAAATTCCGCAATGCCTTAAAACTAAGGCGTTTAACCAATGCGTCCTCCCTGTATTAACTTATGGCGCAGAGACGTGGAATCTGACAGCAAGTCTTACCAATAAAATAAAAAGTCACCCAGCGTGCTATGGAGAGATCTATGCTCGGAGTGTCGCTAAAAGATAGAATCCGAAACGAGGAAATACGCAGAAGAACTCAAGTAGTGGATGCTACCCAACGAATAGGCACACTCAAGTGGCAATGGGCAGGTCATATCTGTCGAAGAGACGACGGTCGATGGGGAAGAAAAGTATTGGAATGGCGCCCAAGAACTGGCAAACGAAGCATTGGCCGACCCCCTACAAGATGGACTGACGATATAAGAAGAATAGCGGGAGTGACCTGGATGCGGAAGGCGGAGGATCGAAGAGGATGGAGACTCATGCGGGAGGCCTACGTTCAACAGTGGACGGACACAGGCTGATGATGATTAATATTTTAACATTATTTATTGAGCCTTTTATTAGGGGATGTAACCAGTTACGATATTCATCGCCACAAATAAAAATTAACTGTCATAAAACAAACATACAAATTTTGAGCAAACATCGTCCATATGATGTTTCTCTCATCAATATCGGAGAAACAAAACGGCACACGCTGGGATCCGAAATGCGAAATTTTGGAAACCATCATTATCTTATTTCTTACACAGTGCTGGTCTATTGCTAATTACTCTCGTTGTTAACTGTTTTCAAAAGATGTAAGCACATTTTTAACAAGAATTTATATGTTTTTTGATTATTGTTTTTTAAAAAGTATGAAATGATGCTTACCTTTTGGTGGATTAACGCTGACGGCACTCCTGTACAAGCTTTCTTCATCACGCCAGTCTCTGTTTCTCACCAGAGTTCTGGCGCTGAGTGCTATGAGCAGGGCGCCCAAGGCGGCCGCCCTTGCACGACCACCCAAGCTAGCGCCCACCTTAGCCCCGCCCAAGCCCACCAGCAGACTAAACCCCACACTAGGAAGGTACAACACTCTCTCAGCGACCACGAAACCGACGTAAAAGAACAAATTCGTCGCCGGCAAGAAGGGCAATGTCAAAAACGACGCCGCCAGAAGAACAACAGAATGCGAGCTCTTCTTTGTATGAATCTTAGGCTTATCATACAGTTGTCTATTACAAGTCACGCTAGCTAATGAAACATAAGGCTGACACGCACAAGTAGAGTGCTGAGTCATTGAATTGTTGTTATTCATAACACGGCAAGAGTTCGTATGGTGCTCGGTCAATAGATGTCTACAGCAGGGACACGGACATAGAGTCTTCCCGTTCATCCTAGTATTTATTAGAACTTTACCACTCTTTATGACACTAGTATAACCGCACACGTTGCTGAATTGATATATTAATCCGTTTCTATTGACTTTCAAGCATCTGCTTCCGTTGGCGCCGTTCTTGGGGTAGCCGTAACTATGATGAATCTTATTGTCTTTTCTATAGTTGTTAATCTGCTTTGTTTTGTTTTCCCCTTGATGGTACACTGCTGAGGCGCTCTTCCAAAGCGTCCTTGTTATCAACAAGTAGAATATTATTGATAGGAAATTTCTCGGATCTAAAATGCTTGTGATTCTTGGTACGGCGTCCATGGACCAGTCGAAGCTTAAAGTTGATGGGCAGACGAGCAGAAGAAAGTTGAATACTGGAAGATAGTGAAAGGTGAGGAATCTTGTGATGATGGATGGCTCGCGTGCCGTGGGGTTGTCAGCTCTGGCGAACTTCGGTGTGGCACTGAGTGGCACGCGGGCCACCAGAAGTGCGATGAGAGCAGCCAGCAACATTCCCAGGCTAACAAGTCGTCTCTGTAACAAAGAAAAACAAATCATCACTATTATTTCATAAAACGATTTATTACATTTTAAGCCTATGAAGTAATACTTTTGTTTAATCTACTGATATTAAGAGGAATTTTAATCAGAGAAATGCTATAAAACCGCAATTACAAATGATGGAGAATAAAAAATGATGACACTCGTGTGGAATTGATAACAATTTACATTTATGATTTTAGGTTAAAATGATTTTAAATATATAGAATCCCGTTTCTTGGCTGCCGAATTTGTTGTTAACATATTTTTCAATAATGCAATAACACTAATAAATAGATAATAATATAAATATATTATTTCAATTAAATTTAAAATATTCACTAGGAAGATTACTAGTACTAATAAAGTTCAGTCACTCATAATTATTTTATTTATAAAGATTCGAGTATTATTATTATAAAATATATAAAATTATTTGTGTGACTTAATATAAAGTATTTTAAAATAAATAAAGGTTATTAAGGCCTGGACAAGATATTTTGTGGCTGGGTGAATGAATACGACTTCGAAAGATGACTGTACTTTTGACTTTTGCATGAGTCAATACAGAATCATCAGTATTTCGCCATACAAATATATAAAATGATAAATCTTGCTGTACACACAAACATGAATAATTGATAAAGTTTCCTGCAGCAATTTTATTAAAATATCATCTTCAGTAAGAAAAGGCTTAAGGGAATGATTTTTCAAGTACTGAAAATTTGTAACGCCATTCAATTTCACGAATTACAAAAACAGTTCAAAATTTAAGCAGCGATAAGCGTGACGCTTACTTTCTCCTTACATTTATTTGATTTCAGAACACGAGGGGTGATCAAAAAGGGACAATTTAAAAAAGATTAGCTTTTGGAACAGGCATTATTTAATTTAATCAAATATTTCTTATTTAACCTTAGTTTACCATAAGCACATACTATTAATCCTTTTCTGTGAGTGAAATAAAAAAACGAATACTATTTTCCATAATATCCATAAACAAGAAGTCAGTTCACAGACATATATCGTAAAGTATATAACCAGCAATGTATTTCTTTCGACGAAACTGTTTTAACCGTCTTATTTTTAAAATATATGTTAATATTCTAATATCTGATAGAAAATCAAAATACAAATTTAAATGTTAAGTACATTTTTATTTTATATCACGCTTGTTAATTGTTTTCATAATTTTAAGGTAAAAGTACTCATTTTTCGTGAATCCAGTTTGGATTCTATATATATTTCCACAGGGATAGCATATTGAAAGAAATGCGAAACTCACGAAAAAACCCATTAATCGGTTAATACAAAATCGACCATATTTTAAGTAAAAGAAAACTTTTATTTTGTGTTAATATAATTTTAATTTGTAATGCTATTTGTGATTATCATGTTCATCAAAACATAATAGCTATTATTTTTAAATTATTGTGAAAAATAGTTCTCAAAGTAAATACTACAAAAAAATAATAACAATATACATGACTTTTAGAACTATTCAATTGTCCCTGTTAAGGTACGTACTTCCAGGTGCGCTGTAAATTGTTTCGCACTGCCGTTTTGTTAATGTAAAATTTACCTTTCTTACATTTAAATGTTCGTTCTTTAATGGACTTTCTGATAAAGTTATAAAAGGATATCAGATTTTTAAAGTACATGGAGTAACAAGCTCTCTTTGAGACTAAGCTCCGTTTCGTATTACTTATCGCTAAGCTGTTCGTAAATAATTCAGCACGAATACGTTTCAATTCCGCGGACAAAAATATCATCTTAACTCAATTTTTCTTTGTTCTGTCAATGCTTTTGAAACGAGTCGGTTTTAAATAAGGGATTCACCTCAAAATGCTTAGACCCAAATCATCAGTCTACGTTATTACTTATCTGCACTCCGCTTTTAGTTACAAATTTAATTTATTCCGATTATTTAAACCTCGCTGCCAAGCGCTATTCGGATAGTTGTAACAATTATAAAATAAATAATAATGCTAATCATTTGAATAGGTTTTTTTTTTATTATTTTATTTTCACCTTTCCTCACAAAAGGAAATTTTATTTGCATTTTTATAACTTAGCTCTTATGGAATTCATATTGGTATAGATCACGGGTCATCAACCTGGTCTGTACCGCCCACTAGTGGGCGATACGGGCTTCCGTAGAGGGTGATTTTTGTAAATTTTAAAATCACCTACATTCCTTTTATATACCTATATGTACCTATATACTGAATTGAAATATAGCGAGGTTGGTGGGCGGTAGGGAAACATTACCATGAAAAAAGGCATAAAAAGGTTGATGACCCCTGGTATAGATCATCAATCACTTATAGACATAAAAGTATTGTTCTTTTTTTCTAAAAATTCACAAAAAAAAAATCTTTAACGATTTAAATAGAAAAAGAAATTTTATTTTCGAAGTTACCCGGTAGGTACACAATAAATATATTGTTGAAATAAATAAATCATACTTTAAAAAAAAATGGAGAAGTTTTAATTTTATATGCACAGATTATAAAAACGCCATCTATAAATAATGCGTATGGATAATAAAATACGTGTTAACTTCTCGAATCAGTGAGCGGAGCAAGTGATGAGTACAAAATAAATATGAATTTGTAAAATTTATTTGTTCAAATCCCAGATTCTGCTGAATATTTTTCTCAAATGTTTTGATGATAGAAATGTCATATCTTATAATTTTTTCTTTGTATGTACGTTCGAATTCTTGAATTTATATTAATTTAAAATATTTTTCTTCCATATTTAAAAAGCGTTTGTTTCTCTCTTATATTAATTTAAATTAATATAGTTTATATAAAATCTGTGTTCTTTAATTATGTTCATGAATTTAATTTTCTTATACGAATAAATAAATTTGGGTACTCTGAAAAAATTAATCAATATTTAAATAGTAAATACAACGTGTTTAATTGCAGTGTCTGCATATCGATGTTTTGCTTTGAACGTAGAATTTCATCTCTTTTTTTGAAATATCATTGACCTTTAAATTTTATTTCTGAATTAATGTGTCATCGTACTGGTTTAGACGGTTTCGATAATACCTCTCTTTTTTTAGTGAATAAATGAAAAATTCCCTTTACTTCAAAGAAGTTCTTCATCTTTCGCTGCCGAAGAAAATTCTGAATTTCAAATACGTATTTTTGTATTATTGTTCTTTATAATATTTTACTCACATATTTTTACAATTCTCCATTTAAATATATTTTAATATATATATATATATATATATATATATATATATATATATATATATATATATATATATATATATATATATATATATATATATATATATATATATATATGAAATTACATATTTATATAAAAAATTTTTTTTGCTTTGTCACATTATTTAATTTTAAGGTTCATTCATTATATTGTTAGGTTCTAATACCTTCTTGATACAAATATTGGTTGTTATAAGCTTGGAAATAATTATAAATTTTAGTATTTCATGGTTGATTTGATTATATTATACGCTTTTCAATTATTTTAATATCATTTCAAATAATTTATTACAAAAGTATAAGACAAACATAATCAGATATTTTTTAAACCACGACAGACTCAATGTGGGGCAACTACTTTTGGATTCTGTTTGTGTACTTTTGTTGAGTTTTTTTTTTCGAAGAAAAGACTGATTATATGTGATTGCATTTTAAATGTTTTCTCTGTTTATTATGAACAACATAATCAAATATATCGATAACTTTTTCTCGGATATTATCATAGTTATAATCTGATATACAAGATGTTCTGAAATTTGGGTGTACGGTTGTAGGATCGTTATATGGGTCGAAAAATTAACCTAGAAGCAATAGTAAAAGATAAGTTACAATGTTCAGTAATGTAGTTATTAATTGAAACATTAAAAGTAGATCTCCCCTTAAACCCGTTTAAAATATGTTACCAAATGTACTTATTAATAAAATTAATCTTAAAACTCTTTATTTTACTAAATATATCGTCATTCAAGACAACTTTAAATTGCTAACCAAATTCAGTAGTATTGGTACACGCAGCATTTATAGATCTCATTAGAGTCAAAACTCCTATAATGCACCCTTTCTTATTTGTTACGGAATATTTTCATACAGAATTTGCGGCAATTTTATATATAATGGCGACTTCTTTGTTGTTATTTTGATTTAAACTTTTTTTAGGAGTAAGTAACCCAGACTTTTACCAGGGATTATCGGAAAGTTTATTTGATCTTATGTAAACGTTATAGGATGGATAACTGTATTTAAAAAAATATTGACGTGACATTACAGCGATATTAAAACATTGATTGAAAAGGTGAAACAATACTTTAAAATAATTACGAACAGAACCGACGTCACTGCATAACAAATTGAAATAATGAAATGTACCAAAAATGTATTATTAAATTATATATACATTAAATTTAATTCAACATATAGTATATTAAATCTTTAATCATATAATGTTAGTTCTATATCAAAATCATGTAAATGTATAAATATGTAATACTCTGTATAATTATATAAAACTGTAAGATAACATAGATGAATCCCACGCCACACACAAGATCTTATCTTTAAGTGATGTGGTAAGCGAATGTAAAAAAAAAAGAAAAAAAAAATGATTGGAATGTAAATTACTATGTAAAAAATGTATCTTTTTATATTTGATTAAATAAAAAAATACTGTAGGTACAGGTATATGATCCAAATAAGGAACAGATATACTTTAATGGCTTTAACAAAAATACAATTAATTTTTTTTAAACTTTTTTGCGTATCTTATAAATTATTAAGTATATGTAATTACTTTTTTATTATGTAATCACGCAATGAAAATATTCCGATTACAATAAAAAGTAAGCTTTTTGTAGAAACACCGAAAAACATGATAATTAGCGTAAATATTCGCATTAACAGCAGGCTATTGTCAGTTCTGTTAACTGGGTTGAGTTCAGCGATATCACTAGGTCCGAGTGTTTTCCGTTACGTTTTTCGCTCCGGAAAAGTCCACAAAAGAAGGTCCAACGAGGCCAGAGATAGCATCGCGGCTCCACACGAGAAAACCCGTCACGTCCTAAGGCGAGTAACTTTAAAAAGGTCCAATTATCGGCCAGAGCCGCGGAATTAAACACATAAAATGTCGTTAATTGCTCGAAAAACTCCTAATTACTGCTGATGACTGGGGGACTATTACTTTTGGGGAGCGAGACGGTGCGATATAAACCGGTAAGCTTTAAAGCTCCCGGGCGAGGGAGACAGAGCACGTACGCAAGCACGCCTTAATTGCTATTCCCGTCACATATCTTTCTTATTGCCTTGAATACGTCATCAGTGCTTGGAGGTGTTGGTGGGTTTTTTATCAATGTGTGTAAATGGAATTTGTTGCGCATGTATTAGACCACGATTTTATCGATGGGTGTGAAACACAATATTCCGGAACGCTAAAAATATTTGTAATTACATAAGTTTTTTTCTGTCACATTTTATTGTGTATTGGAAATACGAATATATAATTAAATATTTAATTGATAATGTATTTTATATTTGTAAATTTTAATAAATTATTTGTTTTATAAAATAACATAGATATTGCAGATTTATTGAAGTTACATAATTTATTTTAAATTTTATTGTTCGAAAACGTATATTTAGGAATGAATAATAAAAAAATAAAAATGTATTGACCTTTCACATTTCATACTTACAAAATTTAGAGCTTAACCTCCTGCGAAAAATAAACTTTAAAGGTCCATTGCCCTGCAAACTATAGAAGCTTAGATTAATGTACAAAAATCTAAACACATTCTTATGTTTGAATAAATTCATAAAAAGTACGGTCAACATTCTTTGAATTCAGCCAACATTATCCTACAGTGTTTCTACAATACTTGGGATGTTTTATTTTTTATACGAAAGTCTCGTAGAAAAATAGTTTATTTTTAAGATTCATTCCTTCCACTTCGTGGTACTTTTGCAAAATTCTAAGATTCTTAAATTCTTTACTTTTACGTTCCAGATAGGTGTATCCGTGCTCGTAGCCATCCATTGTTTTTTCATTCAATTTTGATAGTTCTTCTAAGTTGGTAACCAAAAAATCATTAAAATTTTCTTAAATAATTTTGTCGATGGTATTGATTTTCTGGACCTTTGAAATTATTATTTTTCATTGCATAATAATATTTTTTTTCGAATTTCTTTGTATTTCTTTAATATTTTTAAAAAGTTTTTTAAAGTATTTTGATCACTCTTTTAATATTTTTTTTTCTAATAATTGATTAAAATAGACATGTTTTATTTATTTATATGAACTTTAAGAAGATTCAGATAAAAAAAACGGACACATATTCTAGGAGATAATTCTGATTCAAAATTAATATTTAACAACCAGCAACTGCACCATATTTTTTATTTCACTTGATAATAATATTTTTTTATGATTATCAACAACCAACAATCAGTTTTATAGTAAAACACTATTTTTTTATTCAATCGAATATTATTTTAAAACGTATAAATTTTATGTCATTTATTTTTTTATAACGAAATTATTTATTTTTATAAAAAAAAAATATACAATATTGTAAAAAAAAATCCTATATTATTATTGTTTTCTTGCTCTAATGGCTAATTAAGAAGAACAGTATTCCGTCGACAAAAAATATGCCGCTCCGTTGGCAACACCCTAATTGCGTTCCGTGTACGATGCATCGCATCTGCGGCGACCGCTGTGTGCGTAAAAAGCCGGGTCGCAGTCGCATCCGGTCGGCACATGAGGGAAATGCGAAATGCACATAATGACCGCCAAGCTTGTGCAGAGACCGGCATGCAAAGCTCTGGTTTGATGAGAGCTTTCACCGGATCAAAAATAATGCCGCGCGTCGAGTGCTGGAGCGAGATTAAAGCTCACGAAGAAAAGTCTTCAGTATACACCTAAATCTCTGAAGGATACTTCGAGTATTAATTCTCAATAAAGCATTAATAGCATGCAAAATATAAATTTCAGTAAATAGTCTGTAAAATTTGTACATTGTTCATAAATATTTAAATCTCATTCGTTTCATTCTCTTCCCATATGAATTCAATATCTTTAGCATATACTGACTATTAATCACACTAAGTTATGTTTTTTGTCGCTTTAAGTTCTTTTTTCTAAGACATTTTCGCACTTTTTTCGTCTATGGTTTAATGTAACATCCAGAGACTTGTGAAACCAGTATTTAAGGCATTTTTTGGTGTATTGTTCGTCATTTTTTATTAAGATATTTGATAATTAACTCGACGCTTAAAATTTCTTAATCATTTGTTCCTTAAAAGTTTCTCAATCTTTAACACATAAAATATCTACTATTAATTAAATATACATATACTATACATAAAATTCCTTTTTCAACGCGTCAATCCAAGCACAAAAATAACGGCAGAAACGGGATGCGAACCGCGGACCTTGGAAACCAAATATGCCCAGGTATTCATACCGCATGTTGAGTTCAAATTATCAAGGCCACAAAACAAAGTAAGTAGCAATTGTAAAGATAATGGCCACCTGACGTATCTGAAATAGTAAGGAACAAAACATGAAATGTAGTGTGCTGAGTTCCGAAATGCAGAGTTGATTATATTTAAGAATAATTACAGCTATTATAACATCATAATGGTTCCTGTGTCGATTGTGTGCTCCAGCTAAAGAGAAGATTTGTTTAAGATAGTGGAACAAATTCATCAGAAACACTTACAAAAATATTAATATCTTTAACCTTATTTTTGATGACCTTATTAAAATTGAAAATGATATTTTATTCCTGATAAGTTGTCTCACTCAAACAAATTTAATAAATTTCAAATATCATCTTAAATGACATTTTACTCATCAATAAAAGAGGAAAAGTAACGGCAGTCTCTTCGATTCAACCGCAAACTATGATCCTTATTTTATATATATATTTTATACACAGCGTGAATCTCCATGATCATTGTTTTTTCCTACTGATTTGAGAATTTTAAAAAGTATTTTTATTATTAATATACGTATAATTATAGTTGGCGCTTTGTTGTGAATTGCATGTAAATATTTTGTATTATAAAGATTGGAACAATTTTAACTTATTCTTCGGGTCTCGTCTAAACCATATACAAAATTGAAATATATTTTTACTTATCTTAAACAGAAATTACATAGCCAGCCATTTATTTTCACTTACTATTTAAGTTTAAGATAATCAAATATATTTAATAAATAAAAATGTGATATTTTTATCGTTTTCATTAACCTACTATAATGACGATGTCAGTCTCTAAACAAATAAATAGGGTCATCTACGTGAATGTATATATTACTATTCCCGGGAGAACTTGCCGGAGATCAACAAGAATAAGCTTCTAAGTAAGAGTAATGAATTAGCGAGTCAAACAAATGACAATGGAAAGTGAAGGTTAAGCAATACAGGCACTGGAGCCAACAACAATTAAATCCGAATTGAGAATTCCTTAATTAGAACAAGACAAACTTATATCAATATAAGGGCAAAGTAGTAGGAAAAGCAATGAAATGTCACCATAATAACATTGTAATTGAAGATTGGGGAGTTTTTTTGAGAAAAAATACATCATTTCATCGTTTTTAACGTATCTATTAGCATTTATTTTAAATAATTTATTTGACTATAAAAATAAATGGTTTTGTATCCGATTAAAAAAAATTCAAACATATAATTTTACATGTTTTGTGTACAAACTGTTCATGTATCATAAATGTATGTATGATTAATTGGCTCTTAAATCAAATCATATGGCCACCATAGCAAGCAAATACTGTTCGCTGCCAGATTTACTACACAATCCTTAAACGATATCGTATTTTGAAATCTGGAAAGACACTTTTATTTTCAATTTGAAATACAAACTTAAATCTCACGGAAAAATGAACTTGTATTATTATACTACAGTTGATTCTATTCTGGAAAATATGATCATTTTATTCCATAAATGTCTTCACAAATAGGTATATATTTATAGATTATTTTTTCTTTTCAAAAATTAACATCAAAATTATTCGTGTATTTTGTATTATTATAGAGAAAACATTCTTGTTTATTTTACAAATTAACTTTATTTTTAAGCATAAAATTAACGAAAATTGTGTTTATTTTTCATTGTGTTTATTATTTAAATCTTCCCAAAATATTTTGCCTGAATCCTACGCTAAATTTATGTTCAAAGTTGTAATTTTTAAAGAAGCGACGTTACTCGGAGAGAACAAAAAACTTAAAGAAGACATTCCGTTCTCCCTCTCTCGTTTTCGTTCGGATTAATACTCGCGCTGCTTTCTTTTTTGTTTTGCGGATTGCCAAATAAATTTCCCAATCTAATCTCGGAAATGGCAAAAACAAATCGCGGGCATAACATAACGTAATGACGCACAGAGACTTTGGTTTTCTTGTATGTTGTACGGCGAGGAGCGTTCTGCTCTCTACCGATATTGTCGCATGCCCCTACAAAGCCAGGCTGAACGTCGAAATTTCATTTCCCTCAGAAAGTAATACGTTGAATGTGGGGCGCACGTAGAGACGGATAAGTAAGGTTGAATGGGGCGTGAAACGAAGCGCGTCTCAGAAGCCAGAGAAACTGAAGAATATCGTAGCAGAGTAGAACTGTAGCAGCGTAGCACCGTAGAGAAGTAGACGAAGTGTAGATACGGTCGAAAGCTGCAACCATGCCACGATGCAATGTGCAAATTCAATTTGTCTCCGATTTTTGACCCAGTGAGGTACAAAATTAGTTTAAATGTCATGTTTTGACCGTAGACTTTGAAGTCACCTATGCAGGTATTGTATATTTTCATGTATATTTTTCAAATTTATTGTTATATTTTTAAACAAGCCATTTCTCAAAATAAAAGCAAATTCACCTTATAAAACAAACATATAAAATATCAAGAAATGAAATGTTGACGCTTAAAATTATATTAATTTAATCATATATTATAATTGAATCATATATAATACCTTTTTTAGTTTGTATTTGACATAAAAATAGCATACAGATTATCAATTGATAAGTTTTGGTAAAACTGCATAATTTTCATATAATTTGATATTAATTTTAATTAAAAATATTATATATAGTGACCTGGATGCGGAAGGCGGAGGATTGAAGAGGATGGAGACTCATGCGGGAGGCCTACGTTCAACAGTGGATGGACACAGGCTGATGATGATGATATATATAATATAATCGTGTCGGAAACAACAGGGTCAGATCCTGTCTGCCCAGAAGTGGGCGACGTCGATGGCGTTACTTCTGGCCATCATCAGGTCTTCCTGGGTGCAGCTATTCGGGCACAGCGCACACTCCAGAAGGTGTGACAGTGTCTGCTCCACGCCGCAGTGATGGATGATGATGAAATATTTTTATGTGAATACATGTTACGGACCCCTAGAGTTAATATACAATAACCAATACAGCATACTATAAGAAATTCTCGTTGATCACCGCATATAAAACATTACACCCAGACCAAAACTCGGATGCATTATAATTATAAAAGCTAATGGCATGTTAATGGTTGAATTGAGCCACCCTTCAAGATGAAATGGTATTTACTTTGGGATCATGAAGATTATAATCCGTTCTGCCTAAAGCCAGTCAGCAAACTACCGAAGAATATATCTCATGTACTGAAGCGACCATCTTTTTAAATTCCGGGCTCTTGTCTTGAATGTTTTTTGAAACCGTTTATGTTTCTATATTTTCATATATTCGTATATGTTGAGCTCAAGAAGGTTGCGGAAGACTGAGAGGAATGGAGATGGAAATGGAGATGCAAGATTTTGTTGCTGCAAACGAATCCACCGGTTTGATACTACGAAGAAGATATGTTTCTAGCTAAACCTCTAGTGCAGAATTGTATTGGAGCAAGACAAACACAATTTAAATAAACATAAATGAGTAGCAGCATAACGTGATGACCTTGTGTTTCTGTTGGGTAACAGGTATGATAAGAAAATAAAAACAGCGTTTTCCACATTTATATTAACGTTAAAAAGTAAAAGTTTGATTATCTTCATGCTACATTACATTAAAAAAGCAGATTTTTAAATGAAAAATCTTCCCTCTTTTGAGTTTTAAAATATTGATAAAGATAAAACACATTATAAGGTAAATTTTTTGGATCAGAACAAGCTCCAGAAAAAACACATTTTAATATTAGTCATGACTTTGCGTTCCTCAGTTGAAGTGTATAATAAATTCAGAAACCTTATTGATTTTCTTTACCCTAGGCCAAGCGCTCAGGATTTCATTCTAAAGGTAAAGTTTGCACAGTGGAGTGCATGTCTAGCATTCCGACAAAAGAGTTCTTGGGCAAACACTTCACATTCAATTTGGTTCAAGGACAGACGGTTCAATGGATGACACATTGCGGTTTCCCAGACTCTTCGGACATGCGATATCATACATTGGCCAATAGACTACCCGAATCATTTAAGCTGTGTACCTTGCCGAAGATTGAAAATTATGTTTGAACATGTGACACACTTAAAACATTAAATATATATGATATTAAGTACACTCTGAGATTAAGGTAGACGCTTAGTTACATTAAATTTTTCAAATGCCTTCTTCAATTATTGACCATATAATTATATTAGTTTTTTCATGCATCTATAAGGCATTACATGGTTATAAAGCAGACTTGGAAACACATATTATTTTTATTAATTACATACATAAATGAACTGATATATTATGATGGAAAAACACCATTTGTTTATTCTTTAACGCTGCTTTCCATTTAAAGAATGACTGAGCATTGTATGTGAAATGTAGATTCACCAACATCATTTTAATACACACCGGCATTTGTGAATCTTTTAGTTTTAAGAGGACTCGCTTTGCATTCGAATAGCTTACGGAGTAACATTCGTATACTTTTCAATAATGATTAATATGAATCCATTTACAGCATCTTAGATTTATTTTTACATTTTTAAGGAAAGCGATCAAATTTTCATCTTTCTGTCAGCGAATAGAGGAAAATGAATCTTGGTTCATTAGACGCCACAGGAAGCTATTAACAACACACGTCTTTTCTTCAAGTCTTCTGGCTTAATCTAATAAAAAAATATAGTTAACCTTTGCGGCTAAAGCTTCTGATGACCATATGACACAGCTGAAGAGGGTATAAATATTGATGATGATTATAATGATGTCATCTAGCCAAATCATGAATATTCATTAAATAATTCATTCCAAACCATAAATATTATTCAACTAAGATGCAATGCATACATCATTTATAAAATGATTAAAATAAAAAACCTCCTAATCAAAACTTACTATCTACAAAATGTGTTTTTTTCATTACTAAATATTTGTTTGCTAACATAGTTTTTTTTTTCAATAAACCCCATACCTTAACTCCACCCAACTCTTATCTTTTATCTAGTGAAACTCATTCTTTATAAGTAAATATTCATTTACACATCAGTAGGTTTGTGCAGGTTAAAACTTATGAAGTTTTCATGAATCGCAAGACTGAAGTCTTCCATCAAGTAAAACAGTGCTCGATGGGATTCACGTTACAACAAGATATGATTTTTTTTATATAGTTAATATTAAAATGAATCTCAAAGTGTATGTGTAAAATATAAACAACATATATAAAGTACACTCATATTTATGTACTTAGAAGAGAGAAGAAAATAAATAATTTTCAGTTGCTGACTCAGTCAGTCACAATGCTAATGAAGTGAGTTGATGGGGTGAGTACTGTTAACAAGTGGCAAGTATTCGCTAGCGCCAGTATCGCAGATATATCGCAATATAAATTGTTCCCCGGGTGCGTGATGTGGTTGCTAAGGTTCCACGGCACGCTTTACTATTTTATGTTTTAAAACACACAATGTACTCGTATATGTACAATTTACTTGAACTAAACATGTATAATACATATATATAATTGTGTCGGAAACAACATGTATAATACTGCGCATGAACATTGAACAGTGATCGATTGATAAATCAATTTGTCAAAAGCTGACAAAGCAAAAGACGAAACAACAATAATATATATGTTTTTAGAATTTTTAATAACAATATGTCTGAACATTTTCATATATTGTTTGGAATTGTTGTTTATTGTCAAATAAAAATACAATTTTCATGCCATAAATACCCTATCTGTGAATGTTCAATTACGTGTCAGTACGTTTTTGCACATTGGAACTGAATTTTCTTTTATAGATAGTCAAACTGCAGTCTTCCATCAAGTGAAACAGTCCTAAATGTGATCAAAATTAAAACAAGGTAATAAATTCTTCTTTATTTTATATTAAAATGTATCTCAAAGTGAATGCTAATAATTTAAATAACATAATTTTAAACTAAATAAATAAATAATATATAAATATTTTTGTTTTTACTAAAACAAATTAATATTCATGCTACATAATTTATTTTAGTTGTTATTAACATTTCAAAAATGTTTATCATAAAAATACAGCAATCAACAACACATTACAATATTTAAAAAAATAATCAACACATTGCTTTGAAGTAAAAATTATTTTTATTATTGCGTAGCGCAGGTTATATAAAACGATAATATTATTTTCATTTAATTTCAATCTCTTATTATGATATATAATTTTCTCCACGTCATAGATTCAAAATACATTACTTTTCATATTGCAATATTACAAAGTATTCCAGCAAATAAATTTTCGCAACAGTACACAATTTACACGGATAATTTGAAGCGCAGTGAACCGCGACGAAAAAGTTTCGTGGCCTGTGTAGAATCGATTTTTATTTAAAAAAACGTCCCATAAATCAGTGCTTCTCAAACATTATTGTATATCAGAAAGTTAATTTTATCTTTGTGTTACTTCACCTTCTACAATTCAAATCGTTGTAATCATTTTAGGAAGATAAATTAACGAATTATGATATTTTTTCAAAATTAGTGTTCGTGATATTTCTAGGTTTGAATCATTTGGGATTAGCAATGAATTGAATCTTTACGGGTGTATTTTTTCAGCTTCTTAAAAAAAATTTGCTATGTAAACATATTTAATTTGTTACTATTTTATACAACTAGTTTTTTTATTTGCTCGTAAGGAAATGTATATTACACAAGTGAAGGAAACTGTAATTTCAATAAATGTTTGTTATTAGGATATCATAATTAAGTTCAATAAATTTTTCTTACTGGGATATCATAATTAAGTTTTGATTAAAACAGTTTCCACCGATGTTAAATGAAAACTTAGCTCGAGAAAAATTAAATGAAAATTATTTGAATAATAACCATTACAAAGAACCATTAAGAGAATATTTTTAATGCCCATTACGAATTTCACAGCATATCTTCTTCGCAGGAAACCTATTCCATGTTTATTTTAATACTCTAATTCAAATTTAAATTCTGACTCATCAGAAAAAAATATCTCTCGGTTTAATTAGTTAAAACAAAGCTCGAATACTTGAAGTGTGATTTAATTAATGACGAGCGAAAGTTCTCTTGTATTTCTCGGTTAAATGCCTGAAGAAATAATTATTTTCGATCACGGAAGCTTTTCATGTAGACCGAAGAACTTGGCGATGCTAAATTAATTACTCAATTTTTTATTGCGAGCCTCTCCTTAGTTTAGTTTACCCTGGGTTATTATTAGAATAATTAAGCCAGGTTCCTTGATTAGTGAACCAAACATCATCAATTTGTGTATTCTCATCATCGACAGTAAATTATTAGTCTAGTTGCTTATTTGAAGGGCCATTGGACCGTTAAGTAAATCAGTCAGTTATATTAAATATCGGTGAAAGAGCATATATTAAATATTATTTTATCATTCGTTAAATATGACCAAGGTTAAATTTCCTTTATTTAATTTAAGAAAACGACATAACCTTGTTTAGTTGTACTCGTTTATATATAGTTTATAAATTTTGTATTTACTTCTCATTTAATTCTCTTTTTTATTTGTTGCTAATTAAATCCCAATTTTACACTATTATTGAACAAAACAAAAGAATGGTCGATTTTCATTACATGAATATTAAATTTAAAGTATTATTTACCTTGTTTCCAATGTGAATTGAAAACGTAGTTGTAAAGAGAAGATTTTGAACTATTATGAAATTATTGAAAACAAAAATGTTCTTATTGGAACATTCATTGAAACCATTTATTACTTCTGCTTTTGTTTTTCTCAAAAAAAAAAATCGTTTTTTCAGACATGCAAACATTAGTTACTAGAGACTATAAGCAGTTCATTTGTGGTAGATATTTCATTCATTCATTCATCATCAACTTGTATCTATCCACTGTTGAACGTAAGCCTCCCGCATGAGTCTACATACTCTTTGACCCTCGGCATTCCACATCCAGGTCACTCCCGATATACTTCTTATGTCGTCAGTCCATCATGCAGGGGGTCGGCCAATGCTTCAAGTTCTTGGGAACCATTCTAATACTTTCCTTCCCGATTGACCGTCATCTCGTCGACAGATATGACCTGCCCGTTACCGATTGAGTGTGCCTATTCGTTGGGTAGCATCCACTAGTTCTTCTGCTTGTTTCCTCGTTTCGGATTCTATCTTTTAGCAACACTCTGAGCATGAATCTCTCTATAGCACGCCGGTTGACCTTTATTTTATAGGTAAGACTTTGTTTAATTTCACGTTTCTGCGCCATAAGGGAGAATGCATTGGTTAAACGCCTTACTTTTAAGACATTTATTGAACGCTTAAGTTCTATGCTTAAACTATTTGCTTTTGTTAATTTTTTAGGTAGCCTACATTTGGTAATAATTGATAAACACATTCATTTGAAATGCAAATATGAATGAGGAGATAATTGCGATCGTAAACAATCATCGAGCTGCACTCTAATCGCTGCCGTTTTATATTCTCCAATCACGATTTTTATTTAATTAAAAATGAGCTTATTTCCATAAATATCACGTGTGTCCAATTGCGCTTATTATGGTGTTACCACGCGTCACGATCCCATGCATTTTGTGCATTATACCGCCTATGGTTCTCAACTCGCGGCCGATTTCTGATTAAAGCTAAGCCCTAGCAGGCGACCTATGAAGCCTGAAGGGATTGAGTCAGTCACGCTACATTTCTCGGAGCAATCTAGAATGTCACTGCCTGTGCACTCGCAGCAGACAGCATGTTGTGCAACATTTAGCGTCGAACCTGACGATGGTAAGCGAGTACTTTGTTGATCAGTTAAGAATAACCAATGCTCAATGACTAAAGAAAATGTATATACATTTTAAGATTATCTGAAATAAATCAATTAAAAAAAACCCATGCAATTGTATTGACTTCAGATGAGATGTGTATAGGCAAAGTAATTCATTTTGCAGTCAAGGCTCTAATAACGTACGCTATTTTATTATTAACAGAGATTTTTTAGTATTTGCGGCTAGTTTTTTATATAATAGGTCTATAAGCGTTGTTATAATGGGTTGATCCGCATCTTTGGGCTGAACTTTGGGGACCTCGGGAGCATCGTTCTTATATTACGATCTTCAAAAAACGTTGAACATAGAAGGGCTGACTAATACGATAAAAATAAATATAATAGTGATAACATACTATCTCTTCGTAGTATCAATCCGGTGAATTGGTTTGCAGAAACAGAATCTTGCATCTCGATCTCCATTTCTCTCGTATATAACAAACTATAAAACCACATGTATATTATTTTTCTACTTATTATATAAAATGATATTATAAGCATTAAGTTTAAAATCCATTTCAAAGACTAAAAATAGTTCATTATTTAGATAAACACAGTTTGGATATCGTGCTTTCGTCTTCAATGAAAGCATCATTTGTTCTAAACTTAGTATTTATTATTTAATTGAAGGTTAAACAAATAAATGTACAATGCTCAGTGTGATCAATGTGAAAACAAGATAAGTTGTATTTATACTATTAAAAATATAGGAGTATGTACATTTGTTATATAAATAAATTAAAATTATTCACTTTTGATTTGGATCAATTGAAGGCATGGTACATTTACTGAAACGAAGATATCCGATTCACAAACTTGAATTTTTTTTCAATGGTCAGGACATATCGTACGAACACACTAAAAAGCGTTAGAGTTGTGTTCGTGGATTGTCAAACAGAATATTGACTGGAGCTATCCACAAAAATGGCTAACGACATTGGAAGAATAGCAGGAATGAGGCTAGATGTGGAAGGTTCAAATGTGATGGAGACTAATGTGTGACACCTACTTTAAGCTTTTGACACAGAAATATTATGATTATTATACAAAAAAAAAATTATGTCATATTTATTAAGTTTAAGCAGCAATTTGAACGGATTATTTTCAATAAGAAAAAAATTCTTAAAGAAACAACAAGTGAAAAAATATTGATTTTACAAGTATATACGAAATACTATTATATATGCTTTAAAAAACATGAAAAACCAATCAATATGTGATACAAAAATAATAATTAATTTTGAATGAACATACTCATAAATTGTCTCAATTTTACGTTATAGAGTAATGGTTTCGTATCACTAATAGAGACTACTAGGGCAATTCTACGGGCAAAGCAGTCGCTAGTGAACTCGAGTAGCTACGGCGTAGGCTCTGGGTCTCATTAGCGATCGCTGGCAAAAGGATGCCAGCCACTTGGGAGCCTCTGCAGCTACAGATGTTTCAGTTAAATGGAATTTAGCGCGCTCTTATCAACTTTTATGTGATGCCAATTTTTTTTTCTTCTGAACGATAATTTTTCCATAAAAATAGCAATTTCAGAGTGGTGCTTGGTTTTAAAGTGCGTTCTCTTCATCAATTAATAATCTTTTTCATATTACTTTAATCAAAAATTATTTAAAATACATAATTGTACATTGATACAAAATAAAAATAAGATTTTTTTTTAATACTGTATAATTCATTTTACAGAGTGAGGTGAAAGTTAATTTTTCTTAAATACGTAATTATAATTAATTTTATATTGGATTTTAAGAAATAATAAGAAGATATTTTTCACCATTAATTTACAAAATTGTGAAAAAAGAATAACAAAACATTATAGGATTTTTGAATATGGATTAAGTTAAGTAGCTGTTAATCATAAAAATTTATACCATAGTATGAATTTTTAAATTTTTATTAGAATATTATTTTATTATTTCAATATTCTAATCTACTTTTATAGATCATTGACTTTATTACAATATTATTATTAATTAAATATACATATACTATAAATAAAATTCTTTTTTTCAACGCGTCAATCCAAGCACAAAAATAACGGCAGAAGCGGGATGCGAACCGCGGACCTTGGAAACCAACTATGCCCAGGTATTTATACCGCTCGGCCAACTGCGCCATTGCTATGCCTAGAACGACTCGCGTTGAAACTAGTATTTATATCATTGTTATTATCGTACGATAGATGTCGCTATAGTATATATTCAAAGTATGAATATTTTTATTGTTATTCAATCAGTCTTAATTTATTCACAATATTATTCATTAAGCTTGTGAATAAATGAAGACTGATTAAATAATAATAAAAATATACTTACTTTGAATATATACTATAGCGACATCTATCGTACGATGATAACAATGATATAAAAACTAGTTTCAACGCGATTCGTTTTAGGCATAGCAATGGCGCAGTTGGCCAAGCGGTATGAATACCTGGGCATAGTTGGTTTCCAAGGTCCGCGGTTCGCATCCCACTTCTGCCGTTATTTTTGTGCTTAGATTGACGCGTTGAAAAAAAGAATTTTATGTATAGTACATGTATATTTAATTAATAATAATACCATAGTATCAAACTTACAGGTTTTTTCAAAATAATTGATATAATTGTGAAAAACAAATAACAAAAACATTATATCATTTTTAAACATGAATCAAGATAATTAACTGTGAATCATAAAAATGAATACCACGGTTTCAACTAACACGTCTTAGTAAGACATTCTTTTATTTGAAACTGCCTGCGATCTCCATTCCTATGATCAACAGTTGTTAAACAAAACACATGTTTAAAAAATGTACAAGTAACCTTGTTCTTAATCCAATATTTAAAAAGGATCAAAAAATCAAACCTTATAAATTAAACGAGTCAAAATAAATTAACTGATAATAACAATCAAAACTAATAAAATTAAGATTTGAGTTTTCTTTTCAACTTTTATAATCGTATTTTATTAAATTTTTTAATAAGTTATGGCATTTATAAACTTGATAACAATAAATATGATGAGTAAAAACATCGCAATAGAAAGTAATTATTAGAATTATACAGTAAACAATACGGCCATAATAAAACGCATGTATATTGTGATCTCCGTAGAAAACAATCGCATACATTTGCAATGAAATAACTATTCCAAGTGTTATCTACAAGTTCCGCATCCCAACAGTCCCGCAACAGCTAATAAGACCGCCCCATCGTGTTTTTCCTCTACCCATAGAGACTCTTATATTCAAGCCCTGATCGTCCATTACCAAGTTGCTGCTTTTCCATTGCAGCTGTGCTCGACTGTACGTGAGTAAAAATCAGACAAGACGTCCAGATGGAATAACCTCCGGATCTAATAAACTTATTACTGCAAATCACTTAGTGACGACTTCGTATCAATGAGTTTCGTAAATTTTGAGATCAATTTATGCAAAACATATTTTACATTAAAAGGTTTTCAGGGCGTGGAAAAGCATAAACTTGTTAAAAAATCCTCGTCTTGATCAAACGCAAAGTGCTTTCATTGTTATTAAATAATAACTATTTAAAAAATATTTTTTCGTATTCAGCTGTTTCTTGGGATCTAGATTCAAAACACGTCTGGTTAGTTAATCAAAATCATCAAAAGAAATCCTTAAAAAAACATCCAAATACGCTTGACTGCTACTTTTTGCAAGTTTCCGAGAACTTTAATAAAGAACATTGACAACTGTTAATAGTATTTTGGACTATTGACTACACTCTGTGTAGTTCTGAAAAATAATTCTACATGATACTCAAATTATATTGTAATTACAGCAACTTATACATGATGCCCCTATTTGAAATGTATAATCATAATTATTGTCAGCTCGTTTGCTCAAAATAAGTAACAATACTGCAATAATTGACAATAGTCAATCTTCGGTCTCAATTTTTTATAAAATACCTAAAAGTAGTGTGTGGAATTCAATTCAATTAAAAATATTTTTTTGGGTTTGCGATTCATGATAAATTCCTGGAAGTATGTTTTGAAAGCTGGACAAATTAGGGAGAAGAATATGATAAAAGCAATGAGTGGAAAGAATGAAAAATTTGAGCTTATAATTTACGATTACGGAATGTCTCTCCTCGAGCACTACCCTGCACAGTCGATGTTGCCAGATATTGGGAAAAATGATTTGACGTCGCTGACACGAAGAAGAAGACCCTGCACAGTTGCATTTCCATAATGCCCACCCAGAGTGCTTGAACTCGTAAATAATGCGATTGTATTCATTATCAGACTACGTCCTGGCGACGAAGGCCCCGACCCGCGTTATCCTGCAAGCTCAACATGTTGCCCTTACACCTAACATGGAGCAAGAGCAAACCTTGTAAATCATCCGGATATTCTTTGTATTTTACACAAGCCATCGTACCGATTTTCAATCGCATACATTTTGTAATAGTTTTTTAATTGTAAACATGTTTTTAAGAAGTTTTTGAACATTTGGAATCTATGCAAGTGCAAGTTATAAAACACAAATATTTTCTAGAACAGGAAGACACAATGCGTTTTTATGATTTATATATTTTTGATATAACAATTGATATTGATAATTAAAAATTAACTTAACTATCAATATCTACTTGATAAGAGTATATTCAAGAGCTAAATACATAAATGACTTGAAACACAATATGAAAAAATTCCATATGGGTATCCGAAGCTGAAGTTTACGGTCGTAAATATTGTCGCCATACAGTTCTGCTTTATAATTTTTTCTAAACCTTGTCTCTGATCACCTCTACACTATAAACTTAACTGACTTCTTAAGTTGCCTGCGGCCCATCAAAGCAAATGTCTATGGATTCGAAAACAAATAAAAATTAGTATTTAATGCATTTGAAATGTTTATCAATCAGTATTTCAAATGACATTGAATGTTCAGCCCGATAAGGTTTTTCTATAAAACTAAAAAAATAATTTTATCAAAGAGATCAGTGATGGATAAAAAATAAATAAAAAATATATCTTAATTTTTTTTTTTTAATCAAATATGCAAAGATACATTTTTTACACAGTAATTTACATTCCATCTTTTTTTTTTTTTCTTTTTTTTTTTATTCGCTTACCACACCACTTAAAGATAAGATCTTGTGTGTGGCGTGGGATTCATCTATGTTATTTTACAGTTATATATTTATACAGAATTTTACATATACACATTTATACATTGTCATAATTTTGATATGATACTAACATTATATAATTAAAATTTTAAGATACTATATATAGAATTAAATCTAAAGTATATAAAAATTAATAATACACCGAGTGGTACTTACTAAAAATAAATAGACTGTCGGAAAGTAATAATATTAAGCTTGTGAATAAATGAAGACTGATTGAATAATAATACAAATATACATACTATGAATATATACTAGTGACATCTATCGTACGATGATAACAATGATATAAATACTAGTTTCAACGCGAGTCGGTCTGGGCATAGCAATGGCGCAGTTCGCCGAGCGGTATGAATACCTGGGCATAGTTGGTTTCCAAGGTCCGCGGTTCGCATCCCGCTTCTGCCGTTATTTTTGTGCTTAGATTGACGCGTTGAAAAAAAGAATTTTATGTATAGTATATGTATATTTAAGTAATAATAATACATCTTTAGTACATTTCATTATTTCAATTTCTTATGCAGTGACGTCATTTTATCATTAATATTGTTGCAAATATTTCTCGTGATATTATTTATACACTGTAGGTAGTTTAATTCAGATAATATGTGGTAAGTTGTAAGTGAGAATTCATTATTATGTACCAACTGGTTGAGGTTTTCTATCGAGTCATGTATAAGTTCTTTTATTTGAATTTTGTCATTAATATTGTTGCATGTGAAGTCATTCATTTTTATTTAGTTTTTGATTTAATTCAGTAGTTTGTAAGTATTTATATTGAAATGATATAAAATGTACATTTGTTATTAGCTGAAGAATATATATATTCAGCCAAATTCAATTCGACTATATGCTATTTTCATCATTTTATCTCTTATAATGCAAAGGTGGCTATTGGAGTTATGGTTAGTAGGTTTGTTTGTTTTGTGGATTTTATTTGAATTCGTGCAGTTGTTACAAACGGGTGTCTCCTTACTCTTACAATTTATGTGATTGTGGCTACCTGCACAGTACAAGCAGATGGGAGGTTGAGTCTTGGCTAGACATCTTGCTGCTGTGTGTCCAAACTTTTGGCAGTGGAAACACTGCATTAGTGGGTTGCAGTCCTCAATGTTCACTCGGCTAAATATTTAATTAATTTTAAAAATAAATATTTACAAAACGAATGAGTGTTATTTTTTTGTATGTTCTTGAAATCGGGTGATATTGCAATGGTTCGCCGTGACTTTTGTACTTTATTATTAAAAACTGAGCGTTCCTCGAATAGCCAATAATTGAACCAGATTTATACACAGTGAAAATAAAAAAAAAAGTGGTTAGATTCTTTACCGCAAATCATGAAGTAATATGTGTATAAAAAGCTAAACGCTGAAATATCGGAAAGTGTCAAATGAAATTATTAACAAACTGACCTACGTAACGATTCATTCTTGACTATAAAGGTTTAAAAATGAAAACAACTGTAATATATATATATTTAAATATCATACGCATATTGCTAGTATTTTAAGTAAATGAAAATTATGAAATATTTATACGAGCGTAAATTATTATATAAAAAGTATTTGTGTATGCATTATGAGTAACTGGATGTAGAAGAGAATTTTTTTGACTTTAAAACAGCAATTCCCTTGGTAATAACGTAATAACATGACTAAGTAAACCAACTTTACGCCTTCGTTCAAAATATTGTATAAAAGTCCAAATGTTAGAAATACTTGTCTGTTATGTATATTTTTTAATTTTATTTACTAATACATATCAATTTATATCAGCTTTATTTGATTTAAGTACCATAAAAAACTACAGAACATTATTTATTAATACGAAATGTAGTTTTTATATTTACTGAACCAAAAGATAAATGAAATGGTTCTATACATTTGTATGTGAGAGCTTTTGCAATATTGTATGAGGTTTGAGTTCACGAGGGCTTCTCCTTCCCTCTATACATATGTGACAATATGTATTCGTATGTACGAGAGAGCAAGTACAATACGTATAACCCGTCTGTCTGTACGGAAAGGTTAGGTTTATAGTCGCAGGCGGAAATGTATGAGCCTAATATTCCCTACACAAGGAACGCAAATTACGTAATAAAGTTTCCTACAAATTATTTGTGTAATGAGAATACAATTTTGTACGAAAACTTGTTCAGAATAAATTGTGTAGTGTATTAACATCAAAGAGACAAACATATTTTTATGAAACTAAATGGCACTCAAGTGGAATCGACTTAATTGGATCGTATTATGTATTGACTTATATTATAATTTTACATGCCTTTATTCGGCATGCTTGAAGACTATTTATCGATATAAAATTCCATTTTCATTTCTTAGCCATATTCACTTACTAGCTACAGCATACGGTAGCCATATATTGCCACTGTACAGTTCTGTCAGCTGTCATTATTAATGCTTCGTCTTATACCATTTTCAGAAATTAAAAATTCTTCGGGGTAGATATTAGTTATAGTTCTTAATGATCTCTCAAAATGAAGCCTTGAACATGAAAAAAAGGTAACTGTAGTATCCGAGACCCATTAAGACAATGTTTATATTATTTTATCAACTAGATCGAACAATAATCTAATTGCTCCTGATGCTTGGACCACTAAGCCCTACGGAGCGGCTCAGTTAAATAAAAAAGACGTATTATTGTAATCATCAGATAATGTGCAATACAAGTGCCATAACTGTTTATATTATTAGAATTAAATAGTTTTTTTAACACAATTTGATCACGAAATTCGATTGTATTTCAATATCCGTTTGAACTTTTACAGAATTTAACCAAAATTGTTTTCACGATTTTAAAAATCAATCGTTTTTAAGGTTTGCATTTGAGTCAATTTAATATTCAAGTGATCATTTTTTTTACAAAATCACTAATGAAATACTTTTGATATATGACACTTCAATATTTTATTATCGAATAGCAGAAAAATAAGATGTTTTCCTTAGTAAAACTAGGCAAACCGATCAGTGAGAGTTAACACAGGATTGGGTTACACATGACCGTAACAACGAGTTGTTTCAAGCAGGAGGGTGCATTGATCTCCTCTTCGTTATTTACTATTGTAACATGGCCCACGTAACAAGTGAGATATCTTTGCGCGTCACAGAAGATATAACTGAAGAGTTTATAAATAAATAAACATGTATATATCATTTATAAGTAACGGTAACGTGTCATATTCAAATTCTTAAAGTATTAACTATCATTGTGATTAAATTTATTTCATAAAAAAAATATAACTAAGCCACATCATTTTGTATTTTAAATTGTTTGCCGTCAGAAATTCAGAACCACAAAGAGCTTCGTATATATAATATACATTTATAAGACTATAACATGTGTATTTTTTGGAAGCTTTTGCTCTAGATCAGAAACAGGAGTTACAAGCATTTATTCACTTATTCCTCCCTTTTTAAAATATATTTTCTTCTCTTCAAATTCAGAAAGCACAACAATTCAATAAAATTTGAACGCATAAAATTGGTTTATACTTACAAAAAAAAAGTGTCTTAAGTGTTTTCTCTCTTCAAACTTCTAATTAAGACCCATTATTCAACATTTTTTTTACAAATATGAAAACATCACAATTCTGTAAGTTTACCAAATATCACTTAATATTTTTTTACAGCATTTTTCTCATATATTCCATAGTATTTCTAGTTAAAATGAATATTTTCATGTTAAGCGCCGTTTTTCAAAAAAATAAATATACGATACCTGGTGTATTTTTTCGGTCATTATGATCACAAAAAACGAAATCCTGTCAATGGCCTTTCTCGAAAGCCTTGAATGTCTTGCCTAAACACGGGCTTTATTATATTATTTATATGTTTATGTAAACTCATAAACAAACACAATGCATAATCAGAGGGAACAGATAAATATTTTATACATTTCACAATACAAACAAACAGTAAAATTTCTCCGACATGAATAAATAATTTTTCGCCTTATCATTCACATAGCATCTAGAGCTACCCCATACAACTTGTATACATTATACAGAGACGGGAACATTTACGTTGCTCCATAGCTTTTTGGTAAGCTTTATTCGTTTCTCCTTCTACGTGTTGGGTGATGTTCACATTTAGGCTTCAGGGGTGTTAGTGCGAACAACTGAATTCTCAGGAAATAACTGATATACGAAAATAGTCTGTATGCACGACATTCAACACTGTGGGTGCTTATTAAACGTTACAACAGTATTCGTTAATTGAAATTTCAGATTATAATAAATATTATTTTCAATAATGGCTCACGTGTAACGAACACTTGCGCGTTTAATAAACATTTAATGTCTACTTCATACACTAAAGTACATGATTATATTTACACAGAAATGTAATAAATTGTGACATTTAGGGAAGTACGACGGAAACAAAGTTATAACGTGTATTTTGGGGAATGCAGTCTTCCATGGTTTGTATTTTCTATTATAAATAATTTGAGAAATGGTGCATCAATATGTTTAATTGACTTTACTGACCGAATACTGCTGCAAAGTTTTAAATAAATATTTATTTTGTTATTTTATAAAGAAAAAGACAATTTTTATTGCGGTTGTAAGCAGACGTACATTCAGTTACAAAATTATTTTTAACTGAATGTACGTAGTAAATGTTGTCAAAATGAAAGATGTGTATTAAAAATACCTATAAAAATATATTTTAAATATTCGTTTTTTCTTATTAATAAATATTAATAAATTATTACTGTGTTAGTTAAGTTCATAAACTATAAGAAAAAACTTATTTTTATAGACGGTCAAAGTTGAATTCTCCGTTTTCAGCATCAATAAGGTAATTTACAGTAAACAAACAACATAAAAATTATCATTATATAAAAAAATAATAGCAAAACGTATCATGTTATGAAATAATATTCATTATGATGTACATAAAAAAACTTATCTGATTATTGTACGTTGTTGAAGTATATTTACAATTCTGCTTTGTCTGATAGAAGCTTACAGCAATGTAGTCATTTAAAATCAGCTCTCAGGGCTGAATGGTGCGATTCTTCAGGTCATTACCTCCTAATATCTCTTAATATCCTGTTATTCGTCTCTACTGGAGCTAAGTTTTTTGGCCCGAACCAGGCACAACGCTGAAATTCAGCCACTTGAGAGTCATTAGCGTAACGTGAGGATTGGGGGATAGATTAGATCGGGACTAAGCACGAATTGATGTTTAAAAAAATTTAAACTATGCAAATAAATTAATCAAATTTTAATCTAATTTAATCAAAGTTATGGGAATTAGCTCTTTTTAAAACAAAGTTTTGTTTAATCTGAAACATATGATTTATCATATAGCCACTTTAAAAAAAAAAAACATTTTTGCCGACTATAAAAATCTCAAATCTTTTAGATTTTCTTACGATGAGTATTGTACGAGGAAAATATGTTTTTTTGTTGAGAATAAAAACAAAACCGGGATTTTATTAAAACGGTCTAGAAAATCTAAATCCAAAATAGAAATGTATTTAGTTGAACTTACATTTAAAGAGTTAACTTGGTGATTGTCATATTAGCTGACAAAGTAAATTACTTGAATTTATAATGGAAGTATTTTGGCATTAAATAATGGAAAACACATGCAAATTGGAAGTAGAATAGGGACACAGAAAACATATTTCTAATAAAATTTATCATAAAAAATAGGATTCATATTGCTTTATTTATTTTATTTTTTAAAACTATGATTAAATTAATCTGAAAAGCTTTCAAAATTTTAATATCTTTACATAATAAATATATCTTATTACAATATATAAAAGTGAATTATAGTATTTTGATCAATTGATACATAAGAAAGTATGTGAAACGCTTAAACGCTCGTTTATAACTGCTAATAGTTTTTTTAAGGGATTATATATATTTTTATATATTAAATATATCTTTTGCTACATGTAAATATCATATTTTTCTGCTACATGTATATTGTGTATGTAATATCTAGTGTTGGCAAAAGTAATTTATTATTGAGAAAACTCTTGAAACTTTTCAAATAAAATTGTTTAATACGTGATATGTTATTTATGTCGTTATGCGAGGTTTATGTGATGCAATTTAAAATACTCTCGCACATAGAGAGTATTTTAAAAGCCTCATAGATTACTCCCAGACCACAAACAAAAATATATTTTATTTCCGATAATAATTTTGTGTTCGTTCGGTTTTAAAACGGTACACGTCATCGTGGGAGGAAAAATAGAAGCTTTTCTTGATAAATGTTTTCCAGCGTAAATCAAAGTGACTATTATACACTCTCCACTTAACTTTTGGCTCTGCCGGCGAACGGAATATAATACAGCTCCACAAATAATATATTATATGAAGAAAGCCCCTTCTACTAGAATGCAGCCACTCGGTATGGGCGAAGGAAATGCTTCCAGGAAAAATGAACGGGAACAAATTTCTTCGAACGTATTTACATTTATAAAAGGGTAACCAGCACATTTCAAATAGCGACACGTGCGAAAAAACTTGCAAAATAAACAAAACTTCAAAATCGCAATAAAATGTTATTTTTATTAAAGATATTATACACATTATCTTTACCGATTAAAACAAACAGTATATTGTTGCTATATAAGATAGCAAATACAACATTATTAAATCTCAAATTATTAATTTTCATACGCATTATAACAAAAGCATTGCAAATCAGATCACTATATCTTGCAGTTTGAAAAATATTCTTAAAAAAGCATGAAAATCACATCGTTTTGTGATAAAATTAGTTATTTTGATAGATAGCACAACAATAATAGTACACTGATCATTTATCTTCTTCTTTAGTCTCACCATTTCCCATCAACAAATAAAAATAAAATATCATTTATAAATTATTCCACTATCGTTTATTAAAGCACGCCATTTTTCAGCTACGTCGGATAGTCATTGTCAATCATTTAGGCAGGGAAGTGGATTCGTTTATAAAATGCAATGAGTAAGTACCTGGGTGTAGGTTGTAAGATGAAGGTATATGTTCAATTGTTTGGTTTATAGGGAAACAATTATGTATATTATTTCGATAGTAAATAATATATATAATTAAAGAGACCGTTAAAAAACAATTGACTGTTACTCAATTAGGAAATACAGTTGTACTGGATTTAAATTTATACTTAACTAACGAAAATAATTTTATTATATCCATATATATACAGGTATATTCTATACATGGAATTTGACCAAAAATTCCATCAAATCGCGATATTCGTATTCTTCAAGACTGACTGCTCTTCGGCTTTTTATATTTCAAAACAAGATATTTTTCGTATTCTGATATTTGGTCACCCTCCTCCCATTACTACTGCTACAAATGTAAGAGGCGACCCGAAATTAAATTTTCGTGATAAAATGTACTGGTAAATTTTTCAAAACAAACATTAGTAAAATGGTTTCTTATTAGTCCATATACACATAAAAGTATCCACTTCTTGAAGGTTATAAACAAATATTATCAATGCTCATCAGTTCTTAATTCCCTTTTACTATATTAAAATGGCAATGCTGCTGAATGTAGCCCACTGATATTCACGCGGTTTTGCGTCAATATTCCGAACATTTTTCATTTGAATATTCTTTATTGATTCCGCTTTTTGAACTTAAAAAGTATTGAAAACCACACCCAAATAATTTAGCTATATTGACTACAGAACAAGTACAAGTTTTACTTTTCTTTTCGTTTATACCAATTGTAAGACGTGGATATCTATCCTAGCTTATATGTTATTTCACTAAATATTACACCAATTAATCATTAATTATACATACCACACGCAGAATCTTACTAACTTGGCTAAATGTCTTATATTCCACTTCAAAACGATAATACTATAAAGATGTGTTTTTTTTTTCATGAAATTTGTAAGCCATAGAAATAACCTACATAATTGATGTAGTGTACTTAGTTGCATAATGTAAAAAATATCATTTTAAAAAGAGCACTTTCGACGTTTACAAAAAAAAATGCTTTTAAAAATCGTCATTCTCTTTGTACAAAAAGCGTTGGCGTAATATTTCATACTCCAAATACATAAGCCGTAGAAATATTACGGAAATAACTTCATTATACATGATACCGTTCCGAAATGCGTTCCAACCGGCCGTTCGGTTCCTAATGATAATTTTCTCCGTTAAATTCGTTAGCGGAATTCCGATTTATTTGCATTGAATTTGAACTGGCCAGCACTGGCGTTGTATCGGGCATTTACTGATCGAGCATTCATTTCAAACGAGAAATAAAACAAACCATTAGTCCATTTGAAAACCAATAACGGCGTGATAACTAGACATGTCGAATGTACAACTTCACTTTGGAATAAAAAAATATATGTCGCTATTGAAACAAGCCGTTTATATATACTTAAGCGAGAAGTGAAAATCAATTGCTTTATTATTTAATCCATTTAACGAAGATAAGGTAATAAGAGCATAGGTGAACAAAAAATGTGATTTATGTTCTTTCTAGTTACAATTACGTGATCTATCCATCATAAAAATTCAAATGATTAATTTCACGTGAATCATCAGTGCCACAAAATACTGTGATGTGATACTGTGATTACATCATATATATTTTTAGACATGTTGGTTTATTATTTTCCATAATAGTAATTTTAGAGCACTGTTTTCTCGCGCTTCTTCTATTACGGGGTGTAGCTCAGTGGTTAAGGTTTTTGCTTCCGAAATCTAAGGTCGTGGGTTCGATCCCCGACAGAGATTTAAAAAAACATGTTAAATCGATTTTTCTAAGCTCTATAAATACCTCTGGTTGGTGTGAATTTGATCCCTCACCCGTATATTCTAGTCATAGCCAATGAATCAAAATTGGTTTCAGACGAAAGTTGTTCCGTGGAGATCACCCATTCATAGTGAATTCCTGTAATTATATATATGGTCCGTGAATGTCAGGCTGTAGTCTATGACGTTTGAAATTCAACACTTCACATGCTGCGCTTACCCATATGCAATATGGTAAGAGACTTAGAATCCACAGATGAGACTTCGGAATCACTATCACCATCTGTCGGTATTCTCCTGTATGCGTTTACATAAATAAGTTCATATGGGCATCACTAATTACCACTATATTTTTTGTCAACAATTATGAGTATTACTGCATCTGGAACTGTATACATAAATATATAATATGTATTGCAATAATAATATATATTTATAACATTTTAATGGTTGTACTGTAACCCATAAATTTGGATCATCATTTATTTTGAAATACATAAATCAATCGTATTTTTCTTGTCAGTGCTTTGAAATAGAGACTTGATGCATGATGACTAAATACAATAACATTTTTTTTAAATAAGTCTTTCAGAAAACCAAGGGACGATTAGCTCAACGATGCACCTTTTCCTACACGATAATTATTTTTAGGAACATTTTGAACCAATTAATGACACGTGGCATTCCCTTGCGGTCACCCATCTGAACACTATACGTTCACAAACAATAAACGAATCACGCAAACACGTTAAAGTAATACACATTCACTCAGATAGCTTACTTTATCGTCGTTGCGAATGGCTTATCAGCGGAAGGTGAAATCGCAAGCTGGAAGGCGTATTCAACATTGCTGCAAACCAGAGGCAGTTATGCATGGAATTTATTGGCACTGTGTAAACGCCACTGTTCATTGCAAAACGACGCATGCGCCGGGTCGCTGACTCCCTACTAGGTGAGTACCGCACGCCCTGCAATTTGCTTGCTCGGGACTATTCATAAGTTTGTAATGCCATCGGGTATCGTGTGCATCTTTAATTTAATATACGACGTTATCGCACTGAGGTGGGATCACGTGCTGTAAATTAAGGTCTTTTTGCCTTTTCAAATAAAACGCAAGTATTGTTAGAAAGCCGCAAAGTGTATTTTAGATGTAAATATTTTTCACTATTTTTAATCAATACGTTACTGCAAAGTCACGCAAGTGTCAAAATGCATTTAACATTAAACCCTTGTTGACGCCATGAAGTCCAAGTGACCCTTCAACAAGCAAGTCATTCTTGATGTCCAAATGACCTTCGACTGCAAATCACGTGTATTATATTGCGCGTTCTACGTTTTCTGGACTTGTATGGTTAAATGATTCTTGATAACAAAATGTCTTGACCAACCAATAGGAATTTGAAGAATACAAGAGAATAAAAATTGTACTATATTGCTCATTTAATATTGACCTGCTAAATCTGAAGGACAGGCATGGAATCCACTGTTTTTGACATGGATTAATTATTTTTCTATAAAATCAATGCTTTATAATCGACTTCTTAAATTTAACTTCTTAAAAAGTAAATTTTCGTGATGAAATATAATATTCATGAAATTAACATTCGTCGCATTCTTAGAAATGAAGATTAATTTTGAAAACATACATCGACACGTCCTTGTTATCAATCAATACAAAATACTGTTTACCTAAGAATCTCGTTCCACGAAGTAGAAGTAAATGTGAACCAGGCCGAGGATTCGAGTAATTCCTTGGTGAATGGGCGTGGTAGAGTGTATCTTCAAGTTAAAAGCTCTCATAGCAGTTCTTTCCAACTGATGTGCGGCGTTACGCAAGTTTTTTTTGTTAGGCAAAAGTTAAATAAATCTCTAATTTTATCTTGAAATAATTATAATACGCACCGTAGGAAACGTTGTTTAATTTAAGATAATATTTAATTCTGAAAAGCAAGCATATGAACAAGTTCTCAAATATGTGTAGTGTTGAGATTACGTTAGTAATGTCAAATGTCCGGTGACTTAACGTAGAATCGTGACTACGGATAGATTTAAGAAGGAATAATACTGAACTCAATTATAATAAAGTGCAGTCTATATAGCGCATTAATGACTTCCATTCTTTTTTACGGCTGTGAATCTTTGCTTCTCACCGAGAGCCAATGCAGTTGCTTAATATAGTTTAAGAGCAGATTCCTGCATAGAATACTGGAGGCACGATGATTGGACTTTGTGAAGAATAACGAAGTTAGAGAGCGGCGAAACAGCCTACTATAATACAGTCGGTAAAGAGGCGTAGGTGTACCTGGTTACGACACATATTTATGACTAAAGCTGCCTGTTCTTTAAGCCCTCAGGCTTGCGCCGTCGTGGAAGGCTGCCGAAAACTATACATAGAATGTACTTGGTAGGTCTTTGGTTGGCAGAACTAGTATGGGATGAAGCAAAGACTTTGTAGGCTGATAGAGCTTTACAACGGCAGCTTGTGAATGCCTTATTCACCAGATAAGGGAGCGAATTTAATGTATTTAGGGTAATGGTTATATAACCTTATGTCAAAAATTAAGTGTGAGAAAAAAATAATACAAGAAGGGCTGTCGCTATCGGTAACATTTTATGCTCATATTATAATGTACCTTTGCATGATTTGATTCAATACAAAAGAGCTTGTCAATTTAATGTCAAAATGTTAGTACCATATTCATAACATTTAGTAATTAATTAATTAAATGGTAAAAGGTCTACTTTATTTCTTTCAATGGTATTGACTCATTAACATGAAATTTATAAGTCAGATATATATTGATGCCTACCTATCGTGTGTGTACGCTGAAGACAATATTGTCGAACGGTATATTTGTGTAGAGGCCTACCTGGACGGTTGGTAAACGAGTACTATCAGAAGCGTATAATTATTCAGAGCATGTGATTCGCTATACCGGAGACAATTAATATGGACGATGGCAAATTTAGCTAAGCATTTATTCTAAGTAAATAGTCACCATTAAATTTTTGAAGTCAAAATACAAAAATTTAATAAAATTTTCCTTAATTTCTGAACTACTCTAAAAAAATTTTTCAAAAGTATACAATTAAACAAGTTTGCTTATAATAAACTTCATATGGTATACTTATAACTTTTGGAGAAGTATAACATTAATTTATACTAAAGGTCCAATTGAATTACTTTCACCTCAGAAAGGAGACATTGTGAAGAGATCAATGTCTCCTTAAACGATACTTTTTTCAATAAATTAGTTTTAATAAAAATACAATGACAATATTATTAAGTTGTTTTTATTGAGAAAGGGGACAATGTACTTTAAGAAACGTATAAAAATGATTTTATCATTAATAGACACACTTAATTAAATTTTAATTAAAAGAATGACAGGATGAAAAACTATGTTAGGGTCACTGTCTTTAATAAAAATAGATGAACTATTAATAAAACAAAATAAATTGTAATTATATCGCAATATTGTATTATATGTCTGACGTAGATCACATACGTGAATATTTACTCCCAACCCTTAGCCCTCTTAAGCTCTACCTACGCCCAGTCATTATTCGATTTTATAAATATATGATGAAACTATTAAATATCTAACGTTCAAAAGGTTCACAAGTACTTGTATAGGTAATACAACAAGCATTCGGTAGCAAACTGACTTCGCTGAAGTTTCACAACATTCAATTGTATGTTTGTTTTGGCCCGACAAAGAAAGGCTCCGACATTACAATGTTGACTATTTTGACATCTAATGAACGCCGGTTTTAATTAACAATCTAGCAGCCGCCCCTAAATTCTGTTTTGTTGGTCGCACAAACCAAATATTATTTCCTTCCTATCGAACATCAGCGGATGGCCCGACTCGCTGCGGCCGGATAAACACAACCGATGGAAATTATAATAAATTATCATACTGAAAATATACTATACATAGTTCGGCCATGTAATAAATGGGTATTCCAAAATCATATTGTGTATCAAATCACATTTCAGTAACATAACGAAATCACTTATTTACAATATACTATGCTATGTCAATAGAAAGCATTAATTTTGTTCATACATAATATTATGAATAATTTAATAAATCGTTCATCAAAACAAACCTTGAATTATTACCAAATCTAAAAAAAATTTAGATCTTTATTTGTTAGTGAATTGTTTTTGTTTTTTTTTTTAAATATAATTTTTAATATTCTGATGTTTTAAGGAAAAATTAACTTTTCACTGTAATCTATCTTAATTCAAGGTTATAAGTATTCAATATTTGATAAACTTTCTAAGTACATGTATGCTTAAATAAAATACTAACAGAAAAAAGCTATTATTATAACATTTATATAAGAACTATAAACCATATATACAGTTATTATTTAAATTTTTCTGTATAATTTAAGTAATAAATCAACATAAGTAATATATTTTTTAGTACAATATTGATTAAACGTATGTAAAATCGTATATTACGGTAATTAATAACGTTAATCGCAAACTCATCTAGACGTAAAATAATGATGTACGTTCCACGTACAAAAGATAACATCTAGTAGCGCCATCCGATACACGAGAGAAAGTTGTAAACTCTAACTAGTTATCGAACGCCCTGAAATTATGTTTGGCGGATTTATGCTCATTTGTCCAATAAATGCCAATAAATCAATTTCTCACTGAAACTATTAGGGAGTAGAGTGTCAATTTTCGTAACACTGAAAGTCAGATATTTAAAAAAAACAATTTAATAGTCTCTGGTTATATTTGATAAGCATTTCTGTTGATATCCTCCTCTTCCATTTATGGCGTCTATTAACTGGATGAAGGATGCAGGATCAGGTTCACATTATAAACAACTTGTTTCTGTTTCACGATAAATGTTTATTGTCAGAAACGTCGCCCGCCACAGCGAACGCACAAGACGCACGCACTGTGACGGGCGCGAGTCAAACTTCAACTGCCAGCCCACGGCGCGATCTCACATCTCCACGGTACTAACTGCCAATATGACAGTCCTACCAACCAACAATAGGCCAACTGTCATAACAAACAAAATGGCGCATGCAAGCGCCGTGCAACATTATATAATTAAAATAAACATTCGATGTAGATGTCAGGCAAGCGGACAAAAATAATAGACAAAAGATCGCTTGTCGAGGCTTTACGGCATCGGCCTTAAGGAGCTATATCAAGCTGATATCACTGTTTTATATACATTACATCAATTCTCATTAAAAAAAATATAAAAATGTACTAATTTAGGAACTTATACTTATATATAACCATATATAAGCCACTGCCGGTTTATAATTTAACCATTATTTAAGATGGTCTCCAGGGAGTCCAAAACATATAATTGCTTAAAATAAAGGTGAATCAAAACTAAATATTTTTAATTTGTAAATTTTTTAATAAAAATTAATTTGAAATTTTATTGTACATATTCTTTTTTGGTGTAAAACGTTAAAATTATTTAAAGTTATATATTCAGAAGAAATATATTCTCGTAGACAGACTGTAGTAAAAAATATTCTTGACATTAGTGGAATATTAAAATAAGTGAAAAAAGCCAACGCCAAGTGATGTCGAAATGCTTACCAATTCAGTTTTATTATCTTGACAAAGATACTTAAATACACTTAAGTGTTTACCATAAACGAACTCTTCTTTACTATACAACCTTAACGTTCACGTCAATGTTAATTTTCAATTATATTATTCCGTATTACGAAATACTGTTTATATTTTATGATTACACTTCACTCAGAAAAAATGTAGGAAAAGTATAATAGAAGAAGTAATGGAGAAATCATTAAGTAGATTTTTCCACGAAGAAATAAAAGATCGAATATGAAACGTAATACTCTTTATATCTCATCAAATCAATTTATTTATTAAAATTTCAACTATCAAAAGTACTTAAAATTTGATAACTTAATGTTCGAGGATATTTAACCGTTTATAAATATAGTGTATTAAATGTGTTATTTTCAAATAGTAATTAGAGTTTTAATTTTTAATTTTTTTATAACAATAAAAATATATAATGTATTTGTTTTAAGCCCATTAAATATTGATAGATGGAATACCGGTATTGCATATTAAGTCTTGTATTTCAACCCCTGCAGCGGGAACCCTCAGATAAGCGCTAATTTCGAATGATCGCGGCGCTGGTTTGATTTATTCCAGCCGGTGTTATTGGGCGCGTGCGATTCTGAAATATGTGCCAACTTTATCGCTTTAATTTCGCTCTGAGCAAAGGGAGGAAAACCTAGCATGTGAGGCATAGCTGTAGTGACCATATATTTCTTCACTAAAATGGTACACCAACCGTGCAATATGTTTTGTTTCACTAAATTCACAAAGAAAACGGAACATGGAAAATATTAAAAGCAGGGAGAGCGGTCAAAACCAAGGGCTCATTTACGCTTGTTTAAGCGTAAATGACACATGTTTATGTTACTCTTACGCTGAACATAAAAATAATGTTTGATTTTTTGTAAGAGTTGTAAATATTTTAAGAGCTTGTTAAGTCTTTTTTTTTGAAAAGATTCATTATGTATTAATTTATTTAATTATATAATATATGCATAAATATACACGCGGTAAGCGTAATTCCGTGTTTGTTGGCCTTTTCTCAAAGATAAAAAACCATTATTAAGTAGTAATCACCATCAGTAATGATTACTCACATACACGAAGAAAGAATAAGCCAGTAAATTCTATGAATATTTATGAAATAATAAAAAATAAATTATGTCATGCGATTGGCCTAATTACAATGTAGTTGCACTCATTTTTATGTTCATTTTAAATTAAATTTATTTTATTCAAGATATAAAATACAGTTTATTCACAAATAATCATAAAAAATAATCTCTACTTTGATAACGTCGTCGATTATTTTCGCACAGCGTTCACATGTCAGGATGGCCGAGCGGTCTAAGGCGCCAGACTCAAGGTATCACCTTGCTCGCAGTGTGAGTATGAGCTATTCTGGTCCTCAATGAGGGCGTGGGTTCAAATCCCACTTCTGACAAATGTTTTTTATATTTTTTATTTATTTATGCATAACAATAATATGTTATACCAATAAATAAACATATTTTAGTATTATACTCGTAATGAACATGTTACTAAAATGCACAAAAAAAAACGAAATCTTAGTTATTGTGGCACTATGACATTGGGTAATGATTATTTACTGATTAACTGGAAAATATTGTTATCTCAAACTGCTATCGCTATGGAGTTTCACCAAGTACATGCTAAGTATATTTTTCAATATATTTAAAGTAACGAGGTTAATTTATGTGATAGGATTGTTATAAATGAGCACTTAACTAATTGTGCGTGAATATCGTTTCATTTGAAATTGATTATCAACTTCAGTTTTTAAAGATAAAACACAAGGTTATTAAGGATAAAACATCAGATAGATTGAATTCCGTTTATTACACGATTAAACAATAAAACCAATGATTCCGAAATGTTTTAATATTTAAACCTAACTATTCTTTCAAACATAGATAGCTTGCTTAAAGAATAAAACAGAATTCTTAAAAAAAATAAAAAACAATACTCTTAAAACGGATACTGATACAGACTTACACATCATAAGCGAGACAGTCCCGCTTGAAACGGGACGTATGGTGACTTGAGACATCGCGCAAATAATTCCACATCCTTGCCAGGAAAACTACTATACCGATAATGTGGGGAGCAAAACTATCTCACCCGTATGCTGCATGCCGATAAAATTATGTGCTTGAGAAGAGACAGGGGGCAATATCTATTTCAATTATTATCACGAAAATCTTGAAATTATTTTCCAATCTTAAAGCAAATCAACATTTAATGTTATATTATTATATGGCGTTATTTTTTACTAAAGATTCTAATTTCCAATTAATTTAAATGCTTTCGTTTTTTATTATCAAAAGTTATGCTCAAACTTGGGTTAAGATATTGTTCAATGTGAAAAAAAAATTCGTCTCCTAATGTGACATTTATTTTGTATAATTACAACTTGTCCAACTTCCATGATCATTCAATAATAATATCGCACTGCATTCTTAATGTTTGGCTGATTTTAAACAACTCAGTAAGTTACTTGTGGTGATAATGTAGACTTTTTTTAAAACTATCATAAGAAAAGTAAAAAAATGACCTACTTATTTTTTAAATATAAACACAAACTATAAATACCGCTATATAGATAGCGTTCAGCAAACTCTTTTTCAGAGATTGTGATTCAAGTAAGTGTAAATAGGTGGAGCCTACTTGATAATATTTGCATACCACCAATTTAGATAAATTCAATATTAAAAATGCTAAGGTTATCATTTGTACTTGGTCAATAAATTTTCTCACACCAAACCAGTATATATAAATATTTTTTTTTATTTATTTAATCAAATATAAAAAATACATTTTTACATAGTAATTTACATTCCAATCTTTTTTTTTCTTTTTTTACATTCGCTTACCACACCACTTTAAAGATAAGATCTTGTGTGTGGCGTGGTATTCATCTATGTTATTTTACAGTTTTATATAATTATACAGAGTATTACATATTTATACATTTACATGATTTTGATATAAAACTAACATTATATGATTAAAGATTTAATATACTATATGTGGAATTAAATTTAATGTTTATATAATTTAATAAAACATTTTTGGTACATTTCATTATTTCAATTTGTTATGCAATATTTTTCGTTACATTTAATAATTATTGAGGAGAAGAAAATATCATTTAAATTGCAGTTTTAATTGAATTTGCAACTACTTGTGTGACAAAATAATCACATCATATATCTTTTAGCTCATTTACAGTTTAAAAAGGTTTTTTTTTTTGGTTTTAAAATTTCATCAAAACAATATCAGAAATCCACTGATCACGTGATCAAACCCAATACCAGCAAATAACCGAGTAATATTCTTCTACAGAAAACCTCCCTCCTTGGGAGTCGATTGTGCTTAATAACCCTCGAAGGCACGGCAGGACAGCTGTTCTCCTCTGAGGCAATCTCGATCTTATCGATATGTCATGTCGCAAACTCCCTTCACTGTGATAATAACATAAAAGCTTTCATCCGAATCTGGAGAGCTTTCGGGTTCCATTTCAGCGGCGCAAGCAGACGGCTGAGTGCGTTATAAATAGGTTACTTATTACTTTTCGGGAAAATAATACAGCAATGCGGCACGCAAAGCACGATGATTTTATATCATACAATATATGTGAGTACGCACGTGTGACAAGACTAATGCAATAAGAAATGATATTTTTTATGTATCTGAATTATCATCATCAACTTCATCATCATCATTACCATGTATTCTCCTCCCCTTATTGGAACATAAAGTTATTACGATATACCGCTACAAATCTATGCCAGCTGCCATGGTCTTCGCCTCATTTCATGGCAGCTCTGCCTTCCGCAGCTCCGTCGACTGCATTTTATATATAAAGTTTATGATGGCATTACAGAATGGTGGGGGCCTGGAGGCTTAAAAAACCGGCAGCTTTAGTTTATGTTGTTCTACGGCATAGGAAATATGTCATGTAAATAGGTCCATCTCCATCTCTTGACCAACTGTAATTTGGTTGGTTGCCTTGTCCTGTCTCTTACTTTGTTATGACTCACAAATTCAAACCATCTTACTTCTAGTATTTTACGCAGGAACCTGTTTTCACTCAAATCCCACAAAGCGGCTTAATTGCCCTTTTACTAAGATGTCAATATTTATAGCCTTAAAGGATAATGGAAACAATAAATTTGCTACCATAAAAATAAATAACATCTTTAAGTTAAATGAAGTATAGGTTTCAAATTCCACAACAATTACAGCATGAATACATTAGGGAATTTAGAGTCTTTGACCTCGAAGGATAAGGCGTTAATCAAATTCTATACATGACATTGTGGGCACAAGACCTTTGCTGGAATCGGGTCCGCAAAATTAAATTATAATATATAATCACTATGCAGGATATAACCCGGATCCTGGAATATTCATTAATAATTATCTCATCACCCAATTGCCCTGAATTTTGATAATACCACGGGTAATTCAAAAATGTTATCAACAATATTTGAGTACTTGACCTAACAAGATTCAAGCTTGTAGATTATATCTAAACTAATTTATAAAATCGTGTTTATTGCAGAAAAATGATTAATATTTACAGTCTCACAAAAATTTGTATACTCGTATTTATATTTTACTTAAATTGAAAAAAAATATATATTTGTCATAATAATAAAAAAAAACTTCGTAATTCCCATGGATTTCAAATATACGCGGACATCGACTGTCAAAATTATTACCAAAAAAATTTAATGAATACAGGTTAAAAATACACTTTTAACTTGTAACCATATGTAACTTAATTATATAAACAAGCTTACTGCAAACATCATCTTATTAGATATTGACTTACGATAACTTATCCTTAAATCGGAGAAAAAAACCGCAGACGATATCTATTTGTAAGCATCAATTTCTTAAATTTTGATATAGAACATCAATTATCTATAAATTGTTAGAATATTTAAAATAAATCTTAAAATTTCAAAAATAATTTAATGTAAGATGTAACAATTTAAGCATGAGTTTTCGGACGCCACGTAATAAAACAAGACATTTGTTGTTGGTGCCATTTGCAAAGCAGCCATCGAGCACTGTAGTAACTTATATTTGAGTTATCTCCTCGTTTTGTGTTTCAATTATCGTCAACTCCGAGAAAATCAGACGTCTCAGATAAAGCCTTCGATACTACAACTGTTTCAGCGAACTCCCCTCTCCGCAGCTTTCAGGCTTCATTCTCAACCTCCCCCCCCCCGCGGACCGTATTCAATATTCTAATTAAATTCCAGACGGAAAATACGTCCGTGTATACCAGGCGGTGTAGATCTGTGTAAATCATGATACAAGATTTAATAGTCGCTTTAGACAAGAGCGGCATTGTGTTTGTACTTCCTCGCTACTCGCAACGTATGAGACGCTTGCCTACTAATTTCTCCAATGAGGTGTTACTTGCGCATTGAATAATGATGACTGAGTGATTTCTCGTGGGAAAACTATACTATGTACTCAAATTCTGTATTATTATACTAACTCTATTAATATATTTTAGATGATTTTGATTTATTTGTGATGTAATCATAGTTTGCATGTTTTTACTCACGACTTGCAGAACAGAAAGGCAATTTTCTCGCAGTCATACCTGAAACAAAAAAATTAAATATAATTAGTAGAAATATATTATTACATTACAAGTATAAAAAGAGCTAGAGCATTTTTCTTCTATTAAAAAATGATTTTTTGCGTTCAATAGTTTTGACAAAAATATTTTGCGGACGAGACAGTTTTTCAAAAGGAATAACAATCTGAATGAAAGTGATTTCATATCATCAAATCTTATCAATCAAAATTATAAAATTAAATAAAAATTATTATTGATGTTTGTAGAATAAATTATTAAAAGAAAATACATACGTTGAATAAATACGTAGATTAATAGTTACAAAATAAAGTTTTCAATAGAAAAGTGTTATTGACCGATATTGACCGAATAAATAGTTTATTGGGCAATTGAATCATATGATAGTTTAATATCAATTTAGACTTTATGCAACTCGAGTGATGTCAATCTAGATCCGTTAATATATAATACCATTTGGCAGGCAGACACGCTCCTTTATGTGACAGTCAGTCATATAATGTATAACTGTGTTTCCTTGCAATTACTATATCCCCTGAGGACTCAAAGATTAAATATTCTCTATTTAAAATTTCCTCACATTTTAAATGCCCCTTATTGCAAATATGCTTCATTAGAACTACAAGCCTTTAATTGCATTGAAACAATCCTTGATTGCAACTGTACTTATATACTTCTTTGACGTAATAATATAAAGTTTTATATTTTTTCAAATGGTTTCTTTTTTCAAAAGATGTCAGTAGCTGAAGCATATGGTTTCCAAAAATTTCCGACACACAGTCTGTTTTCAGTATACTTTAATCATTCTGTGTTATCGCTACACATCATTTTTTCTCATAATGTAAATTATATTTTTCATAGTTCTCAACAGCTTTCAAGACGAGATTCCGATGCTTTGAATGTTAGAAAATTATATTGGCAGCATTTCGAAGGAGATTGGAATCCAACTTTCTCAAAGCATGTATCGTTCAGTCGCAAAGCGGTTTTAATTAAACCACGTCACGTCACAAATAAATTATATAATGAAAATACAAGACTTAATACTGTCTTTGACGATCTCAAAAACAGTAAATTTTGTCCATAGCTTAAGATGTTAAAACAATTGATTGTTTCCTTATCGCGACATCATAACTTATATATATATTTAATACTTGTAACATTTTTATTCATTTTTATAACATGAACATAAATCACGTCTCGGTGTCCTACAAATACGAAATTTATTCAGAAAATTCAATCTGAAGGTATGAAAGCGCAATTTTAAACGTGTCGATTATTCAAAACCGCGCGATATTTTATTATTATTTATCCGCGTGTTTTGTGCGACCGCACACATTACACTACATCACCGCGTTATTTATCATTCCCGTTCGGAAGATTTATATTTTTTCCGGTTTGTTTTCGATAACGGTAAAATGATATTTTCGGGCCGCGGTATCCGGCGCGCAGCACAATGGAAGAGCAGACGGATGCCCGAGGCGTCGGAAGGCCGCCTTTGTCCGGGGTTTGTGTGCCCGAGTATCGAACCAGCGGAACCAATAAATTCATCCGGAGCTCGTACCTCCTTTTGCAGCCTGCAAAGTTACTTACAGATAATGATGATTTTTCACACAAACGACACATTATTACAAACGTAACTAATAAATTTATAAAGATGTCTTAGTGTATACAGTGAGTCCGATACCCATCTCGAACCTTAAGTCTCGGAAATCTTTTTTTTTTCTTTGTAACAAAGTGTATAAAAAAAATCTTTAGGTGATTTATGGTGCTTATTTAGTTGAATGCCATTCAGAAAAAAAAGATGTATAAAATTTAACCAATAAATAACTTAGCAATGTTCTGTGGTCTATGACTCTTGTACTCGTCTCTATACTTAAGAGTGAGCGATAAGAACTGGATTAAATCGTAGCTTATACATTTTATATAAATTTGTAAACCATGATAGTACAATTATAGCTCAAAGAAGCTTCGTATTCTACTACTTGATCTTAAAATATTCGGGATTTTGTATAATGTACTTATAAATACAATGCCCAGTATGTATTAGTTAAGGTAAGGATAATGGTAACTGATAAAAAGTTATCGCTGCAATTTGTGATGACAATATAATCCACCTAAGGTACGGATATGGTATGGTATAGTAGTAAATACTGAGTTATTTGTTGTCATAGTCCGCGAATAATGAATAATTTTCAATTTTTAGATTATTTTGTATGAATAGAACCTTGTTTTACTTTATCGTTGCTTTATTTTTTAAAGCAAACAAGTGATGTATAATTGATACATTTTTTAAGATATTAAAAAGTACCCTCGTTTACTTTTGTTAAAAATTGTAAGCATTTTACATTTGCATTTTTGCAAGTTAAAAGCATTCAAGCGAGTTTCGCAATATTTATGCTGTACAAATTTAATCACATCCGCGTCCAATTGCCAGAGCACATTCTATTCAAGTGAGCAGCGGTACATTCCGCAGTACTAAACCCGCGCACAATGCGTACGTCGCTTGTAATACATATTTCATATTACGCCGGCTTCAATATTCCTACGACGCTCTGTGCTCGCCTGTATGCCGCCAAGATTAGCTTTTCCACCGACAATGCCGCGGGACGCCGGCAAAAACGCCCCGATGAAAACATTCAATATCCAGCCCTCGATATCACATATTGGGAGTCCCTCTCTCGCATTCGGTCGCACAGCGCTGAAGGTATTTCATTTTATCGCCGGAGCTTCGCTGATATGAAGCCATGAAGCTCTTGAAATGTGAGCTTTTGCTACAGAGCGACATCCATTCGGGACCCGTGCGTCATATTACTCATATGGATCTATCATTCTCCGCACCACTCAAGTCTAAAGTGACAATTTGCCAGCATGATATCTGCAATGTCATTAATATAGTGAAGTGTCTGCTTTTACGTTAAGAGCTGCGTTGCATTAAATATGCTATTAAAATTGAAATACTGTATGTTTCACTGAGGACATTAATCTACTTAATTAGCAGAGTTATATATTAAAAATGCACAAAGAATACCTGTATCTACAAATATTTTCTACAAAATCGTAAAAAATTACGATTCAAATATTAGATTATTGTATTGCAAACGATACAACAACAAACTACATTGCATTAAATTACTGTTTTTATCACTATAATAGTTTTATGACTGGTGGCGCAGCTGATAGAACTCTAACTTTAAGTGCGTACTGTCGTAAGTTAAATTTTTTATGTTTATTTCTTAATTTAAATCATTTTCCTGTACAAAAATATGTGTTTTATATCGTGTGCAAATCAACAGCTTAATATAGCAAAAGTTTTTGTATGGAACAAAACAAAATAAAAAAATATTAATATTCAAAGAATAGACGAAAATTCTCTTAGTTAATAACTAAAAATTAATTATAAAGTCATTCCTTTATTGCGTGTTTTGTTTAATTGTAATTTATAATTATTCGCGACTAATAATTACTTTAACAAGAAAACCTGCTACGCTTAATGTTTTTTCTCGCTAAATTAATATATTTTTTAGTTAACCCATAAAAAAATCTTCTAGAAAAAGAGCCCTGGATAAATAAAATGTCTGTCACCCGGCACAGAAAAAGGCATCCTCTTTCGTGTAATACTAAGCCCCATAATAATTAACATTTCCATCTATCTATTCTGCGATGGCAAAACGAATCCAGCGGGCAACATAAATTTTATTCCGCTCGTATAGCTGGAAAAAAAGTAAAGAAAAAAACTCTCGCGACGCACTATTACTGGCAGTATTTCTTAATGCCCCTATTCAGAACGATAGAAGTGTTTTTTGTCTACATTGGTAATAAGCCGTTGGAATTTTTCATACATGAGCATTTTCCCCATTCGTTATCGGCACTCATATTTTGCTTGCATTGGATTCTCGCTTTAATTGGTCTCACCTGATCAGAATATTTTGAGATCCTTTGGATACTTTTGATTATTTTTTGTTTATGTAAGATTTATTCTCATAGATTTGAACATATTGATTGATCTTTATATTTTTTTAACTCTTGGCATTTATCGGTATAAAAGCAAAATAAAATATATATATAAAAGCAACCCACGTCGCACTCCACCCTATGTTTGGGTACCAAAAGATAAGTACACGGCTCAAATCAAGAAGAAGTTTCCTAGAATCGACAACGGAACTGGAGATACCTGAGGCCACCCTGCGGCTGAACATGTGGAGAAGCGCAACTGAGGGGAATACTTGGATTGCCCCGAAAGAGTACCTAGCCCCTGGACATGACCAAGGGTGGAATATATGGAGGTCCCTTAACAGACTTCGGACCGGAGTATGCAAGACGAGGACACCAATGAGGGCCTGGCAGTCTTACAGCGGACCGACTGAATGTGACTGCGGCGTGGAGCAGACCCTTTCACACCTTCTGGAGTGTGCGCTGTGCCCGAATAGCTGCACCCAGGAAGACCTGATGATGGCCAGAAGTAACGCCATCGACATCGCCCACTTCTGGGCAGACAGGATCTGACCCTGTTGTTTCCGACACGATTATATAAAGCAAAATTTTTATTATTGTTTTTGAAATGATATTATTTTTTTCATTTATTTTGATCATTAATTCTTGATGATCTTCCATCATATCAAATAGAAATAAAATAATATTCAGAGATGTTTAATTTCATTTTTTTTTCTTTAAACTTACTTATAATCCAATTCAGTTATTAATTACTACTTAAAATAATTTAGACATATCGTTAGCAAATAAAAAATAAAAATAATTTGTAGAAACTATTATAATATTATTTTCTATTAATGACGAATTTAGTATGAAGTAAATAAATTTCTTTCAAATAAACGTTTCAATGAAATATTTATCAATATCATTTTTATGGGACGTGATATTTGAGTTTAAAACTGAAGTCATTCTAAAGAATTTCTTTTTACGCTTATTCACTTTGATAAAAGTATATTTTTATTACAAGGCAATTTAGTTTCAAACTGGAGTACAATGTAAGTGTTTAAACTAAATGCGATAAAAAAGAACGAGCTTTATCGCAATATTAATATCGCACTGGAAACTATTTATTACAGTTTTTCATGTGCCGTAAAGTCTGACGATGATCCTGCCGATCGAGCCGCGTAATTGATTCGAAAATTTAAGTGCCGCAAAAAAACTCTTTATGACTTATATCGCAATAAATTCTATAATCTTATCTTTGTTTACAAGTACAAAGATAAATCGTACGCGAATAAATCTATTTCAAGAGGATCGGATATAAAAAAGAGTGATGCCCATTTAGTTGTAAAAATCGCCATTACTCGGATTTATTACCCGCATGCCTTTCGCCATATCTACAAGTAAGTAAAATGTACGCGTGCGAGTGTGCGCATGGAAAATGCGGACTTGATAGAAAAAAAACTGAAAAAAATACAAGTTAGCCGTAGAAATGTATTCATTTTATGCTTGCAAGCATTTTTTTTTTTATAATATATATAGAAACAAAATGCTAACAAAACATTAAATTTAATGTTATAATATTAGAGTACTTTATTATATGGATATATTAATCTGATATTATAATATAAGATCTTATATTATATTATAATATTAGATCGAGATGCAAGATTTTGTTGCTTCATACTAATCCACCGTATTGGTACCACTACGAAGAATATTTGTTAAAACATAAATAACACATACAGCCTCAAGCCACCGTGTTAGAATATCCTGCAAACAGATATTTAAACGAATGACTTTTGGTGATATCCTACTTACATTAACATAAAAAAAGTTTGCACTCAACATATTTTTTCACGGTTTGTACCGAAAAAGTATTTGGAATTCATATAATTTCCATGATATCTCACACATTTATTTGTTATTATAAACACAGGATAAATAAATAATTGATAAGCATTCTTAGTGTGAATGAAAATATTTCACTTTTAAGAGTCACAATTCTCATATTGAGCAAGTAATATATCCATAAAAGCACCTTCCACAACATTATTTTCATTTTTTATCAAGAAAAGCTTAATATTATAAAATGATAAGTAATATAATATAATAATATGTAACATCTTAAAACAAACACAATTCATAATTATTTTTATTTTGGAACACTTTTCTACAATTCATCTCTGCAATATCAGGTGAATTTATTCCTTTCCCCGTAAATATACATCACGATAAACATGTACATAGAGACAATCTAAAAGGGAGACTCACCCTTTCCTTAAGCATCACCCTTTTCTCTCACAAAACCTGCCTTCCTTTCGCAATGATCGTAAGGAGAGTAAACACAACGCAAATTAAATACCTTTCTCTTATTTTAGTCATAAATTAGACGATAGAAAATAATGCATTTCAATTCGCACACCATTTTGCTCCGTGTGAATTTGCCGATTAATTAATTGTTTTTAATTAAACAACGGTGAAGTTGCTGCTTTTTAAATTGAGAACGGAGAAGCAATATATTATTTAGTTTATTTTAAGAAACCTTCGAGATGGTCTTATATTATTTCATAGCCAATTGATATTTTTTACATAATGCAATAAATGTGCATTTTTATTCTATTAATTTTGAAGCCAATACTTTTCAAAAAACTAGTATTAATCATTTCTCAGAGAAAAAAAATATGCATACTTTAATTTGTAACTTTACATAAATACGGTAATCACATGAAAAAACGACTTATTACCAAATAGTTTGTCTCCGATAGACTTTTTAAAAAATATAATTCTCTTTTATTTCAATATTTTCAGCATTCACTTTGAGATCCATTATAAATTATAAATATTTATTTATTTACCTTGTTTTTATATGGACCACGAAAGATCCTAATCGAGAACTTATCTTACGTGATCCATGTAAAAACAAGGCAAATAAATAAATATTTATAAATATATTTGAAATTATTTATATTTAAAAACTACTGGAGATTCATATCAATATTAATAATTATGTCATTAGGCTTGATGTGAATTTGTATGTACGTATCACTGCTTCATTATTTTGATATCCGCAAAATGTACGCATTGAATGATTTTTACATATAAAAGCAAAGGTAAAATTCACTTGTAACGATATTTGTGTGAATATAAAATGAAAACCATCGGATATAGTTAAATGGTTCATAAGCTCACTTATTTATAAATTATGTTTGAAGGACTGTAAAATCTGCTAAGTACCTGAAAAAAAAAACAACAAACATAAATCTGATGTGAGCCCAAACCAAACGAATTAATCGAATCTAAGGATTTGCAGTCATTACCAAGAGTTAATTTATATAAATTTAAATTTCATAAGTGCTTTCTTTTTTTAATGAATTAAAATGCAAGTATTTGTTTTCCTAATCGTTTTGATTTTAAAACATACCTTACACTTTTTACAATTTTATGTATAATACTACAATGTTCTCAGTGAGTTCAGTAATAGTTCAGTATTACCTTTACCATAACATTTTGTCAATCTATTTATTAACTTTTTTGTCACTGATTATATGTACAAACTACATATCTGAGAAAATAACGCTTAAAAAAAATCAGCAGTAACAAACAAAAATATCTGTTTAAATGCACTGTAAGGAACTTATATTATAACAATCCGGCTAAAGTCTTTGAATTAGATATTTAATTAAATTTACTATTATACTTAACTAGCCATGTACGATACGATATAAAAGCAGAATTCAAAGATTTATTACATTTTTTAAGATTTTATTTAAAATTATTTCAATTCTTCTGAAGTTTAAACCTATTTGACTAGTTGTTATGTAAGAATTAACGCTGGATTTTCCAAAAAAAAACCATTTTATACATTTTTTAAAATACGCGCATTATAAAACTGCTTTGTTAGAGCGAAACATAACCTACAGAAATTACTGCACAAAACTAGTCCCGAGTGGGATACTAAATAAGGCAGTGTTGGCTGTGTAGGTTCAAAGCTACCATTGCTATTTTTCCTTTTTTCCGTGAATAAATAAAGACTACAAGTGATATTATTGTACGTCGTAATACGTGAGAATTTCTGCTCTCTTTTATGCGATTCTATTTCCTGCAAGAGAACCGAGTATAATAGTTTCGTGCTGTAATAATTTCAGGACTTGTTTTCAAAACCAATATGAAAATTATGCGCTCTAAATAAACATGTATATTACAAGAATAAAAAATTAAAATGAATATATTTTTATGTATTACGTTCAAGTAAACTATAAAGGTGAAAGTTGTTAATTAAAATATCGCAATGCTAAAATAATCGAATGGTCTGTGATAGAAATCAATCAATTCATACGTGATTTTTTATATTTTAAAATAACAAAATTCATGTTTAAATAACGATGTGTTTTGGGAACTTATGGTTAGACATTATTTTATAGATATGCATGTAAAAGTTCTATTACGTATACATGAAACGCAGAAGACTAACATTCATTGTTGCATTATTAATCAAGACGTTAACGAAAAACAAACGACAAATCCTATAGATGAAACATTGACAAGCACAAGTATGATTTTTAAGTATTTATACAACTCGTATTATGTAATAAAGCATGTTTTGATTATAAAATAAAACATATTATTTATTAATAATAAAATAATGACACACGGAACCAATTTTGAAATATGCAAAGCTACGAATTTTGTTTTCCTTAAAAGTAAAATAAATAAAAAATATCGTTTTTCTTAAGAACTAAGTTATTATGATATTGAAACTAAACGGCTGAACATAAATTATTTTGTTCGCAATTACTAATGTAGGCGTAATTGTCATCGTATAAGCTCCCTCAAATGAGCAGTGGGTACGTTGAGAGTTATAAGTTTTCCTAATTGGAGCAAAATGCATTGTCCCCGCCTGACATAAAATGACCTATGAATTTATGAACATGCCATAATACGAGGAATGACCATTGTTCCTCTAGCATCAAAGCCTTTACTGAGAACTAAATTCAAGCTTTTGCGAACGTGAAAAAGAGCTTTACATATTAAATGCGCATTCTTAGTGCGGTAAAAGCGTGGGAAAGTGCTTTTTAATTTATAATTAAAGTTAATTATTTATTTAAAAAAATATAAATTATAATCCATGTTTTTTAATCGAATGAATTAGAAAAATGTTACAATAATATAAAATAATCAATTGCTGATCACAAGTCGTAACGCACAAATCTTGTGTCTATTTACTTTGAAATTTTTATTTTTTTATTTTGAAACCAAATATAATACTCCTTTCCTATTACTAAGTAATATGCAAAGGATGATTATTATTTTAAATATGTTTCTATGTTTGTGTTAAACTTTATCATAATAATATATTTATCAAAAAACATATTCTTAAAAGACTTAACATGGACTACAATATTTACTTTAACTTAAGCATTGAGGCACAAGAGACTTAAAATACTAAACTTTTGACTTTTAATTATATCCAAATTAAATCATTCCGAATTAAAATGTGTTATTTTTCACAATTAACCTCTAAGAGTTCAAGCCTTTTATTGCACTTATACTTTTAATTTGCTGACGGGTATAGCTCAATGGTCAAAGCGTTTGCTTTGCAAGCCAAATGACTGCACTGGTTGAGAGTTTCGGCTAGAATCCAGTATAAATTATGCCTCTTAGCTTACAAGGCACTCAACGGAACTGCACCGGGCTATCTGACAGAACTTATTAAGCCTTCAGAAATAAGCACGCGTGGAGAGACACTCAAATCGGCTAGAGCAAATAGAAGCACCCTGCAGCTGACGGGAGGTAGTCCTAGCACGGTCTTTGGCAATCGGGCTTTCAGCTACGCTGCGCCAATGGCCTGGAACTCACTAACGGAAAGCATAAGAGAGCTTAAAGCAGAGGCATCCTTCAGAAGCAGACTCAAGACCCACCTTTTTACTCAGAGAGGCAAAGAAGCGCTTTTGGAATGATCATTCGGTCATAAAAGAGCGCTATACAAATACTAATATAATAATAATAATAATAAATGTCGTGGGTTCGATCTCTGACGGAGATTAAAAAAAAAACGATTTATTAGCTCTAAAATACCCCAGCTGATGAGAATTGTATGCCTCACCCGTAAAATTGCAGTCATAGCCTATTAATTACATTTGGTGGTAGACGTAAGTTGTCCCGTGAAGACTACCTATTCATAGTAACTTCCTGTAATAATTAAGGGTGATGCGTGAATCTCGGGCTGTAGTGTATGACGTTGGCGGATCAACACTCCACATGCAGCGCTTAGCCATATGCACCATGGTAAGTGTCATAGAATTAAAAAGAAGAAAATTCAGAATTACTATCACCATCTGTCGGTATTCTCCTGTATGTGTTTACATAAAAGAAAACAATTAATAAACCGATTTTTTTTTTTGTGAATGTTTGTTTTGAGTTATTTAATTACATTTCGACATTCCTTGTTAACAAGTTGGTTGTTGAAAATTGTTAAGCACTAATTTTCAACTACACACACATAGCTCTTTTTAGTTCAATGAATTTTTTGCTACTGCCATTGTTGTACTTTGAGTGTAATGATTAGTGTACAAAAAAATATAGCGAATCAATAAAGTTTAACGTCATGTGTGCTTAAAAACAAAAAAGGTTTTACGTTACAGAAACACTATTTACTATTTGATTGAGCTGGTCTCAAGCAATGCAGTTATTAGTCATACTCATAATTGCTAGCGATGACCATTTTACCAAGCATCAAAGCTTCCGTTCAGTGGGGTTTTCACACATAGAGTGAAGAATTGCGAGAATAATTCTCGATGAACCACAAAGCAAAGTGCAAGAGTTACTGCCTGTGCCTGAGGCAATGTTTTACTTTTTCTGATGCTCGAAAATTTAGCCAAGGTTTTTTTAGATACTTAATTTCCCTTTTCATAATTTATTCAAGATCCATATCTCAAGATAAATGATGTTAATAAAGTCCGGTTCGAAACATACAATAGTATCTTAATATTTGACTTCTAATCCACGAAACACAGATATTCAGATGGTTCATAAGCCTTTTTATATCTCCTATCATAGACTCTGCTTTTCCATTTTTTTTTTCATGCGCCTATTAATTAACTTCAGACACGTAGAACCTTTTAAGTGTATCGCTACGCGGTTAACATATGTCAACTAAGAATGACATTTGCAATCTCATGAATATATACGGGCACAAAAATCCAACTCAAAAATAATTATAGACTACACAAGGACTTTTCTAGTTCTTGAAAAACGCATATTTATATACATGTTTAAAGACATATTTGTAAGATGACAAAAAATATAAGCAGGATTTTGATTTTTCTCAAAAGAAATAAATGGTTTTTTTCACCATATCCGCTCCATATTTAGAACATGTGAACACCGAAAATTTCCATTTTACAATTCTATCAGCATAGATTGTTCATTGTCCCAGGTCCACTTCATAAAATATATAGTTCTCGGGAGCCTCCAGGGCCATGAGCTCACAAACTCGCATAGACTGCGGCCGTAGTACTCGAGAAATATTTGGGTGTTCAAAATTCAGCGTTTTTTTAAGGGTATCGGATGATCAGCCTTAAGCTCCCGAGACCTGGATTTTTCTTTTGTCCTTTTAGAGTACCTCAATCCTACTAGGCTCGTGTTCATTTTTATAAATATATATATATTTTTAAATCAAGCTTGGTCAGAATTTGAACCGAGAGTATCAAAATGACAAGCAAACGCTTTTATCACTTTATTATGCCCCCTGAGTGAGAAAAAACAAGAAGAAAAATAAAATAATAACATATGAAATTACCTACTCAAAATTATTGAGCACAATTTCGCAATATCGCATGATAATACTTTTAATACCGTGTCTCGAAACGTTCGCACGGTAGAGAGGGTCGTTGTGAATTTCGGGTAGATTTGTACTCATTTCGGTGGAATTTATGGTCCACACGTATACTTTATATTGTAGCTCCGGTTGGTCCTTTAACGGTTTTATTTCCTGGTAGGGGACGTAAAATGTGACGAATAAAATTGCACGGGAAATATATGATACGTCGGTGTTCCCAGTACCACGTGTTTTATCACAGCATTCGCAATAATGCCATGTCGGGCCACGTACTGAGAGTAATCCCATTAACGCATTTAGGGCAATGCATGATGAAATTACATATAACTCACAGTATCTTAATAAAACAACCAGAGTATTATCGACGATTCTCAGGCGAACAACTCTCAGTTAAACGGATTTCATTTAAAAGATCTTAATTTTCTGCATGCAAATTATATTTTAGTTAAAGAAAACATGACTTTCATAAATACTTGTAATGTTTTATAATAAAATGGGCAGTGTAATTCGCAACGATATTAATTACGATATAAACTTAACTTTTTTTATCATAGTAATAGTCTATTTTTCAGTTGGTTGAAACAGACAACGTGTCTTTCGAAAAATTTAACAATTAATCTAAATTTACAAAAAAAAACATTTATATAAAAAGGAATGCTTTGTTTCCTACGGAAGTAAAGCCAACCACCGCAGAAGGTGATTATAAAACTAATTAATACCCCGGGCGTTTGAATGTTTGCTTCATTACTTTGCCAGTCATCAGCGTCGCTGAAGAAATTCAATCAAATGCCTGCAAAATACAAAGAAAATGCACTGCGAATACATATTCTCGTTAATTATGTTTGAATAACTTTATAACGAATATTTTAAGTACAAAATATTATATTTTCTTTAGTAACATTTGAAATCATTTCATGCCAATCATTTTATATACACATATATACTAGTAACACTAATTATTATCAAGCAAGTTTTGTTATTTTGTGTGAGTTTTAAGTAATACACAAATAAAATACTACATTTTTTGTAATCTACTAATTCTAATTATATTGAATTGATTTTTATGTAACGAATAATTATTAATTTGATATTACTATTTTTATACTAATATATTTAGAATGAAAATTTGAAAAATCATAATTTATCATTTTTAGACCGCATAATTATCATATCCGATCACAATCGGAGGTTTTGTTCACCACGAGTTGCCGCCATGAAACTCTCTCAGAAAATATATTCCCTCACTAACATGTCAGCTCTGCCGAGTACATTATATGCTTAGTTTCTGACAGCCTTCCAGGATGACGCGAATCCAGGGACCTAAGGGAAGAAAAGGTATGTTTGGTTAATAGACAATCTTTAGCGATACTTATATTGATAATACTAATTTAACTTTTTAAAAATTCACTCTTTTGAAGGTTCTGTAAAGTCAATACTGAAGAAAGTGGAACATAGAAGGGAGACCTAGAGAGAGATTGGTATAGAAATGGTGGTATTAAATTATAATCTGTATGCAAAATTTCCACCGCCCAAAGCAAAACTCCTATTAACATTACTTCCGCAATGTTTCCTTTTTGTTCCGGTCCGGCGCACATGCAGAAGCCTGCACCGACGAAGTGCTCGCGGAATAGCCTATTTATTAGTTCTGTGCACCGCCAAACAGTCTCCACTGCATCCCGACCCGAGTGAGCTTATTTTCGAAGAGCTTTTTTGCTCGCGATTTTAACCACCGCGTCTTGGTTATTTCTCGAAAAGTTTTCCGACCCGTTTTGCAACTTCCGCCCTGCAAATTGCCCCTCCCAGAATTGTCATATTTTGCACTGCCATATGCTAAATTACCCACTTCAATGTATTTAGTTTCGAAAAAACGCAAATGTGAAACAAACATGTACGAGTATAACCAGTGATTCAACCACAATGATTTCAATATTTTTTATCAATATATCGAGAAGTAAAATATAAAATGACGTAAAATTATTAATGCACAAATGTTTTCAAACGCCCTCAAAAATAATTTAAATAATTGTTACAAACATGATAATATTATTTTTATAAAATACTGTATATGTCTTAAATCATTACAATATTTATGTGATACATACAATTTGTTAATATTTGCCGTACTCGTATATCGTAAGCAAATAAAAATTATCACACGAATTATATTTTTAAGCATCATTTTAATATATTTTTATTTTTTTACGTAAACACATACAAGAAGAAACTGACATATTTGAGTGGAGAAACTATATATTTCTTTATATGTCTTTTTTTCACATATGCTGAATGCTGCGTGTGGAATGTTGATCTGCTTAGATAATACACTCGTACTTAATGGCCGGCATTCACGTATCATGCATTGTCAACAGGAATTTAGATTACCATCAATTTTCATTAATACGCAATGACTGCTATTTTACGGCCAAGAGATCAGTTTTACACCAACGGGTATTTAAAGAAGTCAAAAATCAAATCGAAATCAATTTTACTTAGATTTCCGTCGGGAATCAAACCCATTATGTTCAGTATGGTAAGTTTACGCTTTTCCACTAGATAGAGATTTCTGCTACCATTTCCGTTAAAAAACAGTTAATTATTTAAATTAATCTATTCACTAAAGCAGTGTAACAAACTGAAAAAAAAAGAGCGTCAGAATAAATAAAATAAATCATGCAACATAAGCGTAAGAGAATATCCTTAAAATTATTTAAATATTTATTATATCTCAACCATTATTGTTTAAAAAATATATAAAGTCATAATGTATGACATTTTTAACGTCCATAGTTTTTTAGTGTCGAAAGCTCGCGTGCGTCCATACTTTTAACTAACTGATATGAATCCAGCCAAACCGAGCGTATATTCTTGCTAAAGCTGCTGGCCAATTTGTAGGAGACTACAGCTGCTAGATAAACTCTTGTTAGCACACACTCTAATCCCAAAACTACACTGAATCTACGCGAGGGCTGTTGTTATCCGTCGCAAAGTAAACAAGTCTTGCGTTAAATCACGTGTAATTATTATATGTTAAGAGCATTTAAAATTTTACGACATAATAAGACTTTTATCATTTTTATACTTACTGAAAGCGATAATGATTTATCTATTTACATTAAGCAATCAGGAAATTTAAGAATCTTAATACAGTTTTTTTTCTTACAATGTTTGTTATTGCGATTTTTCATTCAACGTTTCATTCTGTATTTAAATTTTTTGTGTAACTACCTTAGAGAACTTAATTTTCCAGGCCTCGAAAGCATTGAGTTAATCATTCGATTTTATGTTTACGTTATAGGTGGGTCGATTGTATCAGTATTTTTATAATTTAATTAAAATAAAACCCACGCCACACACAAGATCTTATCTTTAAGTGGTGTGGTAAGCGAATGTAAAAAAAAAGAAAGAAAAAAAAATAAAAAAATAAATTGGAATGTAAATTATTGTGTAAAAAATGAATCGATATATATAAAAGAAAGTCGGGTTATATTTGTTTTTATAACTCAAGAACGGCCAAACCGACTTGGCTGAAAATTGGTGGAAAGGTAGCTTAGAACCCAAAAACGTCCATGGTATACTCAAAATTGATTTGATTAAAAAAAAATATTTAACATTTACGTAAACATGTTTTCATACAAGACTATTGTAACTTGACAGCTGTCAGATAAGACGGTGTTGCCATAGTCAGCAACATAACTAAAAATGACGCAATAGTAGGTATTGTAAGTAGGTACCTACGTAAGGTACGGAATATTTTGAAACAAGAAAGAAAACAAAAGGCAGGAAAAAAAGACAAAAACAAAATAAATATTAGTGAAAATATGAGTTTAATCTTTTATTTGTTAAAAATGTTATAACAAAAAGCAAATGGAAAGGCATCTTCTTATTCTATTGTGTTATTTTTATTTTTTATTATTTTCTCTATTTATTGTATATTTATGTATACTATTCTAAATATATGTTTCTAAATATTTGTAAAAAATTGGAATGGACCAAATATATGATATCATATGTACCGAAAAATTCAACTTAATAAAATCCAAAATCTGCTCATTTATTGCCTTTCGGGTGAAACAAAGTTCACCGGGTCAGCTTGTCTTTTTATATTTGATTAAATAAAAAAAAAAAAAAAAAAAAAAAAGTGTTATTATACACAGGTACTTTGGCACGTATGATAAATAATCCTGAACAAAAAATATATCAAATGTTATATCAAACGATTAATTGAAAATAACGCCACAAAACTATTTTTACCAACATAGTACTCGCATTATTCCAAGCCAAGTCTTCCTTATATGTACACCAAGAACAAAAAAAAAGGTTTATTTAGTTTTATATTATGTTAAAAAATCTACAAAATATTAAAGATTAATATAATTTATAAATGTACATTCGATAATGTAAACTCGACGAATACTCTAGAATAATTCTAAATAAAAAATGCGTAATAATCCTAAATATTATTTTATTTTTATTTAATGATATCCAAATAAGTATATCATATAAAAAAATTAAAAGAAAAATAGAAACTGTTTTTTTAAGAATTTGTTATTATTTTTTTATCTGTTTTAATATATTTTTTTAATGCTCGTTGTACTTTTAAGAAAATTAAGCATTAAAATTATTTCCAAAAAATGTAACACAGTCATTTAATAGTTAGTAAATTTATTTAGCACACATAAAAATTTGCGTTTTTTAATTTTTTGTAAAATAAAAGATAATTATGCGTATATATGTACTGGTATAATATGAAATTTTCTCTCAAGCATAGCGATGATATAATAGTAATTTTAATTACCCACATTTGAAGGATCAATGGCTATAGCAAAACAGGTAAGAAAACGACTTGAAATCAGAACATGTAACAGAAAAATATTTTTCTTATTATATTTTTTTAATGTAATAAAGATGATAAAGAATGAAGAAGAAAATAAAAGAAACGAACCTTTAGTACTCGTGATAAATGTAACGTGATACATATTACGTGTATCATTAATTAACGGTTAAAATGAATAATTTCATCAAATATGAATATTTAATATGCTTAAACGAAATACTGTTCCTAAGATTGTCTTAAATTTCAGTATCTCCGTTAACATAGTTCAATTTAAATACCAAGGGCAGTATGCGAAATACCTTAGGTTAATGTTTCAGCACATAATATCGGGCCAAGTACGTGATTGCGTAATTTTAGAGGAGAGAGTATTGATCTGGCTACCTCTTGTGCAGACTCTGGCCACAATGGCTGTGCGTCCTCAGCCAGCAACAAAGACTGGAGGCATTACAAATACAATTTACGACGTAACGTTAAATTGAACGGCCGAATGAAGCCCGAACAAAAGCGCAACACCTTTGTTACTGGAACGACTACCGCGAAAACATCACGTAGTTTTAATGTACTATGCATACGAGAGGGAACTGCTGGTGTTATGCAGTTCTTTCCTCGTAACTGTTGTTTTCAGCTTTAGGTTTTTTACACAATAAAATAACTAATCAATATTAGAAGAAAATTCGTACATTCATAAAAATCTACACAAAATAATATTATCATACTCGTAGAATGCAGCAACTCTTTTGTTTATTAATTTATGTAATAAAACTAGTAAAATTTTATATGAAACAACTCAGTTATAATAAATAATTACTTTACCGGTAACGTTAACATGGCGCCATCTTCAGAAGCTACTTCAAACTAATCCTTAATACAGATCACTTGAAAAAGGTTACAAAGTGAAGTGGAGAGAAGAAAAGAAGTGTTAGAGACATATGTAGACGGAGCACTTAAAGAGAGCGATTTTATTGGAAACATATTAAGAGCCGCGTTATACGCTAAAATTAATTGATTTTCTAACCAAGGAATAGGGCACATTGCAACCGCAGTTTTTGTTGGAACACCAAAGTCAAGCAACATTGAAATCGCACTATAACATGAATGTGTTTGTTGTTAACGGCTTATCTTTTGTTGGGTTGAGCCCTATAAGATCCCCATAAGATCAAATATTCCAGACCTCAGCAGTACTGGCTCATCATTCTATCCCCTTATAAAATCTTATAACAGATATAAAATAAAAGATTCTTTATGGCCATTTTCAAGTCAATTAGTTACATTTTTGTTGGCTCTATATAAAGCAAAAGAGTGAGCGAAAAGGTGTATATAAATTATTTGATGGGTATATGTGTTTTTAGGAAATCATTAATGTATAAGGGAATTCATTTATGTTACAACAAAATAATATTTATAATTACAAAGGCCATTAAAAAACAATCAACATTTACATCAAAATGCACATTACATACGAATTCTAGATATTTGAGCAAAAATTATTTTGGTGGATAATCCAAAAGTAGATAGGGAAGCTATACAATTCTAGGTAAAATTATAATAAATTGATGATACTGATGAAGGCGTTACGAAGTCCGGTTAAAATTTGAGCTGAAACAAATTTTTTTTAGGCAGTATCAACAATTTATAGGATACAAAAGAGGGGAAGAAGCAAATATAATTTGGTCATTAATTAGATTTATAGTTGTGTCCGATTTTGCTCATTGATCTCGAGAATTTCTAAATTTGTGAATTTAGTGCCTTTATTCTCTGCGTGTTAGATTTTAAAATTATCCTCGGGATTGAAATGATGTGAATTCTCCCATAAATGTTTCCCAAAAGTAGATTTGTCGTCTGAAAGTCTCCAGCTTCTCATATGTTCCTTGAGTCTTGTATCAAAAGCTCTCCCAGATTGTCCAATGTATGTAGCATTACAATCATTACATTGTATAGAATAAACCCCATTTTTAGAAAATTTACTAATTTTATCTTTATTATTTACCAGCATGAATCCTAGAGATTTACTAGTATAATAGCTGACTTGTGTTTGAAAAAATATATGTGGAATAAATTCTAAAGAATCTTTTATTTTATATCTGATATAATGGAATTCCACCAAGAAATATCGATCGAAAAAATCGAAATAATTAAAATCTTATTAGTAAACCAGTTCAATTATCCCTTGGTTCCAACAGTTGATGTCTCATCAGGTGGTCAGACTACTGTTCATCGGTAGCCGTAATATCCCCAAGTAGATATTAATATTATTAGACTTTGTTCCGTATATGAAATAGGTATGGAAAATATTTTGTACATATTAATTATTACTTTTTTTTAAGGTATTTTAAATCGAATAAAAAAATATCTAGATTTTTTGGTAAAAAGTTTTTAACTTTACATCGTTTCAGATATAATAAAACATTATTTTCATTATTCTTCTTATTGTTTATGTAATCAATTTAACCTATTAAAATCAATTAAGCAATAAAGAAATATAAAACAGTTGTTAAGCCTTATTACTTCATGGATACTAAATAAAAAATTTAAATTACATTGCTTACAAAAACATATGTTTTGATATAAAGGAATATTGCCTTTATTTTAAGTATTTTTATAATTAAATTTAATGAAGTGAAATGTGACCATTCTGTATGTTTAAACTTTTTTTCAATGACGTAAACTATTTAACGACTAGGTTATGATGATAAGCAAATTTATAAATGCATAAATATTTTAATATTAATATAATCAACGACCGCAAATTCCAGAATCCACCATAATCGCACCGCAGTATATCACGAAAGATTCATTAAAATGATTCAATTTCGTTATGATCGCATAACAATTCCTCCGCACATACTCTACGTTATAGCATAAACGTTGATGATATCAAATACCGTTAATTCGACTAATGGAATATGGAATTAACTTTTGAGAGACCCAGTGAATCACACGTCACATACCACCAACGGTTATTGAAGTGCAATTTCATAGTTAGTGCGGTATTGGCACACCGATCGGTGAGGGCTAAATTTGCCCCATTGTTGAGTAAAGGTTTGGATGATTTAAACTCCTCTCCCTCCTCAATGGCAGGTTTCAGTCGCGACTTTACGACTATCGTAAATATTAATGAAGCAGATGAATTTTATGTTACAAATTTACGTTACCTGCCTCTATCCACCGCAAATAAATTATATTTTTAAGCATACGACATTCATATGATTCAATGTTTTAATGCATATTTAAAAAAGTACTTTTTATAATAACTATAAATTAAAATACAGTAATAAATATTTTTTATATTAAATTGTAATATTTTTTTTATTTTACCGTTTTGTAGCTAAATTACAATTTGAATTACGTTCTTGTATTTATATACGTTTTGACAGCACATATTCAATCAATCTTTTGAGATTTATTATAATTATATTTTTTTATTAATGTTAATAACAAAATCGACAAATTCAAAATATTTAGTTTATATTTTACAATTATTAATAAGTTTTATTTATTTAGTTTTATATTCAAATTAATAAAATAATATAATGATGGAATGTCACCACGTATTGTCAGTTATTAAGCTTATAGTTATTATAAATGTCCCTTGAGTCGGACTTTATAGTGTGTAGCAGCATACATTACATGCTGTATAAATCCTTGTGCTCCCACGCCAAACATAAATCAATGATCTCGAAATTCCGTAAATTGTTTCAGTTTTTCTGTTTATTTTTCTGTTTTGTTTTATTACAAGTATTACAATTGAAATAGTACAAAAGTGATATTTATAGGAAATAATTGTATTCTTACTTATTAAAAATATATATAAAAAGTTTATTTTAGTAATTGAAAATAATTTTTTTTCGGCAGCCTACATTAACGAAAACATTTAATTATGTCGTCAAAAGCTATAATTTTGTATAAATAATTAAATATCTTTAATGGCATATATTTTAAATCTTCCTTAAAAATTCAAAAATCAACAACTTTAATGCAAAATATTGAATAATCATTTTAATTATTATCTTTAAAAAATCGTTTATAAGATCATTTCATATCGGATCTTATTAAAACCACGTACAATATAATATATTGTTAGTGTTTAATAAAAGAATAAATATAAATTTAATATATTATACAAGGGATAAAAATCCATTTCATCAGAACACCCTTTTTGATTTAATTAATTGCGAAATATTTTTTTTCACCACGTTATATTCCAGAACCATTTGATTAATGACTATTATTTTATATTACACATTTCAGTCCGAGATTAATTCGCAAAACCCAATTTGTTTGACTGCCCACCTACATTATCCTCATTACATCGTATGGGTTTATTTTATTACGTTGGCGGTCCGCGCCGGAATGTTCATATTCCATAATGATGATTATGGAATATTATACGGAATGCGAATCAAAGTCCGCATTTTAATATGAAACTGACGGGATTATGCAAATTGAGTTCACTAGGCGAAAAATTACCTTGCTCCAAAACAGAGCGATCGTGGAAGTATCGCCATGTAGCAATAAATTATACTAACAGTTAGCGATCATCGCAAAATTTATTAGTTAAAACGAAAAAATAATACTTTACATTACAAAAAAATAACATATCTTTTAACAACAATGTTAAGTAAGAAAATTAATTATTTTTTAATTGTTTCATTGTTATATTTCAGAAATACATCATTTAATAGCATGTAAACTAAGTGAATTGTTTTATTTTTTATCTTTGACATTTTTTTGCTTAATATCGGTGATCTTTCACGAGTGCTTAATTTTTTATCCCTTTTGTGGCTTTGTGGTTTTTTTCGTTGATATTTGAGTTTTCAGACTTGTTTGCTTATACGTATCATTATTATTATTTAAACCATTATATTTTAATGATATGTTGTCAATAAGGACAGTTAATTATATTACTATGAATTTATGAAACAAGAGGATATACCCAAATAAGTTCATTATTGCTTAGACGCTTCGTTTTGCGCAATGTATTAGAAAATTAAAAACATAAATATTCTTTTCCTTGTCTCTTAAACGTTAATTTTGTGTGCCTAAGACCTTACCCTATATAGACCCTCGAGGCCAGTAACGGCAAATAGTCACTGCTACGCCGCGCTATGGAGCTACAAGCCGGCATGGGCTTCCCCTCTATGCCGGCCTCTATGCCAACCTCTACGCCGAACCGACGCTGCCGGGCAATTCAGCCTGAAATATCGCTCTGCTGTTAGTGCCTGCACCAGTCGTCGCGTAAAACATCTGAAGGGCATCCACAGATTGTCGCCGAGTGTTGCCTGAAAATTTCACACCGGGAGCGGCTGAAAATTATTCAGAAAGTCGGCGACGCGAAAGAAAGCGTCGCGGCGGAAAACTTTAACGCCTCTTTCTTCCTCTCTTATACAGCGCTTAAGGCATTATTCTTGGCCCTTTTTATTGGAACCTGCAGAGTGGCTGTTAGATAAATTTAAGAATCGTCCTTCATACCGTATAAACGGTCGTTTGTACCCGTGAACTCATTCGAAAGCGTTTAGAAATGAATCACAAAAATGGTTTGCAATTTTTTCTAGTTTTTCTTGTTGAGTGAGATCTAAGATACTAATATTGCCATAGTTTACTTGTATAATGTGATGACTTTATGTTTGTCTCAGATATTTTAATTTGCTCAGTTATATCAGTTTGAAGAACAGAATTAAGAATGTACATATCAATGTTCAATACAACTGAATGTATTTGATATCAATATAAAATAAACCTGTATGTCCGTTTTAAAGTAATTATAATCTGAGTTTTTTCCAAATATTTTTTTTAAGATAATCATTATGCAAAGCAAAAAAAATATTTATTGTGAAATAGTTCTTTATTACAGAACAAAACATGTAATTTTTAGTTGAATTGCATAGTATAATGTATATAAAAAAGTTGACGTTGATAACACAGATACGTAAAAGAAGAATTTGAAGTATTATATTTTTAATAATATTTTAATTATATGAATTTTATTTTTCTTTAATTTTAAAAATAAATCATAAAATAATATTTCAAATACGATAATATATGAACAATATACCAATTAAATAAATATATGACCCAAACACTTATTTATTTCAATTAAAAACATGAGAAAATTATTAATTTTAAATCTCTTCCAATTTGGTTTGTGTTTTTTGCGGTCTTATACAAAAACACTGTACTGGTAGTCATTGCATGCGGGAATTTTTCCTGGAAAGTTTTCATTTAATTTTTTCTGTAAAAATAACTACTTTCCACGATACTGGTCTCCCGTACGCAAGGCTGCTCTCCTTTTACTCGTGTTATCACACCCGTATCACGGGTGACTATTTCCATACTTGCATAAGTGCTGGTGATGGGGAGAGTCCATTAGAGTGCACGCCCGGATAATAAAATTTCAGGATAGCTCAGTGTTAGCTAAATATTGCCTCCTGAAACATAAACTATTTATTTTGCGTTGTCTATCAAAAAATCTTTGCAACACTCTATCATGTTTTTTGTTTTTTCGCATATAGAAGTAAGTGCTTAATTTTAAGCAATGTTTTTAAATAAGAATGTCTGCAAATCTATGACACGACACTACGTTACACCAGTTTTTGTTTATTCAGTATATAAAATTAAATATTTTACATCAAAAGGTTCATTATAAAAGTGATTTGTTCATAAAATAATATAATATTTAAAAATGAAACACATTAACATCTTCTTCTACATCCGCTCCAAATTAAATATCAGTCTATGATGGTTGTGTCATACAAAGTGGCTTTTACGTCTTGAAAGTCTACCGAGTAGATTAAAATCTATTCTTTCAAGTATTTTCGAATCGCACTGATAAAAACATCGTTTTAAAATACATTGCTTCAATATGGATCGTACTATTTAACCATGGATAATACTCAGTGTGATCTTTGTTAAAACGAGGTATGAAATATTAAACTTTTTATTGGTGAAATGCGTTTTAAATTGAATGATAAATATAAACATACGAAATAATTTTAATTTCATCACGCAGACAATATTAGCGCAGAATTGATTTAGTTCTATAATGTTGATAATGTTGTATTTATATTTTGGTAACGATTTTCATTGAAAATAATTTTCAGCTTTAAAAAATATGTAAATAAATTAAGTGAAAACTATTGATTTTCTTTGCGTATCACTAAAAAGTAAATGGGTCTATATTCAAAACAGTTTAATACTTAATTTTCAGATTTCTTATAATTTTATCATTTCCTTCTCCTGAACTGTTTAAATGGACTCTACGATTCTGCCATCCAATGTTCTTAGGCCAGAGCTCCACAGTTCAGTGTAACAGAGGAAAAGCTCACAAAGAAATCGTGCACTACGAGAGAGAGAGAAATCGGTCCATAAAGCTTTCAGTAACACAAAGTTATACGCCCTTTGACTGTGAGAGTGAGGTAACTGCCCGCGTCTGTGTGAGCTAGTTTATAGTGAGGAAAGCCTGAAATTATCAAAAAAAGCTCGCTTTGCTTCAATAAAATAAAAGAAATTTAATTTGAAAACTTTGATGAGTTACTTTTATGTAAGAAACGATCAATCTGCTGAACCCGAATTATGCGAAAACTTTTCATTCGTTATTAATTTGGAGTGAAATTTAATGAAAAACCAGCATCAAACTGCAGCGTGAAATATTCAAATAATAAATATGTTCGTGACTTTTATTTTTAAATCTGTTACTAAATAAACAATTTTTGGTTAATTTTTTATGGGTATTTTATTATCAAAAAATCATTATGTACAATACAATACATATAATGATAAATCTAAAAAACATTATTTAATATTTTTTACATAATACAGATATGATATCAATATAGCATTTTACAATAAAGATAATAAAAATTATCATATTTCGCCCTTGATTGTTTTATTTAATAAAACAAAGTTTTTAAATTAAAACCCGGCAGTAGAGCTCTTGTGGTTAAATTTAGTGGTTTTGTAATGCTCAACTAGCGTAGGTTGACAAAAAATGTGTAAAATAAATTATCTGTTTATGGAAGGGTTAAGAAAGAATATATTTTGTTCAGTTTCTTGAAGAAATTCAAATTGCACGAATAACAAAACATGAAAATGTTACTGGCATTTCGGAAAGACATTTAGAAGTTATCTGTTTTTTACCTTAACCATAAATAAGATCATATGGAAGAATACAATTCTTTCGAGTGATAAAAGAATGTGAGTATTGAAATATTGAGTTTTTGAGGCAATCTATTCAAAATATATTCAGAAAATATAAGAGATGAGGTAAAAATATTAGAATACTTTCATATTAATCTTCCCTCGGTCGAAAAACGATCGGACACATCAGCCGATGTGTTTTTGTGGAAGCCACTCCTTGGCCAGACGTTTTAGCGTTCCCAACTTTATAATAACTCATTGCATCAGTGTGGCCTTGTAAACCCACTTAGAAAATTGTTATTTTTTACTTGGTAGTGGCCCATGAATGCGTAAGTAACTGTGAAGCTCAATGCGATCGAACTCATCACGTTTTTGAATGATTGATATTTTCTCATTTTCTCCTCGCAAAAAAGACCGAAAAACGGCTCCCAGCTTAAACTGTTGTAAGTAATGTGAAAGTTATATCAATTTTAGTCTCTAGTTAATGGACATGGTGGTGAGAGCTGGTGTGCTCCTTCTAATTTTCGTTTTGTTGTCACTGGGTTAAAAAGATTAGACGGAGAAGTAAGTCTGAAATTCCGTTTCCAGGGGGCACCAGGTGGAGGTTCTTTTTATGCCCTCCTCATGATGCATGTAGAGTCGTCACGGACTGCCTCAAGCCGACACCCATTTCAAAACTATACACCTTCGCTGGTATCGCACCACCAAACATGAGGCAAAGTCATATGCGCCGAAAAAATGCGTAAGACAATCAACCAACCATCCCATTGCTTGTATAATCAGATTCCTCCAACATTCCAGACTTAAGTCGCGAAGCAGCTTTCTGAAATCCACAAAACCTCTCACATCCGGCCCTGAAAATGAGACACTCCAGCTCTGGCAACAAGTCGCATCAGAGGATTTCATAACTCCAAAAGAAGGCCTCCCAACTGGCAAGAACCTTGACTGGCGGACCAGGAAATCCCTGAACAGATTAAGAGTGAGAGTTGGTAGAACAAAGGACAACCTCAAGCGGTGGGGAATGCTTTGGCAGGGAAAGTCACTATTGTGCGGCTGTGGAGACATGCAGACCGCCTCAGACCTAAGATCCTGCTCCATCTGCCCAACAAGCTGCACATCTCAAGACCTAATGCTGGGTAACACAAGAGTTGTCAACATCGATGTTGCCAGATATTGGAAAAAAATAATTTGACAAATAATTTGAGGCTCATTGCAATCGAGCGAAAGTGTTAAAGCATTGTGACCAACCGAGGGTTAAGCTAACATGTGATGAATTAAAGGAATTTATTCACTGAAATACTGGGTTGACAGTCTTAAAAAACCGAACTCTGCAGCTTATTTATTTATGCATAAAGCTGTCACACAAGTTGAGAGCAGTCACTTAAATTGTCTAAGTTGATATAACCTCGTTTCGAAAAGCTCTCATATCGATCGCCGCGTGACTCGTAACGCCACAGTAGTCGGCTAAAGGCTTTAGCGCCCGGCCGGCGCAGGCTCCGTCGGATAAAGTTTTTCCATTCATGACAGTTTATAACCCGGCCAGAAGGTGTCATACAGTAGTTGGCTCGCGGCACACAAACTAGTACACATTACGCCTTCAGAGAAATCATCTTATACCGTGAAAGCCTTTTACGGTGCTGCGGGTCGAAAAGCTGTACAAATTACACTGAAAGGTTGCATTTCCCATAATTTGAAAAATTTGCAGATATTTTTTGTGTACTTTTTTAACTAAAAGTTTGATTAGAATATTTGAAAAAAAAAATGAATTTTGCAACATTGTGAAAGACCATTATACTTATTATTTTGATTAAATTGAAAATTTTAATTTTAAATACATATTGTAGTAGATAATTGAACTATTTAAGATTGTAAATGAAATATTGATATGATGATGTGATTCGCTCCATAATTTCGTAAGTACTCGTAAATATATTATTCCAGGAGGAATTTATTTGATTACTTTTTTATGTAAGTACTTACCGGAGAATATCGACAGATGGTGTAAGTGATGCTGAAGTCTCACCTGTGGATTCTATGACGCTTACCATGTTACATAAGGTTAAACGCTGCATATCGAGTGTTGATTCACCAACATCAAAGACTACAACCCGACATTCATGAATTATCCTTATTATTACAGGAATTTACTATGAATGGATGGTCTTCGCGGGATGACTTTCGTCTACCACCAATTTTTGATCAATCGGCTATGACTGGCATTTTACAGGTAAGCGATCAAATGAGGTATGTAAGAGCTCATATTTTTTTTTAATCTCTGTTGATTATTGACGCGACGACCTTGGGCTTGCCAAGCGAACGTTTAAATTAATGAGCTATACCCGATGGCTTTTTAAAAGAAGAATTGATATTAGTTACTTTCTTTTGTCAATTAGTTTTTGTTCTTGCTATTGAATAATAAGCAAACAAGTTTATAACCAAAAAGAACATTTTTAACATTTATAAGTAAATGCGAACATAAATTCCCTCTTTCGTATACAACCGCTATAAACGTAATTAAATAACAAAGAATAAATTAGAAATGTAAGAACGTAACGAGATGCTTTTTCTTGGTGAAATTGAGGGTTCTTTGAAACGCATCAAGTAATTACATGTAAGCGTACAATGCTGCAATAAATTGGAGTACAATTTTTAATCATCTCTATTCATTTAGCAGTCAACGGGGAGCGCTGAGTTTCATTCCCCCTCCGCTTGCATTTTTGCTCAGAGAGAACGATAAGGTTTTTTGTTGTTGCTTGCAACTCATTTACTTTCTTTGAAAGCTCGCAAATAAGAGAGAAAAAACTTTCGTAAAGAACGGGCCGAGCGCATGAAATATTGGCAGAGCAACCGACAAACGTATAAAAATATATACCGCGTCGTTTGTACTCTTTTCAGGGGCTATTTTCACGTCTTACGCAGGATGGGGATTTTGCGTGTTTACGTGATTAAAATTTTATATCATACCTGTATACTTTTCGGCTTGTGTCAAGATTTAATCAAAAGTTGTGCACCAAAAAACATATTTGAATTAGACTGTACGTGCGGTTTATTAAAAAGAAGATTACTTACTAGTGAGTTCAAAAGATATTCTGTGAATTTATGTCCATATTAAATTTGTACAAAACTTTATAATTTAAAATGTAATACTTGATATTAAAAGATATTATATTTTCTTTTGTAGAACTTCATCTACCGGGATTTAAATCAATATTTTTAAATTAAAATTAAATATTTAATATTTCTATGTTTCATAAATAATAATCGACATAAGAAGTAAATATACGAAAATAATTTTAAATTTTATCTGCAGTATACAATATGGATCAAATATTCAAACTGTGCAAATTAAATTGATCGCCTCAGATTTGAAACATTTCTATTAAAGATATATACTAATTTAAACAATTTAAGAAATTTAACTTCTTAATCATATAAAAATATTAGAAAAACGATTATATATTAATTTATGAAATAAACTTTAAAAATAATTCATTTTAAAAAGTAAGTTCATTTGTTAGTTAAGAATTAATTTATTATATTAAATGTTCCAACATCACATTCCAATATAATTTTTTTATTCTTATATTACTAAGTTAGATATCGATATGCAGTAATATAACCAACAATCCATTCAAAACCAAGTGCTTTCCAAAGGCGCAATAAAAGCTAAAGCCTCCCGTAAATATGTTCAGCTTATCTTTCGCATTAAAAAGTATTGCCACCGTAGTTTTCGCTTTTTCTGACTCCAAACGGTCTTTGTACGTGAAGGAGCAAGACTTCTTTAATGCAACTAGGTTGAATTTATTAAATTCGTATAATCGGCTTACCAACAAGCATTCGTTCAACAATATATTGTATATACGTAAGCATTAAATAATATTTTATTTCTCGTATTTATTTAATGAAACATAATAATTTTACTATCTTTTCCATAAATGCATATAAAATGATATGAAAATACTTGTTTTAATTTTAATTTAAGTTTGAAAGTAGTACTTTGATTCATTTGATGAAAATCCACGACGGTAGTACTATTTAAGCATGGTATTTATTATCCCATCAAAGTTAAGCAACATTGGATGTGGAGCAAAATTTATATGGTTTAGTGTTCTAGGGATCGTCGGCAAACATATATGTGTATCCAAGAGGACATTAATGTTCAGCAAAACAAATTTATGGCCAATGTGTGCTAACCATTTGCTTCAATTTCATATAGTAAACACATTCATTATTTTAAAAATATATATTTTACATTTAACACTTTAATTTTCATTATTCTACTTCTTTTAAAATCAATTGATATAGATTGAAAAACAATAAATCACATATAATAAATTGCGTAATTTATATTTTATGAAACGCTGAAAAAATCTTTTAAATGGTTAAATAATCCAGGTAAAATATACAAAAAGGCGAAACAAAATGTGCTGCTTTTGCTAGAAGTAAGTTGCCTTTTATTTATTCAGTTCTGCGAGCATTTAGCTTTGAGCGCAGAAAAAATTCAGTCGTCATTAAGCTAGAGGCAACAACTTCTTTGTTATTATCAACCTGAAATAAATACAGCACATGATTTCAGAAAAAAATGTTAATCAGTTATTTAGTGGAACAAATTAAAGATAAAACATTAAATCAAGTTGATATTACAATTGACATTAATAATATGTGTCAAATAAATCACCAAATATTGTAGATGCTATTTATATTATAAGCATTCACTTTACGTCCATTTTAAAATTAATAACGAGAAGAAAAGAATTTCATACTTTCTTTTAATATGGATCGCATAGAGCATTGTTTCACTTGATATAGCTCTATATATTAATTTAGTACATATTTCTGGCATAGCTAAGCTTTTTGATCAAATGTCATATGGAATTCAAATAACATGTCACAGATGAGACCATCTGCTGGCAAAACCAGACCGTCAACAATCATGGCAACTAACATAACTTATATCGAATATCAGCGATAAATATTTGCTCCGTGTTATAAACTAATAATTATTATGAAATATTTTTCATACTTAATATTAGTTGTGCTGTCAATTTTTATGGTTTTATCGTTTTTTTTACGTTATTAAAGAACCAAAATTCATATCAGTATTTTGATAAATATCATTAGAAACCATATAAATGTTTACTGACTATTTCAATTTAAGAAAATCTTATAATACGCCATAGTCGTGATGGATTTTGGCGTGTTTAATTGACAAAAAACTTAAAAAACTTATTTTAAGGACACATTAAGGTAAATTACAAGTTAAGACATTTGTAATACTTTATATAAACCATTTTTTAAATTATTGAACAGGTTTGCTACAAAAAATGTTTTGAAAAAAGCTAGTTAATTGGTAAGTATGTTTAACTTATTTTATGTTCAAAGTACAATTATTCTTTCAAATTGACGGTCTTTATGAATTTATTAATTTCAATTTCTAACGCTGCACTATGAATGGCAATTGATATAATTTGTTGAATCTACGGTTGTTCTTTTCGTTGCTATTATAGTTAATTAGATATAATTAACCTATTATTAAAAACAACTTTGAGTGGCCTTAGAACCGCAAAAGCAGTGAACAGCGTGTAATAACAATAATCAGAAATATGAAAATGCATTTTGACGAATAATATACGCATTAAAAGTAATGTCGGCGATATAAAAAGCTTTTAACGTACAGCTGTTAAAAAAATTACACTATTCTTAAGCGATACGCGCTCGGATCTTTGCCCCGGTGGTTAGAGGCTAGCCGTTTAACGGTTCAAAGAAAGTTGACTCAGCCATTAAGACGAAGCCTTCGAGGGTCTCTCGTGGATCCTAGACCTGGCTCCATGGCTTTAACGATCGTGACTGAAGATTCTAATACCGCCACTTTGCCCTCGTTGGCCGCCGACGCACCAAAATGACATCCGGCACTCAGTGACACTCGGCGAAAAAAAAACGACCCGTTATGTTCTCAGCAATTTGCGAGCTGAGCTTTTTTGGACCTTCTAAGTGAATTATAAATAATTGTGTAAGGTTCAGTGAAACGAAGAGTATTTGAACTAATAAAGCAACAAGAGGACAAAAAACGTTTTTTTATTAAGTAAAATAAAAAGTTTATAAATATATCTTTAGCATTATCTAAAATATGTTATCTCAATGACAATGAGGCTTTGTAAAATATATTCAGATTCTTAATATTTTTTTTCAACAATTCATCATTAAAACTCTATTTATTCATTATTCTTTTTGTTTTCTGAAGATAGATGAAGTATGAATAAATTTGTAAGTTTAACAAGTTTTAACTAAATTAACGTGTTTCAGCGTATAGCACAAATGTTTTTTTTATTGATTATGGATGTTTTAAAGACATAAATCAAGAATGATTTATATTCATACACTTTGACATCATTCCTATTTGATGTGTTTTTTAAGACATATGATTTTCAATCATTTACAAGTATTTTTTAAATAAATGTAAAATTTACTTTATTTGTCAACATTTTCAAAATAGATAAGATTTAAAAATGAAAATATTTATCCAATCAAATAAAAAACAAAAGAAAAACATTACAACAGCCATACTCCTCATTATTATAATCAAGTGAATTAACCTACAACTATGGATTTCAGATATGAATCACTAAACAACTTTTAATGGTGCAATAGATAATGGAATGTTTCGTTTGAGATGTTTTAATCCGCGACGGAATCGGGAATGTAGCATTTTGTGGGAGTATAAAAGAAAAAGACATTGCGCGTGTAGTTGCGTGAAACCTTTATATTGTACCTACTAGTAATTAATATAGAAATATTTGCCTAAAACTTAGAAGTGATTTTATTTTAAATTAATAGAAACCAAATGGTTAATGTAAGAAAAAGTCAAGTATTATCAGTTAATAAAATAAATATTATTATACATAACTTTTAAGTAAGTCATGAATATTATAAGCTATACTTCTTGTCGATGACGTTCTTCAGGTATCGCACGGCGCGGCGCAGCGGCAGCCGCTTGATAGCCATGGCAGTCTCATGGGTGTTCTTAAAATGCACCCTGAGATTGAAGCCACGCGCCTTGCATGACTTGGAAGGATTGTCGGGTTCTCTTGAATACCGACCCATTTTATTTATGTTATTCCAATGGGCTTCAACCGGAAAAGTCTGGATCAATACAATCTGGATCTCTTCAAGAAACAGATAAATATACACTTGCAATCTCCCCAACCCACACACAAATACGAACACAACACACGTTTCCCGCATGCAGCGTCCAGTCTCCCTGGCTGAGCGTCATAGAGTGCACTGGTCTTGACCGGTTGTACTCTCCTGCATGCGTTTACATAAAAAAATAATACTTCAATACAATATAATTGCTAAACACATTCAGCCATAAGGAGTGAAGACTTTCTGAAAAATTTTCCTCGCTTGCTTTCCTGAAATATAATTTAAAATAATCTCGTCGGCATTCTGAATTATACTACACTCCTGCATTATTTGAGACGCGCGGCTATTCATATCAACACCCTTATCGTGGGGTGATGAAATCAGTTTCCTGAAACCAGGCGTTGGGCCCTGAGAGCTGGACCAGTGGTTGGGTCGGGGAAAATTCTAGCCACTGTATCCCAACTGCTAATTAATGTTCCCATAAAGCGACTTCAGAAAGCTGTGGAGCTTTGAAATATTTTCATTGGAAAAGTTGCATTAAACGGATTGCTTTAAAGTTACACAAAAGCTAACGCTACTTTGTGTGGTTTTAAAATACAACATATACAAATTTAAAAAAGCGTTTAATACGATAAACTGACAAATTTTTATTTCATGTTTTGAATTGTTTTTTGAGTACAATAAAAACGAGTATAATCTTATTTAAATTATTTTTGTTAATTTTTTTTGAAAATAACGTCAACAAATGAAATGATTTTTATAATTTTACAAAAATTGTAAGTCTTTGATATTTTTTATACAAAAAGTCTATATCATATATTTTACAACAATATACTCGTATATATCAAACAATAAGCCAGACAGCATAATTCAATGTAAAAGCGTTGCATGTCATTCAGACGCTAGCAGTTCAAAACCCGACCAAGCCTGATTTAAAATAAAAATTATCTAATCTCTACTCGTACACATTCTCCTGAAATAGTTGTGCCACTCCTTATCAACAAATAAATTATTAAGGCCCCAGAAGCATCGAACTGATCATCCGATCTCTCATAAACTATGATATTCAACACCTTATTATTTATCTGGTACTACAGCCGGAGTCAATGCAAGATTTCAGGTTCTTGTCCTGGAGGCTCCCAAGAACTATCTATGTTCCCATGTAGACCTACGGGTATGCAGGTATTCTAGGATAAGGCAGAGAAAATCTGAGCTAATATTGTATTTTTATCATTGTTTTTTTTTTCGTTTTCGTACTTTTATATTGTAAGAGCGAATACAAGGTCTGAGTAGATAAAGTAAAAAAGCACTTAAAACTCAATTGGATATTTAACGCACGTCTACATTTTAATTCAGATATTTTTTCGCGTCGAAGGCCTTTTAAGTCCAACTATTAGCGGGACTGGTACCAAAACTCCTGAAAATAAATCCTAGAATCTTCTTCGACAGAGAAGTCTTTTCGGGAGGTAAGCCTGAAAGTTTTCAGGTTTCAGGGCATCACGTAGATAGAGAGGCGCGTGATTAGCGAAACACTCTCTCGCCTTCAATGGCTGCCATCGGAGCCAAGTGTGAGAGTTTGTGAGTGAAAATTGAAATTGAATTTCGCCGAGTTCTTCCAATGCGGAGACGCTGAGAATTACGATCTCTCAAAAGTGTGTGAAAATTTACTTTCCACTTTAATTCGGATAGACTTCTAAGAAGTTTTCTGAAATGAGCTTTCACTCCAAATGTATAATGTGTATTGAGAGGCAATATTTCAAGAGTGTAATTGGGAAAAATGTTCTCTCGGGTGCTGTAACTTTTTTTTCTGCAAATAAATCACATTAAAATGTTCAGTATTCTGTAAAAATGGCAACAAATTGTAGAACTTGAAAAAAAGTTTAAAAAACAAAATATATGAAATAAAATTCATTATATTTTATTCAATATTATATAAAAATGTATTAAGAAAACTTTTATTTTAAAACATAATTGTTTTTATTAAAAATATAATTTTAAATATCATTGTTGAAAAATATTATTTAGTGATGACATTTGTTAAATTTTAACGTGTATTTTTACTGCCTTTAAAAATAACGTCATTTTAAACAATTATGCATGCAGTATTATTTAATCCATATTTGTTATATGAATCAAAATGGAAGGGTAAGAATTAAAGGGCATTCAGCGGAAAATTTATTCTACAATGTAAAGTTTTTTTTTTTATTTTGCTATACGTCTTTGATATGAGTGCAGACGAGGTGGATGATTTGAAGAATTCAAACATCTATATCATAAGACTAACCAAGAGTTTCAATTATTACAAATTGGAGGAGAACGAAGCTCAAACGAGATTTTAGTTGCCAGTTTGCTTGGTCGCTAGTGATACAATTTTACAACTCATTTCCTTAATTTGCATAAATCATTGTTTTAAAGCTGACTAAAATGAAAAATTATATGACATTTAATGATGAAAATAGTGGCTTAAATATCGAAAAAAAAAATGCAACTGACGTTTGTATCACACAAATAAAAATTCGTAAATTGGTTGCAATTTTATTTCCAAGGAATATTTCGACATAAAAATATATTGATTGATAAAAAACTGTTTATTAGCATACTTCATTAATAATATGCATATAGTAACATAGCTGCCTCCTTGTAAGGCCCTGAGCTGTTATTATGGGGGCTGGTGAAAACTATGCGTGGTATGTATTCGACGGAGCTTAAAATTTAAAACTGACCTAAGCTAAGACAATAGATAGTGGAAATTTATGGTAACCGTATGTCTCAAATAGAGAGCAGATAAAAATAGGTGATAATATTTCATTTCTTGAATGATGTATTTTTTATGGATCACATTGGCACCAATGAATGAATGACGCATTTTCAGATCCTACTCCAAAATTTTCTTTCATTTTTGATTTGTTTAAAAATATTTTTAAGTAAGAAGTATGGAAAAAATATCTGGTTTTAATTAATATTATTATAATAATCTCTGCAATGCAAAAAAGAGGAAGGAACGCGATACTTTCTACCCTTGAAAAGTTTTCAACATTAAAAGTTCAAAATTATCAAAGCCTTCACGTTTCCTCACGCTTTCTCACTTTTCCGTCCCTCTCGTTGAAACAGGATGGCCTTTGTAATGCCAGGGGTAAAAAAGAAAATCTCGCAACTTTTCAAAATAATACTTCCGGCGGTACCAGAAATCACAATCTACTGAGGTTTTTTTGCTGAGCTTAGCTCTCACTACGTTTCAGAGGCATAATAATTCAAACTTGTAAACATACAATATTCTAAAGATTTCAATATTTACATTGATTTTTGAACGAGCAACTTTCCGATTTCGTTCTGAAATGTTTGATGATGTTTACTGAACTGTGAAACTTTTAGCAGCGTCGATAATGGGCATAATTTGCTTAAACGTATTTTTTTGTTTTTGTTTAAAGAATATTTTTTAAACGGTTATTGCATAATCGTTTCAATAGTTTTTGTTGTATTAGTTCTTTTATAGTTTTTTATTATTCTTAATAAACAAATATGATATATTATCAAGCTTGTATAGTCGAGTTATCAAGTAAAAAAGAATTGGTAATTATAGCCGGATATTAATTCGAATAACAACAAAATAAAGTTTATTTGGATTTTAAGCATTTTAAAATTGAAAATTTGAAAAATACATAAATAAATCGTCATCATCATTAGCCTATGTCCCTTCATTTTTTAAAGCAGGCCTTTTGTATGAGTAACCATCCTCTTTTATACTCTGCCTTGCGCATGCAGGCCACTACCGCTCTTTTTCTGATGTCGCAGTCCATCTTGCAGGGAATCGGTACACGTTGTGTGGACGATGTTGTTACTTGATGACTTGTGAAACACAATAATGTCTTATATATATAATATCAAATCATGCTGTGAAAACCGAAGAAGCTATTTACAATAACGTCTACTTATCGAAAATCTTTGTTGTAATTTAAAGAGTATAAAGTAAATGTTTTAAGAATTATATTTTCAAAAATTCAATCTTACGTAATTGGCCATGAACTCGACAACCTAAAGCATAATACAGCCTCGCAAATCCTCTCACAATGGCGAAATCAGTGCAGCAATTTCTTGCTTGCGCTAAGCAAGGGGTGCACAGGTGGGCCCGTAATGCCTCTCTTCAGCCTGAAAGTGCCTTCGAGATTATGAAATATTTCCCACCCCTTTCGAGGCTATTAGGCCAAGCGGAAGAGCAACTGGAGTGGGGAGGGTGGAGAGGAGGGGGCACCCTCCACCCTCAGAGCCTTTTGATTTAAGGCTCCGCCGCGCACTAAGTCAAACCGTTGTCGGACACACGACTGCCTTTCTGAATCCTTGTTGTAACGCCGCGTCGTTACTCGGTGCTTCTGTTTTGCGCTGCTAACGAAAAATAACGGCGTAGCAAAGTGCATAACGCTGACTGTGTATAAGTATATATTTTTACAATTTAACGTACATATTTTTTCGTAGCACTACATTGATGTCTTGTTTTATTCATTATTTGTCTTCCCTACTTATTTTTTTGTTTTGTTGATAAAAACATTAAATATAATATCGCACAAATATATATGTATGGAATTTAATGTCATTTGAGAATATCTTATTTTTATTAAACATATATTTACAAAGTACGATAAATACAAACCCGTTGGATATTTTGAAAATAAGGATAACAATCTTTTAGTCACCAACAAATAAAAATACAGAATAAATGTCATAAGATATTTTTTTATTTCCTAAAACTTAGTTTGCTGAATTAAATTGAAATATCTAGATTAAACATTTCAAAAAACATGCATAAATAAGATAATTGCAGTATTTGTAATCATAGTTCCCTAATAAAGGTTTATAAGTACTACATTCATATCGAGAAACATTGACAAGTGCTCGTTTATACCTGAAAAAACCTCTCATGTTTAAGGTAAGTATCAATATCAAAAGAAAACTATAATTTGAACCAAATTGGTTAAACGAACAATATAATAAGTGGCAGGCTCTAGAGAAAGTTTCGAACAAAGAAGCCGTTAATTTTCATAAACGCAAGGATTGAGCCACAAACGTTTTCCCGTAGTATAATTTTCATTGATTGGTATTGAGAATGATAAAATTAATTATTCAATTATTAATGTAATTTCTGCTTATATTCATATGTTTCTTATTTATTTACATAACTTTATAAGAAGTAAGAAAGAAAATTAAAAAAATAATGTAAAAATACAGAACTTGAAAATTACTTACAATATAACATTAATGTATATTGACTGATAACACTAATGAAAAACTAAAAATATAACTATTTGAAAGACAATTATCTAAATTCTTCTCGAAAATGTTAAAGTAAAATAGTTATTGCATCAAATGTGTGGTAAGCGAATCTAAGAAAAGAAAAAAAAAAAAGAAAAAAAAATTGGAATGTAAATTACTGTGTAAAAAATGTATCTCTATATTTGATTAAATAAAAGATAAATAAAAAAATGTGTTATTGATCAAAATATTTTTGTTATATCCTTTTCTGTCTTTCATATAATATGATTTGTTTGATTTAGTTTTAATTATTAAAATTCTCAATTAAAAATGTCGCAAATATTTTTCTCTTAAAAGTTTCGTGATATTTTTCATCCTATATTTTGTAAGTATTTGCAGCAAGTATTCGAGGACATGAACTGTAGCGCTTATGCTGAGCTGAAAAGGGTTGCGGAGGACCGAGAGGAATGGAGATCGAGATGCAAGATTCTGTTGCTGCAAACCAATCCACCGGATTGATACTACGAAGAAGAAGATTTTGTAAATATTGTTTTATTATGTACGCAAATTTTACCTGCAAAAACATGAATAAATAATACGTTCCTCATTTTATGTGTTGATTCAAAAACTCGAACCTTTTTCTTTCATTTCAGTAATGGATGTTTTTTTATCAATGCAGGTTGATCGACTCTATAAATCTTGTTCAGACAGTATTTAATGATTTTCTTATCTCTAAAAGTAAACAGAATCATTCATTTGCAAAGAGTAATTGAATGAAAAAATATGTCTAATGAACGTTCTAAGCTTTACTCGCAATTTATTATTTCTCGCAAAAGGTTTCGTCATCCTCTTTGTATACATTCAATAGATTTTTGTAATTAAAAAAATTGCAATCATGGAAAAATAATTAATTATATTCATAAGACCCTTACTTATTATTTTATTAATTGAAAAATACACACCATTAAATCGATAAATACATATTTTTTTCTAATGGATGACAGCTTAATGAAATGAATGTTTTTTTGTATATTTTTATTTTATAAATTTTTGTCTTCTAAAAAAAATAATTAACTGATATATTTTAAAATTAACATTTGAATAAATATGTTTCTTGTACATATTTTATTTTTAATCAGTTATCAAAAACATAACCATTAATATGGTCGCACCTTCAACCGGAATATATAGTGGATAAGAAATAAAAAGAATATCATTTATAAGAAAGCAACATCAACGCTTATTTTTATCAGAATACTTTTATTAGACAACTGCATCTTCTTGTAAGTAGGCTTAAAATATAAGTCATATCGGGTATTTTATCGGTGATTATGGCTACTGCACAGTACATTGGTAAAGATAATTGAAATTGGAGTAATCTGTGAATATATCTGACAAAAGCACTTGCTCAGCAATTTCTCAGACTTAATTACTCAATTCTCAGGTAGACTAAGTGCTGCAGAGCCGTCTTACGAAAAGAAAATTGAAGTGTCTTAAAAGTGCAACAGCATTTTCTGACGCCCGAAGTTTGGCCGGGAGCGGAAAGGCCAACGGCGAAGGCTTCGTCACATGCGGAAATTTATGAAAATTTATTCAACGTTTTAAATCGGACGGCTGAAGCAGCCGGCTCGTTCCTACCTCTACGGAATGGCAGAACGTTTAGCGGTGTCGGGAGATTTGCATACTGGTCCCGCGAAATTTGCATGCCAGCACTAAGACATTGCCTGCCTACGCCGTAGATGAGGGGACCTTAACCTTTTTTAAACGCCTGTGAATTATTTTTATCACGCCATCAACATAAAAAACGCATACACTCAGAAACTAACATTTATAACAAAATAAGCATTATAATAAAAATTAAGTAAGTCAAAATTTTCAAATTCTTTACGAAAAATAGAATTATTATATGAAACCAGAAATCAAGATTATTTTTGTGTGTCAATTATTAATTGTGATGCTAAATATTTTTCTAGTTGATATTCTTCTTAATACCAATTGGTCCTGGAAAATGATATTCAAGTTTTCAGTATTCTGCCCTGGAGGCTGTCAGAAGAAAAATGTATATCCGTCGGATACAGAAATGTATTGAGACGAGGCATGAATAGTGTCAACTGACGAAATTTAATGTCGGTTATATGTGGTGACCATATGTTCCAGCTATGGAACAGATATGACGAAATTTCATATTAAAGATTTGATAAAGAATTTTTTCTTTACAATTTAGGTGTACAAAAACGATTTAATCATCGAATACTAATTATATATATGTATATTAAATATATGTTGGTTTTGTAAATGATTGAAGCAAACACTTTGTACTGCAATTTAATAAATACTACGATAAAAATGCAAAAAATAAATTGAAAACAGCTTGTGCATAGTATAGTTGACAGAAACATCTGTTAAGTACCACTGGCGTAGAGAGCGTTGTGGTCTACAGCGTAGCCCCCTACGGTGAGATATCATGAAAACTGCGCGGCGGTCGCTTGAGTCATTACCAAGTCTAATTTTTTCAGCCAGCGCAATAGCTGAGTCACTAATTATTGGCAAATGAGACGGTTTATTTTTCCGCCGCTCCCCGAGGAGAATTATTGCGCTGGAGGTACGCTAACGAGATTATTCTACAAATTTATATCTGCATTTTATATTACTGAGAGCTTTGCCGGGAGCTTTTGCGCACCGGCGAAATGAAATCAACACACAGTCGGATGAACATTTAAGTTTGTAAATGTGATTGAATACTTGCTAACTGCGCTGTGATCACGAACAGCGGTGATTCGTTTAAAATATTTTTGGTAAAAAATATTAACATTGATACCCACGAATTTCATTTCAAAAATTACTCAACTATGGCCGGCGGTCATAGCTCAAAAGTCAAAGCGTTTGCTTTGCAAGTCAAAGGTCGTGGATTCGATCCCAGACGGATATTTAAAAAAATGGATTTTAATCGATTTCTGAGCTCTAAAATACCCCGGTTGGTGTGAATTTGATCCATCACCCGTAAAATGTCAGTCATAGCCTATTAATTAAAATTTTAATACATGAAAGTTGTCCCGTGAAGACCACCCATTCATAGTTAATTTCTGTAATAATAAAGGATGATGTGTGAATCTCGGGATGTAGTCTATGACGTCGGCGAATCAACACTCCACATGCAGCGTTAAGCCATAAAAAAATTAAAAAAACATATAAATATAACACAACTCATAATTAAATAAAAACTTTATTTTTTCAATTAGCACATGATTATTATGCAGTCATTATGTTTATCAAACTAATTGCTGAATGAAACTGCATTTCAAAAGAGTAGCAAATGTGTGGTTTTCTGAGAACAATTTAAAAAAATGCGTTTTTTTTTTCATTGCATTTCATTCCAATTATTTAATATTAATAATTATGATATGAGGTTCCATTGTAGATTCATGAAATTCTCTGTGTATGGGTTAAGATATGTGTATAAGAGTTCATATTTTTACCGAGCTAGCTTATGTTTTAGAGATTATTTAATATATATTAATATAAACGTGTTTAAATGTATCATCTTATTTAAAATAAAATTATATTTTTGATATCATACAATTGCAAAGGGAAGTAGTATCAAAAGGAATACCGCTCTTACTTACAGTCAGACGATGTTTATATTTGGGTTGCCATTAAAAATAAACTCTGGAATCATCTCAGAGCTTTCACGCGAAACGATGCCATAACAAGCTACAACCCTGGTACATCAAGTGGCACACAAATACACAGCGAATTGAATACAATTTCTAAACATCTCGAGAAAATATTCCAGCTCTGTCTTGAGTATAAAGTTAGAGCAAGAAAAATAAAATTCTATCGTTTTTGCATTGGTATTTTATTTAACGTTTGGGGTTCGTGTGCTGGAATGAAAAAAAAACATCTTAAGAGGGGACTGCCTGATACACCGTTAGGGATAAAATAGTTGAACTTTTTTTTATTAAAATAGCCTGACATAATGACGCACCTAACGGAAGAGATAAGAAGATCCTCCGTCGTTTTTCATCCTTGTATTTATTATATTTCCTCGATTCCACACCTAGGGCGCCATGAAGATATATACAGTGTACGTGAAATGCTCATGTTATTTCCTGGTTATGTATCAAACTCAAGATGAAATGGTATGGTTGGTTCGATTTTCAAGAAAATATTTTTTTTACATATCATACCATTTAATATATTAAAAATATGCTATTTTAGTTATTTCTCGCTTTATTAAAACAAAAATTATTTAAATATAATATTAATTATTTCTTGTATTATATTTTTACAAGGATCTTTGAAAAGAAATATAAAAATGGTTAAATACATCATATTAAATTCATTTGTTTATTACAATTCCACTCTTCCAGCTTAAAATAAGAAAAAATAAATAGTAATCAGTATACAAATAACATATTTAAATTTCATTTTTCAAACGCGTTTGAACGTCTAATATGAACACTTTTCTTGTTAAAAAAAATACTGTTATTTATTTGCAATTAATTTTATGGTGTTTATCTGCTTTATTTCATTGCTCGTACAAAAACATTCCTTCCAATCTCGCATTATTATTATTTGTACAGCCAACTAAATGGATTCTTACAAATAATTTTAGATTAAATTAATGATACACGAAACTATAAATATGGCAGATCACTAGTGTACGTAATCTGTATAACTACTTCTAACACCCATAGTTAATGAGAATATATTCGAAGAAATACATTTCTTGTTCATAAAACAATGCTTGATGATCTGTATTATGAAAATGTATAATCTAAAAAAATATTAAAATTAATATTCTGAGAAAATAGTTCATATTTCAATACATATTATACTAAGATATTTGTATGTTTAAGATTATGCAAATATTAAGAAACATAATTAAATATAGTATTTTTATAAATATATATACTGACTTTCTTATAAACATGATGAAAATATATGACATCGCAATGAAGCTAAGCGAGTAGTATGCGGACAAGTAGCGCATTTCAAACAAACGTCAAATTATATTTCTGAAATTCCTCCGGACATCCGGTTGGCGGAACTGAACGAAAAAGAGGGTTCTCTCAGCTCTCCTGCAAATCTGTAATCGATATGAACACCAGTTGTTTTTGCCGTCGAGAGGGGGACATTTTAAACTAGACCCATAAAGAGGAAGCATGTGGTTCCAAGTATAAATTCAGCGGAGATGTGTGCGGAATATTCAAGCTTATAAGCCCGGAGAAAGTTTCGATGTAACTTTTTTGCGGCGGTCCCTTCAAGTTTATAAACGGTTTTGATACAGGTGTAAAAGTGACACATATATTTTTCAGGCGGGGCCCCACCTGTGTCTGACGTCGAGTATATTTTAATGTCATTCTTATTTTACAGTCAGCTGGAGCGGTAAAATAAGAATCTTATTATTGTAATAAGATCTTATCAAAGTTGCCCAAGCAATACACTTACGATGTACAGAAAAAAACACTTTTTTATATATTATATAAAAAAATATTTTGAATTATAAATAAATGTAATTATGTATTGTGTATAAAATATCATAATTGAAATTGAAGTTAATGACGCATTATTGAATGTAAAAACCAAATAAATTTTGATACTCATATCTCGATGTCAGCAGGAGTAGCTAGATGCGAAAAGCGAAGGTTTGAAGAGAATGGAGACTCTTCAGTGAAAGGACACAACTGATGATTATGATGACTCGATATCAGTCCGCTTAAGTAATTTATATATATTTTTATTTATCTATAATTTTTGCATATTGTATATTAAGGGTTCATACTGGCTAAGAGATAACTGTGGTGGCAATTTGTGATGATCTTAGATATAAAATGATAATGATGAAGCCTGTCGCACCAATAGTTTGAAGCTACTTTTTACAATATAAATAAAATATCATTATGTTAATATAATGACATTTAGTGCACTCAAATAATAATTTGAATTGATGTTTTGAATAATTTAGTACTTGTGACCATATTTCTAGTATAGGTTGCATAGTTTAAGATTACAATACGAATGTGGCATGAGATTGCCAAACCAAATAGCTGAAAGCATTTAGAGAACTGCATTTCATATTTTAAAACTTAGTCATTATATACTACCTTAAGAAAAAATATTTGACCAAAGCATTTAACTGGTTAGATCATATGGAGCAAAAACAATAATACTGATCGATAAATTTCCTGAAACTGCAGGTGGTGCCAAAGTGAATGAAGCCATGCCTGACATATTCCTACTGAACTAAGAGAAGGAAAATATGTATTTTAAACCGAAAGAGTAACAGATTGACTAAAGTGGCGTTGGTAGTATATATACTGACTTATATATACTTGTATATTGCTAGGAAATATTTTACGTTGAAAGCATATGAGTTTTTGTGAAAAATATAATTTGTAGTTTGAAATATTCATTTAAATTTAATGAATTTTGTGATTTAATAATTATTCAACATTGTAATCACAAACTAACGAAATAATTAAAGTATAAAAAAAATATTAAAAGAACGCAGTACTAATAATATTTTTACAAATACTAATTTGAATCAAATTCAAAAGAACAAGGGAATGTAAATTATTACAAATTTGACAATAATTTCAAACACATAAAAAGAATTTAAAAAAAAATACGCTCAAGAGTATAGACATTGCACGTGATAAGCGATTACTTTTGCTGAACTATGATATTCAACTCTTACAGAAAGTATTTTTCTTATAGAAAATTTAATATAATGATATAATATATACAATATTTTTGTTTAATGAAAACTTTCTGTAATTTTAATTACGACTAAAAAGCTAAACAAAACTTAGGCACTCCATTGCATTTGAAGAGATTTTTTTATGGATCTTAAATGACATATATATATAATTGAATATAATAACAATACACTGGAAACCAATCATTTAATTTGAGTGATTTTAACAAAAAGGAGATAAAAAATGCATGGTTAAGGTTTATTTTTATTTTTTGCGTTCACTCTTAGATCCATTTAAAATATTAAATAGAAAACTACTTCCTACATTGTTTAAACATAGATCATACTTATCATGAAAATCATTAAAGGCGTTACCATGTTGGAACAAGGTACACAGTATCTTAAATTATATCTATTTTATTTATAATTTATTGGCAATAACTAACAGGAAATTCGTCACGGTGAAAAAGCGAGAGAGAGGTTTTCTGGTTGGAGTGGCATAATTTAAATTTAAGCCGCCTCTCATTTAATGATATAAATTATCAAATATTATACAAACGGCCACAAATGGACCAAAAGCTGTGAATTTATGTTACAGTTATGGAAATTCGCGGAGTAAACACGGCCGGCAAGTAAGACGTTTTACATCGGCCCGGACCCGCATGTGGAAGTCTGCCAACGGTTCCTATGGGATAGAACCACTCGTGGCGGTTAAAAGAGAATTCATTCCAGCATTATTAGCCCGAATGTGAAGGATAATATGATGATAACACCAGTCAGCTTGCTAAATTTAAGACGTTAATTTCAAACTGTGAATTGTTTTACGGTAGATGATTTTGTTTTGTTAGTACTGTAATAAAAGACGTCTTGCTATCGTTATTATTTCAAAATTAGTACTTAAATTGCTCATTCATACAATTTTGAACTTTTAATCTCTTTCCACATAATGTACTTTTGAAGGTCTTGATTCTTATATCTTATTTGAATGTTTTAGGTTATAACTTAAACATTAAAATAAATAAAATGCATAATAAAATTTAGTTCACATTTTAAATTGAATTTTTTGGTTACGTCGGGTAGCCGTTGTTGGGTCCCACGTTAAAATTAAATTTCTTGTTGAACATATGGAAATTATATTTTATATGTTGTTATTCCATCAAGAACAATCGACCAAAAAATTAAAACATGTTAATATTTCAATTGCGCTGTAACTTTTAATGGATATTAATTGTATGGATTTTTTAAATTATATATTAGAATATTATTTTATTATTTCAATATTCTAATCTACTTCTATAGATCATTGACTATATGACAATATTATAATTAATTAAATATACATACACTATACATAAAATTCTTTACACGAGTCAATTCATCCAGAAAAAATATCGGCAGGAGCGGGACGCAAACCGCGGACCTTTGGAACCAACCATTTTTGCCCAGGTAATTATACCGCTCGGCCACCGCCCATTTCTTCCGCCATGAGCTGACTCGTTTCGGATCTTCTATATAAGGTTATCATCGTATGATAGATGTCGCCATAGTTTATATTCAAAGTATGTATATTTTTATTTTTTATTATTCATGCATTTATTCACAAGCTTAATATTATTACTTTCCGACAATCTATTTATTTTAGTAAGTACCACTCGGGTCTCGAACCGAAACTATAGATCGAATGGATGAGAACAACTTCTTGTCAGTACGACGCGCACATTACAGTTAGTTAATTACCTGTGTTAATGATGAATAATTTTACTTTCTTGATATTGTCTCGATATTTTTTCTGGATGAATTGACTCGCGTAAAGAATTTTATGTATAGTATATGTATATTTAATTAATGATGATATTAATTGTCATTATATTTTACCTCTCTACGACACTAAAATTTATTCATAAAAATATTTTATTTATTATAAAAAATATTATAATATAATAAATATAATATATATTTCATGAATTTGAAAAAGTGTGCCGATATAATGTTAGTATAAATAAAGTATTTTATTATAGTGGAAATTACCACACGAATACATATGATGTGAATAATAAAAGTACAAACTCTCTCCGAAACTGTAAAAAGCGCAACTGAATATTAAACCGTTTTCTGTACATAAAATCCTCCGTCAACATGACACATAATGTGTTATAATCCTTGTATACATATTAATACGTTTCACAACAAAAAATAACACTGTTTTTTTCATCTACAAATATGATAAGCAACAAAAAAGTTCGCATCCACAAAACATTGAGAGCACGCTGCAAATCGTAATATTAAAACGTATTTTTTTACGTGAAAACTGTCAAAATAAAATTATTTATACGTTTATTTATAGACGGCGGAGACAGGCGTTCAGAATTTCGCTCGAGGCTTTCGCAAAACTTCTTTTGTTCGACATAGCCATCGATTCCATGAATGTATCTAAAAATAAAATAAAACCTATTCCAATCGTAAGGCGTACCTTTTGACGTGAGCAAAAGTGTCACATATAAGGAGGCGAAGTGGGGAAAAAAATTGGTATCAAAGAAAAAGTTTTCCATGGACTACCCAGTGAAAAACTGCCAAATTTCAATCATAACTTACAGGATTGTCATATATCTGACCGAATGCATAATCTCTTAAATTCAAAGCAAGAGTTAAAAGTAATAAAAATCTCAATAATATTTATTAAAAGACATTATTAATTTATATAACCTAAGTAACTAGCTGTCCATTCACATTAAAAATAGATATTTTTAATTTTGATGACAATGTTTTTACACAAAATTGAATTACTCAAAGTTAAAAGTTCAACAATTTAAACAAGATATACGAATATTAATAAAATTCAATCATTCAACTTTGCTTTGTGCTATTATCGTAACAATTATCTCACTCGTTTTAATAAAAATTAAAGAATTAAATATATCCTTTAGCTTAGATACTTATTTAAGACGTAAAATAACAAATTGATACGAGTTTCGTATTTAATAATATTTTCATATTTCATTTTAAAGAATTTCATTCATAAAATATATAACTTATTTTCCATCTCTTATAAATAAGAGATGGAAAATAAATCCCTCGAATATATAAATAACTCAAAATTTATATAAATATAATACTTAAAAATATACTTTAACTATATATAACTTTAATTTAAATTTTTCTTTACAGAAATAAACATTTTATGTATCGAAAGTATACGAAGAAAACGAAATACTACAGATTTTTTAATCCTATAAATTTATTAATTTAATAAGTAAATTTTTACATTTTAGTAAATTATATGTAAAATCTCTTACAATATAAATATTTTTGTAAATATTTATTATTAAGAGTAATTTATACAAAATATATGTATCATCAATATAACGTCACAATTTAAAATTTAATTGTTCATTGTATTGTTAGTATTACTTAATAATTAATAGTTGATCTCCTCTTAACATTTTTTTTTAATTTCTATACTTTTTATAAGATCACATTGCCTTTAAGTGATGTTTTATAGTGTGGTCAAAAATATTATTCATATTAGTTCATCAAAATTACCAACTTAAAACAGCGTTTCTTTAATTCAATTTATATCAAAGCAATGTATTTTTAAATATTCTTCTTTGTTCAGCAAAAAAGGTGGGTATTTATAAAACAAACATGTAATATCGCACATTTTTGACAACTTCATTATTCACAATAACCAAGCATCAAGTGTCCACTGGAAACTTGCACAAACAACATAATTCTTTTCGTCTTGTGATCTAGCCTTGCGAGAGGCTTCACTTATTGTTCTTTTTCAAAGCTCTCCATCCCCAATCCCGACACCCGACCTGAGCTTTAGCCCGAAACTACTACAGATGGCTCGATAAAAAGCGCGGGCAGTGACTGAAGAGAAAACTTTCATGCTGGATCCAATTTTTTATCATCCCTTAGCGCTTATATGAACTGGGTCATCCAAATAAAACTCCAGCAACCGCCGTGGTTGAGGAAAGTCTGGTTTTTCAGGGTTGCCTTTTGCACGAACGTCTTCTGGCTTTTTTTGTTGACTTTGCAACATAGACAAGTTTCCTGAATTAAATGCAGTTTGAGTATCGTTATCTTATTTTCATGCTAAGTACATTAAATTTCGTACTTTGATACAAAGAATTCACTTCACCAAGTACATGATTTATTGTTAATTACCGTTTAAGAGTTTGGTGTGATTTTTATAATATTTGTTACAAAATCACAATTATATTAGTATTTTATTTATTTATCTACGAAATCAAATTTCAAGTAACTCATAGGTTATTAAAGATATAAAACCAGATATTACACATACAGGTGTATAAGGCTAAATAACAGATAATATAATACAGAATATAAACATACATGAAAAAATAAATAAATCCCACAAAAAAAAACTTATGGATAAACATTTTGCTTAACATCGGTCATAAGTTAAAAATTAATCGTACAACCCAACAAAAATTAAATCAATTACCTAATGTGTTAAATAAGTTAAGTAAGAAATATATGGTAAAAAAATTAAATTCTACAATAATGATTATTACAATTCATTTTTATCTATGTAATGTACTGCTTAATTTAATTCTTAGTTTTAAAAATCATTTTTGACAATAATTCCGGAACAACACATAACGCTGATACTCAATCTTTCAACAATTCGATTATGAAATTCAAATGTTTATTTTTGCAAAAAAAAAAACTCAATAAGATCATTTGCGCTGCACAACTTAAAATTACGTTTTTTGTGTGAAATAATTTGTACTTAAACATTACACGCCTAGTTCGTATTTTATATATGTAACATAAATTAAGTAAAATTAATTGGCAAGCTTGCTATCGCTCAATAATTCAGTGATATCAATTTTAATAAATACTCCTCTATGTGAAAGACATATTCACTGAAAAACTTTATATTTGTACTATATAAAGGATTTTTCATTTATTATTAAGGGAATGACATTATAACATGCTTTGCGTCCCTGTTACAAGAACTTAATCGAAACTTGATTGGCGAAAATGTCTTCTGTGCAAAGGGCTCCATAGAGGCCGATGTTCATAGGAAGCCTCCAGAGCTTTTTGCTTCACCGAACATACCTACTAGGCCAGCAGTACGTAAGAACGCCGGAAAGGACAAAATAAAAACATGCAACGTTCACGTTGACGTTTGGATTGATGATGACCTGAGCCGTGTGGACGATACACTCTGAACGAAAGCTCTATCTACGATACCTTATTATTTTATTATTGCTATTTTATTTTTACTGTGTTACTCTGCACGCAGAATAAATGACAGCATATGTGCATTATGAGAGAATACTTTCAAACACTGTTTTTAAACAAAGAATAATCGTATCAAGATGAATTTTTTTATAAAAAAAAATATTGTAAAACTTACAATATTATAAAGAAGAACAACTATCTATACCATTACCAAGATATTAAAACGAATGTTAAATATATTTCACAGCATATTTGGCTTTCGAGGTGAGTGATATTAAGAGAATTTTTCCTTTTTGCTCGATGAAGTAAAAAGAAAACTAAAAACGGAAATTGCACTTTATCATAGTTCACTTTTTCATTGAATAGTTTTTTTTTTAATTTTATCACGTTTATCAATTACTTTAATAATTTAATCGTATAGTGCACTGATTTATATAAAAAGTGGTTTTTCTGTTGAGAGTTTTTGAAAAAATATCGATTTTCGTTATTGAAAACGATGCTAAATAATAATACATTATCTTGTTTTGTTTTCAGAGAAAATAAATTCTAGAATAACGCCAAGTGACAAAAAAAATGTTTATTTTTTTATCATATTCTATTCCGAAAATAATATCTGGATGGAATCATATTTTCATAAATTTTTATCTTGCCTGAAGATCAATGGCGTCATAAATTTTTATCCTTTGAACCTCTTCTTCACCGAACAAGATATTATGTAAACCCTTTTCAGGTATCAAAAGTGTTTCACAATACATTGAGATTTTTCAGTTACCATACTAAGCGAAAAGATATTCATACTATTAAAAAATACCTTTATGTAAATAATGAAGTAGACAACTTATATAGTATTTATAAATAAAACCAATAATAATTTAAAGATAAAACAAAAAATAATCATATGTAATACTTCGATAAAAAATAATACCAAGTTAAATAAATCTATGAATATCTTAAATCATTAAAATTATAAGACATGACATTTATATATGTATTTGTCACTTTTCAGGCTTTGAATGTACTCAGATTTAGGGAAATAAACCAGCCTATTTATGTGTGTTCTTGTATGTCTTGACATAGATTATTCCAAAATATTAAATAAATATATTTATGCATAATTCAAGTCTATATGACATTCAGCTGCTCGTTAGTATTTTATATGTAATGGTTTACTCTAGGACAATATAGAAAAATATTACAACTTTTGTAATACCTACAAGAAAACAAGTTGCTTCCAGCTGTTTTGTCTGTGACAGTTTTTAAGGACATTGTGTCTTTCTAATTATGTATATACGAGTATTACTTAAAAGTCGTGCCTACAAGCTAAGTTAAACCTTCATAGTTCATTATACCAGTATATTAAATTTTTCATGTTTGACCATGCCTGAATAATTGCTTCTTTCAAGACATAATATATACAAATAGATATTCCACGGCTCTTGCCAGATATTTAGATAAATTCAATAAACGTCGTTGGTACGAAAAATTAATACAGTGATATTTCGGTTTAAGCCTACAGCAATTCAGATAAGATTTTTTTAAAGAAATGAGATGGTGAAACTCTAAATAAGAATAAGGCGAATATTTCAGTTGTCTATGTAAGTACCGGTTGAGCCAACTTATTTTCGCGTCAGAAAAACTTTTGAAATTGAAAATAAAGCCCTCTCGCTCGACGTGAGTGCTATCGATGATTGTCTGAGAGAGAAAACACTAGGTGTCTGAGAATTGAGAGAAATCTCTGGATTACTCTGTAATCTTTAAATATTTGAGCAGGAAAGAAAGTAAGTGTCCGTTTCTTTGATTGATGATATAACGAGTCGGAATATCATCGAAGGCTTATTGAGTTCAATTTTTATGAAGCCTAATTTTTTACCAAATCCAACGACGCTATAAATTTATTATTCTGTTCGTATGTAAAATGTTTTAATGATATTTAAGTACCACAAAACAAAAGAACCTCAATTTATTATACATAAAAATAGTGTAAGAGTTCTCAACAATACTTAAAATATAAAAGTGTTTTTAATCTAGTTTACACCATAAGCATAAAGGTCCAAATTAATTTTAAAACTGATAATTTATGATTTTAAAGAGATATTTAATGTGTGGTAAAATATTTAATTTTATATTTCGACTAATTTAAAAGCTTATTCCTTAACTTGACGAACTTGACATTTGTCAAATAAAAATAAAAAAATATTTAAAATAACATTGTTTTATTAAAATTGTACATGCAATAGTTAAGAAAATGTGAGTTAACGGCTCGATCCAAGAACAAAGAATTTGGGTGTGAAAACCTACTAAAAAACCTACAGCTTATATCAACATTTTAAAAACTTTAACTTTAAGATCTTACATTTAATTCAATTGAAAAAAAATGTCATTACATTGTTTTATAATAAAAAATATTAACGAAAATTAATTGTTCCGTATATAGAAAAGTAGTATTGTGATAATTCCGTTTTATTTTTATTACAGAAAATGTTTTCGTTTTATTGCCATTTTTGATGAACATGTTTTCTCACCAAGAGATATAACGATATAAAGCATCACGTAATGATCCATTTTAATTAAAGTGAGTTACCCAAAGAGCCTGAGAATTACATTAACTTTTATACAGAGAGCAATGAAATTTCTCGCAGATTTTGAAAAGCTGATCTAATTGGCTCACGGCTTTTTGAGGACTTAAGTGAATCCGTGAAGGAGCTCAGAACGTAATGGAATCCTTTCGACTGAAGTCAAATCTGATGCCTTAAACCCCGAAAAGCGCCGTGAATTTATAAGGCTGAGTGTTCGCTTGAGATGCTGCATTGATATGGTGATTTAGTCGAATTCTGGGATGCACACAATGCCTCCCTCTATTCGTATATAATACACGGGAATACAAAAGGCTGGGCGTATGAATGCCGCATTTTTATGTTAAATTGACATTGACACATGAGACATCCGACGAAATATTTGATAAGCTCGCCATACTTAACCAATAGCTTTTTTACAACACGAGCATTATTTATTTGTCAATTTCTTTTCATACGAAATCATTACATATGCATTTCCTAGTTGGAGCATAAAATTCTCATAACATAGAGTACGTTTATGTACTCACGTTGCCATTATGAAATCAAAATATACTTCTTCTTTTTTTCATTTTGATATTACAAGCATAGTATATTTAATGATTTTATTAAGTATATCGTTAATTAAATATTACAGAAGAAGTCGTAAAAAATAATCAAGCATGCAAAATAATAACCCACTTCGGAAATTCAGCGATCGATAAAAATACGTTTTCCACACGAAAGCTGCAAAAGCTTTTGGTTTGGTGAGCCGAGTGCCTTCTCGCGGCAGAGTAATGTGTAATGTGAACCCGGGGTCGAAAGCTCTACTCATTTAAAAAAGCTCACGCCAAAATTATAGACCCGCCATTTCGGTGCAAACTCGGATGATATCATCTATAACGCAAGCGAGCAGACTTAAAAATATCCCAAGTAATATAATATGGATCGGATTTGAATTCACTTATTTATTGAATTGGCGTCTTTGCCTGTCTTCACATTTTTAACGTGAATAAGAAGCTTATAGATGTTCTTTCTATAAGCCTTAACAGAGAACTTACTGCATTTTTTCAAAGACAAGGTTAAGTGACCAATAGATTTATCAACAACTGATACACTAACGGATTAACAGTAAACATCATGTTTTATAATATTTCTTTCGAATTTCAAAAAATAAAATTTTACAACTCAACCATTTGCTCCACCTTCCGAGTTGAAAAATTGGCACGTCTTAGTTATTGACAGGTATTATTTATATTTAGTATTTGATCTAAGCTGTATGTGTATTTATAAATGTTGCAATCAATTCACTTTGTTATAAATAAAATAAATATTATATTATCATTATATTTAAAATATTTATGTTGCGTACTTCAAAACTAAAAGAACAGTAAGAAATATTCAGGTTTTTTAAATTTTCAAAAGTCTTATACGTGTTTGAAAAGTCGAATATTTTGATTCTCAATTTACATTTAAAGATAACCGAATAATAATAACACGCCTCAAGTATACTCGTTGACTGACGAAATACTTAAATATTTGTACTAAATTTACTACGACGCACAGAAAATACAACTAAATAAATTATATATAGGGTCTGCCATCTAACGTTTTTTTTTTCAACTAGTACTTATTTCGTAAATGGTAACACTTAGCTCATATCTGATTTAACAGATAATTAGTTTTATCTTTCCGCTAAACGAATATGGTTGTGTTTACGCTTGAACAACGCTGGAAAATATTGCGACATTACTTTGAAAATCATGGTAATGTTGCAGAATGTGTGCGAAAATTGCGTACGGATTTTGGAAGAAGAGAATCACCGTCACCTCCAAATGTTCGTTATCTTGTAAAAAAAGTGAAAGAAACTGGCATCTTTATCGATAAACTAAAGCGTGAAAAGCCAAAAACAGTGCGTACACCCGAGAATATTGCTGCTGTGGCAGAAAGTGTGCGTGAAGCGCCATCAATGGCGCTTACATGCGGCGCGGCCATGTTGAACGAATTTTCGTTCACAAAAATTGAAGAGGAGGATATTGGCAACATTTGGTATCAACAAGACGGCGCTACGTGCCACACAGCCGAAGCTACACTCGATGTTTTGCGCCCTGTTTTAAAAAAAAAAGTTATTTGGCGGACCCTATAGTATATGCAAAGTTATGTTTCTTATTAAAACATTTTTTTCTTAAATAATATCTTATAAATTGACAAACAAAAAATGCGTTATCATTCTAATATATTATGAAAAAATCTTGAATGCAATAGTTTAGTAAAATACATGTAATGAACATCAACATTCACATTAAAGTAGTTTGTTTTATAGTTTAAATGATATTGTATACTAAAGCTCTTCGCGATATTCGTTCCATTTCGAGTAATGATACAAATTACTTCCTGGCAAGTAGTCGTCTCGGAGCTTTCCACTTTCCACTTTGGAGTGCACCGCAAGCTGAGATGGAGAAACCTCCGCCTGAAAGGCTTTGTAATCGCCCGAGAACTGTTTGCTTTCAGTAAATTTCAGTGACAATGTAATAAAGTTCGCAAGGGCCGGGAGCGCGCTAAAATTATTCGGTAAGGATATAATATATAAGTTTCGCAATACCATTTCACATGGCTCATTACAAAGTAATGGACTAGCGTATTTATGAGCACTGAGCACTCATAAATATTGTTGCAATCATTTCATTATGCCTTAGCCTTTGTTGCAGAGCTACCACATTTAATTTAACTCTTTTACATGTTTTGCGCGTAGTCTTGATTTAGCAGTTTTGTATTTTAAAATTGCTTACGTAGATTTTAAATTTAATATCGAACATTTAAATATTTGATTTTATTCCAATGTATTGGTGATTGCTCAATATGTTTCATCTCACGAAGATTTTTTTTTAATCCCATCATCATTATCAAACCTGCGTCCATCCGTTGTTGAACGAAAGCCTCCCGCACAACTCTCCATTCTATTCGATTTTTTTCCCCATCCACCGTCGACTCTTCGACAGAAATTTCCTGCACATTGCCACCTGAGTGTGCCTATTTGTTGGGTAGCGTCTACTAGTTGAGTTTTTTTTTAGATATCTTCATTTCGGAGTCTATCTTTTAGAGACTCTCCAATCCTGGATCTTTCCATGGCATCTTGGGTTCATTAATCACATGAATAAATTTATTTAAGACGACTTTTCAAACGCTGAAAATTTTTCTTATTCCTTAAAATACCTAAAATTACAACATAGTAAAATTAATACATATAAATTCTACGAGTTGCTCATTATTAAAAGAGCCTTGATATTGTACGCGTTAGAATCAATATTTATAAATGAAATGCTTTAATACATAAGCCATCGTTGTAATGATATATATAAATGTAAAATATCTGATCTTCATTTTCTTGCATAATTTCAAGTTGTATAAAGATGCTGAATTTCATGTGTATAGAGTGTATGATGAATACGAATAAAATCATTAAGACGAAGAACAAATTCTGCAAGATAAAAAAGTCATAATAAAGAACACAACACTCAATAGTTATTAATTGTGAAGAAAATATTTACTTATATATAAAAGAAAAAACTGTGCAGTCGTCAGACATAATAGTCAGTTTTATTGTAATCTTTTAATGTATATATTTTTTGAAGAAAAAAAAAACATCTAAATACTCTTACTAGACCATTGTGTTAGTGCAGATGTATATAACTAATAAATAAATGACTTTTACAGACTGAAATTACCTGCGTGAAACGTTGTGTAAGCACGATAAAGTAATTGTCGCCTTTGCTAACGTCACTCGAAAGAATTTTGATATTGCATATATACATTGACATAATTTAATGTCAATAAAAGTGTTCGGTCGAACGTTGACTTTTTTGTTTATCGTCGTACGCGGTCGACGGCACTTAATTCATACAGTTCAACAGGGTAACACCAGAGCCGAGGAAATATTGCGTTTTAAAATACAAAATCGGTGCGGCCGCGACTCTCGGGCTCCATTAACTATTTACAGGCACGCCCGTTGGTAGAGTACTTGGTTCAAGAAAGGTGGCATCCACAGGCAAGACCAAAACCACTCTAGAAATTTGCTTTGGTTGACATGAAAATATATTTTTCATCTATATTAAATGCAAAAAATATTTTCATTGCGTATTTAAGTAAATTAGTAACTTGCTAAATTTTAAATGTGTGTTGAAAACCTAATGAACAGACTTATATTCTTATAATAAATACAATAAGTGATATAGTTATAATATATAAGACCCGATGCTAAAAAAAGCCGTTGGGAACAACAATATATGTTATATATACTTGAAGGTGGAGCATGGAATGAGACAAAAATCATGGTGGATGAATTTATTAAAGGAAAACAGAAATATTTAACCTTACTCCTATGAGTTTTTGCAAATCTTATGAAAAAAGTCCTGTAAAAGGCTTAATGTGTCCAGAGAAGTAAGGTTGGGTTGCCATTCTTCTTATGGCCCTACGGTCGTAGCATTCATGACGAGTGACTGACTTGACGTATTCAGTTCTTATTTCATACCATGATATACTATAAAAACGACTATGGTTTGCTTATCATTTATTTATTGTTACAATGTTTTTATGATATGTATTAAACGTCACGTATTTTTTGTATTTGGTGAATGATTATTAAATTAAGCATATTAATTTTCAATTCTCTGTGTTTTTGAAAAGGTTATTTATTTTTCAATGTATTAACAAGACAATAGCAATATATTGTTAAATAAATTAAAACACATACCAAATATTGATTTCAGAAAGATCAAAAATATTTGTTGTATACTTTCTCTAGTTTCCAAAAAAAAGGTTTACTATCATTTAATTTAATTAGTTAGTTACAACTTAAAAAAATAGAACACATACAAGATTATATAAATAAAGAGGAGGTTGTGTTTTGGCATCTATGAGTTATTAAAAAAAACTATATGTTCAAGTAACTTTAAGTCTAATGGATTTACAAATATTTCTTTTAATACTGTAACACATATATCTAATTTCTAAGTCTTCGGTATCAATAATAGATAAAAATTGTGAAAATCATCCAAGAAATATTCGTTTTTTTTATAATAGTCTATTTACGCATGAAAGAGATAGAGCATATCATATTATGAACGCGGAAAAACGGTAGCGCTTTAGCGTCGATTCTCTGTAGTTTCCGTAAACACTTTCCATGAAATCTCTGCCGGTTCTTGAGTAGGGTCGCGGTCGGCAAATGCGACCAAATTAAACTTTAACGGTCTCAGTAACTAATTCGCACGCTCGGAATGATTCATACGCATCGATCAAGCAACGTCGCGCGCACATCTGCAAAACGTACGCCACCTGAATTTCAGGCCCACTCAGCGCGTAATATGCCGAGAGAACAAAAGCGTTCAAATGATACGCCAAAAAGCGCGGAAAAATGTTTTATTTACAAAAAAAAAATATTTCAACGTATCTACTCCATACTGAATGATTTTATTCTCTTCAAAATGTTGCATTTTCGTTTAGAGTTTACAGCTAACAGCTGAAAATATATAAATAGATTATGGATGGCTTTAAGCCGTTATTGTTCATTTAGTTTATTGATCACTATTTCAACAAATTAACAGTCTTACACTATACATCACACCCACGAGATAAAAAAGTGGATTAGGAATAGTTACTCATAATAAATCATTATAATTGTTTTATATTAAATGTTCAACCGGATTCATGCACTTATTTTATCGTATTTCCAACACGATTTTTTGAAAAAGATCCATTTTTTGATGCCATATATACACCATTTTTCAATGTTCCTAATACAAATAGTACAAAAATAATATTTATGAAATAAATGTTCGAAATTGGATGGATAGATTAATTTAACCATATTTCTGTTTTGTATTGTAGACTGAAGTTTTTCTTAATTAATTTATAATATCGTGCATTTATTTTTACAATTCATACTTTCTCAATTATTATTATACATGATAAAAGTAAAAACATATAAAACTTCCAAGTAAAAAAGTTAGAATAACCATGGTTTAATTTTAAAAAATGACAGTTTCTCCACGTGATTCCTCAAAAAAACATCCTAAAATTCCACATTACGAACATAAATGAAACATTATGAAACATATTTTCTTTGGATAACTTTTGTAACAAAACAAAATTAAATTCGGTGAAAAACGAAGAGTGAAATCATTGTGAAAATAATTATGTGTTTCAATTTAAACTTAAAAAGTTTCAGTCAGCCGAGGCGTTATAACAAGAAGCGTGACATCAACGAATAATACTTTAATGCTAAAATAAAATGTAACTAGCGGCTAGAAATACCTGTTCAGCTTTTTTGAATGTGAACAACAAAGTTTATTTGTATTATACGAAGTACTTTATAAAACAACACATTTATTAAGCTTCACGTCTAGTCTTTAACAAAATTTATAGCTTTTTTATTTATAACAAAACTCCAATTAGTTGTGAGTCATACATTGAAAAAAAATGGATTTGTATGTACGTTCTGATATAGAAATGTATAATTGTATACGTGACATTATATAATATTATTTTTAAAAATACAATCGATTTAAAAATAGTAATAACATATGAAAATTCGCTGTGGCCATATTTAATTATTAATAATTAAATGAACATATATTATATATAAAATTCTTTTTTCAACGCGTCAATCCAAACACAAAAATAACGGCAAAAGCGGGATGCGAACCGCGGACCTTGGAAACCAACTATGCCCAGGTATTCATACCGCTCAGCCGACTCGGCTATTACTATGCCTGGACCGACTCACGTTGAAACTAGTAATTATGTCATTGTTATCATCGTATGATAGATGGTTTCCAAGGTCCGCGGTTCGCATCCCGCTTCTGCCGTTATTTTTGTGTTTGGATTGACGCGTTGAAAAAAGAATTTTATGTATAGTATATGTATATTTCATTATTAATAATATTGTAATGTAGTAAATGATCTATAAAAGTAGATTAGAATCTTGAAATAATAAAATAATATTCTAATAAAAATTTAAAAAAAAAATCCATGCCATATTAAATATTACAGATTATATATAATTAATCATCAATATATTGATGATTATAATTATTTAAAGCATTGGTTGTGAAATCAGGAGAATATCGACAGACAATAATGGGTAAGTGTAATTTTTGGATTCTGTTGCGCTTACTTTTTTAAGGATTACTAAGAGCTATCCCAGTTGGTGAATCGATTTCAAAATGTTTTTTTTTTTTTAATGAACGCGTTTTTTTCTAGATTAAATATATTTGGAAATTTAAAAAAAAAAAACAATAATTATCTCTTGCAAAGATGTGGACTACTTCGTATTAAATAATCGTCTTCACAAAAAATATCATTAAATAAATTCAATTAATGTAATATTATTTTAATAGATTATAATATTTTATAAATAATATTTATTATTAAGAATTAAGAAACCATTTATAATATTTAAAAAAATTGATATGGCATCTTATTATTTTTTTTATTTATTAGGAATTGTAAGCATGTCTTATTAGACTACATGCCATTAAAAAATAATGTATGGGATAACCAATATTTAATTTCATTTACTAAAGATGTGCATCACTATATTCGAGAATGCATAAAAAGCACCTATAACAAAAGCTCTAGAAAAAAGCCACTTCAACCTTCGATATACCGTTTCCCGCTAATGGTGTAATTTGAAAATGAAAAACTAAGCGGCACTTTACGAGAGCTTAAGCGATCGGAGCTTTCAGTCTTGGAATAAAATCAACAAAGTATGAAGAGCCGCCTCTTCTAATGTGCTTCATAATATTCTGTACTCTTCATCTTACAGCGAAAAATGCACTTGTAGGTGTACTGGTGGTCTTGTACGAGTATTATATTTTCATAAAAAAAATAGTATAAATAAAGAAATATATAAAGTTAATTATTTTAAAGCCAAAGTGTATTTTATTTTACAACTTCAAATTTACAATTAACTACATATATAAAAAATTAAAAATAAATGTATTTATGTTTGTATGTATGTAAATTACTAATGGATGCATTTACTGCTTATTCCATTACAATGATATTTTTTTAAATATGTCAAGAAACATCGGCTACTTTAATAATAACTTTTTTTATGACTCGTCATCAAAGAAAAAAAAACATTTCAGTATTTAATTAGTTAATCTACAAAAAAATATTTTCTAATTAAAAAATTGTTCAGTTTACACTTAAATTTTTTGTCACTTAGTAAAATGTAATATTTAATGCTTGTAAATGTGTGCAGTGTAAATTTTTCCGTTTTTTTTTAATTGTTTATTCAACGTCATCCATATCAAAAAATGTGAATATTGAAAAATGAAAATGAATCTCAATGTAAAGAACTAAATATTATTGATAAAATAAGTTTATAATTATTTAATCAAAACGATATGTTCGTTATGATAAAATGTACAAACAAAACATTTTGGTCTGAAAATGAAAATGAAATATGAAGGTTTAATTTAAGTTTTGTATGTATTTTTCTGGAATAATTTTCTGACTACATTGAAAGTGAAAAAGTTATTTTTTGTTTATAATTGTGTGAAAAGTAATATGTTAACTATTCTAGATTAAAGCCCTGTTTCACAACTCTGTCAATGTAAAGAACCTATCGTGTGACAAAGTACTCGTAAGATACCTTAGCTACTGATAGTGGTGGTGTATCGACGTAAAATGTTTACCCATATTTTCTGTCACAGTTTTGCTCGGCACTTTACTGTTCTAACACTAAAGAAATTGCTTTGAGTCTTTCGATTATGTGTGAGGTTCTATGCGTTTGTGAAAAATGAATAATACGCCGGTGCACAGTTACTATTACCAAAGTGCTAGAAAATGATTTCATATTTTTGACATGTTTTTCTTATTGCATTAAAGTTTTTATTGTATATATAATGAATAGTTAACATAGTTGTAAATTCAGTTCAAAAAAACATCTAAAATTTAGATAAAAATTTAAATATTAAAACTATTTTTTTGAAAGCAATTTAAGATCAAGAGTACTTAGTTTTACTTGCACATCTATTTTTATTTGAAAAGACACATCGAGTGGGGATTTGGTATTGATTCGGTCCTTTTTGATTTCAAACCTGTGCACGCGTGCAAAATTCAGTATTTTATTCATCAACAAAAACATTTTAAATTAACATAATTATGATATGTCAACAGTGTGTCGTGAATATTTTTTTCTTATAATTCTAATAAAACTTTTTCATTATAGATAATAATTGTAATTATTTTTGTGGCAAACGAAAAATAACTCAATTTATTTATGCATATTCATTTCATTCATTAAACACTGCACAACAAAACATTTAAAATAAATGAACTAAATCAAATTATTAAGTATTTAAGCTTAATTTTTTTCTTTACGTTAAATGCTTAACTCATTGACAACTATTATTTAATTTCTTTGCTTAAAACAAAGATTTACATAATTTAATGGTACATTTAACGCTACTCTTCAGCGATTAAATGAGTTTTACTAGTTATCCTTGCACCAAGGAGGACTAAATATCAGCTAAGCTATAGAACTTTTACTTATGTTTATTATAACGGTAGTTATTTCTTAAAAAAAACAGTCTTAGATAATTAACGTAATATATTTTGTACTAAATATTACTGTGGAAATTTTTCCGCACGTTCTTCAATTGTTTATATATTTACTTTTAAATAAAAAAAAAAACAAAAAAAATAATACCATATCCGAAAATAGTCCTTTAAATAATTAAATTGATAATTCATAAAAAACACAGTTAATTTAAAAATGCATTATTTACTTAATTTATAAAATATTCTCTAAGCTTTTCTACTTTCTAAGCTTATAAACAAAATAAATTTCAACAGAAGTTTGAAAGCTTTAGATAACCTGATCAAATAGAGTTTATTATCAGACAATAAGACACTAATATTTCACTGTGAATACCTATAGTGCATACACCAACACATAACTAATATCATGACTCCCAATTGACTTATCAGTTGCTAAATGATCATAATCTGAATGAGTGCAATATAAAGAGGACTTAAATGTCACTCAATGTGATGCTAGTGTGGGGCGAATAAAGTCAAGTTCAACTTTATCTTGACTGATGTGTTCTGCCATAGCTGCTCTTCCCAATATATTATTACGGACATCATAAAATGAAAAAAAATGATCAACAATTCTGCCATACTCTACATTAAATCTAATAAACGTTTTTGTTGCTAAAAAAACGAAAAAAAACTTTACATACTTATTGAAAAATAAATAGTGCACTATTTTATAATATAAAAATGTTTTTTTATTATTCATGTTTGCGCAATAATGTTTTTGTTAACAAAAAACTCATAATATATTTAAAACGAAGAGAACTATTCGTCAAACTACGTTTGGTAAACGGGAGGCGCTTTCAAGCTGTAAACATGTCTGAAAAAAGCACCAACAAGTGTTTTTTACCGGAAAATTATTTACCCTTCCAGTGTTTACTCACTTTAAATTTGAAGAGCAAACTCCAAGTGTTTCCTGCAAACAAGGTGTCCGCCCAGTCAGCTCCCCTCTTCCTACACTTGCCCACTTCAGAATACCCACTTGACTAATTCAATGCCGGTTTCCATACTGTTTTAGATAAGGCTACCTTTCATTCTTCAAATGAAAATACTTTCGTTTACCTGTGCAAATAAAATTGGGTTTTTAATAAAAGTTACCTTTTTCTACACATTAAAATTTGTATAATAATAAGCAATGTAATTTGAATAAGATCGTTCGAATATTGATATTTTTGTTTGTTTATGTTTCGATCAAAATAAATTTTATGAATAAAACATGATAAATAAATTTCAATAAGTAAAAAGTTAGAGAGATTATTAATAAATCCTTGATATTGAAACAACAAAATAATATTCTTTATTCTTTCCAGAAAAAATAATAAAAAAATGTTGTATAATAATTTTGAGAGTAAATATATATTAAATATTATGCCATTAATGATATAGCTATTTTTCCTTATTTTTTTATTAGCAAAACACTTTTTGACACTTAGATAAGAATAATTAAATAACAAAAAAAATAGATATACAAAAAAATTAAATTCGTGTCATTATTGACTGGTCAAATAATAATATTCAATTTTCGTTCTTAATGGTGTACACTAAGATCGGCTTAAGTGATAAATTGTTGTTCAACTATGCCGCTTAGCCAGGCATCAATTTGACAGACAAGCATATCCGATTGCCCATTATTCACTCAACACCTGCAGAGTTTCGAGCCTGAAAACTTGTGACTTTCAGTCGCCCGCAGCTACTAACACTCGTCACGCTTGAAGGATCGAGGCCGCCTACTTTGCCGACCAAATTTATCGGCCCACCGCAAACTTACGCCGAATCAAATTAATGCGACCTACACTGAGATTGATGGATTCTTAAAAACGATATATTGATTTTATCAATATTAAAATCTCTTCAAAATTAGGATATTTATTACTTCATTTTGCGTTAATGAATCAGATTATTCATCCTCTTGAGAATTACTCCAGGCCTTGAAAGACTCTAACACTAATGAACCGATGAAGTAAAAATTATTTTGTACAAAAGCTTAAAAACTGGTAAGCCTTAACATCCCGCCTTCTTTTCAAACACCTTGATTTTCTTATTTTATATCATCAGTAGTAATAAATAATAAATACTTGGTGGATCGTCAAGCGAAGAGATGCCTTAAAATGGGATAAAAATGATGGTTAGTGACACAATTTAGTGCCTGCAATCTAAAGAAACCATGTGCTGAAAATATTATTAAAAAAAATTGTACATTAAATTACCTATAGGGTTTTTTCAGTAAGATATTAATGATTGCTATGGTTTCTCAAAAGCCGGATATACCAAAAAACTATTTAAAGCGACATTTTCATAACATTTAATCCATGATTATCATACCTGTGTAATACATGAGCCGTTTTTTGTTATTTTATTTAAGTTATTTAAGTTGGTTTTATTATAATTTATTTTATTAAAGTAAGTTTAAATTAAATAAAACAATTCCAACTTTATTTTAATTTTTGTAATTAATATTTACAAACAATATTTGGATTTAATAAAAAAATAATTACTATTTATATTACAGAATTTGTATTTTGTGAACGTATTTATCATTCTCTAATAAATGAAAATAAGCGGTTTAAAAAAAACCTTCGCTTATTTAGGACTTAAATATAAGTATAAGCATGCTCATAACAGATTAAACACAAATGTGTTCATTTCATATAAACCATTATTTAAATATTTTTCTCCGGATATTTTCGATATTATTGATCGCAAAATTGTTATTAAATAAATAACTTCTTAGCAGTTTTTAGAGTATGTGCTAGAGGTGTACAGACAAGCAAGGACGACTACAGTCTGACATGATGTTCGTGGATGTACAATTCTTAGAAAATACCTATCGTATTCTTTGAGCATACCTACCTTAATCTTAGAACATACCCACGATTCTCCGGAATGAAACTTGAGTTGCCATGGAGATATAAATCAATAACGCTCATAAAAAAATATATAATCTGATTAAACCAACTCAAAACTAAATAAATCATGTATCCTGAAAAATACCCCTGCAATGGCGGTCGAAATATTCATTATTATTAAATATTTTATAAAAACGGCTTCTTAGAAGCAGACAATACATTTTTAATGTAATAACATGCAAGTGCGCTCTAGCAAGATAATTAACCGTCTTCATGACGTTCCTAATTTAATGGCTGCAAATTTAAATCAGCGCCCGACCCAATTCTTGCAGAAACAATATCAAAATAGCGGCATCTACTACGAAGCAACTGAAGCAAATCGAGCTCAATCTGAATAAATTACGGGCGCATTCGCTAAGCTGGCCGAGTTTGCATACAAAAGCGGACGGACTGGTTCAGTGATTCCCGCCCTTCAGCCGCGAGCTAACACGGTTAGTGGGTGGGGGCGACTTTTGCAGTGGGCGATTCAATTTGGGCGGCTAAAGTGGGCGGCTACTATACCTCAAGCACGAAGAGTTTCCCACCGTTTAGCGAATACTCTGATTAATAATTTTTAATATGATTTTTTATAAAAGCATAGAAAATAGCACTTCTGCGGACTCTATGATCCTTGTTCTTTTGAAAATGACGCCTTTTTGGTGGACTTGTTAATCGGTTTTCGGGCAATTAATACAGACTTTAATATATTTCATAGTCAACAAATATATCAGATATCGCTTAAAGTTTTTAAATATCATCTAATGTATTTAATATTCACTTATATAATAAGTTAATTTTGATAATAACAACAGTAATACGAGTATAGCTGTAATACGAGGCTAAAAATTCCATGTAAAGCTCATCACCGCTATAGATGTCACATGCAGCGGATGGGTTAAATAGAGTTGTCTGGATTATAAATTACAAGAACCATATATTATGGCATGGAAAGTGTTCGGTTCAATTACATAACGAGTGCTTTTTTAATTTACTTATATATTTAAGGTATGTGGATGGAAACAGATGCTATAAAATCATCCGAGAAAACTTCAGTCTTCTAACAAGTGAAACAGCGCTCAATATGATACATGTTAATAAGTGTTACAAATTATAAAATATCAGGCATGTTACAAGGTATAAAATACAAGGTATAAAATACTAATGTGTTGAATATTGAAATGGGTCTGAAGTAAACACTCAAATTATAAATAACAGCAAAGAGATTTTGTGGAAAGAACTGTCCTTTATCATCAAGTAGTTTTGTATTAAATTTTCCGCTGATTTAACAGTGATAAATAGCTAAAAGTTGAAACAGTTGAAAAAACTAAAAATAACAATATCAGTAATAAAGCTAGCCTAATTTACGTATTCTACTCGTGTATGTGAGAATTAGACGTTGGAACACCATTATTAGTTAAACTTAACAATATTTTTTGATTGAGTCGATCAAATTCAATAAGTTAGTTGAGAAACCGAAATATATCAGTTATATTAATAATAATAATATATTCAATTTTAATATATTAAAAATAATATTCAAATCTTTCTCTATGTGTTAGATATTATATCAAATAATCATCTGTATTTATTATGATTAAAACTGTAAGCTTTTATGAAAAATTAATTAAAACAAATATATAATATTAATGATTTTTTTGTTTCCGTAGTAGTTCCGCACAAGAGTTCTAGCCCTCTGTTTCTCTGCTGGCGAGTATGCCGCGCCAGTATGAGCGAGGTCTGCCCATACCAAGAAAGTGGATATTGCTCTGAATGAAACGTGCCGGGTGGTTACGGGGTGCCTAAAGCATACCCTAATATCAAAGCTATATCACTTCTTGGGCATCGCTCCTCCAAGAATACGACGAAAAGTCACCACCAAGAAGGATCTCTCAAAAGAAACCCACGACACACTTCACCCTATATTTGGGTATCAAAAGATATGCACACGGCTCAAATCAAGGTAAAGTTTCCTACAGTCGACAACGGAATTGGTGATACCTAAGGCCACCCTGCGTCTGAACATGTGGAGAAGCGCAACTAAGAGAAATACTTGGATTTCTCCGAAAGAGGATCTAGCCCCTGGACACGACCAGGGATGGAATATATGGAGATTTCTTAACAGACTTCGGACCTGAGTATACAAGACAAGAACACAAATAAAAGCCTGGCAGCTGTACAGCGGACCTGTCCCACCTTCTAGAGTGTGCGTTGTGTCCGAATAGCTGCACCCAGGAAGACCTCATGATGGCCGGGAGTAACGCCGTCGACGTCACCTACTTCTGGGCAGACAGGATCTGACCATGTTGTTTCCGACGTGATTATATATAATGATTATTTTACATTTTAATATATATTCAAATGCATTTCAAAAAACTGTAAACGTGCTCTCTGTATCATTAACACAAGATTTAATATTAAACTTGTACGAAATAGGTACGTACATCCCAAAATAGTAATTATTTCTTAGACGATGTTTGAGGAACATTTTGTATGCTCAGGATCCTTTGACTTGAATGTTGAGTTGGCTTCTTGGAATACTTGTCATGTAGCCCTAAGCTTGTATGAATATTTGCAATTACGGAGCGAGTGACTCTACCGGCTTCACTCAACTCTCCGTCCGACACGACAAACGTCACGGTGAAACTTTTCTCATTTAACGCCGACGCCGGGCTGCCTTTTGCCAGGCGGGCGATGCTTCGGTCGCCGGGAGAAACTCGCGCCCCGGACGCCTAAATTAATAAAGATGAGCTTTCGCTGCAACCGATCCTAGCTTTCTCGAAAAGCACTTTGTTTATTCAAAGCTGATGATGTTGGATGCAGCGTCGCAAATTTATCAAGCGTTAAAAAGTAAACTTTCTTAGACAACGCTTTTTTAATCATTTTCACTTCAAATGAGATCATATTTTTTACAACTCGTATTAGGAATCTATATATTTATAAAAGAAAGTCGTTTGAGTTACTGAACTTATAACTCAAGAACGGCCAAGCTGACGTGGCTGAAAATTGGAGGATAGGTAGCTTAGAACCGTTAAAAAGCAGATACTCAAAATTGATTTGATTGAGAAAAAATATTGAACATTTACGTAAACATATTTTCATACAAGACTTTTGTCATTTGACAGAACGATAAGTTTGAAAAATTGTTGCCATAAACAAAAATGACAGAGAAGGAGGTATTGTAAGTAGATACCTACCTAAGGTAGGGAATATTTTGAAACAAAAATAAACAAAAGACAGGAAAAAAAGACAAAAACAAAATAAATATTAGTCACAATATCAGTTTAATCTTTTATTTGTTAAAAATGTTATGAAAAAAGGCAACTAGAAAGGCATGTGACAATTATCATATTTTTGTCTATGGTTTGATAGATATTTTGTCTATCGGTTGACGTTTTGTTTCCAGAACTTTCGAGTGTCGATATTATTATTAACCATGCCACGACAAAGGCGTTCTTATCTTTCACGACAAAGCCGTCATGCAACTAGAATTCAAAACCTTGCAAACGAAAGGACTGACGAACAACAACAAATAGCGCTTCAACAATACCGCGTTTCTATGGCTCGACTTCGTGCTTCCTTAACACAAGAACAAATCGAGGCATCCCGCGAAATGGGTCGATTGACAATGCAAAAACGTCGAGCAAACCTTGGCCATGAACAAATTGATAATTTTCGACGTTCAAGAAGAAATTTATCAAGTACTGATTTGATTCTAGCAGCGTTTCGATACGATTGCAGCATTGATTATTGCTTGCATACTAGCGTTCACATTGGGCCAATGGACGTTGTTTGCGAATATTGTGACGCGTTGATGTTTTCCGGAGAAACACCAGGATAATGCTGTCTCAGTGGGAAAGTGAAATTGTCAATATTAAGTCAGCCACCTGAACCGTTGCATTTATTGCTTCGTGGCGAAACACCCGAATCGCGACATTTTCTAGCAAACACTCAAAAATACAATGGTTCTTTTCAAATTACCTCATTTGGAGCAGACATTATCGAAGAACGAGGATTTAATCCGACATTCAAGGTATTTATTTTTGTACTTTTGTACACACAATACAGTAACATAATAACATACTATAATTATCCTTTGTATTATGTTTGCTAATTCTAAAAAAAGCATTTATAAATAAGTAACACTGTATTTGCTTTTGATTTTGTAGATACAAGGACAGATTCACCATAGAATCGGATCATTGCAAACTCTCGAAAATGCACAGCATAAATTTTTGCAAATATACTTCATGGGCAACATGGAAGAACAACTTGATCGACGTCAAGAGATCAATACAGCAATAAAAAGACCATTTGTTCACAATCTGCAGCAACTACTTCATGAACATCATGCGTTGGTCCGGCTTTTCAAGAGTGCTTTGGAGCGCATGCCAAATGACGACTACAAAGTCGTGATCAGAGCGGATAAACGACCATCTGGAACACACGAACGCACATTTAATGCCCCTACAATAGATGAAGTTGCCATCCTGATTGTTGGTGAAAACTTGAAAACACGCGATATTGTGCTTACACGTCGCGATACGGGGCAACTGCAACAGATATCTGAAACACATCGTTCATATGACACGTTGCAATACCCACTGATGTTTTGGCAAGGAGAAAATGGATAATGTTTCAATATCAAAATGAAAAATCCATTGAATGGTGAGTAATCAATATATATATAATCAATATCATAGTTTTGATTCCGTCATGACATACATTTTACAGTGCTTGATTTTGCTTTAGATTTCCAATAAAAGACCAATTACACTGCTTATTACCAGGAAAATAACAAACTGAAAGATTAATATTTGTGCTTAGAGAAAATTGGACAAATAACCGGCAAACGAATTTAAAATCATTTATCTTCACCCCTTTATAATTATGCGATAAATATGGATGTTAGCTTTACATACAAAATAGCAAATCTATTGTCTTAATTTCATGTGAAGAAACTACCAAGAAGGTTAGCTCGCCGAATTATTACGCATATCGTTTGATTATTCGTCGAAATGCTGACAACTACTTGCTGAAGTTTCGTCGAATACTGCAATAGAATTCAACCAGACCAGATATATGATATCATATGTGCCGAAACATTTAATTTAATAAAATCCAAAATCTGCTCATTTATTACCTTTCGGGTGAAACGCAGTTCACCGGGTCAGGTAGTCTATTATAAAAACTTAACAGGTAAGATTTTCTTAAAATAATTTTGATGCATAAATTATTTATGTTAATTTTTTTTTCGCTAAAAAAAGATCTTGTGCAATAAGTGTATGAAAAATACAGATTGTTGCTTTTATTATTAGGTTGAGCCGCCCCGTAAGACAAAATAATCCAGGCCTCGAAACGTCAGACTTATCACCCGATTTTCCTTGATAAATCAATTAATAAATAATCAAATTATGCCTCGGATACTACAGCTACACTTTTATAAAGTACTTCTGCTCTGAAAATTGTAAAAAACCATATTTTTTCATGTGGATTTTCAGGTGCAGATATGTCCTGTAACGAGGAAGAGATAGTAGCAGCTGACAGAAATAAGTGGCGGCAATTTCAATGGTCCATATTTTCCATATATGGAACGGATATGATTAGAAAAATGGCGTTTAACCACTAAAATAATAAATTTAAAAAAAAAACTTATGTTTATTTCTGAAAAATATCCATGTTAGCTTGTCTTAATAATTTTAAACAAAATTAAAAAAAAAAAAATATTGATGAATGCTCGTTATACTACTTTGAGCAAAAAATATAGGGAAATTTTACTTAAAATTTCACGGCTTAGCAATTAAATATTTTATGTTGACCCTACTGTCACTGAAATTTATGCCAAATTACACATCAAAATATTTATTAGTGTTTGAGATACCCGTCCATTAACAGCTAAAAATGTTTTTTTCGCTTAACTCGCGAAATTTAAATTCTAATTTCCTGGTATGTTTGCGCTCACAGTGTTACGCTTCTTTTGACAGTATATAATATGAACGGTTGCTAAATTATGCTTTGGAGAACTTTTTCCATTAATATCGTGTTGGCAGCCAAAAGGTTAAAACTGTGTTGTATTTTAAATATAGGCTTACATTACGAAGCGCAATAAATCATATCTCATTTTTTCACAGGGGAAAAAAATTAGAACATCGTACTAACATTAAGGTTATCAACTGACAATACTTGGTGAAACTGCATAATTATAATTTTAGAATTAATTTTAATTAAAAAATTAATATATTAAAAATATTTGGTTTTGATTCACAATTTATTTTAACGATTACATGTTTCGGCCTTCCTGAAGACCATCTTCAATAATTGTTGAAGATGGTCTTCAGAAAGCCGAAACATATAATCGTTAAAATAAATTGTAAATCAAAACTAAATATTTTTAATTTATTAATTTTTTAATTAAAATTTATTCTAAAATTATAACATCGTACTAGCAACAAAAAAACCAACACACACGCGTTATATAATTTTAGTTGGCTATTTCAATGGTTCAAATAAATATCGGATGGCAAAATAAGTTTGTGTTGAAATTGTTTTACGATGGGTTTACGGGAATCGTATGGAAATGTGATCACTTTAGTATTAAATAGAATATTCATGTTTTGTAATTTAATCCGGAATCTATCAAACGGTAATTATTTATTTATTCTAAACGACGTGCGCATATTAATGTCTTATTTATTCAAAACTCATAACAATCGAAAACGGCTTAATGGGTTATTTGTACGTTCTGTGAGTTAAATTGTACTCGCGTTAATAATAAAATTTTCGTTACACATTATAACAATATGCCACCCATACAGATTTATGTATTGTAATTTCTCTTAGTTTGTAGCTAATCTCGTATGTACGTGTTCAAAATCTGAAACACAAAATATTATAACTATTCAAATTTAACTGAATCTCTTCTAAAATATGCGATTGTTTAAATATAAAAAACATTTTTTTGAAAGCATAAAAATAATAGACAGTTATTTATTTATCTATTTTCACGGTACTTTTGTTTTTTTAAATCGATGCTTTTCAGATGAAAACCCTCAATCTTGAACAGTCTTGTAACATATTAGTTTTGTAATCGGTATTTGTACCATTGATAAGGTCATAACGCAGGTCTCTTCGCAGGACATATCCGTCGAGGAGACGACGGTTGATGGGGAAGCAAAATGGCTGACTTTCTGCATGATGCACTAACGACATTAAAAAATAGCGAAAGTAGCCTGGATACGGAGGGTGGAGAATCAAGAAGGATGAAAACTCTTGCAGGAGGCCTACGTTCATAAGTGGATAGACACACGCTGATGATGACGATGATTTAAAAAGTACATCAACTGACCTTATTGTTCCAGGTGGCATCCTGCGCAGCTCGCACCAGATCATACAGTGCGCATGCCGCCAGTGCTGTCACACCCGTCTCCTTGCTGAGGGTCGCAGCCCCTGCCAACAACACGCACCCGGCCAGGGCCACGTGGCGCCTCCAGGCCCAGCCGCGTCCCTTGCAACCGCAATACCTGCACTTCTTGCACTCCCCAACAACCTTACAATCATCTCCGTTCACTGCACTTCCGTTAACCAACCCGTTATGATGACCACTTCCGTTAACCAATGCGTTCCCGTTCACGTGTCCGTTAGCATGTCCGTTAGCAATCACACCATTGATTTTGCTTTCAACATGACAGCTGTGACTTTTAACGTCTCCATTGATGTTATTATTAGTTGTTATTGTGTTGTTGTTGCACTGAGCATTTTTTAATTGCCACGTGTTGATGCCGCAAGAAAGAAAGAACTTAAGTGCGCAGATGATACCCCCGCTAGCACTGAATTCTTCAACTTTACCAAACCAGTTGCATTGTTTGATATTGTCTATCAGATGGAACAGTATATTATGGTAATTTAAGCGCTCGTCAGTGTAAAGAAAAAACTTTTTTCTTTCGCTTATCACGTCTTTTTCCGAACCTACAGCATGTCCATTGCTGACAGCATGACCGTTAGAGTTATTGCAAGTGCGCTTTGGTGGTTTTCTTATCGCTTTCTTTTGCGTTGTTACTCCGTTGATTCTGTTTGAGCATCTAGACAAGCAGCATCCGTTGAAAGGCAAATGGTTAACAGACAAGTTTGTATACGCCGAAGTATCACGATATTTAACGTGGGCTATATATACCAAGAAGCTCATTAAATAGAAGTTGCAAGCTGCGAGATCTGCTCTTCCAACGACTCCAGCAACGGCCTCCGTGTGGATCGGGTGAGATGCGAAGGTCAGTCCAGCGATGGCAGAGCCAAGTTTGCTTTTTGCAGGTGGTAGAAGAGCTCTTGCTACTCGCACGACTAGTGCCGTTGCCAGGCAGTGCAGGAGGACATTGACGAGATGGTATCCCCAGGGTTGGAATCCGCCCAAGAGGTAGTTCAGGCGAAAGCTAAAGACGCACAGGGGCCGGTATGAGCCGTGAGAGCCACTGTCTGAGAGTGGGGTGCCCCAAAAATCGTTCTCCAGTAAGTTGGACCATGGCGTCGTTGGTAGCAAGTCGGGGTTGCTCAAAATTGCACGCCTGAAAATAAAAATAAATTTTTGTTAGCTAATAACGATAAACTATCTTTAAAAAAACATGTATGCGTAATATAATAAAAAAACGATATCAAAAGTACATATAAAAATAATTTAAATGTGTTTTATGTCCTTTTGTACAACAGCAATTTGACATTACACAATTGACATTTTCAAAACTATTTATGATTATGGTGATTTTTTTTTTATATTAGTTTGTACATATTAAAAACAGATCTTTTTTTTAAGTCATCCATACTCTCAATTTCATAGATAATTGATCTGTACTAATATTTAATAAATTTATACACACGTACAAATCCACATCAAATATCATATTTTATAACATTTCTTTCGATAGTTTCGAAGAAAATAAAAATTTAGAGTCATTTAGGCAGAAGAATTCATCGTGGTTGATGGCTCTGTACATAGAACAGAGCTGTGGAGCATAGTTCGTGATTGGAATCCCAGCGTCTGCCGTTTCTTTTTCTCCGAAATTGACGACAGCAATTTTATTAAATATGATGTTTAATGTAGATTTGTACGTGTGTATCAATTAAATAAATAACTTTATGATTATTGATTATTTATAATATAAATGCTTTATGAACGTAAAAAGGTCTCAATATCGTTGAGAACAAAAATGATTCGTGCAATTAATTTTGTTTTTTCTCCTTCCAATGATCATTATTCTCCCGACCACTTGGATACAAACAACAACACGGATATATTTCTCCTTCAGTTTTTCAGGCGTGTTTCAGCGCCGGGTAGCGCGGGGCTGGAGGGGATCGATAGGGGAAGAAGAACGGTCAGCCGCTCTCACCCCAACGGTAAAGTATTGCCTTCGCTACCCGAGGTACCCCACTGACCCAAACTCAACACCATACAAGCACAGTAAATTTATACACGATACGCGGACACGACCCTATTTATTTGATTGTCTGCACGTTTGTAAAGTGATAATGATTTTACAGTTTGCGAAAAAATAATAAAAAATATGTTCAAATTTAAAACGTTTTTGAGTAAATATATACAACAAAGCCCAAGAACTGGCAAATGGACTATTTTCATGAAATTATAGCCGGAGTAGCCTGGATGCAAAAGATGGAGAATCGAAGAAGATGGAGACTCATGCGGCAGGTCTACATTCAATGGTGGACAGACAAAGGCTGAGGATGATAATGATGCTAAATAACATATGCTTAATAATTAAGAAATCTCTGTAAGACTGTGTATTTTAAATTGTATTTTTTTAAATCAATAAAACTAAAAAGTAACTCACTTACTAGAAAGATGAAACGCGTTATGTTTTAGTAAACGTGAAAAGAAAACTAATTAATCTATTTTGCATCATTAAACAAAAAATACAAACTTTTTTATTGTATGATTATATTAATAGTGTTTTATGAATAAAACGTTTTATGAAAATACCGCAGATAAAAAAAAAACACTCTTGATGTGTATAAACTATCAGTTTAAAATGTCATATAACAAAACATTTGATAATTTTATTTAAATTTAAAATATTATGTGTTAAATTAAAATGGGAAAAATAAAAAAAATAAAAATTTTAATACTTGAAACAATCATCTCCAGATTGCGAATTTCTACACAGTCATTTTTCAAAGTCATAGAAGAAAAAGCATTACATAGCCGTTTCACACATTAAAACTTCAATTTTAATTTAAAAAAGTGAAAAAGTGTAAAAATTTTTAATTCCATTATCTATTATCTATTGACAATCAATAAAATCACCTTATCCGTATATACTCGTATATAATCATCGATACTTGGTTAAGCGTATTGAAGAGATATTAACCTGAAGACAATCGTTATTCAGTTAAAATTTCAGGCCGAAATGGCGTCATTATGTTCACACGGAGTGAGTTGAAACAATTCGTAGCTGTCCGACGCACGTCCCTGGTTCAGCAGAGTTAGTGCCTTGTGTTCTCCTCTCTCTGAAGCGAGTCGTTTCAATAAAGCGGCTTTCCGGTTTTCAGGTCCACCCCTGAGGTGACTGAAACATTCCAGCCGATGAAACCTGTAATTCAATTGCTCCGTAGTAAACCACATTTACAATACTTTTTTTATGTGCTTATATGTATACTTTTTAAATTAAAAAAAAACAATTAATAAAAAATATTCATTTTAAGGTCTTATGTTTAAATCAACATTAAATATATAAAATCTTTTTTTGAAGAACGCGATAACATTGTGGTCTTTCAATTGAAAAGAATAACAGTCTTTAAATTTTCCTAATTAAAGACAGCTCTTTCCAAAACTATAGCAGTAATAAAAATTAAAACTCAGTTCCTTTACAACCAATCAACTTTTTTTTTAAATTTCATTAAGGAATTTAAAATATGTTAATAAAAGATTTGGTGGCAGTTTGAGATAACCATGTGCTTTAGTTGCAGAAACGAATTTTATATCATAGTAATGATAATGATAAATCGGCGAAAGCTTTAAGACGATGAAACGTGTTACTCAAAATATTATTAGTATTAAGGTAATCCGCTCATGAAAATACGTGTGTGAATTTATTTTATTTTATACCAACACTCTCCAACGAACATTTTTCTTACTTTTTAAAATTAAAATACAATTATGATTTAATTAAGTCACTAAATTTAAATAAAAAAAAATTGAAGTAGTTATTTTTAGCTTGTTAATTAATAAAGTAAAAAATATATTTATACGAAAGTGATGAAATTTGTAATGGCAGACAGGTTAATCTAATTTATCGAAGAAAATAAAATAACGTTTATAAATTACGAAATGCATTATGTATATATACATATGTATGTTTATATTTTTCGTATAAAAATAAGTCTAAATAATATTACATCTAGTTTCAATTAGAAAAAAAATATGTGATCGTAATGAAGTATTGAGTCGTGATCGAAAAATCCTAATAATCAGGAAAAAAATATTTCAGTCAGTACAATGGCTCCGTCCTCTAAAGCAGTGCTCCGCAACCGGTGTGCCGTAAGCCGATTCAGGTGTGCCGCGATCAAATAAGGCAATGTAATAAATAAATAATTTTACAACGGTCCTCAAGCTCCCAGCGCCAATCGCCTATTTATGTAGACATACAACGAAGAACATGCTTTATTTAGTTCTAAATAAAATTTAAAAAAAGTGAAATTGATCAAATTAATATCTATTTTTGGCTTTTGGTGTGCCGCGGTGTTCAAGGTAAGAACTTTGGTATGCCGCAGAATCCAAAGAAGTACTTTGGTGTGGCGTAGATGATAAAAGGTTGCGGAGCACTGCCCTAAAGTATACCAGAGATGCAGGCGAGTGTAGAGGATTAGGCATCCGCACAATCTTATCTTCAGCTTTCAGAATTAACTACCCTGCGATAAAGTTTTGCAGGCCGCGTGTGGGTGGCAGCACTGGGGAGAACCACCCCACCGCATGGACTCTTACAAATTTCATGAAATCAAGATACTGCAATCTCAACCGAATACTTTTCGTAATCACGGCTAGTGACACCAAAAACATATGATAAAAGTAAAACATATTTACGGTTTCACAAATTAGTTTTATTATTTAGTTTGGAGGAATTATTTGGGGTACGCAATCATTTCAAGCCCAATTTTCTTTTGGGTTTATTATCATAATAATGGTTGCACACTGAACACACCTGCATGGATAGAACCTTGTGCTGGTGTACCCTGGGCAACGTCTACAAAGTACCGGCTAAGATGTTCAGTAGTGGTAGACGATTTATGGAGTCGTCGTCCCCGGAAGACACCACCGTTCGCACTTAGGTCGTGTGTAGGATTCTCGGCTGCGGCTGATCTTCTCTGAGCGTATCGTGTGCGGGCTGGGGGGTTAAAGGGGAGAGTTTGGTGACGGTCGGATGAGCGCTGATGCCTCGCCGCTCCGGGGCTGGTCGCGGTGGAGGGAACCGAGAGAGGGAGAGCCAGTAAAGCGGTTAGATGCTGGCCGCGCCGCCGGATAGTACAGGGTCCCAACCTGCGGCTAACTACCGTAGGTTGGCTGACCCACCAGCCGGTGTATAATCTCGCCGTATCCACTGTGCCGGATAGTGAATGGATTGGATCCCACTGTTTGCGTGCGGGGAGCACTGGGGGTCCTCCACTTCACTGCCCTCCACTGCACTAGGCCTGACCCGGAGCCGCGAGGAATGTGTGCTTATCTCGCCGACTCCTACCCTCTTACCCTATCCAACTCCATAAAAACACAAAAAAAAACCATGACAACAAACCCCACGTGCCGGTCCTCTACTCTACCTCTACGTGTCAACTACTGCAACATCAGAGGGCTGCACGCTAACATCAACGCAGTACACCACCACCTACAAAATTCCCGCCCTCACCTCCTTTTCCTCACAGATAGCCACACCTGCTGACCATAGTAACCTCAACTGTCCGCAATATACTTTGGAAGGTGCTTTTCATTTCAAAGCCGGTCTTTGCCTCTTTATCAGGTCTAACAACTACAATCGAATCTGCTCTGTAGAACGAGCTGAGTTCCAAGTGTTGTGGGTCAGGGTCAACGACCCCGAGAGAATTAGGATCTATGCAGGACTCTACAGATCTCCTAACATGTCCACAGCAGAAACATCTAAACTTTTCGACTATCTGGGTGAGACCATTGATGGTCTCTTGCTTTCTTACCCACAAGCGGAATTTGTTGCTCTCGGCGACTTCAACGTGCATCACAATGCATAGTTGGGGTCGGGAGAGACAAGCTCCGCTGGCAATTGTGCTGAATTATTTGCGTCTTGCACAGCTCGTACAGAACCCCACCCGTAAATCTGACATCGCATCAGATCGTCCAGCTCTACTCGACCTGTTTCTTACTTCTCAGCCAAATGATTACTTGGTGGAGGTCGAAGCGCCACTAGGGAACTCCGACCACTGGCTTGTGAAAACAACTACAATCAGTGCTCCATTCTCACCAAAAGAACATAAGAAACGACGTGTGTGGCATGGTAGGTCGGCTGACTGGAACGCATAACGTTGATTTTACGGGGGATACCCATGGGGAGATATTTGCTTGTAAAATAAGGACCCTTCAATATGTGCCAATCTGGTGGAGGATGTAATCATCCAAGGAATGGAATGCTTTATTTCTCACTCCACTAAAACTATGGGCACCACCTTAAAAAGCTGGTTTAACCGTAACTTTGCCGAGACCGTACAACGCAGGAATACCGCATACAACAAACTACGAAAAAATAACGACCCCATAAGTCGTGCAGCATACAATTTAGCCACCAAAGAATGCAAGAAAACCATTAATGACTCAAAAGACAAGTTCAATGTACAAATTTGCAACAAGTTATCCGCTTGCCCTGCAAGTAGTAGAGCATTCTGGTCTCTCGCTAACTCTATTGGCAGCAACTTTTGCACTTCTTCTTTTCCACCGCTGACTAATGCCGATGGATCACTTGCTCTAGCCTCCAAAGAGAAGCCTGAACTTCTTGGTTCGCTGTTTGCTTCCAATTCTACACTCGACGATGGTGGGGCCAACCGCCCATCCATTCCTCACTGTGGCAAGCAGATGGGGGCCGTACGTCGAGAACTTCTCCAAATAGCAACCAACAAAGCCAGTGGCCCAGATGGCATACCAGCGGTGGTATTAAAAACTTGCGCTCCTGAACTTAGTCCTGTGCTCACCAAACTTTTCAGATTGTCCTTTAGATGTGGTATTGTTCCCCAGGGATGGAAAAAAGCCCTTGTTCACCCAGTTCCAAAAAAAGGAGACCGAAGTGACCCCACAAACTATCGCCCAATAGCCATCACATCACTACTTTCCCATATGATGGAACGTTTAATTAACAGCCAACTTCTAAACTACTTAGAGAAGAATGATCTTCTGTGCGATCGGCAATATGGCTTCCGCCGTAGTAGATCGTGCGGCGATCTCTTGGCGTATGTCACAAATGTTTGGGGGAAATCCGTCGAATGCTTTTGAGAAACGCAAGCTGTTGCCCTGGATACCTCCAAGGCGTTCGATAGAGTCTGGCATCGCGGTCTGGTGAATAAATTACCGTCTTATGGACTAACTCCCTCCCTGTGCTCCTGGATTTAAAACTTCTTGAGTGATCGAAGCATCATCACTGTCGTAGATGGCTTTTCTTCTTCCTGCCATAAAATCAACTCAGGAGTTCCACAGGGCTCTTTGCTGTCGCCCATTCTTTTTCTTCTGCATGTGAATGATTTGCTTCAATGCGTAAACATTCACTGTTATGTTGACGACAGTACTGTCCATGAGAGTATAATCTTCCATAAACCTCCGAAACATTCGGAACTATCTGCTGCTAGGGAATCTCTGGTGGAGAAGATGAACATGTCTCTTGAAAGGGTTTCACGATGGGGCGACCTCAACCTCGTCAGTTTAAACATTTCAAAAACCCAATCATGTAATTTCCCCACCAAGAAGTTTGCAATGGATCCTGTATCTTTCAACGGTTGTTCTTTTCCGAAAGCAAGCTCCATCAACATGCTTGGATTATCAGTATCGAATAATTTCAAATATTACGAGTCTATTAAGTGTAAAGCCGGTCTCGCTTCCAAAAACCTAGGTGTATTATATAGATCACGTCGATATTTCAACAATAAACAACTTCTTCTTCTATATAAAGGACAAATCCGACCTATCCTTGAATACGGCAGTCACCTTTGGATTGGAGCCCCAAAATACCTTCTTAACTTAATTGACTCAGTTCAAAGAAGAGCAATTCGTTTAATAAACAATGACACCCTTACGTCAAATCTACAATCAATGGAACACAGACGTAAGGTTGGTTCTCTTAGTCTTTTCTTCCGTTATTACCACGGTCGCTGCTCTTCGGAACTTAAATAACTAATTCCTACTGCACCCACTCACAGCCGACAAACTCGTCTTACACTTGCCGAACGTCCATACACGGTTAATATGTGTCAACCAAGAACTGGCAGCTTCCAAAGTTCCTTCCTTAATGCCGCCGGTAAGCTATGGAATGCTCTTCCAGCGTCTGTGTTTCCTCCTTCCTTCAATCTGGATCTCTTCAAGAAACAGATAAATATACCCTTGCAATCTCCCCAACCCACACACAAATACGAGCACAACACACGTTTCCCGCATGCAGCATCCAGCCTCCCTGGCTGAGCGTCATAGAGTGCACTGGTCTTGACCGGATGTGCTCTCCTGCATGCGTTTACATAAAAAAAATAAAAATATTTTTCGCATGCTAAAAAAATAACTGGGTTATTCAGATATATTTACCTCACGTGATTATCATTATTATTTCCGATTTCTTAAAAATAGCATATGGTCTTCACGAGCTGCTGTAATAAATCAATTTCAACCGTTGTTGTTCTCATGCAAGGCATTTAGTTTACAATTAAGCACTTTAATGAAATTATTTCCTTTTTCATTATAATCAATTATACATTATTAAAAAAATAATGTTTAATTAAAAAGTATTTACAAATTTAATAGATTATTGGAAGCAGTGATAATGATAATGAACTTTTTAATTCTAATTTTTGGTGGTCAAGCTAGCATTGCACGAATTAACGCTTTTAAAATTACAGGAAAATGTATCGTGTAAATGCTTATTCAACCGTAGTGTTAGGGAATGTTCATTACTTTAATTTTTGGGTATCTTATGTTTCAGCAAGGTCTCTTTATTAAGTACAGCTACGAGTCATGTTCATTGTAGCCCGGAGCAGCAGATAGCCTTTGACCGGACGATCTACGCGAGCCTGCCTGAAAGCCTACGCCGTAGCACCAAGCCTAGAAAGCCTTTGCCGGACGGCTTGCGTGCAGGTCTTATCCGGCGCTCAAGCGGCGATGAAAGTATTTACGAAGTGATAAAAATATTTGGTTTATATCCCTAACATGGGGTGCTGATAAAAGCCTAGAAAAGAGATGGTCAACATTTTACTTTAATTAACTGGTAATTATTATAGTCATTATAAATTCAACTCAGTTATCTTTACTTTTAGAATGATCGATTGTATTGTAAAATTAACAAATATCCTATCAGCTCTTTAATGAAACCATGTAATTATCTTATATCAGATTTGACACTGAAAAATACGATAAGTATATTTTTGTACACTTTCTTACGCGAAGGCAATAAAGAGAAAAGAAATTTGATTGTTAATGGTGTATTTTCAATTGTTATATAAAGGTTAAATTATGTATTCATATTTTTTAAATTAAGCCGCATTTTACAAATTAAATACTGATTTATTAAGAGTATTACACTCATATACATGTTATGCTTTCATGCGGTATCCAGAGAACATGTTCCAGATAGGTTGATCTCTGTCTCTTGACTCGTATCTACTATTTTACCAAGTAATTTTTAACAGAGTCAAACCTCCTTTGTCAAAATATTAGGCACAAGCACTTTTTTCAAAACATGCTTAATTTTTTTTATCCACTGAGTTAACAATAATGACTGAAATAAAATTCAAGTGGGTAGCAATTGAATTGATCGATTTCCAGACATAACTCAATAATCTAATGATAAATACCAGATATGTATCACAGTAAGTGTTGTTGCAAGGCAACTGGATTTTCTTTAAACTAATTTTTAAGTCTTTGTGACTGGTATACATTTACATTATATTTTAACTTAAAGGTTATAAAATGCAAACATATTACATTTCACACTTTGTAGCCTAAGACTCACAAATTTTTAATTATAAATTGACATTAAAAATTTACAGTTTTCTCTAGTAATATTGAATTATAAACATGTGTATGAAAATTGTCATTTATACTAACATATATGCTCACTTTCTTCAGAGTGCGAATTTGCAAAATGCTTTTTTCTTTTTTATTTCTGCAACACGCTATTTAATTAATTAGCATGTGAAATGTATGCCGGATTAAATAACTGGGAGTAAAGTAATTTCTCATTTGGTGAAAAATATTTTGGCAAAAGCCTTTTTTAATGAAAATTATTTTCACGACGCTGGCCGGAAATATTCACGAATTTAAAAATAACAAGGATATTTTAAGCAGATATTAATTTTTAAATTTACAAAAATTTCATTAAAAAATATTAATTTTGTATAAGTTTATTTTTTCTAAGTAATTGTAAGTAATGGAAATATATTTTTGAAATTTTTCACGAAACACGGACACAAAAAATATCAATTGGCCATCATACCTACAACGGAAAAATATAAAATTCATATTTTATTTAAGTTTATTTATAATCAAAAAAAAACTTTATTATTATCAATTTGATATTGTGCTTTTGGATTTAGCCATGTGTGTCGAATATCTTTTTTCCGATATTTCGACCGCCATTGCAGGGGTCTTCTTCAGGGTTGAAGAAATTCGCCATACACGGCTAAACCCAAAAGCCACAATATCAAATCTGGCCGTGAAAATCTAAGAAGTTATTTATTAAAATTTTTACATATCATTATTTTTTACATATTGTTTTCTTTAACTGATGTCCGAAAGAAGTAATTCCTTTCCTTTTTTTAATAAGTTCTCTATAAATGATGTATTTTTTATTTTATATTGGATTTTTTTTTGGACGTTTACTCAGTGAACATCATCGTGGAACGCGGCATTTTTTTTAGCAAAGTCAGGTAAAAGAAGATGTAAAACGATACCAAAGCCGGATGGCGAGCAGTTACACATCGCGCCCAGTGACGATGTAGCATAAAACTCTGCAAATTACCCCACTTTGGAGATAATTTCACTTTATTGCTGAAGAGTCCCCTCATTGGGCAGGGGGCCATTAGCGTTATCGCGATGCCTCCTGTGCCCCTCGACACAAGAGGAGCGTAAAAATATTTTGTTGTTTATTTATACGGCTGAGACGAGAGAGGGGGGTTTATTGCCTGATAATGAATAGCTTTTGCCGCGCTTGTATCTATAAAAAAGCAGGCTTTTATTTGTTCTATCTTAATCACAACGAGCGAGGCTCTCAGAGTGTGTCTTGAAGGATTTTCAGGACATATACTCCGTCTTTATTGCTGCAAAGCACTGAAAAAAACACTTTCGAGTGTTATCCGGACACGGCATTGTTTTTGTACACTATTTGTTGAGTTTAATAATCAAATTATGTTACATTAAAGAAAAAAAGTAGAAAATTTTAATTTTATAAATCTATTATTATGTTAGGGACAATCAAATTCAAAGAACTTTATTCCTCTTTATTCATATATAACTACAAGATAGCGGACAAAAAATATTTTTTACTGAACTTAGATAACTTATACATTAAAATCAATTTGTACAAAAATATAATGTTATATCGTCTTACTTTAGTTAGACATATTGTTTTTCATTTAATAATCACAGTTTTTTTTTTTGTTTTATTATATTAAAAAAAATATATATTTGAAATAAATTTCAAAAAGTAAATATTTCAGAAAAACAGGCTTCATTCTGGCCAAAATAATATTTTCGAGTTTGATTTTGAGAGGTTTAATTATTCATCGGCTTATTTTCGAAATATTACATTTTCGTTTTCAAATAATCGCAATAATAATTGGCAATTTGTGCTTATTAAGAAACGAGCTTTCCAAACGGCGCAAGGGAAAGCTCGTTTCAGTAGGAGCGCCTCCTTGCCCCACAAAACCTGACGTTTAAAATTTAGACCGTCACAAGAAGTGGCACTGGAAATATCTCAGAGTTGCGTGAGTCGAAAGTGGAAGAGGATTTAACCTCCAAAATAGAGGGGATTACATTTCACCGCAGATTGCTTTTGTAAACCTTTAAAACACCCTTATTTAGAGTAAATTATTTTTATTGTCGTCAATTAATATGAGACCTGATTATTTATATTTCTTGTTAATCAATCCATTTTCAATTTATCATATAATTTGACGTCGTCTAAATCCATTTGTTTATATCAGTAATTTATAATGCACTTATGAGACCGTTTCATTTCATATGATTTGCATATACTCGTATGTATGTATTTACATTTAGTGGATGCTACCCAACGAGTAGGCACACTCAAGTGGCAATGGGCAGGACATATCTGTCGAAGAGACGACGGTCGATGGGGAAGAAAAGCATTAGAATGGCGCCAAAGAACTGGCAAACGAAGCATCGGCTGAACACCTACTAGATAAACTGACGATATAAGAAGAATAGCGGGAGTGAGCTGGATGCGGAAGGTGGAGGATTGAAGAGGATAGAGACTCATGCGGGAGGCCTACGTTCAACAGTGAACGGACGCAGGCTGATGATGAAGTATTTACATCATATAAACTCTTAATGTTCCGAACATTTTTTTTTCTTCACATTTTGCACTGTCAATTTTATATACTTAATGTGTATTTTTTAACTTTAATTTTGTGTACTAGAAATGTTTTCTTAGTATGTACGAGTATTCCATAATTTTATTTCTCGTGATATATTTTGGTTTCATAAAAATATTTTCATGGTCAATTTGCTTCAATAATTTATTTTGTAACACATATCAGTTATTAAAATTAAAAGAACTCTAGTCAACAAGTTAGAAAGACAAGTAGTAAAGATAAAATCAATTATATTTTTAAGAAAGCTGTGTCAATAGTTTGATGATTTATACGCTTTTAATGATATTTTTTATCTTTGTCCATAATAAATGTTATGAATTCCGCATGTCATCGTTTCACGATATTTCATAAAATAACGTATTTCCAATTTAAAATATTGTTTTTTTTCAGAAAAATTTAATAGATACATATAATACACGTAATTATTTATATATATATTTTTTCAAGTAAACAAGCGAAATTTTTGTTGAAAATGAAATAAATTATTAATTTAAAGATGCTGGAGGCACGTTTTTAATTTGTGAATTCCATTTTTCGTCTACAGAAAGCGATTGGAGAAGTCGGAATGCGCTGCCATCAATTTATTGTGTTTCCTTATTTTTTCTTGTACCCAGTTTCATTATAACAAACTCCGAGAAATGTGGATCTCAGAATGGAAATTCATCAATTTTTCTTAAAGAATTCATTTGGATTTTTTTATTTTTAAAAACGTTGAATATCATTTTTATAAGAAATCAATTTACTTAATTACTAAAAAATGTTTTTTTAAATAAAAAAAAGTGTTTTCGAAAATCACGATAAAAATAAATTACGAGTGTGTTTATTTCAGAAGGTGGATCTAGATTGTATATGTTTAGAGAATGCCGCAGAAGAGCATACATTACAGCTACATTTTCTTCAAACCCTGGGGCTCGCGCCGTCCTGGAAGGCCATTGGACATTATACATAGAATGTACTCATTGAAGCTGCGAGATGTGGAGCTGACTTGGGAGGGAGAGAAAAAATGGCAGTTGACAGAGCTTTGTAGTGGCTGTTCGTGTACGCTATATGCTCCAGTTGAGGGAATGGACATGGTATGATGATGGTGATTATTATTTTAAAAATGTCTCTTGAGAGTAGTAAGAGTCGAATAAGGTAATTTAGAATTCCTTAATTATATTTTTCAAATGATATTAATTAATTTTATTTTTCACAATCATAATAAGCCGTTAAAATGATAATTATGACTTAAATGGTTTTGCTTTTTTCAGCAACTTTATCTTTATTATTTTATATAATTATGTAAATGTTATATTCAATAGTAAAAATACTAATATATAAAGCCTTTTGAATTTTTTTGCTTAATAATATGAGAAAAGGATGTTTCATTTCTACTACGAGAATTTTAATTTCTCAAATTACTTTCTAGATATAAAAAATAAATACATGCTATATACTTCTCCTAAGTAAATGAATGCAAAGAGCATCAACAAAAATATACATAATGAAATCTTCAAGGCAACGTAAAATGTTACGTTTACGACTGATATCATTACAACAGAGATAAAAAGCACCTCGAAAGCTTACGAGCGGCATTTTAAAAAACCCTTTTTACAATTTTACGTGTTGGCCGGGCGAACCTCAACCCTCTACGGTCCACCACGACTCTACGACGCAACGTAGAAGACTCGTTCCCGCCCCGGCCTTTCCCGCGAAGCCTTACAAACTCTTACTCCTCTCGTTTTATGACTCCTCGCGACAGAAAAAAACCATTAGAGTCCTCTCTCGTGGTGGCTTGCCTTGACACAACATAAAAAATTGTCGTACTTCTGAACCGGGATATTGTTCGGCGGGGGACGGCCCCGGACGTCTTAGCGCGATATGCCTCCCAGAAGCCTTCTACTTACTTTAAACTTACGATGATATTCGGCTTCGCCATTTTTTGAGAATAAAACAACGTAAATAACAATATAACGATGAACCACAAAGACAACCTTATTCTGCACGCCCCCAAAAGAACAAATATAGTGTTTGTATTTATTATGATAGAATTTTATTTTAGAATTCAATTGTTTTTTGACAAATAAATATGACATTTAAAAAAAAGAAGTAACACTTAATTATAAACTTGGTTGTGTTTAAAATATTTACTTTGTCTGTTAGATTAAAAGCAATAAATGCTAATGACTATTATTGGACTCATATAAATGAATGGAGTGGGTGTAGTAAATATAATTTTCAATTAAGCAATAAATAATTATACAAATTCATCGTTTTTAAGATAATTGCTAATCATTTGTTGATTTTATAAAACAATACATTATCAAACTTACATGTTTTAATTAATGAGTACAAGGAGATTTTCGTATTAAAATAAAGATAATAAATAACTTCTCATAAACCTTAATTTAATCCCCTAAATATATATAAGACACGATAGTAATATTCATTTTTCATGTTAATACCATTAAATCAAATAAAAATACTCTGTACAAATTTGTGTAAAAATACTACTAAATAGAAATTTAATAAACACAAACTATACATCAAAATTATTTATATGCATCAATTTGTTCAGAAAAAATAATTTTTAGAAATTTAAAAAATAGTAGTTAAAAAAAATGTTCTGAACAAATTGATGCGTATAATTTTGATGTATAGTATGTGTATATCTAATTACTAATAATATTGTTTTATAGACAATGATCTATAAAAGTAGATTAGAATATTGAAATAGTAAAATAATATTCTAATAAATATTTAAAAATCCATAAAAAAATACTCATTACAAACATAATTTATTTTTTATTCCAAATCGTGGATACTTTCCATTTTATAAGTAAATAAATTGAGTAGTTGTTTGTCAAATTTATAAGGTCGCCCTCGCTGAAACTTAACGAATAATAAAACTTGAAAGCACACTTATTCGATATGACACCTTCACCAACTGACACATCAATATGTGGTTTCAGACAAGTTAAGAACTTGCTGTAATATTTTTCATCTTACCTTTCCTGAAAGTTCAGCTCTCTCCAGCCAACTTCCGCCACTTGCTTCATTCCGTAAACACGTAGAATCGGAGAATTTGAATCAGAAAAGATAAACCATTTATATTTTTTAAGGTATGTTTGACATAAATAATACTTTTGTTAACCGTTCAACAAAAGAATCTTGTATCTCATAAATGCGTTAATGAATGACGTAAGCAAATTCAAATTTATTTATCTGAATTTACAAAAGACATACATTTCGTGACTATGAGCTTGACTATCTTAACACTGATAACTATTCTATTTTAAATATAATTTTTTGTGTACTTGTAGTTTAATTGCATGTTTAATATAAGAAATATGCATATTTTTTTAACAATTGTACTTGTAACCGAGTATCAATTAATGAATAAAACGTATTATTCTTTTACATTTCTCGTCTAGATATATTAAATGAAAATAAATTCAACAAGCTATCTATAAGTTTATATTTGAAGTTTATTGTATTTTTTTTTTTATGTAAACACATACAGGAGAATACCGACAGATGGTGATAGTAATTTTTTGAAGTCTCATCTGTGGAATTCTATGACGCTTACCATTGTGTATATGGCTAAACGCTGCATGTGGAGTGTTGATCCGCCAACGTCATAGACTACAGCCCGAGATTCACGCATCATCCTTTATTATTACAGGAATCTACTATGAATGGGTGGTCTTCACGGGACGACTTTCGTCTACCACCAATTTTAATTGATAGGTTATGACTGACATTTTACGGATGATGGATCAAATTCACACCAACCGGGGTATTTTAGAGCTCAGAAATCGATTAAAAATCATATTTTTTTTTAATCTCCGTCGGGGATCGAACCCACGACCTTTGGCTTGCAAAGCAAACGCTTTACCATTGAGCTATGACCGCCGGCGAAGATATATAATGTATAATGGTATATAAAATATTAAATGCAATAATTTCAAAATTTCAATGATTATTGATGGTATATTTATGTAATTTTTTATTTTTTTATTTGGCTCGCAGCCAACAGGTTGATTTTCACCTTTTCTGGCATGAAGTGAAGAGAATATATACTTGCGAATTACAAACTCTGCCGTAGATGGTACCCCACCATATAAGTCAGAGACATGACAAAGTGTTCGAGAGGGGGACAGACATCCTTTTATTACTAAATGTTACCACCTTTATTTTTTATTCAACGAAAAAAAACTCATACGCCTTTTTTTATTATACAAATGACGAAACAGGGGGATCGTGTGCAGTAGTTTGATGGTATCGTCGTTGGGAAAACTTTTACTTTCGTTTATTTTTAGACAAAAGCGCCAAGCGCATTACATTTATTTGGCCTTTCAGAAAGATTGAACAAGTTTTTTATACTCTTTTTATATTATGATGCTTATAATTCGTGACATAAATGAAAATATACCTCCTGTAGTAAAAATAAAATGTTGATGTTTATAAGCAGGTAAAAGCACAGACGTGAATTTTTGTTTGATTTTCCTTTGCGTTAAATATCTAATAGACTTTTTTATATATTTACAAAGCAGTTTATAAGAAAACAAATCTTGGTAATATAATCACAAAGAAAATTTCATCACTTAAAATTAACTCTATCACATTTAATACAAGTACAAAAAACATATTTCCTAAGAAATCTTACCAAATAAAGATAAAATATTTTTGTACACTGATATTCAATATGAGTATAGGAAACAATATTATTTTTAAGTGAATTTCAATAACAATTAAATTTAAAAAACAACATTAAAATTTTATATTCGATTTTAACGTTGTGTTAATTACGTAATATATGAAAGTTGTCTTGAATAACTTAAACATAAATATAATATAATAACATAAATACAATACAGTCAACAGTTTTATAACGTACTCTTTCGAATTAGAATGGAGATTTTCCTTTTAGTTTTTACACTGATTTTTCATATAACGGTCTTTTAAATGCTGTTATATTGGATTGAACCGCCTAATAGGACTTAAATTTTCTAGGCGTAGGGTCCATCTGGCTAATCATTCAATTTTATAAAAACGTTATAGAAGAGTTGACTCTAATTTATAAAAATTGTATTATAATATTTTAAGGAAAAATCATATATCACGTATCTCTGTATTCAATTTTAAGTATTAGAATGTCTTATCAAAATATCTATACAATTCCAATTGTTATTTTATTTTCTACTTAACAATAGTGCACAGCGCAGTATCTGCAGATGAAAGTCTGCAGTTGCCGCTTTCGCGATGCAGCCACAAGATACTGTAAGTTATTGCTGCACTCTGTGTAAAATGCATGCTGCAACACAAACAACACGCTGCAACAAGCTGCAACATGCTGCAACAAGCAACCACGAAATAAACAAAGTTCCCGCTAAGTCAATGTGGACACACTACGAATTAGAAGCGGCCACAGCGGAGAGCTCTCTGTGTGTGCAGATCACCCAATTCACGACACGGTCAATCTCCTAGTTGTGGACTGCACACAAGTAAAACATTAATATTAATAAGGATAGTAACTAGGTTACACACTTTTTTGGTGCAGTTTTTTTTTTCGGCCAAAAAAACAGCTATAATTGTGTATCATGAACTTTCATGTGTGTATTCATATTTTTTTATTACATTTTAATGTAATGATCATATAAGTGGTCCAAAGAAGATATCACAAGAAGTTAAAACTTTTTTATTCGGTTCGATTGATTAAATATCAGTTAGTATAAAAGTATTAACTAAACCAAATATTTTAGTTTTTAATACTCACGTTTTTTTCTTCAATCGCTAATTAGTAAGCACGTCGTGTAAAAAAAATCAACTCCAATTAATTAGATCGTATAATAAAGTACTTCTTTTTAACTTGAAATAAATATAAAATTCAATATAATTCGCCTAGATACGTAAAGATATGCATTTCTTTTTGTATTTAATCATCTCATTTACGAAAAATGTAAAGGTCAAGAGGCCTTTAAATTTCTGCGATAATTTAAGAATGTTGTATATCATACTAGGATCACAATTCAGTTATTGAAATTTACTATAGAACCTATCGTTTAAGGCATATTTTTCGGAATAAGTGAAAAATGAACAACGTCTTATCATGATTAAAAAATTTCATGTTTTTATAATTTTCAAAAACATGATGTTTGAAATTTCAATTATCTTTAAGATCAGTGGAATATGTATTTTGCAAAACGTTTTCAATTAGATTTTTAAATATATATTTTTTAATGTTTTAATTAATTTTTTATACGTGCAAAGCAAAGATAAGCTCTCGCATCTTGGTCACAATTTATGCGAAAGATTTAGTTTGTCCAGCAGCGTGCAATAAAGCGACTGAACTATTACTCTCAACTTGATAGATGAAAACAATCAGCCGGGAAACTTTGCGCCATACTGGCGGCGCCCCCTGCAAACGGGGTGCCCTGTCCGGGACTTAGATGAGTTTAAGATGGCCAAATGCAGTCCACCCCCGTCAGCCTGGGAACTTGAGGAAGCTCTCTCTCCAACGTCACGTCGTGAACCAATATTGTAGCCCGGACTCGTAGCGGTCGACCTTTTGTCGCGAGAAGAAACTTTATCGTACTTTTTTTAAAGTGGTACACTTTTGCTCGGCGGGAAATTGGATGTTTAGGGCCACAGCTTTGTCTAGCGGCAAAGTGAATGTTTGATCAATCAAAATGGACTGTAAAGAATATTATTTTTGACGCAGTGCATCCTTAAGAATAAAATATTAGTATTATAGTAGAAACAAATAAAGAATCATAATATCGTGGAGAAGTAATTGTTCTTCAGTGTGATGTAAATTTTGTGTTCAAATCCGGTCTACCTATATTTAAAGAACAAATGTTTTTTCGTTGTTTTTTTTTTAAATTGAGAAATAATTTAATTAAGGTTATAAATATTATTTATATTTTTTCGATCGAAATTTCTTGCTGGAATTCCATAATATCAGATATAAATAAAAGAATTTATCCCACATTTTTTTTTATATAGAGTCTACGCTCACTTAACTAACTGACTTGAAAATGGCCATTCGACCTGACTGAAACATGTCGTCAAAAAAAAAATGTAGGATAAATTCTAAAATTTAATTTTATTTGTACTTAATATTAGTAATATATTTATAATTGGAATGGATCGCTTAGATAACTTTTAATGAACGTTGTCCTGCAAAATTTATTTCAATGCCAGTTTTTATTTAAAAAACGCTTTAATTTCATAACTTTAGGTATCAACTTTTTTACAGGATTTCATGACAATATATGTTTTTTTAAATGTTTATGGCAAAAAAAATTATTGAGATATTTAATTTAATTTAATTTAATTTAATTTAATTTAATTTAATTTAATTTAATTTAATTTAATTTAATTTAATTTAATTTAATTTAATTTCATTTCATTTCATTTAATTTAATTTCATTTCATTTCAATTCGTTACGTTTCGTTTCGTTTCGTTTCGTTTCGTTTCGTTTCGTTTCATTTCATTTCATTTCATTTCATTTCATTTCATTTCATTTCATTTTATTTTATTTTATTTTATTTCATTTCATTTCATTTCATTTCATTTCATTTCATTTCATTTCATTTCCTTTCATTTCATTTCATTTCATTTCATTTCATTTCATTTCATTTCATTTCATTTCATTTTATTTTATTTTATTTTATTTTATTTTATTTTATTTTATTTTATTTTATTTTATTTTATTTTATTTTATTTTATTTTATTTTATTTTATTTTATTTTATTTTATTTTATTTTATTTTATTTTATTTTATTTTATTTTATTTTATTTTATTTTATTATATTTTATTTTATTTTATTTTATTTTATTTTATTTTATTTTATTTTGTTTTATTTTGTTTTATTTTATTTTAGATATATTTTATTATATATAGTATTACAGAAAAAATATATAAGCTAAGACAAAACATTTGGACAAAACATAAACATGAGTAGCTACCTCTCTCAAGGCCGATCAGTCGTGCTACTCTTGACAGGAAGCGATGTTGGACTGATTCAATCCCGTCGATATGAGTTCGATAGTAAGGAGACCATATTACGCTAGCATATTCCAGCTGCAGACGAATCAGTGAACAGTAAAGGACATTGATGGAGCTCAGGTTTTGAAAATCTTTAGTGATTCTGTTGATAAAGCCAAGAAGTTTAAGGGATTTGTTCACAATATTATCAATATGGTCGTGACAAGACAATTTGCTGTTTAGGGTGACGCCAAGATCCTTTATAGTAGAAACATGAGAAAGGGCAACAAAGATGATGTTATAATCAAACTTAATAGGATTCTTAATCCTGGAGAAAGAAATAATTTTACATTTATCAATGATAAGGTGTATACAGTTTGTAATGCACCAGTCGTTGAAGCGATTGATATCAGGTTGAAGTAGAAGACAATCATAAGGAGATTTTATTAATTTAAAGACTTTGTTGTCGTCTGCAAATAACCAGAATCGAGTATGCAAAAACACATCACTAATGTCGTTTATAAATATGTTAAATAGTAATGGAGCGAGATGAGCTCCTTGAGGTTCTCCTGATGTGACACTGATAAGCGACGAGAGAAAGATATTTATTTTGACTTGTTGTTTTCTATTATGAAGATAAGATTTGAAAAACGATAATAAGGGATCCCTAATCCCGATAGCTTGCAACTTTGCATGAAGAATTGTGTGATTGACTTTATCAAAATATCGAATATAATTGTTCAAAATTGAATACAAAGCTTTGTTCCATAGTAAAATATCGTAACATCAGTTTACTATACATTATTGAAAACACATCTGTAATTTTATGAATAAAATTACTTCAAAGATATTTTAGGATATGTTTTGATCCTTTTAAGTAACAATTTCATGGATTTGATTCCAAAAAACTACGTTTCTTATTGACTTTTCTCGGTTATTTCATGAAAGAAGTCCTTGCCGCGGATAAGGATAACATGAAATGAAAGAAGTCGCTATCCGCTTTCTTGTGTACTCATTTTATTTCAATTCCGGAAAATTCCTAACAAATATTTAATATCATACCTTTGTTGTTCTAGAACAAACAGGGCGGCGCTTTCTTGGGGGAACGATTTGATTTTACGTCGCTTTTCGCTCACGTAACCCATAATACGAAACTGTGATAGCAGAAATATTATATAGAGAGAGCAACAAAAATACGAATCACACCCGGAATTTAAGTCAGCAAAACCAATTTTGTAATAATCTTATTTTATCGAATCTATAAAATGGCATTCTAAATAGCCAAAATAGATTAGCAATGCACTTCATTTTCATTATTTTAAAGGTCATTTTGGCGGTTGGATTTTTTTCGATTAGAACGACATATTGTTTGATACTACAAATATCATTGCAGATATAATGTAACAAAGAGAATGTACATCAGAAACTTAAAAAAAATGAATCAATGTAATAAAACTTAAATTACAAAAAAAACATAATTATATATTCAACTTAATATATACATTTAATCACTTGGAGCGAATAAAAAACAACACGTACGAATCTTTGTAAATTAAATTGAAGTAAATTTTTGTTTATTTTATGATTAAGGAGACGGTATAGACGCCGTGCAGTGAAGACGTCTATACCGTCGCTCTTGTTTTAAACAATAAATCGCACTTAAAAATAAAACTTATAAACATTCTCTAACACCATCAGAATCGTCATCAAATTCTCTACAAAACGTGCATTATGGTTTATATGCATCTTTAGCGATCGCTCGTTAAACAGCATCGACGCGCAACATCTTTGGCGGAAGATCTCGTGACGTACCGATGTCGGCCATTTTTTATTTTATTTATATCTCCATGGCAACTCATATGAATCATTTTTCTTCTACGAAATTTTACGCAGAAAAACAATTTGCGTTGTGGTTGATGATAATTTGTAAGATCAGATTTTTTGGACCGAATGTTGGCCGGAATAAGCTAACACCCAGCTAACCTCATCAGGTCAAGCTGGTTAGGGCACTCTATTGTCCTGGAGGTAGTAAATGCCCTCCTAAGGCGGATGAACCTTTATGGTCAACGGCATTAGGATGTGGAAATAAAGGGGAAAATACCACATTAAAGGTCTTAAAGACATCCCACGTATCAGCAAAAAATGATTGCATCTCAAGTAAAATTTTCCGGAGATAAAATAGTCCCCCAATCGGATCTCCGGGTGGGGACTGCTCGAGACAAAACAACCAAGACAAATAAGAAAAACCTTCAGCCAACAAGATATGCCACCTGGAATGTTCGAACATTACTGCAGAACGGCGCCCTAGACGGGAGTATTTGCAGCAAGTATTCGATTATATGAACTGTAGCGCTTATGCTGAGCTGAAAAGGGTTGCGGAGGAACGAAAGGAATGGAGATCGAGATGCAAGATTCTGTTGCTGCAAACCAATCCACCGGATTGATACTACGAAGAAGATGATTTAAATATTAATTGAATCAAATAAATTGATAAATCAAAATCATGTTTATTAAAATTCATAAAGGATTAAATCACTGAAGGATTAAAAGTGAAATTATTGTTATTGATCAGGATGTATGTATTTGCAAATCAAAAGACAGTTAATTTTAAAATCAAAAGTTGTAGTAATCAGATGTCAAATTTTTTAGTCGAACGAATTAAGAAGTATTTACAAAAAAACTATGTTAAAATTATAAATCGGTTTCATTTGAAAATAAAACCTTGTAAAATACTCGCAAAGAAAACTCCGCCAAAGTAATATTCGATGAAATATCTCCATACTAAGTGTGCAGGAAAAGATTGATACAAGCCACAAAAAAGCTTCCATGAGTCGAGTCATAAATCAAAAATACCAAATTAATATAAGAAGAAATTCTATCCGGGGAAAAGAACACGATAAACAAATGTTCGGGGAGAAGTTGTTTGTAAGCTCGTGTAGGAGAAAGAAGACGCCTCAAAAGAAGTCTAATTTTAATGTATGATAGAAAAAAACGCGTATTATTTTACCTATGGGTAAGGGAGTAAGCCCAAAAGTTTTCATCATAAATAACGTTTTCCTTACGCCGAGATAATAACACTGTACATTTCTTTCTCGGCTAGCATTTCAAAGTGAGAAATGTTTTTAATATCACTGTATACTTTGCACTTGCGAAGCGGGGTTTATTTTTTTACTAAATATTTTTAAATAAATAAAAACCCCATCTTTTTTTAACGGATTTTCGTATGTTTGCAGTGAATATACACATTTATTTTTAATGTCAAAATGTTTTTAGTTTTTGCTTTTAAATTTTTGACAAAGCTATCTGCACAAAACTATATTTTCTATGTTGAATTTAAAAATATACTATATCACATATATTCATACCGTTTCTACCTCTTACAGTATAAAAGATAAGAAAATAATGCATCTGTAGAGTAAGAAGCATAACTTCGTTTTTTGTATATTTTCTTGACAAAGTAAATACAAAAATGTAAGATATTTTGTAATATAAGTCATGCTTCATTGACTACAATTTTTATTTAAAATTGTTATTTACATAGGTAAGTAACATTCATCAAATCGTTTGTTTTAATAATATTTATAATAAAATATTATAAGTTTTAATATTATGTCATAACATATCAAGACAAGTATAAGTATTTTAAAGTTATTTTAAAATTTTCAATATTATTCAAATGTTTTATAATTACAAAATCTATATACAATGTGAATCGATTATTTGTTTTTCAAAAAAAAAAAAAAAAAAGCATTTTAATACTTTTTATTGCTTATTATTGAAAGTTGATTGTATTTAAAAATCACGAAACAAATAACAAGGTTTTTTAATAGATAAAATGCCATTATTTCTTTGGTATAATTAATTTTCTTAGAGACGTATTCTGAGACTCGAGTCCCGCGATGTATTTTTTATCAGCATATCAGATTTGCATCAATATAAAGAAATCGAAAAATAAATTATTGGCTGCCGAAAGATTTTTTAATAAAAACACAATAGAATAGAAAAAAACAAACAGAGAAAACGAGCTGACGGCGTTCGATTTTGAAATGCGCATACCATTTATATTTTAACCGTATTCCCGGTTAAAATAACACAAATGAAAATGTCAAATATACTTTGAGCTCACGCAAAATTTACTCAGAATAATGCTAAGTAGGAGCCCAAACAATTGTTATTTTATAAATGAAAGCTCTGCGGAGCTTTTAATAAACCTAACCGCAATCCCAGAGCATTTGTATTTCTTACTTAAATGCCTGCCAAATAGTTAGCTACGAAACCGAAATTGCCTTCCTTCAAAAGGCTGGCATAGAGAGGTCTTGCTTATCGCCGCGTGACAAAAAAAAACTTCAAAAAGATACCTCAACTATAAGCCGAGCTTAGAACAACAGTTTTTTTTTAAATTAAAATAATACAAATTTTATCTTAGCATGTTAAAATCGGTAGCCTACAATTATGAAAATTATACAGCTAATCGAATAATTTCATAGCAAAAAATAAAAAATATTAAAATTGCTTTAGTATTGATTGTGATGATTCTATATAAAATAAAATTGAATAAAAAAAATATATATATATATATTTTGCGAATAATGTCAGCTATTATTTACGTCATACTTTTTCAATATTCTAACCGTATCCCTTTCATATTTGTAAAATTTGCTTACCACAAATTGCCACCACTTAGTTCTGTCAGCTTACATTGACCATTTTAGTGGACCTTTAGGTAAATCATCCACTTTTTTTGTGACAAACAAATACTGAACAATTATATTATAAAGGTTTCTACGAATTACGAAAATAAATTTTAAATCACTGTAACTTAAAGCACTGCCTGTTTATACACACCTTAACCGGTTAGCACTTTTTTCTCGTTCTGTATGATATGACGACCTACTTTAGTATTATTGTGAATGAATCCTGGGAATAAATAAAGACACAAATAACAAACGTATTATTTTCAAGAAAAACAATTCTTAAATTATATGTTTTTCAAAGCAAACGCGTGAAAGAGAGAATGTTTATGTTTGTATATTTAAACGCATTTAATAAAAAAATTATCAGTTTTTATTAACTTGTTATTAAACCTTTATATTTTAACAGCCGTTCCATCTTAAAATCTACAAGTTTGACGTTATAATGCAAAGAAAAAATTTAAATCGACTGTACGTTACTTTTATTAATTACTATATATAAAAACATAATTTAATGGATCGTCGTTGCTTAATTTTTTCAAGAATTGAACAGACTGAGGACTGAAATTAGAAGAATACGAGATAACCTAATGCGATGTTGAGTGCTGCATCAGGGATAATCACAGCCATGCATTTGCAGAGACTTTTTCACAAAATCGTTTCATACTCACGTTTCGGATGCATTGCAAAATATGCCTCGTATACTTCACCTGGCACCTCTTCAAATCTCCGTGCTTCCACCTGGATGACGTTAGAAACCATATGTTGCATGCATCCGTGGGGATCTCTAGGTGCTGGGATGTCTTGGAAAAAGGCATAGGCAAGTGCAGTTGACATAACTGAGTGATCGTAATTTTTGGTGACCATATTTAACATACATGGATATATGAGAAGACAAAAGTGATGTAGTTACCATTTGTTAAAAACATATGTTCCAATTATGAAGCGAATGTGAAAGAAAAAAATATATATTTACAATTGTATTGTTTTAGAACGTTTCAGCCACTATTCTTTTCATCTCATCTTCGCGGTGTACAGTTTCAGGGTTTCGTTTGTAAAAAAACCTGCTGGTATGCGAAAGTTCGAGTCCCAGGGGTTTTCCTGAAAAAAGGGAAAACGTATTTGTGCCTCTGAGGTCTCAGCCCGTGTTGACACAGCCCGCGATCGTCCCTTGAGGAGCACATGTCTTGCTTTTACCTTAATTTCCTCTAGGAGAAGCTTCACTCACTATAAGCACTCGGCAATGCCTCGAGCCTTTTTGTCTTCCGGTTAACCTGCATGAGTTTTATACCGTTCCGCTCTATTGGCATAGTATTGTTACCACATTAACCGCAAAGTAAATATCCTATTTCCTACTTGTTTATCTGAGATTTTATTGAAATATGAGCGTCTTTATTAAATAAAGCAGTTTCTTATGGCTAAATGAACCAGACCTCGAAAACTTCAAATCAACTTATCTCCTTAAAAATTTGATTAACGAATCACCAAAAAATATGCTTCAGATACTTTATCTGACAGTTTTTTTTTTGTTTTAAGGATTCTACCCTGGAGAACGAGACGAGATATGAAAAGTAAAATTAACTAAGATGTCTTGGAATGAAGCACAAACAATGGCAACTTATAAAACTGAATAGCTGCATTATATATTTTGACTGAATATTCATTCGAGAAATCATGTTATTGTACGAGTATAAGCAATAATTGATATAATAATTTATAACTTTGGTTGAATGACCTGCTTTTTTATTTATACAAAAAAACCTTTAATTAATAAACGCTTTTCGACAAAAAATCTTTAAAATCCCTTTTCACAAAGTTTTCTTACATAAATACAATACTCGTGTACTCAAACACGTTATTAATCATCATTATTCTTTACTCTCTCGAACAAGCGGCGGCAGCGGGCGAAATTATATACTTTATTTCGCAATTAACTTAGCGGGCTCTCTCCCAAACAAACACGCATTTCAATTACTTGAATTAATCACAAACGCAGATACTCAGAGGGCCGAATTTATTTCCAACAAGTCCATTTTTTAATCGTTAGCAGAAGGGTTTCCATCCAGCTACTCTTTAATTACAGACACGGGCCAAGCAATCAGTGACTGGCGAGCCTTGGGCGATTTATTATGTATTAAACAACAAACAGGGCCGAATTGGAACAGGAAAAACATGCCAATATACTTTATTTTATAATCGCATGCAGAAGAGCACATCCGGTCAAGACCAGTGCACTCTATGACGCTCAGCCAGGGAGGCTGGATGCTGAATGTGGGAAACGTATGTTGTGTTCGTGTTTGTGTGTGGGTTAGGGAGATGGCGAGTGTATATTGATATGTTACTTAAAGATATAAGGATTTTAGGAAAGAGGAAACACAGACGCTGGAAGAGCATTCCAAAGCTTACCAGTGTGAATTCATAGATCTAGTTTCACACATGGATTTTGCTGACAGCTTGAGGTGGTCTGTGATTTTGGTCACATATGTTATAGAGATATATGAAACGGAAATTATAGAACGATTTACAAATTAACAGATGCATGCGGCCCTGCCCGCGAGCAAGAGAGCAACTCCTTCCTTTGTTTGATTGATTAAAAAAACATTTTGCCGGGACTAGGGCGTGGGCGGCGCCTACACTCGAGGGAAATCACCGCAGGGCTCCGCCCTCGCCTGGCGCCCCTTGAGAAACGGGGCACGCTTGATTTCCGTCATTTGTGTCACTCACTACATTGCGACATTCGGTATTTTGTTTTGTTTTCCTTCCATCTCTATTTTTCATCTCCGTTATTACGATCGCATCCCTTTATTTTTTACAAGCGATCATAAACAAATGTCCAACGATCAAACCATGTTTGAAAAACAGGCTCACGTTCAATCTCTCAATTTAAACAAATGGACTGGTATTGCATTTGGAATGGCTGACCACCTGAGAGTACCAGAGAGGATGTTATATTTAATCCACGCAAGGAAGACCCAGTTCAGATACGAGCTCCACGATTTTTTTCGGAGGAGTAATTTGTTGTATTCGTATGCTTAATGAACATTGGGGTTTCATATTGCTCGTTTTATATTTTTCAATTTACTCACTACTCAATGTTACTAAAGAAATTATTTTATTGAAAACCACGTGACGTTAGTTTGATTGAATCGTCCATTTACAACTAAATGGATCAGGTTTTGAGATCCTCAAGCAAATAATCCAATCTCCTTAAAAATCTCGATAAACAAACTTCCAAGTATGCCTCTTATACTATAGCTGCCTTGCATTCAAACCATCGAGTTGTTCTGAATGCTGTCATAAAATGCAAGTTAGTAAGTTCTTGGTGAAACTTTGGATGCAAAGATGACTAAGCAAACTGTTTTTCACTAATTTATAGTTAAAATATATTCCAACTCAACGTTTTTAGCTTAAGGTAAGTATATATTGACCTAAACAACATTCGCAATCAGAATGAAATATGACAAGATATAAGAGGTTGAAAATTTCTTAAATATTTAAATATAACAATTATTACCAACAATTACACACCGCGTGATACTTTTATCTTATTATTCACAGTTCAGACTTGTTTCGATTTTCGTTTCAATGTTTTTACCAAAAAAAACTGTTAATATTCAACTTATAGAACCAAATGTGAATGGGCATATCCTCAATAATATTTTTTTTCTTTCACATTGTATTGCTCAAAACCTCACATACATTTAAGTTGTGTATCTTCTGACAATGGTGCATTTGTAGCATCGGGTCGTATAAAAGAGAATTTTGTCAAAAATCAGTGGCAAAGTCCTGCAACAGATGTTTTTATAACAAGGGTGTTTCCCTACCCTCGACGCTAATGGGGTCGCTACGGAAGGGGTGAACCATTCGTAGTGAGAATAAATAATTTGTATTAAAGCACTCCCCTGTATAACATGTATATCCGAGCACTCTATCGATTTCTTAGTTTATATTTATATATTCGTACGTCATTAACTATATATCCTACTATATTTGATTGAATAAAAAAAATAAAAAATATATAATATTCTTATGTGATGTCGAATTTGCTTTGTGTGGGTGAATTTATTGGTGACACCATTATCTGCTTAACGTAAATTGGAAATGGTTTGTATATATTTTTTGTCATAGAGATTTATTCCAGCAGTTTTATTTCATATATTTGGTGAAGAGACCAAAAAAAGCCTTGTATTGACATGTTTTTCAAATTGCTTATAAGGGCATTAAAAACATCTACTTTGTTGTAAAATCCCAAGGCTTGCCCGTCTTTGAATGTTATCCACACCTTAAAACAGTGAAATCAAAGATCTAATTACTAATATATACCGCAGTTTTGTATGGAAAAATCTAATATTTTGTGTACTGGTAATGTTTTATGACGCCAATGATAGTGCTCTATCAAAAAAAAAACATTTAATCAGCGCCAATTGGTAATTTTAATCATAATAACTAATAATTTACTTAATCATTCCGAAAACTACGTCACAAATAAAAAATAAAATTGAATGAATGTACGACGTACAAGGACGAGTACTATTTAACTTTGTGGACGCTATTAGTGTTCACATTCATATTATGTTTATTACTTGTATGTACGTCTCATTTAAAAAACCCAGAGTTGGAATATTTCATTTAATAATTTGATTATTCTTCTAAATTTTTTTCTTAGTATCAAATCCCTAATTAATCACAAAATATAATTACACAATCGTAAATAATAATTATATAGTAAACAAAACGTGTACTCTTAGCATTATACCACATTGTAATGTTATAATATCGTAAGCTACAAGATAATAATATTTAGGCACACATTTCAATGCAAAGAGAAACTCCACAGCTCCTCCATTCATAATTTCATTTAAGGACTCGTATATAAAATAAAGTAGTGGTTGAAAACATTTATTGTTATACTTCTGCTAACATTTTTCTTTTGTTATTTGAATATTTGATGGAGCAGATTACCACAAATTTATGCTATAAATTTTAGTTAGATTCCATAGTTTTTATATTCCAAATAAGAATGGTAGATATGATGATAAAATAAAATTAATAAATAAATTACAAAGAGTTTTTAAAAATAAAATATTTCAAAGTATCAAAAACAAAGCCTCGTTATAAATACGAGTACATCTATAATTAATCAATGACAGCAATCTAAAATTTAGTAAATTACACAAATAATAGATTTTCTGCTACTAAAGATCATATAAAATATGTCTATGATACTAAATCTGCATTGATGGTCGTAGGAAAACATTTATATTTTTTCTATTATACAGGTCAGGGATTTACACCAACCAAGGGTATTTTAGACCTCATAAATCGTTAATTTATTTAATTTATAATAAGCATTAAGGCAAACGCTTTAAGTACTAAGCTTTACCTACCGGAAAAAGTTGGTAGCAATTTGTAGTGAGCATTTATTGCATTTAAACTAATATAGAAAAAACACACTATACTATTATTACAATACTCGTGATATGATGTTGTTTATATAACGGATCGAAATACTTTGGTTGTTTGTAACTGCTGGAGGGTTCTAGAATCAACTCACCCTCTTGAGGCCGGGGACGTGTTTACCTATAATAAAGGAGTTGCCGCACGAGAGCAAACATCTCTTTTAATTACGCACATTAATAGCACTTCTAATTAAATCAATGAATCATTCGAACACACTCCATTTATATTTTGTCTCTGCAGAATGGCGCCCTTTAACGTTTGTATTTATGTATAGACGTGTTCCCCTTATTTATTTGTTTAATTATTATTAAAGCAAGTTAATGTTTCTATTTATCAGATTTAACGTTATGTGATATTTTAAATTACACTGTGATTTAATTACAAGTATACAAAGTATATCTTTGAGCGAGATTTTTAAAACACTAAATGAAACAAAAGTTACATATTTGATATACAGCTACCAACAATTATAGCACATTATCATCACGGTTTTTGTTAGAATACCAAAGTAAACACCATAAGAAGTGGACAAAAAATTGAATTGGTGGTTTTTGGTTGGTTTAAGTTTAAACTACGGAAGTGGCTGACTTATCACCGTATTTTAAAAAAACTTATAAAAATAAACCCTTAAATTTTTTATTTATTTATTTATTTACAGAATCAAAATTCCAATTTTTTTTACAAATATTTAGAAACATAGAGTATACATAAATATACAATAAATAGAGAAGATATTAAAAAATAAAAATAACACAAAAGAATAAGAAGATGACACGTGTCAAAGATCACAGAGATCAAGGAGAACAATACCATCGACAAAAGAGGAAAAGGATGTAAGAAAAGGATCGAGGTGTGCTGGTAGGCCATTTAGGAGCGACATTGCCGTTGTTCCAAATTGAGTGCTTGAAGCTCCACAAGCATCGACTGGGATCATAAACAATGGATGGCTACGAGCACGGGTGTACCTATCTGGAACATGGAAATTAAAACATTCAAGAATCCCAGGGTTGTGAATTGAACCGCGAATAAGAAGGAATGAATGTTTGAGTGCAGTAATTTTCCTCCGGGACTCTAGCGAATGGAAAGAAAGCATCCATAGAAGAAAAAGAATTGGTAATGTTAGGAATTAAACGAATTGAATGGATAAATACCGTAAATATAAAAATAAAGACGTCGGAGAATTTTTTTATGAATTTTTTCGAGAATGAAAATGTATTTGGATTTATTGGGATTCCAAACTAAGCTCCCATATTCCAGAACAGATAGAACGAGTGAAGAATTTTTCGTAGTATCAATCCGGTGGATTGGTTTGCAGCAACAGAATCTTGCATCTCGATCTCCATTCCTCTCGGTCCTCCGCAACCCTTTTCAGCTCAGCATAAGCGCTACAGTTCATGTCCTCGAATACTTGCTGCAAATACTCCCGTCTAGGGCACCTTCTACAGTTTCTACCCTCAACCATTCCCTCCACAATATCGTGAAGAAGTCCATCGTGGCGCATGATGTGACCAATCCATCGGGCTCCCCTCTCTGAGATGGTTCTTATTAGTTGCCTATCTTCCTTGATTTTTCTGAGAACCTCATTGTTCGTGACGTGGTCTCTCCAGGAAATTGTGAGAATTCTTCTGTACGACCACATGTCAAAGGCCTCTAGTCTTTTTTTATCACATTCAGATAAGCACCATGTCTCACAGCCGTACATTAAGATGCTCCAAACAAGTGTTTTGGCAAGTTGCTTGCGGAGCCCTAAAGAAATATTCTTTGACTCAAGAATTTTGGCTTTTTTATTGAAAGCTAGCCTTGCTTGATGTATTCGACTGTTGACTTCTCTTTTTGTTCTGCCATCCCAGGTGATTGTACTTCCAAGGTAAACAAATTCTTCTGCATCTTTTAGGGGTACTCCTAGCATTGATATGTTAATTTTCTGCTGCTCACTGCGGCTTACTCTCATGACTTTGGGTTTTGTGCTGTTTATCTTCATATTGAAGTTGGAATTAAATATGTTTTCCATAGATGTCAGCGCTTCCGTGAGTTCATCTTCAGTTTCAGCAATCAGAGCAATGTCGTCAGCAAACCTTATCATATCAATCTTTTGGCCGTGTATATTAACCCCCTCTCTATGGCCCATTTTTTCCCTGTTGTTATTAAATGCATTTTGTATGTATACGTTGAAGAGTACAGGTGACAGAAAGCATCCTTGTCTCACTCCTTGACGTATTTTTGCTTCCTTTTGGACATTTCCAAGTGATACTATGGCAGCTTCTTCTTTGTAAAGTGAAAATATGAGTCTTCGTTCTTGTATTTGACTCCAATTTCTTTAATTCATCGAAGAGCCTCTCCCAATCAACTTTATCAAATGCTTTTTCAATGTCCACGAAGGCAATATATGTATCTTGGTCCACTTTTATCCTCTTCTCCAAGATTATGTTGGTCAGTATTTTGGATGCATGGGATAGAATACTGAGTGTTCGGTGTTGTTCACATTTTGTTGTTCCGGGCTTCTTGGGCAGAGTTACAATTAGACACTTTTTGAAGTCTTCTGGCGTTATTCCTGTATTGTAAATCATCTGAGTCATTGTGTCAACAGAGCATCTAGAGTTCCGGTTCCTACCGACTTTTTTAGTAAAGCTGGTTGTTCATCAATCCCTGGTGTTTTTCCATCTTTGATTTTAAAATTTTAAAATAAAAAATTAGAGGGTTATGAAATTGACTAGCCTGGCGGGTGATGAATCCGAGAAGTTTATTGGCGCGTGAAGTTAAAATGATTATGTGAGTATGGAAAGTGAATAATGAATCGTAGGTTATACCTAGATCCTTGACAACTGCTACTCTGTCGAGCAATATTTCAGATAAGTAGTATTTGGACAGAATAGGATTTTTAGAACGGAAGAAAGAAATAACGTTACATTTGTTGATACTAAACGTGAGCTTATTTATGGCTTCTTCTTCTTCGTGTCAGCGACGTCAAATTATTTTTTCCCAATATCTGGCAACATCGATAGCTCGTGTGTTGCCCAGCATTAGGTCCTGAGATGTGCAACTTGTTGGGCACATGGAGCAGCATCGTAGGTGTGAGGCGGTCTGCAGGTCTCCACAGTCGCACAATAGTGTCTCTCCCTGCCGAAGCATTCCCAACCGCTCGAGGTTGTCCTTTGTTCTACCAACTCTGGTTCTTAATCTGTTTAGGGATTTCCAGGTCGGCCAGTCAAGGCTCTTGCCAGTTGGGAGGCCTTCCTTTGGAGTAATGAAATCCTCTGGTGCGATTTGTTGCCAGAGTTGGAGTCTCTCATTTTCAGGGCCGGATGTGAGAGGTTGTGTGGATTTCAGAAAGCATTATATTATATATATTATGGCAACCCAGTTCGATACACTATTAAGATCAGATTGCAGATTGTGCATATCTTCGATGGAGGAAATGGAAGAGAAGATTTTAAGATCATCAGCGTATAACAGGCATGAAGAGTGGGTATTACAATTAACAATATCATTAAAGAACACAAGAAATACTAGGGGACCTAAGACAAAGCCTTGAGGCTTTCCAGAATATGCAGATAATGGGAGAGATTCATATCCACCGTAGTCTACAAATTGTTTACGAAATATACCTTTATCACTGCAAATGTTGTGTCTCTGAGTAATACTCTGTGTTATCAAGTTAGCCGTGGTGTAGAGATGTCATGGACAAGATATGAACGGTGGCAACTGACAAAACTGAGTGGCGGCAAAGCATTGTTTAAACGTAATTCAACTAAAATATATATTTATAATAACTGATCCAACTAACATTTTATTTATATTTTTGAAATTATAAATTCTTATATTTATTAACAACTAATATTATCACAATTTTATCAATAAGAAATAATTATGAAAAAATGGTGGCGGTAAATCTTTAGTGGTTAAAGAAAATAAAAGAATATATGGAAAATAAATCTCAAAAATAAATTTAAAATTAAAAAGTAAATAAAAGGTCAATAAGAGTCATTAAAGCAATAAGTCTCGGTTCAAATGTTATTTAGAAAAGGTAGTATACAACTATTTTATTATATAAATCAAGTTTGTGCAGTTGTTATTAATTATAATATGAATTATCAAACTCTTTTACATATAAATAATCGCAATTTTCAGATTAATAAGCCAGTAACAAAACGTTAATAAAATAACTTCTTAGGTTTTCACAGCCAGATTAAGTCACGGTCTTTTTCAGGGTTGATGACTTAGTGACTTAGTAATCAGGTGTTAGATAAGGAGATGTTTTATCTCCGAAACTCTTCACAAACGCACTAGAAGATATTTTTAAACTGCTATCTTGGACAAAATGTGGAATAAATATTAACGGAGAGTACATTTCTAACCTCCGATTTGCAGATGACATAGTGCTAATAGCCGAATCACCTGACAAGTTCCAAGACATGATCTATGACCTCAATGAAACGTCGAACAAAATTTTTCTGAAAATGAACATGGATAAAACAAAAGCCATGATTAATAGTCAAATTTCACAGACCTTTGATCCTATTTCCATTGGAGGAACAGAAATAGAGGTTGTAAACAACTATACCTATCTGGGACAAGTAATACAACTAGAGCGAAATAACTTCTGAAAATTAATCGACAGGCGCATACAACTGGGATAGGCAGCATTTGGAAAACTAAAGTACATTTTTTAAGCGAAAATTTCGCAATGTCTCAAAACTAAGGCGTTTAACCAATGCATCCTCCCTGTATTAACTCATGGCGCAGAGACGTGGAATCTGACAACTAGTCTTACCCATAAAATAAAAGTCACCTAGCGTGCTATGGAGAGATCCATGCTCGGAGTGTCGCTAAAAGATAGAATCCGAAACGAGGAAATACGCAGAAGAACTCAAGTAGTGGATGCTGAGATGGAGGCAGGACATATCTGTCGAAGAGACGACGGTCGATGGGGAAGAAAAGTACTGGAATGGCAGCCAAGAACTGGCAAACGAAGTATTGGCCGACCCCTTACAAGATGGACTGACGATATAAGAAGAATAACGGGAGTGACCTGGATGCGAAACGCAGAGGATCGAAGAGGATGGAGACTCAAGCGGGAGGCCTACGTTCAACAGTGGACGGACACAGGCTGATGATGATGAATGGCGGTCTAAATATTCTAAAGAAGTAATTCGCCACACACGGCTAAATCCAAAACCCACAACATCAAAACGTAAATTATATTTCAAAAAACAATCACGTAATTCGTAGTGTAAAATGTAATTACTTATTTGTATTTTTTATTCCCGGGAGAGACAATCAACCGCGAGTCATCAATTCACATTAACAAACGCAAATTTTCTCACTTCATCATCGCAATTAAATATTCAAATTATCTCATCCCCAGCCCCGAGGCGCAGACACCCAATACTTATTATCATTGTACGCACACCACTCTTTCAAACCGACCCTAGCATTTCAAGGTAAAGGCTTTTTTACAGTACGTAATACATTTTTTTACGTTAACCAAAACTAAAATCAAGTTTCATATAATATATGACGGACTTTAATCATGTATATTCAAGCGACAGAGATAGAAACAATATGCAAAAAAAAAATATTACTGTATAACAATTAAGTGTATTTTTATGTAAGCACATAGAGAGAAAACCGACAGATGGTGATGGTGATGTTGAAGTCTCATATCTGGATTCTATGACACCTACCATGCTGCATATGCCTGAGCACCGCATGTAGAGTGTACATCCGCCAACATCATTGAGTATAACCCGACATTCAAGCATAATTCAATTATTACAGAAATTCACTATGAATGGGTTTTTTATGGTCCGACTTTCGTCTACCACCAATTTTGATTAATAGGGCGTGACTGGCAATCACGGGTAGGGGATCAAATTCAAACCAATTGGAGGTATTTAAAGTTTATAAATCTAATAAAAAATGTTTTTAATCTTCGTCGGGGATCGACCTACGATTATCGGTTTGGAAAGCAGACGCTTTAACCACTTAGCCATACCCGCCGGTAATTTGTGAAAAATACTTAGCATTTAATTATAAGTACACCATTATTGATGAATATTAAATGAATATAAAATGACAAATTAAAATATATATATTTTTAAAAGATTGGCTTCATGAAATTCAAAATGTATTCTATTATATGACTATATTCACACTTGAGAATGGCTACTGGCCAAAGCCGAAACACGTTGTCATTAATTAAATTGATGAGTACAAACAGAAAAAATTCTATAATTCACATTATTAAAAAAATAATGAATTTACAATTATCGATCTACAAAACTAAACATTTTCAAACATTATACAACAATACAAAGTATATTATTTACCATAGTAAAAACAATACACTTGTTAAAAAAGGACTGTCTGAAATCTTTATTCTTCTCCGAATATGGTAAAGTATCAGGGTTTAAGGGCAGTATAGAAGGTAGCAGAACGATGTAGCATAAATGAGGCCTTAGTGAGATGGGGTGTGCCGACTAGTGTCCGGGATCGCGTCGCTTGTTAGCCGGTATTGTGCCGCGGACCGTCCTGGCCGTAACTCGCTTAGCATATCATTAGGCCGAGTTAGATCACCCTTTCGTTGCTCTGCCCGTCTGATACCTGCTTGCAAAAATGTAAGTGTAATATTGTATTATTTTAAAATTGTATTTTGTTGCTAATTAATTGATCATTAATGATACTTTTATTTAATTGATGTAAGAAAAAGGTGTTTTTTAAAAGATTTTTTATTTATTTGATTTATTCACGAGAAATATTGAGTTATTATCTTATCACTTTATTCAGAAAGCATGTAATAATGCTTATCGGCTTATTTTTTTAGGTTTACCCAAACTCTCAATTTGATATGATACCAGAAATTAATTTACTTTTTATTCGCAAATATAACAGATCAATACTTTTAACTAATTTAAACTATTTAATTTAATATAGTTTAATATATATGACTGATTACAAATACATTAAAATAACGCACAATGTATTTCATTATTATAAAACACAATATATAATTTCGTAGGTTATCACGACCATATTAGATATTGTGACTATTTGGGTTTATCCGTGTGTGGCGAATTTTTCTGGACCAATATTTCGACCGTCATCAGGGTTGTCGATTTTAAAATCAAAATTTTCACCCGTGAAAATAGCCTCTTTAATGGCAGTCAAAATATTGCTGCAGAGAAATTCGCTACACACGGCTATACCCAAAATCCACAGTACCGACACAAGATATATTTTCAAAATAAACATGTAAATAAGGAATTACGAGTAATGTATTTTTTAGTTTTTATTTCTTTGTAAGTTATTCATATTATTTATCTTAGAAGTAAACGTGAGATTTCAAGATAAAATTGTAAGATTATAAATTACGACTTTTGGGTTAAAAAATACATTTATTTAAGAGTAAAATCATTTAAAGAAGACGCCCCATGTAAATATTTACTGCACAAATACACTTAATTACCCTTATAAATCTTCTTAAAAGCAACCACCGCGAAATGTATTTAAAAAATTACAAAAATAATTAATGACGTGACAATTTTAATGTCGGGGAACGAAAAAAAAACGAGCTTTATAGCTCTAAAAGTTAAAACACCCTTTGAAATTTGCAAACGGCATTAGGGGCGCGGGAACCTTATCGTCCCCGGCCCACATTTCGCAAACAATTCCTTTTGGATACACCACCGCCTGTGAAACAAAAGGAAAAAAGTGGCTGCCAGCGTCGGAGAGATCATCTTTGTGTACTCAAAAAATGTAGAGTGTTTATTTTGAGAGTTCTGCCATCCACTCGGTTGAGGGGTACTGAAGAGGGCGAGTTCTCGACTACCCCAAGCTGAAACTCAGTTTTATATTAAGGCGCGGTGCTTAACCAATATTATCGCCGGTAGTCAGCGCTCGTGGATTTTTTTTAGCATTAAAATAATAGTCACGAGTTTGCATATTTTTCTGTGCAAACATTGAGCGATTCGATAGTGATTTTTTGCCATAGAGCTGATAAAAAAATCAACGTATTCATAGTTTAAACCAAACTTTTGAATAAATGATACCTTGAATTTAATTTAATTAAATGAAATATTTACCAATATAGCGTGCATTTTTTGTCAAATATTTTTTTAAAAACTTAGAAACTATCGTAATATCCATAGATTCTCGTTAATTCGCTACATTTGATTTTTTACAATAATTATTTTTATTTAAATCTAAAATTTAAGTTATGGAGACAACTTAAAATATGTACAAAAAATAAGATTTTAAAAGAGTAAAAAAGTGTCCAGGCTTTCGATACGTCGGGCATATCATACAATTTCTTAAAAATACTGATTGAAAAGCTTCCAAATTCGTCTCAGATAATCTCGGATAACTGACTTTTTTACCCAGCAAACAAGCTGGAAACCATCAAACACCATGTACGGGTATACACAAAATAGATCTCTGGATACAATGGCGGCTTATAGAAATGCGGCACTCTCATATATGTTCCATAAATGGAGTATATGCTAGTCAAAATTTTCTTTCATTAAGTTATCAGCTTCAATTGTAACTCTAAGATTGCAATAACCCAGAGACCAAATATATTTTACTGTAATTTATAGTATCTTGAGAGACATGGTGAAGCTAGCCCTCAACATACCCACGCTGAGAAGAAGACCTGGAAGATCGCAGGCAACCTGGACTGCAACTGTAAACAAGGATCTGAAAACCCTGGGTTTGACCGAGAATGCAACGCAGGACAGACAGACATGGCGAAAGTACACAAAGAGAGCCGACCCCAGATGATGGGAAATGGCTAGGATAAAGAGAAGAGAGAGTAATTTAAAGTATCTTGTGCTAACCAGAGAGTATGCCCAAAACAGGTAAATTTTCACCACTTAACCGACAAAATAGTAAAATGAAAGGTTTATATGTGCGCACTCTAATCTATTTATTCATAAAAGTATACATAATCATGTTGAAAATCATTGTACATTTATAAAATGCCTAGATTAGCAGCCACAAAAAAGGAAAATGTTTTTTTTTAAGTACATTTAGCATGTTTGTTTTTTTATTAAAACATGCATACAATCATTTTCAACAAAGTCTACGTCATTCTAGATACACTATGCTTTTGTCTATATATTCAGTATCATTAAAGTGCTAAATCATGGCTTGGCTTCTGCTTCTCGTGCTCTTTAAGTCACTGCACTTGTAGGGATACGGGGAAGTGTTGTGCACCGCGACGGAGCATGAGAATATCGGCTTCATGGAAGCGGATAACTAATATGATTAGTGCAGTATCTCTACATCCCTAGTGGATGGAATATCAGCCATGATAACGTATTCAAATCGTTTGAATTGTATGAAAACACTTCCTTGGACGCTTCACTAACATAATATTTATCGTATTTTATTAAGTTTCATGTTTTATAAGTTGACCGCTGAAGAAATCATTGTATTTTTATGATAAAACATTAACATTATTATTACCTTAAGAAACATTTTCAATTACATAAAATAATTATTTATCATTGATTGGTGTCTTACATTATTTTATCATGCGGCTCTTTTAACTAGTATAGAATTTAGATCAAAGATGTTTATATTTTTAATTTAATATTTTATAAATATAAATATTTCTTCATTTATTCACAAGCTTAATAATATTAAGCTTGTGAATAAATGAAGACTGATAGAATAATAATAAAAATATACATACTTTGAATATATACTATAGCGACATCTATCGTACGATGATAACAATGATATAAATACTAGTTTCAACGCAAGTCAGTCTAGGCAGGGCAATGGCGCAGTTCGCCGAAAGGTATGAATACCTGGGCATAGTTGGTTTCCAAGGTCCGCGGTTCGCATCCCGCTTCTGCCGTTATTTTTGTGCTTGGATTGACGCGTTGAAAAAGAATTTTATGTTTAGTATATGTATATTTAAGTAATAATAATATTGTAATATAGTCAATGATCTATAAAAGTAGATTAGAATATTGAAATAATAAAATAATATTCTAATAAAAATTTAAAAAAAATCATATATTAACATTATTCTTATTTTATTTAAATAAATTTTCCATTTTCAATTCGTACTATTGTCATTAGTTAATTTAATAGTTCGGTAAGCGTCAAAATAAGAGACAATGCTAAGTGATTAAATTGCTATATTGTAATTGAGATATACCAGGCTTTTACATCAAAACTTCAAAAATCAGGAGTTTTCATTGCTATTAAAGGAATTAGAGAAGACATTAATATAAATTTTATAAAAACAAGAAAGTTAGATTAAAAACAAGTGTAGAAAATTTCAAATCATTTCTATAAATTTAACTTATCAATGGTCATATGACTAATGATATAACGATAAACAAATAATTTTGGACATGTGACAATGCTGCAACAAACTCTACAATAAGAATAGTAAGGCAGAAACTGGTATAAGAAATTCTCATTATTGAGGTCTTCACAGAAATATAAAAGTACATAATCACTATTTTTTAAATATGCAATATGCTTATAAAACATAAGCTTGTAAGTCAATGATATTATTAAGAAACAATATATGAAGTGTTGCTGTATAAAATATAATTTTAAATTATTTTACTTCCGTGATTTTTTTTTTCAAAACGACAAGCAGAAAATGAACAAATTATTTTACTAGCCGAAAGATTGAATTTTTGTTGAAATATTACAATTTTCGCCATTATTTGAAGAGGTCGTCTCGACGACTTTGAATGTAATTAATTATTTAAAAAACATTTTTATAAAACTTGCTATCACTTTTAATATCATTTCGCTAATCCGTTTTCCTAATATCGAGATAAAGATTAATAAAAGGGGAAGTACAAAGAATTTTTAAAGAATTTTCATTTCAATTAAAAAATCTCGAACGAGACTTAAAAAAGTTTGTTTTTTTGATAATTATAACATATTTTGTTTAAAGCGGAAATTCACTTGGTGCGTTATGAAAATTTGATATCTGAAATTTCATTAGACAAGGTAATGAAAAAGCAGTTAGGTTATATCAAGAACGCTAGCGTAATAAAAAGTTTTCTGAGATTATTATGTAGGGGGACGTGTAATTAGAGTAAGAAAAAATCTCTCAGGACCCCGTGCTGAAATTTCATCCCTCACTTTTCTGGGTATTCCCAGACGGCCTGAAGAAGATACAGTAGCCACTGGAGCTTTTTCAGGAGCTTTGGAAGCGTCCGCGCTCTTAGAACCTAATTATTATGTCGAGGCGCGTCGCGGCGCCGTCCCGAGACGTTAGTTAGCGTAATATCATAACGTTCCAGCGGCCTTTCTTAATTTGTTTCGACGTTATATGCATAATAACGCTGGCGTCTGCCGTGGCAGGTCTGCGGAACTTAAAAGTGCTCGGGTGACTATGAAAATTGCAAAAAAACATACAAATTGTAATATTACATAATTTGAAAAAAATTGTTACATATTAGGGATGCGTAAGATTTATTCGATATAAAATCGATGACGAACAAAAATTCTTAAAAAGACATTAATATATACATGCTTAATTTTTTCTATTAACTTCGACATATTTTTTTTACATTATCATACGTCAAAGAAACCTCGTTTATTACAATAAATCGTTTTTTCTGTCATTAGGAATATTAAACATCGTTTTTTTCTTTACGTGTTGAATTAATAGCGATATAATTTATTCAAATAGACAAGTTTCGCATTTAATACATCCAAGATAAATAAATGTATTTGTTATAAATTAAATTAAAATAAAAGATATTCCGGTTTTATCGTTTCTGCTGTGATTACTTTTTTTATTTTATTTTTGTTCAATTGAATAAATAGCTAATTTTACGACATTATAATGTAAGTTTTTACGACTCCAGAATTTTAGTTTGTCATCTCATTGAAAATAATGGATTGTTGTTGTTAAAGTTTTGTACAAATATTTTTTTTTAATAAAGTTTTACGAATGACTTAAACACACTCACTATTAAGTTATTCATACACTGTTCGTGAGAGTATACATCATATATTATTTGTAAGCGAGTATACAAAGATTTTTTTAAAACTTATTTTTAACACAAAACACTGTCATTTATTTTTTTGCAAGTGTTTGAATGTCCAATACTTAAGGCTTCTTCTGAAACATTTAAACTTGTAACGGTTACCCCTCGGAAGGTAGATAACGAGGCTCTGAACGAGGCGTTAGAACCCCGCCGTTACGTGGCTACCGCCGGAGGCTTTTCCGCGGACGAGCTTTGCTACTTTGAAATTTCATTTTGGAATCAGCTTTTTCATGGGAGTCCTTATTAAAATACGCGCCTCTACAGGTACAGCCCCTTATAATTGTGTTTACGTGACAAGTTACCTGAATTTTGGGAATCTCATTAATTGGGCTTTTTATATCATTTGGGATTACATGAAACCTTGAAATGTACAACTAATTCGCTGTCATTTATAATTATTTATATTTTATAAATTACATTTCATTTAAATAAATAAATAAATACATTTTTTAAACTCATTTCAGCATTACTAGTAAATTTTTTTTTTTTTTTTTTTTAAAAGATGTTTCAAGAACATTCATTGCAAACTCATATATCAAACATAATTTTATTAATACATACAAATCTACATCAAATATATCTTGTGACATTTTTCTCATCAATTTCTGGAGAAAGGAAAACGGCAGACGCTAGGATTCGAACCACAAAATATACACTTTGTTGCCATTCTATACACAGCGCAATCAACCATGACTATTATCTGCCATTTAAATAAAGAACTTTTAATGATATTAAGTTGACACACTTGACCTGAATTGAAATGTTACTTGCTTTCTAAGACGTTCGTATGAAAAGAAAAGAAAAATTTGAACAAGTTTATTTTTATTTTTGTAAATTAATTCCATGTATGCTGCAAACTTATTAAGTCAATGTCATTTTAAAGTAACTAGTTCTCGTGAAGCCTCCTAGCTATAAAAGCAACGTACATACGTCAAGCAAAAACATATGTTTTTCGTGCCGCGTTTCCGTCCGTGCGTCGGCGAAGCGAAGCGGATAGCACATACAAAAAAAAAAATTGATACATGGACCTTTGCACCTCACTCGATGTAGTACGTTTTGCAAGCTATTATAGTCATCGGTGGGCGGTTTCAGCCGTCGATTGTTTGGCCGTAGGCGGCCGTCGGCTATGGCGCCTGAAATAAGGCTGAGCCGGTAGGACGGTGTTGATTAATTAGGTAAACCGTAGTTTGCCTCGTAAACTTAAGGTGTACGTGGCGCTTCATGCGTTACAATTTCAATTAACTTGATACACTTCATTGTGCATGGGAACTATAACTCCAGCACCTCCCTTACAAGTTTTTTTTTACAAAACTGTCATTTTTTTATAAGCAATATTTTTTTAGAATTTAAATAATAAATGCATAGTTTATTGTTAAAGTAATATGATCAATAACCTCAAAATAAAAGTTTTTTTGCGTTTTGTGCATATGATAATGTGATTTTGTAAAGTTCTAGAACCATATACTCGTTTTAGTTATGTATATTTGAAGTTCCACTTGAATTTTATTTGTAGTCTCAACAACTTAATGACATTAAAACATAAATAAAGTGTTTTCATCTTAAAATGGATTTCAACCATACAAAAAAACATATTTTGTATTGATTCATACATAATTATTTAAAAGAATAAAAATCTATGGCAGTTTTCTATCATAAATATGGTTAAGATATAAAAATGAATCTGTCTGAGAGATATTTTCTGAAAATCACAGAATACAACATTACTTATAATGTTCTCGGAATATTTCGGTGTGCAAAGCTAATACATATACGAGTATGTTTATGGGACAAAGAAAAGACTTTTTGAAACTTCGAGGTAACACAAATTAAAAAAAGTGAGAATACCTTAAATAAGTTGTATTAAACATCGATATTTTTGTAAGATATATATGAATGAGTGAAATAAATGTTATTTTATATAATTTGATTATTTTATCACTATGTTTAAAGACATTATCAGGAAATAAAACACAAAAAACTTACACAGTCGAATGTGGATAAACGTTGAACAGTTTGCACAAGACGAAAAGCTGCATAAAGCTTCCATCAGGCTAAAGCTCCAACTTCCTGTGCGAGTGCGTACTAAACATTATTTTGTAGAACCTTATGTGGCTCACTACTGGCGTTGCCGTTATACGTGACCCATAAAATAATGTGCTACGCGACAGGTACTTTGTTTATTTATTACACTGCAACATTAGGCACATACAATCTGGGATTTTTCAACATTGTTTTTACAAGTGTGAAAACAAAAACGAAAACAACTGTGTAAATAAGATATTCAGATGGAATATTGTATGCAATAAAGTGTTAGTTAATACAAATCAATAATAAAAATAATTAATTAAACAAAAATTATTAGTGTATACTCTTTACTGCCAAAAATCAAATTATGATTATCTTGTTTCATTTGTCATTAAAATCAAGGTCTACCTATTTATTATTAATTCCTTCATCTTTAATTCATATTTTTTATTTACATTTTAAATTAACTTGATAAACCAAAACATGATAATGCTTGCTTGAAACGATTGTTCATTAAGATTTAAATGTTTTATTATTATCTTCACGCAAAGACGTTTTATTAATGAGTTTTTGTAATTATTTCCTCACTTAACCCTATGAAAGTCAAGAATTGCTACAATAAAACCACGCCGCCAGTAAATAAAATTCGAAACGCATAAAACACTAGCAATAATTGTCATAAAATTTCAATATTCAACACTCCGTACTCAACAACACCGGCACTGTACCCGAAGCAATATCACGCAAAATATGTCAATATTAATTTATGAAGTCATTGTTGTTTGTTTAATAATATATAATTGATTTAAAAAATATATTCATTTTATTTTGAAAGTTGTCACTAGAAACATGCGTTTTTTTCGAATTCTTCTTACAAAATACTCTCTTCCCGTACACATGTAAATGTGAGCGCCCAGGCACGCGCCTCCCTCTTTTATGACCACCCAACTCCTTTCATCCTCTCGCATACATCTTATCTGCGTTCTCGGCCGTTTCCACTGGCTGAAGAGAGGTATCCTTCACAGCAGCGAGCTCCCACGTGCTCTGAAGAATCTAAAGAGTCTGGTGCAATTTACCAGAGCGAAATCGTCCTGCGTAACTGACACTTTACTATGACGCTATCGCATGTGCATACAGTGCAAAAAAGTACAACACTCTACCCTTGTCGCTTTACACTCTATTCAAAAATGCACAAAGCTCAACAAAAACAGAGTATATTTTTGAAAATAATACAAAAAAAATGATTATTATCATTATAAATTTAGTGGCGGTTATTGCTATATAACCCACACTAATAAAAATACACTAGTTAAAGATTAAGCATTCTCTGTTTCCTGTATAGAACCAAAACATGGTCACAGAAATATACGGCGATTATGGAGAATATTGCGCACGAGCGTCTAGATACTCGATTCAATAAAAGTAAAAAAAGGTATGTCAAGTGCAAGATAACCACTTTCTATACTCAAGTCATAAGATCACTATAAGTGGGTTGTAATCCTCACCAGACGTTATGACGCTGCACCAGCATTTCAGTTATATATGTATGAGAACACGACAAAAAATAAAATGCCTTCAAATATACACAATCTCTATCAAATGTTATTTACAGTAAAAATATTTCATATCTTAAATATATTGATTGTCATACAATTTTAAGTAAATCACTTTGAGAAATGTTGAGTCGTTGACTAGGAGGTTACGATTATGTTCGTAATGAGAGTTTTTTTAGTTTTATAAACGTACCTCATTGAGAGCGAAATTGCGCTTTTCAGAATTGTGAACAATTCGTTAGCACAATTCGTGCTCATGATCCATATTAAAACAGGGTTAAAATATTTTTTCGATCATTTTTTTTTTATTTACATTTACTTTAACATAATCACTTTATTGTGATGGCTGCTTAAAAAAGAATCACTTAATGAAGTTATTATATAGAGTATATAATATAAGTATTTCTTTATTTGATTTAAAATTAATCACACTGAGCACTGTTTTACATGCTGGAAGACTGCACTTTCGCGAGCTATGAATACTTTATCTGTTCCAATATGCACTTAGACTTACTTTCATAGAACGTGAACAGTGCTCAGTGTGATCCATGTTATAACAAGGTGTGAAATAATTATATATGTAATATTAAAATGGATCTAAATGTGAATGCTAAAAACATAAATGACTTAAGAAAAGCGCAGAGAACACAAAAAGTCTTTTCTCATTTCTATAAACATTAATTACTCAATATGATCAATACTAAAATAATGATAAAACAACGTAGGATTATATTTTTATTTAATATTTTTTGACGTTTAAAATTTTTTCGCAGAATCGGCCAAAACGAACCGTGTTCATGGTGTTAAAAAGTATGAAGAAAAAACCATTGACTGAATCGACCAGGCTAAACCAGCCCATTTTCTGTGTGTTCACGGCACCGGTGATCTCCCCAAAAGGAGCATTAATCCTGACCCCATAAACGTAGTGAAAGGGGCGCTATCTCGGGCAGTTTTGTCTCCTCGCGTAACCCCATCCGGGCACTTTCTCCCCTCATTGTGCGCCAAGAGGTCCCGCAATCAATACGAGTGGAACCTTAACATTATTCATTGGACAACACTGGATGACCGGCCTTTTATGTCAAGTCTGTATTATAACCTCCATGGACAATCACGAGCCCTTCCACGACTGATGTATGTAATTGTTAATGTCTAATGACATCCGATATGGGCGACTCAGAAAGCAATGATCTTATTATTTATCACAATTTACGCAACTTTTTCGTTTTTTAAATCCCCTTTTTCGATACTATCTAACATGTTAACAAGTTTCTTATAGAAGTTTCCTAGAAAGTTAGACAGTGATTTAGCGCATCATTGGTGTTAAAAAGATGGTCAAGGAAGTCATGAAAATTGTTGCTTTATACTTGAGAATTATTAAACGTCTAATATATTAGTTAGACAATCGAAATATTTTAATCTTTGTATTTTATTGAATTATGAAGTTTCCTTTATTTACATAGATTTAATTTATTTCATCACTTCAATTAACTCATATATGCAAAATAATTGTAATTCAGATATTTTTAATGAATAAACACAATTAGACAAATGGATCGTTTTGTTTTTTTATTACATCAAAATATCTTAATTGGAGACGTATCATCAATAAATGATCGACACACTAAAGTAATATATTTTGATACCTTGAAATGTTATTTGAGAATTTGAACACACCGAGGTGTCAAGAAAATTATAATACATGAGCAACACATAATATAATCCAATGTTAGTGATATCCTAGAGTCAACCTTTTTAAAATAATTGGCCAAAACGTTTTTTTTCTAAATCTGTACTTGTAAAAGTAAAATGAACAAATAAAATACACAACGGCCTATATAATAGTCATATAAGTATAAAATATTTTTTATAACTTTTTATCTTCTTGAAGATGAACTCACGGAAGCGCTGACATCCATGGAAAACATATTTAATTCCAACTACAATATGAAGATAAACAGCACAAAAACCAAAGTCATGAAAGTAAGCCGTAGTGAGCAGCAGAAAATTAACATATCAATGCTATGAGTACCCCTAAAAGATGCAAAAGAATTTGTATACCTTGGAAGTACAATCACCTGGGATGGCAAAACAAAAAGAGAAGTCGACAGTCGAATACATCAAGCAAGGCAAGCTTTCAATAAAAAAGCCAAAATTCTTGAGTCAAAGAATATTTCTTTAGGGCTCCGCAAGCAACTTGCCAAAACACTTGTTTGGAGCATCTTAATGTACGGCTGTGAGACATGGTGCTTATCTGAAAGTGATAAAAAAAGACTAGAGGCCTTTGAGGTGTGGTCGTACAGAAGAATTCTCGGAATTTCCTGGAGAGACCACGTCACGAACAATGAGGTTCTCAGAATAATCAAGGAAGATAGGCAACTAATAAGAACCACCTCAGAGAGGTGAGCCCGATGGATTGGTCACATCATGCGCCACGATGGTCTTCTTCACGATATTGTGGAGGGGATGGTTGAGGGTAGAAACTGTAGAGGGTGCCCTAGACGGGAGTATTTGCAGCAAGTATTCGAGGACATGAATTGTAGCGCTTATGCTGAGCTGAAAAGGGTTGCGGAGGACCGAGAGGAATGGAGATCGAGATGCAAGATTCTGTTGCTGCAAACCAATTCACCGGATTGATACTACCAAGAAGATCTTCTTGAATTATTTATCGTACAAATATTACACAATCCGCCTCACCCTCAAAACTTTTCATGAAAAAATGCGTGATCCACAAACGTTCAAGACAAATTTTATCGTGGGATAAAAACATAAACAATACTCAAACTGTGATTTTACGATTCCCCATTTACAAAATAGTTGAATTTGTTTGAGAAAGTTTTTCCTCCGCCATAAAAGTAATAGGAAGATACAAAAAATCGATGCCGGCTTTATGACTGCTTATTTTTAACTCAAAATAAAACTTAAGCAACATCTTACTTTTCGATAAATCGCGTTCCTCTAATTTGATCAAATAATAATCATTTATAAATCTATAAAATTATTATTTCAAATGACACGTGATGAGAGAAGGACTATGGCAGAGATTTGCGTTTAAACTTTGTAACGCTCATATTTAAAAAATAAAATTCTTTTTGTTTAACTATTTACAAAAAACTAAGCCAATTATTGATGTATTATGAAAAATTGAAGGGATAAAGAAGTTAGTATTTGACATATATTTTTTTATCTAGACGTTGGATACTTTCATTCTATATTCAAATAATGTATCAGTAAAGTAAAAAAATACGCGTAAAAACTTATTTGCTGTATCGAAAATAGTGTTTTTATTCATTTGACGAATCAATACCGATACTTAAAAAAAAAACCAAGGCATCGATATCAAACAATAAAAAAAACTATCTCTAGTTGAAAAGAAAAGCCTCAAACATCACGACAAAAACAGACAGCAAACAACCACTCCATTACTTGTATTTACCATTTCTTGCTGGGCAAGGAGTCGCGAAGAGCGAGGAAGGGAGCTTTCCGCGTGGTTTTTGAACAAAAACGGGGTCGAAAAACGCGTGGAAAAACTGGCTATAATGGCGGCAAGTGGGGCGGAGGCTTCGCGGGAGGAAAAGGAGGCTTCTCGGGCGAGACGCCTGGTCGCGTGGAAGCCAGGCATCCAGCGTGGGACGCATTTATCATTTGTCTCTCACTTTGGATAATGCCACGTAATATTGTATAGTATCTGAGTTCTCTCACTTTCTCTCTATCTCTCATGTAAGTTCACTTTTTTTTGAAGCCTATTACACGAACAATGTTAAAAATCGTGAATATTTCTAGCGAGTATCTGTCTAAAATTGTTAATTTTAATTTATGTTCTGATTGTTTTATACAACACAAATACAAAAAATACCGCTATTCAGACAATTTATAGTGCAATGTTAAATATTTTTAATTTCCCTGCGTTGTCAAAATTTAATAATATATATTTTTTAAATTAATTTATTAAAAGTGCTCGTATTTACTTATCATTCACATTTTGAACCCTGGACATGACCAAGGGTGCAATATATGGAGGTCCCTTAACAGACTTTGGACTGGAGTATGCAAGACGAGGACACAAATGAAAGCCTGGCAGTTTTACAGAGGACTGAATGTGACTGCGGCGAGGAGCAGACCCTGTCACACCTTCTGGAGTGTGCGCTGTGCCCGACTAGCTACACCCAGGAAGACCTGATGATAGCCAGAAGAAACGCCACCAACGTCGCCCACTTCTGGGCAGACAGGATCTGACCCTGTTGTTTCCGACATGATTATTTATACATATATATATATATTCACATTTTTAAGTGATAGTACGTTTTGGACTCCAATAAGCTTATTTTGAGGAATAGCTTTACTCTACAACTGACAGTATATTAAAATTAATATAAAATTATTATTTTGCAGATTTACCAAGTATGATCAATTTATAACCTAAATGTTGTATATTTCGTTACTAATAGCTTATATTTATTTCCATAAATAATAAGTAAGTTAAGTATGACTTAGTACTTAATGATCTTTTAGGTCTGACGTTTTTTTTTTAAATTAAATTAACATTTTTTAATTATTATTAAAAGCAAAAATGAATGAAAATTACAGGTCTATATTGTGTAACGAAAAATAAGTGGAATATTCCCATTTTTTTTTATTAAACATAATCAAATATTAATTTTTTTATTATAATTTTTTATGTACGTAAGTAAGATTTATAAATTTTGATGTTATTTTGATGTAAAAAAATATTATTTCCTTTTTTTATAACTTAAAAAAAGTAAAAGCACTGAAGATTTTTCAGCTGCATTATGGTATTATTATCCAACCCAGAATATTCCATATAAAGCTCTTCACATTGTTAGCTTTGTATCAACTAGTATGCAATGCATTACTTTCCTGAACCGTAAATTCCACATGACGTCTGCTAGTGCATGAACACTTCACCATCCTCGCCCTCGTTGCCTTAAAAATAATTTCAAATTTGTAGCTGAAAAGTCCTCCAGAAATATCTATGCTCTATAAGATACAACGGCAAAATATAATGCTTCGCAGTTTTATTATCTGAGTTATATTTTAGAAAACAATGCATAATTTCGATATGTTTGTAAAGCTTTAGGTATTTTAAAACATTTTACTTATAGTGTTTTGTACGAGAATACTTTAATCCTTAACGATTCCAATAGCAACTTATCATATGCTTATGTTTTTATATTTAAAATTTGAAATTCATAAGTGAATCAAAATGTCTATATATATATATATATTGTACGCATAAATAATTTAATTATACGATTACAAAAGGAACGAAAAGATTGTATTATTATTAAAAAAAAAACTTAAATTAAAAAGTTCCAAATAAAATGCTGTAAATTACATTTCTTTACAACTCAAGTATATAAAGAAGTATGTTCTAACAAAAAGGCTAAATTAATAAATACCTTGTCTTTCTATAATCCAGTTAACCGATTTTATTCCTTACCTGGAAACAAAGAAAAAAATATTTTTAAGTTTATATTAAATCTACATGAAATAAATAATATAATTCGATTATAAAGAAATACCACATTAAATAAAAAATATTATCTTATATCTTTCCTATATCTGATTTTGATATAATCCCCTTTTTCGATAGTTATAATTTGAACTTATTAACACATATTTAAAATATCAAATTCTTAATTTGGTGTGTTAACAATGTGGCTTTTGTTATTTTCTTACTCCGCATAGTAAGCGTTGAGTATTTTCAGTACTTAAAGAAGCCTTTTGTATTTTCAGACTGAATCACCTCACAAAAAAGTTCTCAAGCCATTACCGAATTACAAATTTTTCAGTAAGCGAGGATAATGTTCAGCTTCACATTCGAAATATTATATTCTGATTCAAAATACATGTTCCAACGGGTACTCTAGCTTGGAGGGCCTCTTGCAAAAACACGGTTCTCGCAAAATTGACCCATTTTGCGCGGGCATAAAACACCGCGGAGAAATATTTTGCCGAAATTCCCGCGCGCCGAATTTCTTAAAGAAGACGAAGAACTTCAGTGGATGATTATGGAGCCCGGGGCGCGGGAAAACTTTCCTTCCAATTTAACGAAATTTACTTTGGAAAGTTCTCCTCCTGAAAAGGATTCAAATATCAAAGTTGTAAAACTTCCGACGAAAATATAATTATGTACTGACAAGAACATTCGATTCAGTTATATTCAAATGTATCGCTAGAGGGAGCTTTTCATCGATGAAACTTTTGCACTTGCCCCTCGAGCTTTGCAGTTCGATTTTTATTTATTATAATGAGAAGGTTTCATCGCACCCAATGACGGGATAATGAGACAAACTTTTAATCTGCTGTTCCGGAGATGGTGTTGTTATTCTTGTGAACCCTGCAAATAATTTTGAATAAATAAAAATAATAATATCGATCCTTTATTTATTATCTAATCTTTATTGATATATTTAGGTGCTAGAAAATTAGAAATTATTTCTCAAATTTTTATTATAAGACGACATGTTTTGGCTACGACGGGTAGCCATTGTCTTAGCAACCCATGTTTCAACTACCCGACATAGCCGAAAAATGTAATCCCATGATAAAAATTGTAGAATATTTTCTTAATAATATTTTTATTTTGTTTTGTTACAATTAAATTCCACTTAAATTATAAATCTAAAAAATAAAAAAGGCAATGTTTTTTTGGATAAGTTGACCTGAACATAGAACTTTTTATTATATCCATATCCGCTCTAAATTTGAAGCTCATGGACACGACATGATTACTATTAAAAATAATTAATTAAGTCAAATATAAAAATCACCCTTGATCAGATTTTGAACCGACGGCGTATGAGTGACAAACAAACACTTTTACCGCTGGACTTTGCCGCCCAGTATTAATTTAGGTTCTACGTAACTTTGAAATTATATTATAACCATTAATATTTTTGTAATATCTTGTTATAAATAAAAGCATTTATATAAATTTACCAGTATCTTATCACATAAATATGCGTAATTAAAATATCAATATAGGTGGTAATCAATTCCTTTTTGTAATAGAAAAAGGTTACAAATATTTCACATTGTAACTGGAGAGAATTATTTGATTGAAGTTCAAATACAGACGCGTTAACCACTGAGAGGTTTTAGTTTACTTTACTCATGTTATTTAAGCTTTGATTAGTCAGTAAAAAAAGATATAAGATAACGTAATTTTGCAGTTTTGCGTATTTATCTTTAATTAAACATTGTACAAAGCTACCGTTGTAACTTCTTGCATTAAAATAATTCCAATTTAACTGAATAAACATAAGCGTTCGGCTTTTTTCTTTGCGTTATCTTCTCTGACCAATGGCTAATGCTGATTTCAAGTCTAAACTCGTGCTAAAAGTTATTCCTAAAACAATATTTAACGATCGTTATATTAATTATTCTTACAACGAAAAGGTTTTCGAAGATATTCAAATATTTATTTTAGTCGTTCGAAATACTTGAAAGAGCTTATTTAAGATTTAAGAAAATACTTTCTCACGCAGAAACTTAGACTTAAAATTTAATAAATATTTAAATCATTTTATAAATATTTATTTATCTACCTTGTTTCGTGGATCAGGTAATATATGTTCTCTGCTTAGGAGACTGCAGTTTCGACTAACTCGTAGCCTTCCTCACTCCATCACTGTCAAGAGACAGCTTGTCATTTCGGTCGTCAATTCCAACCACGAACTATGTACCTCAGTTCTCTGTGCATAGAACAGAAGTATTTATTCATACAAGTTCTGTTCTATGCACAGAGAATTGAGGTGCATAGTTCGTGGTTCGAATCACAGCGTCTGCCGTTTCTTTTTCTCCGAAACTGACGAGAGAAGTGTCATAATATATGATATTTGATGAACGTTTGTCAGTGTGAATCAATGCATTCAAATATTTTTGTTACAATAGCTGATAAAATTGATTGATTATCATTTCATATTCATTGAATATATTTTAAATCTAAGTTTAACGTATCACTCAGCCTTTTCCGGCCCTTCATAAACTCATGCTCGTTCATTTTCATCTTGCTGTTAGATTTTTTTTTTTTTTTTAATCAAATATAATAGGATACATTTAAGATTTTATTGACAGTATTACATTCATTTTTTTTTATTGTTTATTTTTTTTGGAGATTCGCTTACCACGCCACTTAAAGGTAGATCTTGTGTGTGGCGTGGGATTCATCTTTGATTTAAGTGTTGTATTTTTTAACTTTACATAGTGTACAAAATTGCAGTTTCATATGCGTTAGTAACATTTCTTAATGTGACAAAGCAGGGCAGATTTAAAATAAAAAAATGAAAATTTCTATTCATTTTTTCATCCTTAAAATTTTTACAGATATGAATAAAATTTTCACTTCTAAAGTAATTATTTAAACATTATAACCAACGTTATGACTAAAATGTTACAATATAAAGAAAATTAAAATTTGTTCTTTTGACGAACAAACTTCACCGTTTGATGTTGATTTGTCAGTTATTTTGTATTGACATGCATCACACAGAACATGTTTTACTTACTAAAAATGCAGTTTCACGGTCTATGAAGGCTTCATCAATTCCAAATGCAGTCTTCCAGCAAGTGAAACAGTGGTCAGTGTAATCCTAGTTATAACAAGGTATGATATACTTCTCTTTTTTAGAATACAATACACTTAAATAAAAATATAAATACTAGATGATGATGACGCACGATATTGTAAAACATCAATCACCGTTCAATATTTACGATTCTTTATTTTCAGATTTCATTAAATCAGCGTCGATTTATAAATGAACGGTCTTCCCCGCACCCCGCGATCCCTTGTGATGAACGACATTGCCTCTCAACCAAGGACCAAGCGATATTGCAAATTTTGAATGATGGACCGTCCAGAGCAGGTGGTGTCACATCTCAGCGAGAAAGAATTATTACAAGATTGATCGGCGACGGAGCCTGAGGCCCCGGAGGGCGTTAAGAGCAAAGTCAGGTTCCTTCCACGGTAGAGTTGAAAATTGAAAGCCGGCATCAATAACTAAATTTGGAGCCCGTTATTGAATGATTCGCAGCGGAAAAGGAACGTCATTTTATTTTTTATTGAACGCCTCATGCGATGGAATTCAGATTGATGTATTAGCTAAGTGTTTCTTTTCACTGTAGTCTCACGACGTTTACGTTTTTATTTTGATAAATTTACACACAACTCAAATAAGTGTTTGAATGAACAAATTCATTTAAAAATTAATATATATTGCTCGTATACATATACACATTTGAATGAAGCTCTCTCTAATGATAAAATGATACAGACCTCGAGTGCATCAGGCTATTCATCCGATTTCATTTAAAATTCTAATTTAAGCACACCAGTTACACCTCGGATGGCAAAGCTATTTTTAACGCTCCCAAGCTTTCGTTCTGAACTACCGCGAGAAACTATATTAAGTTTATTTTTGTTTTTGGATGCAACGCTCATTCGCAGGGACCGTGACTGTCGACGTAATTTTATAACAGAAGTTCGTATGCCACCAGCTGGGAAGTGTAGGTATGTATAAGTAATACAATTAGCGCAATCAAACGTTATTGTGTATATCTTTTTTTATAAACAAGTATATGATTTTATGAAAAGATTGATGGTAAGGAAAGATTCTTAAAATATGACAACGGTTTCGGAAATAAAATGAGTATTTCTAATATTAATTTTTACTGCTGTTATTAATATATGAACATTTTGTATGTTAAGGTTTTAAAGAGAAGACTTGGCTAAGCTGCATTTTCATTTATTTTTTATTTTTTAATAAAAATTTACATGTACAAATATTCAGTTTTATTTCACATTTATTTTGTTTTCAAGCGATTTTACATGTTTCCGATCCAAATGAACGAGAAATGAAACTAAATAGTCATATTTTTTAATGACTAAATAAGTGTTTTGAATTCACTGGTTGTAAATGTTGATTCATTAGACAAAATAAGTACTTTCGAAAAAAATATACAACCGTTATCATACACACTAACAGGACAGACAACTACATTTAGAATATATAACATTTTTTCTTTAAATATCTGCTACTAACAAAAGCTTGTAAAAGGCATCAAATCAACCATTGATGCTACCAGATACTCCAAGGAATTGATTTCAAGCCAATGACACAATGACTTTTTAAATATATATATTTTATGTAAGCTATGAGTAACTTATGAATGACTTAGGTATGAGTACCATTGAAATTTAGGTTGTATCACTTATGTTGAAAATCTTTTTGCTTAGTAAAAATAACGCGTCACTATTATACGAGCCCTCTGGGGCCTTGTGGCGCAAATAATCTGAAAGGAAAATATCGCGTAATGTAATATTATGTAATCTTGGCTGAGGAGAGAAAGCTGAATGGATTACTTGTTTGCCTGAGTATCGATGGTATCAGTCATGCCCGCATTATTTGAGGGGCAACCGCAAAAACGCCACGATTCCGCCTTTCATGGACTTACACGGTCAGTCATATGAACGGAATCGGATAATTAAACCTAAGAAAATCTTCTGTAGGGGCGACTTGGCGAAATGGTGGTACATGTGAATCTATTGAAGCTATTTCACATAAAATTTTTGCCCAATATAATATATTTTTGTATTATATTCAGGACGTGCGTTTGTTTCGTAATTTAGACGCCGTCGGTTCAAATGACTGATCTTATCTTGCAAACACACACAAAAACACACTTTCACGTATGCAGGGTTTAGTCGCTCTTTTGGCTTCGGCTTTTTTTTAGTAAACACATACAGGAGATTACTGACAGATTGTGATAGTGATTCTGAAGTCTAATCTGTGGAATTTAATGACGCTTACTTTTCTGCATATGATTAGGCATTGCATGTGGAGTGTTGATCCGCCAACGTCGAAGACTACAGCCGGACATTCACGCATCATCCTTATTATGATAGGGATTCACTATGAATGGGTGGTCTCTACAGGACGACTTTCGTCAACGACCAATTTTTATTAATATACTATGAATAACTTTTTACGGGTATGTGATCAAATTTTTACCAACCGGGCTATTTTAGATCTCAGAAATCGATTAAAATTAATGTTATTTTCTTTTAATCATCGTCTACCCCATGACCTTCGGCTTGCCAAGCAAACGCTTTAACCACTGAGCTATACCCGCCGGCTGAACATAAAAGAGTGCAACTGGTTGTGTTTTCCTGTATGCGATTTTGTTAAAAAAATATGTTTCTTGATATCGTATTTGTATCGCTCATGTGAGTAGCTCTTTTCACAATCTACGATTTTATTTGTTTTGATGTTAGTTTCACTTCATTAAAGTGGCGTATATATACTGAGAATTATACGCATAAATACATAAGCCGTCAGCAAACTTCAATTAAAGGTAACACAAACAACCCTCCCAGACGCTCTTCAAATTTCCATGTTTTATTCACCGAAAGACCAGTCTGGGGATCTTCTGTGCGGTTTCGGGAGCAAGATTTAAAGGCTTTTAGGTTCTGGAAACAAAACTATTTCATCTACATACAGTCGCGTAAAATTAAATAGTTAAAATTTCCCTACATTGCATATATACTTAACAAGTGTCAAGAGAGCTTCATAAAAAGTAACACAACTTACCAAAAACATTTCGTACATTTTATTTATTTTATTTTTGGTAAGCAATTAATATACGAGTAACAAAAAAAAAGTTTTTGTTACATTTTCTGGTTACATGTTTAACTCTATAATAAATACATTAAATGGAAAGATATCTTGGAGCATAGATATAGATATTACAAATATGTTCAAACATTACTTTTCTCGCTTTAAATTTTATTTATTTTTTAGCATTTTTTCAAAATCATTTTAAATATTTAATAGAGAAATACTTCCTACTTTGTTTTAGAATGGATCACATTTAGCGTTGTTTTTTCACTTAGTTCAATACCGTGATTTTGCCTTCAATTTACACATTTATACATAAGTATGTTTATAGACAATGAGAACTTTTGAGAACTTTTATTGAAGGTGAAACTGCGGTATTCCAGCAGGTGAATATGCAGTATTCAGTGTAATCCATGTTGTAACGTGGAAAAAATGATGAATCTATTAAATATATAACTTTGAACGTATCTTGAGCTCTTAAAGTAGAGAACAAATAGAATACCAGCTGGCATAAAGATACTTGCAATTTGATACATACTATAGGTTGGATGGACAGTTTAATAAAAATTGTGACTGGATTCTTGAGTACCTGAAGATTAAATATAATTCAATCCTAAGTTATTTAAAAAGAAATTATGCATTTGACCATGGATCTTGATAGTCTTTATTTGCCTTTGAATAGATTACATAATTGTATATGTTAATATGAAAATTATTATTACTTTTTAAAATTCCACTTTTATGTATCGCGAGAAAAAATCTCTTCGTAAACTAAATTTAATATTTTCTCCGAGATCACATTTTCCGAGTTTGAAAACTTTCACTTAACAAAGTTATCACTATAAGTTTAAAGATATTAGATTACCGCGTTCAATGGAGACTGTCTCCGCCGGTAATTTAATTTAAACTTTGCAATAATAATAAAGAAATAAAACAGTGTAACGATTACACCATAAAAGTATGCTAATTTCGTCCATAATCCTTGAAAGTTTGCAGATTTACCTCTGCATTGTAGGTATAGCTCTACCAACATCATTAATATTCTGTGGTGCATGATACTTTACGAGAGCCAAAAGTGAGATAAAGGGACAGGAATATTTTTTTTTAATGCAAATGCATATTATGAACCTTTATATTTTATGTCATCCTTGTGAAACACTAGACTTAAGAAGTCATTTTAAAAAATAAAATGGTAAACTTTAATAATTAAGTTGAATATAATGAAACATATAATACTCACTGATTTGCATGTAACAGATTAGTGTTATTTAATAATTTATTTAAAAAAACATATAATTTAAGAGTTAAGAAAATTACAGTCGCATTAAATGATTTTAAAGCTTAGAATTATTAGGATTTTTTCATCATATTTGACATACTTCTCCATAATATTAGAAAGCATGAAAAAATATCATTGACATTAAATTTTGAATAACAATGTTGTTTTTCAAAACAATATTTGAAAAGAAAAATGTTCCATATTTGTGTTAAGGTTTTTTATGCTCGGTTGGTTGTTGGAGAACATTGTTCGTCAAAATCAATCAAATTTCATTTGAAGTTATATATAAATTGTTAAAAAATTATGGCGTTTGTTTCTTTGAAAAGTAAAATCTGAATACGAAACAAGTTACCTAGACGTATATGAATATTCATTAAATTAATAAAGATACCGATGTTTCGCTTGCGCTTTCAGCAGTGATTAAATATTTAATTGTGTAAAAATTCCGTTCTCAGGTCGAAATTATGAGGTATTACGGAAAGTCAAATAATTGCCGGTGTTATTTTCTAAATATGTTGTACACGTGTAATTTGGAGTTATTCTGATAGCTCAATGGCACGAACGGGTCAACAAAAAATAAATTTGATTAATGTTTCATTTCAACCTTGGCCCATGTATTGTTGTATATTATTTACATAACTCAACATCCAACATCAAGAAAGTATTGATCAACTTGAAATTTTAATTAAAGTTATCACACGTTCACGAATAAATAAATGTTTTGATTAAAAAATATCTAAAATTCATCACATTAAACTATACAATAGTAATGTATGAATAGACTTTTGACTGAAATTTTGATACTTTATGAGAGAAGAAAGGTTTTCAAAAGGTTACAAATGGTACATGGCTTCCAACATTTATTTCTCCAATAGTTTTCAATTTCTTCAAAATCTCCCACTGAATTTTAGTATTTCCACCCTTGAATGAGTAATTAGTGACGTTTTTGTCGTGGCTTTTGCCGATTATTTTTTATCTATGATAGTTATAATGAACAAAATATTTTTATTGCAATAAGTTGTATTCAAAAGTATTAAGAGTGGAAATATCTTGAACTATCGATTAAAGTTCACATTCTTTTTTGTAAAAAAAAAGTTAATTTCTTGGACACAGAGTTATGGTTACGATGTCTTGTATGGATTTTTAGTAGCGTTATGGATTCACATATTATTCCATATTTGCTCTCTAGTTGAAGTGTGTTGTCAATTCGAACAATATTCAATTTAAAGTTGTACTCCCAAGGATAAATCTTCAGAAAATATAATTAACAATAAAGTTATTGAAACGGAAAAATAATGATACGTCTTTTGATTTTTAGAAATATCAGTGGCTTCCAACCAGTAAAGATTGTTTTCGAACCGATGTTATAACATGATTCGATCGTTAGTTTAAGAAATTATTATATATGTTTTCTGATACAGTAATATGAATATCGTGTTCAAAATTTAACATTTACTTTTACACATAAATAATTTGAAAATATGTATTATGTTAATTTCCGGCTTACATGTAATACATATTTACATACAGGTTGTGATTAAGAATATTTTGAATTCCTCAACACAGTGGGTAGTAATACGATTGCAAATTCATTAAAATATGTAATTCTCTTCCTTCAACCGTTAAATTTCGCCGGAAATTTCGTTGAAGTTGCTTAGTTACCTTAACTTAAAAAAACAGTAAGCAAATTTACGATGTTTTTATACATTTTTTGTGAGTTATAATTATTATTTGATTATAATGATAAAAAATTTGACATTTTCTTCCATGTTCGCTTCTTATTACAGCATATGATTGCCACACAGTTTGGTCAGCTTCTTGTATCCTTGCCTCCTACGATGTTATTTCTGCAAAACATAGCCCGCGTATATGAAATACAAATTTATTGACTGATTTCTTGGAGAAAGAAAGCTCTTAATCTTGAAGATTGGGCAACTGTAGTATTTTTGATTGTTTAACATACTTGGACGAATATACGCACAAATAAAATATAAAGGATGATTAGAAGACGCTCCTTCATAAACACATCAAATAAATATTGGTGTTTTGATCAAAATAAGATTGTTTTTTCAAACTATAAACAATGCTATCTAAAAACACCTTATTTAACGGTTACTTTTTACGTTTTACGTTTTATGGTATTCATTGTATTTTCTTACTTTTAGTTATTTTCATCATTATTGCGAAAGCCGTTTATTATGACCTCACCATACTCTTGTACATAAGAAGCCATTGTAAAAACAATATCTAAAATTATTCTCAAATACAAATTACTTAACATATGTCACGAGAGAATAAAACTAAAATATGACATATGTATGTAATGAATTAAACTAATAGTTTCATATTACAAAGAGTAAGCGACAAGAAACATTTTCACCTAAATTTTCAAGATCACGGAAACATAAATAAAGCCTACTCTCACGAAAACTTTTCCAGCATCTGAGTTAACCTTTCATACAATTTGAATTGTTTTGAAAATTGAATTGAAACCATTACGTCACTTTTAGTGTTATTACATAGTCTGTCAGTATTTTTTTGTGTGTATGTATATTGTATGTACGTAAAATATCTAGCCTGGTAACAATAAAATTTTACGGGGCAGCAAATTCTTGTGATGATGATTTAATATGTTTAAATACAACATAAAGAGATAAACTATCGTCTCGTGGAGCGTTTACGGTGTTTCACTTGGAGCAGTTAGTTTGCTAGTTTGCGATTCCATGAATGAGGAATTACTCGTAGGTTGCGCGGCTTAGCATACATTACCCGCAGGAGCGGCGTGCGAACCACCGAGTGTGACTGCCGACTAAACAAAGTAGCCCCCTGCCTACTGGGTGACTGACTCGCTAGGCTACTAGCTATACTACTGGCTAATGTCCCCCTCAGCATTAGCAGAAGGAAAGTCCTCTGTAAAGGGCGTTGAGATGCAAAGAGATGGATTTGATACTCATCCCGAATAGATGACTAATCGCTGTATTAGTAAGTGTAAATATTTTTTACTAACTAAGTGAGTGACAATTTCAACATCCGCAGATCAACACCATTATCTCGAAAAATAGCTGAAAATAAAATCAAATTTTGCAACCTTAATACGTGGATAATGCTGACATGTCAACATTGCACTACAGTGCTTAACTGAAAGACATTGTCGATAATTTATATATGTATATAAAATATATAAATATATTTTAAGGGTCACTGAAAATTGTAGTCTGTGGAGATATGATGCTTTCGTTTCAATTACACTAGACCTTTCCAATTTTCTTTTGTTTCTCTACAGAATATCGTCATATTTTCGAACAGTCATTAAGAAAATTAAAAAGACTTTATGATATAATCTGATGATTGGCATAAGGGACAATGAACTCTGGTGTATTAATATTTTTTAGACATATTTTTTGGAAAGGACTTAGTGCATAATTTGACGATTGTAAAATATTCCTGGAATATCTGTAAAAATAACAGTGAGTATTCGGACTTGACCTCTAATATGACGCATTCTAAACAAGAACGCTATCCATCATGCGATAGATTAATAATTTCTATTGACTATCAATTATTTTCACTCAAATAAACGCGTCAAAGGGTGAAAACCGATTTCGCTCTTACGTATGACGAGTAATTGGTTTATTTAAAAAATAAAACTGCCAACCTGTCAGTCCACGGTTTCATAAATCATCGGTAGAAAATCGATTTGCCTTTTAACAGCACATTGATTGATTAATCTGTTTGATCTACCCAGTAATTAACACAAGGCTTGATGAACATCGCGTGATAATGCCTATATGATTGCATACCACTTTCTCATAATTTATTTATTCGTACATAAAGTATAGTTTCATTCCTGAAAACGTCTACCACATAGCTCGTAATATATTCTTTTACGTTAGGTTACAATACAAATACATTTCAATTATTTGTATATTCCTATGTTTTGACGAATAACGTTGACGAATCGACAACGTTTGACGATGTACAAAAAAAAACAAAGTTTCTTATTAATTGCTCTTTTATTTTTCACGTGGCCTTTAAAAATACTATTTAATTGTCGGTCATTGGAGAAAAAGTGAAAAAACTGTGTCAGATGGATCGCTTACTATTACGAGTATAAGCAGTTTAGAAAAGCCCAGGCTCGTTGGCGCCGAAGAGGATTACTCTTTTGCTTGAAAAACAAACTTGCTTGTTGCTTCCATAGAAAGTTTCCACATCACTTTGAATGACACACAAGACGAGGGCCTTAATTTGGGCTAATCTATTTTGCGAATCGGATTATCGCTCTCCTCCATTTCAATTTCCGTTAAATAATAAAGATTACTAAAACTTTCTCCGCAGTAGAGACTACATTATAGGACCGTGGAAAACAATCGGAGTCAACCCATTTCGTTGTCAATAAACAAGAATATTAGTAACGATTTCATTATTTGTTAGATATTTTACAATAAAAATAAAGTTATCTTAATTTTATTTATTTAAACATCATATATTTATTCTAAAACGCGCATGCGTAATAATATGAATCTATACATATATATATATTTGATCCAACACCCGTAAAATGCCAGTCATAGTCTATTAATTAAAAATTGATGGTAGATGAAAGTCGTCCCGTGAAGACCACCGATTCAAAGTAAATTCGTGCTATGGATGATGCGTGAATCTCGGGCTGCAGTTTATGACGTTGGCGGATCAACACTCCACATACAGCGTTTAGCCATATACACCATGGTAAGCGTCATAGAATTCCACAGATGAAACATCAGAATTACTATCACCATCTGTGCGTATTCTCCCGTATGTGTTTAGATAAAAAAAAAAAAAAACAGTTAAAATGTTTTTACGTGAAATGAATTCTTTTAATAATAAAGTTAAAAATATGAAAACCTTTGAGACTATATTACTTACTATAAGTTTTTAGTTTAGCGTTGAGCGGTACCTAAGGACAAAATTTTCCATGCGTCAGGAGTGTCAGGATAATCATGCATTTTTTTTTACATACATAATAATAAATTGATTTATTAATCACCAGAAAATATGCCTCGAATACTACTCCGTCTTCAAGAACTTGAACTTCTGCATTAGAGGTTGTTAGAAACTGTATTTGTTCCTAAGTGGAGCGTCTTTTTTTTTTTTATGTAAACGCATGCAGGAGAGCACAACCGGTCAAGACCAGTGCACTCTATGACGCTCAGCCAGGGAGGCTGGACGCTGCATGCGGGAAACGTGTGTTGTGTTCGTGTTTGTGTGTGGGTTGGGGAGATTGCAAGTGTATATTTATCTGTTTCTTGAAGAGATCCAAATTGTAGGAAGGAGGAAACACAGACGCTGGAAGAGCATTCTATAGCTTACCGGTGGCATTAAGAAAGGAACTTTGGAAGCTGCCAGTTCTTGGTCGACATATATTAACCGTGTATGGATGTTCGGCAAGTGTAAGACGAGTTTGTCGGCTGTGAGTGGGAGCAGGAGGAATTACTTATTTAAGTTCCGAAGAGCAGCGACCGTGGTAATAACGGTAGAAAAGACTAAGAGAACCAACCTTACGTCTGTGTTCCATTGATTGTAGATTAGACGTAAGGGTGTCATTGTTTATCAAACGAATTGCACTTCTTTGAACTGAGTCAATTAAGTTTGGAAGGTATTTTGGGGCTCCAATCCAAAGGTGACTGCCGTATTCAAGGATAGGTCGGATTTGTCCTTTATATAGAAGAAAAAGTTGTTTATCGTTGAAATACCGACGTGATCTATATAATACACCTAGTTTTTTGAAAGCGAGACCGGCTTGACACTTAATTGACTCGTAATATTTGACATTAATCGATATTGATAATCCAAGCATGTTGATGGAGCTTGCTTTCGGAAGAGAACAACCGTTGAAAGATACAGGATCCATAGCAGTCTTCTTGGTGGAAAAAGTACATGATTGGGTTTTTGAAACGTTGAAACTGACGAGGTTGAGGTCGCCCCATCGTGAAACCCTTTCAAGAGACATGTTCATCTTCTCCACCAGAGATTCCCTAGCAGCAGATAGTTCCAAACGTTTCGGAGGTGTATGGAAGATTATACTCTCATAGACAGTGCTGTCGTCGGCATAACAGTGAATGTTTGCGCATTGAAGCAAATTATTCACATGCAGAAGGAAAAGAGTGGGCGACAGCACAGAGCTCTGTGGAACTCCTGAGTTGATTTTATGGCAGGAAGAAGAAAAGCCATCTACGACAGTGATGATGCTTCGATCACTCAAGAAGTTTTCAATGCAGGAGCACAGGGAGGAAGTTAGTCCATAAGACGGTAATTTATTCACCAGACCGCGATGCCAGACTCTATCAAACGCCTTGGAGATATTCAGGGCAACAGCTTGCGTTTCTCCATAGCATTCAACGGATTTCTCCCAAACATGTCTGACATATGCCAAGAGATCGCCGTACGATCGACTACGGCGGAAGCCATATTGCCGATCGCACAGAAGATCATTCTTCTCTAAGTAGTTTAGAAGTTGGCTGTTAATTAAACGTTCCATCACTTTGGAAAGTAGTGATGTGATGGCTATTGGGCGATAGTTTGTGGGCTCACTTCGGTCTCCTTTTTTTGGAACTGGGTGAACAATGGCTTTTTTCCATCCCTGGGGAACAATACCACATCTAAAGGACAATCTGAAAAGTTTGGTGAGCACAGGACTTAGTTCAGGAGCGCAAGTTTTTAATACCACCGCTGGTATGCCATCTGGGCCACTGGCTTTGTTGGTTGCTAATTGGAGAAATTCTCGACGTACGGCTTTGAGGCTGAATTTTACAGCCCCCATCTGCTTGTTACATTGAGGAATGGATGGGGGGTTGGCCCCACCATCGTTGAGTGTGGAATTGGAAGCAAACAGCGAACCAAGAAGTTCAGCCTTCTCTTTGGAGGCTAGAGCCAGTGAGCCATTGGCATTAGTCAGCGGTGGAAAAGAAGAAGTGCAAAATTTTCTGCCAATAGAGTTAAGGAAAGACCAGAATTCTCTACTACCGGCAGGGCAAGCGGACAACTTGTTGCAAATTTGTACATTGAACTTGTCTTTGGAGTCATTAATGGTTTTCTTGCATTCTTTGGAGGCTAAATTGTATGCTGCACGACTTATGGGGTCGTTATTTTTTCGTAGTTTAGTTTATGCGGTATTCCTGCGTTTAACGGCCTCGGCACAGTCACGGTTTAACCAACTTTTTAAGGTGGTGCCCATTGTTTTCGTGGAGTGAGGAATAAAACATTTCATTCCTTGGATGATTACATCCTCCACTAGATTGGCACATATTGAAGGGTCCTTCTTTTTGAAGCAAATATCTCCCCAAGGGTATCCTCCGTAAAATCCATGTAATCCTTTCCAGTCAGCCGACCTGTAATGCCACACACGTCGTTTGTTTTGTTCTTTTGGTGGCAATGGAGCAATGATTGTAGTTGTTTTTACAAGGCAGTGGTCGGAGTTGCCTAGTGGCGCTTCGACCTCCACCAAGTAATAATTTGGCTGAGAAGTAAGAAACAGGTCGAGTAGAGCTGGACGATGTGATTCGATGTCAGGTTTACAGGTGGGGTTCTGTACGAGTTGTGCAAGGCCATAGCAAGACGCAAATAATTCAGCACAATTGCCAGCGGAGCTTGTCTCTCCCGACCCCAAACATGCAGTGTGGTGCAGGTTGAAGTCGCCGAGAACAACAAATTCCGCTTGTGGGTAAGAAAGCAAGAGACCATCAATGGTTTCACCCAGATAGTCGAAAAGTTTAGATGTTTCTGCTGTGGACATGTAAGGGGATCTGTAGAGTCCTGCGTAAATCCTAATTCTCTCGGGGTCGTTGACCCTGACCCACAACACTTGGAACACAGCTCGTTCCACAGAGCGGATTCGGTTGTAGTTGATGTCAGACCTGATATAGAGGCAAAGACCAGCTTTGTAATGAAAAGCACCTTCCAAAGTATATTGCGGACAGTTGAGGTAACGATGGTCAGCAGGTGTGGCTATCTGTGTTTCTGTGACGAAAAGGAGGTGAGGGCGGAAATTTTGTAGGTGGTGGTGTACTGCGTTGATGTTAGCATGCAGCCCTCTGATTTTGCAGTAGTTGACAGAAGACCGGCACGTGGGGTTTGTGTTATGCTGTAGGGACTCATTTCTATTTGTGTTCATTGTCATGTTTTTTCTTTGTGTTTTTATGGAATTGAATAGGGTAAGAGGGTAGGAGTCGGTGAGATAAGCACACAGTCCTCGCGGCTCCGGGTCAGGCCTTTTGCAGTGGAGGGCAGCGAGGTGGAGGACCCCCAGTGCTTCCCGCACGCAAACAGTGGGACCCAATCCGGTCACTATCCGGCACACTGGATGCGGCGAGATTATACACCGGCTGGTGGGTCAGCCAATATTGCTGCAATATTGTCTGCTGCAATATTGCCTTAAAACGAGGTATGGAGATCGATAGCAGCTGACAGAACTAAGTAGCGATAATATTGGTACCTGTTTATTCCAAATATGGAAAAACTATGCGAAGAAAAAATACTTTTTTAAAACTGTAGTTTTTTTGGTAAATACCAAAACATAAAGGAATTTAAAAACCAAAAAAACAAACTCGTTTGAAATATAAATAAAATAAGTACATCAAAATAAAATATATAATTATTTATTATTAACTTTATGTGTTTCAATGAAAGCATTGTATATTTAATAAATAAATAAAATCGAAATTGCGGTGATGAATTTTCCTAGACGTTAAGCCACAAAACCGAAAACAGGTTAATGCCATTATCGTGGTGTTACACACAGGGCCTCTTTGCTATACTAAATTTACTCTAATTTAAATAACTCGTAGGTGAGTAGTAATAATATGCAGATGACTTTTTGCCAGTCGCAAGACTATGCAAATACCGGTATAATGAATGGAGATAACAATTAATATCATTTGATTAAATTCCTCACACTGAGCGCTGGCATTACTGCTGACTGACGTTTTAATCAAGACGAATGGTATAGCGCCTGTCGCAGATTCCGCTGACGACATGTTTAGAAAATAAATCAAGGCTTTTGTTAAGAGGATCTAACCCGGCCCTGGCAATTACATGAAAGCTTTCACTTCAGAAGTGAGAAATATTTTTTTTCTTCTTTTATTGTCCCGTATTATTTTATAAGAGACGGATTTTGTGATAGTTATAAATAAATTGCCCAAACTAATTCAAAATCAAAATTGATTTTATTCTGCATGAATTTTAATAATAAAAAAGTTGGCTGGATGTATAAAATAGACCTTGAAAACGATAAAAACAAATGTGGGAATCTTACGTTAATCGCTATTTATACAACGTGATTGATTCTTTTGTAAAATGGGGAATACTTATCAATTTTAATTTTATTTTAAATGAAATCAAATAAAAATTGTATACAACCACAGAGATTAAAACTTTTTTTTAAATTTATGTATTTTATTTATTTATCAAGAAACATTTACAAAAACCGTTTTGCATACAAAATTTCTCTTGTAAAAATTCATAGAAGTAAAATCACTCAATTTTACTAACACAATTATTATCTTAATATATTTACCACAAATTACGCTCATATATTTTAGAATAATGTATATACATATTTTTAATCATGTACAAATATAGCAAAAAGACTATTTGACCCAGAAGTCTCCAAGACAAGGTAAACGCACGCCTAATAAGAAAGCTATTGAAATCCAAATGCATACCACTGATCACACAGAACAATGTTTTCTTAGTAGCTAAGCTTCCTAAAGACATCAATCCATCACAATCGTCAAACCTTTGCAACAATGGTTGAAATATTGGAGAGAAAGAGAAATTCTAACAAAAGCCGAAATTTTGTGTTTTGCCGTGAAAAGCTATGACTTTGCACCTACGTATACCTTTAAAATAACTAAATTTACTAAATAGTATTGCATGATGTATAAATTATAAGTCAAGCATTATTTTTTCAAGAACAGTCTATTTTACATATCGAATATAAATTCGTATATTGCCTGTCAGCTTGTCAATTTCTCACATCACATTGTTTCATTCGGCTTCTTCCGCCTTCTCAAAATACATAACGTTTCGCAAAATATCGCATGATATTTACTAAAAATAATTAAAATATATTCACCGAGCTTTTGTCTACCTTGCGCACTTTTTGCGTAGGTGCGCGACAACACCTCGCGGGGAAAGCTTTTAAGATATACATACATCAATATAAAACGCACGAATGCTTTTTGCCCATCGACTTTTACGAAGAAGTGACGAATCCAGTCGATGCGAAATTTCTCTTTTTCTTCCCCGAGACGTCTCACTTGGCGCACACAATACCTTCGGATTCCGCAAGGAAATTTTTCGGTCAAATAAATCTAAGTAGGATAACACTCTTGCGGACAAAAGATTTCATTTTGCGCCACGCTTCAAGGGTGCACGAATAAAGTACAGGACATAAGATTCCTGCATACCGATTTGAAGGGATTCTGTATAGGGTAAGTTATGTAAAGCAAAGTGGAGAGCGACATTTTATTTTTTATTTTTATTAATTTACAATTTTTTAAATATATTTTTTATTTATTTTATTTAATATTCACACCTAATTTAAATAAACGAGTTAAGTCAGTTGAGTGTTTGTTACACAATGTGTATTATTATTTTATGTTGGTTAGAATTGAAGCAACATGTTATATGACACTCAAAAATAATTACGTTTATTCAAAATTAGGCATTTAAAGCATGTTTTGAGAAACTATATAAAGTGAAATATTTCATTTATTTATTTAACAGGACTGTATTTCAAGATGTACAAAAAATAACCATAGAAAAATAAATAACATACTTACACAAGAAACATAGAACTTATATAGGCATAATAAAAATAAGATGATTTAGGAAAACAATACCATCTACATAAGAGGAAAATGATGCAAGAAAAGTATTGAGATGTGCTGGTAGGCTATTTAGTTTTATGTATTGTAAATACAATTTTAACGCTTTTTTTTTATTAACATACCTGTAAATACAAGTCTTCAAAATTTTCGTTTTTAATGATTTTTCTTGTATATTTCGTTACTTTATGAAAGTGGATTTAATATTGAAGAAGAACTTTGATACATGAGTATTCATATCACCATAATTACAAATACATGCTCAGAGTTTCAAAAAGAAGTAACCTGAAATGAGAATATCTATAGAAGAACTCGAGCAGTGGGCGAAAATGAAAGAATAAGCACACTCGTGGCAATAAATAAGACTTTCATACCAAAGAACGATGGTAAATAAAAAAGAAAGGTGACTCGTGGCATCCAAGAACTAGCTAACGAGTATTTTCCAAAGTTATGTGAGACTTCTTTCATGAACTGATGACATCAAAAGAACATCAGAAGGAAAATTCATGAAGAAAGTGGAGAATAAGAGGAATGGAGATTTTTCACTGAAGTCAAAACATATTGAATTAAAAATATATTTTCATTGAAATAGTACTAACTATAATATAATATTGAATATATAGGCATTTACTTTATGCTGATATTTTGAATTACTAAATGCAATGAGACATTCCACGTAAATAATGCTGCGATTTCCACTAAATAAAGCCATAAAATCGTCCCAGTTCGCACGAACCAAATGCGAGCGTTCCGAGTACTAAAACTTTCTCAGTAAATCCGCTTTACACCGAGCTAGAACATTCTGACGTTTCAATAATACTTCATACATAATAAAGATAAGACACATACGCAAAGCTCCGATCAACTTTTCCTGGTTAAGTAGTAAGCCGATGCCGCCCAAGTAAGTCAGTGAGTGACTGTGCTCAAATAAATCAGACTTGACGTACAGTCCTTGAAAAAAGCTATTATAAATATAAAAAAATATATATGAACAAACAATTTTAGTACTTGCATTATCTGGATACTGTGCAATTAATGAGTTGTTGTTGTGTCCATATATTGAGTAAAGCAATTGCAAATAACTTTTATTTAGCATTTACAATGATTCAGATCGAATAAAAGATAAAACACAAGGTGGAAGAGCATTGCAACACCTGTTTATGCTAATATAGAAGCAAATAAAAATTGTTCGTCCACATTATACTTAAAAAAAAATTAATATAAAATTAATAAAAAATATTTGCCACTATTTTAACAAAAAATATACAATTTATATATTATATTGAATTTGGTAGAATAATACATATATTTTTTTCTATTATTGATGATAATGAAATATTGTTTATAACATTCGGTTGGTAATAAAAAATTTTGGAAAAAAAAAATACGTTTAAGTATAAAATCTTATGATTATATTTTCAACCATTTGCTATTGAATATTGTTTTTAAGCTAACAACTTTAAAAAAATTAATGTAACAATCATACGTGAATAGCGTAATTGCTAGCAAGCTAATAATGTAAGCAAGACTTTTGTGCTCCGTTTACAGTTTACTTTTGGGCAGATTAAATGCGAAAAAAAAAATATTCAAGATAAATCGTATCATATTGTATATTTTATATTAAAAGTGCTATTCTGATAAGTTTTTATATTTTTTGCATGAGTGAAATTATCTATTTTGTTTGTTTTTTTAAACTATTGTTTTTTATGTTTGTTTTCCGTTTGGTTTGTAAATTTTTCTTTTATAAAAGCTAATGAACAAACTTTCATAGTCAACTTTGAACCTATTTTGTATGGGAAGGAGAAAGTAGTGGTGAAAGCTTTCTAAGAAGTGAGATAATTAAGCTCTCTTTTTTGAATAAACAACGCCAACTAAGTGCAACTTCCGTGAATATTATTTCTATAAAATCATTATATTTTAGTTATTGAGTTGCAGAAGAAAATCATAAATCTTAATAGCAGCTATTGAAAATTAGCAACAGATATTTAAATGCTTAAAAAATAAAACATAAATTTAATTACACATTATCTTCAAACCACGAGTATATAAAAAGGTAGTCATTAATTAATGACAACCTATATGACATCTAATACCTCGCTGGGATAAAAGCTGTCTTTTGCATTATGATACCATATAAGTAAAGTGCAGTTAGAACAGAAGAGTATTAACCCTCATTAAAATAATAAAAATCTTGTATCCATACTCATAGCTTAAAATTACTTAAGACCATATATTTTTAAAGTCCGATTAACTTTACCATCGAACCACATCCAGTTATTGCATAACGTAGGCACTTTACATCCTACGAGTACTTTAGCTTTTTGATTATGTTTCGTCTTAGTCCAGCATCCTTATCAAATGCATATGATGTCATCGATCTGAATCTATATTGTAACTAGTACTTGCACCGCATGTACAAGATCTTGGGTTAGCCTTCAATACGATTATTTTTATCTCTTTATATATTTGACAGATTCCACTCATTATAACTTGACTGGGTCAATAATTATGGAATCATCAATTACTGAAGTTATTTTTATGTTAATATTATTTTGAGTATTCACATTTTGAGATAGAAAAGGCGTTTACATAAAGTATGTTTAAATATTGCAAATTAGGGTTGGTAGCCCTAGCTAATATGCTGTGAGAGTATGAAACGAGGACGCTGGTACGCAGACATCGCTGTCTCACCCTTCATACCTTTCAAATCCATTTCGCACCTAATGGCAAAGTTATAATCTGGCCCCGGGCTCGGGATTTGCGGGGATTGGGAAGAGAAGTCGGAAAAGGGACATACGCACACTACTAAACCTCTTAGAGTTGTAATGCCGAATATAAACTATTACATGTTTCATTACTAACGACATTCAGATTGATTAATATTAAAATTTATTCCATTAAAATTAAAATAACTTAAAATTACAAAAATTGACCGCAGCATAAAAATTTTCATTGGGAACAAAAAATGTTGAAAATTTAAATATGAATATATCATCCTACAGACGAAAGACGCATATAAATGTTTTATTTAAAAACATTAGTCGTGTTGTTTTAAACAAAACATTTCATATTACTTTTCTAACTTTACTACTACGACTTATTGAGGTTTAGTTGTCTATTTTAGACAGTAAATGTAATTTAAATTTAAGAAACAGCCGGGAGGCATAGTCTAGTGGTTAAAGAGTTTATTTCTCACTAAGACGCTGTTGGTTCAAAAACCGTACAAGTATGATTTTCTTATACCGATTTAATAAATCTATGGAGTGGATATGGAAAAAATATATATATATCTATTACCGTCATACCTTCATACATTCCAAACAGGAAATAAGAAATACCGTAGCTAAAATGTGACGATAGATTTCTTCTGCACCAACCAAACCTTTGGAGTGTATTTTCGATGGTTTTTTTACTACGCAGCTCCCACGTAAGTGTACAAAATATAACAACATTTATATATTATAAAGGTCAATACTTGTTGTGATTATTATTACTTAACGAGAAAATATACTACTTCATATATGTTGCCAGTGAGTGTATACGAGTACTTTCAAGCTTAAGCTTACCAATGAACTAGTGCAACAAAGCAAATTTCTAGGAATTAACTTATGGCTTCGGTCACCAAAACGATAACTCAATAGTGTTAAATCAAACATTACCGCTATTCATTGTCATGTGAATTCTCACATAAAATATTTACCTAATAGTTTTATAAAAATATTTTTTTCTATCAAATTAATAGTTTTTTTTTTTTCAAAAAATGATATTTATGTACTGGAAAAAGATTTGAAGTAACCACTGAATTCTGACCATATGAGATACCTAAAATTCCACTGACTACATTAAATAACAATATATGACTACAATCATAGATATAACTATCTCAAACGTAAGTTTTGATGCAATGAATTATCGCTGAATTGTAAATACCTAACAAAGAAATTATTGTTTCAGTACAGCTATTTTCGATGAAAGAATTCCTTCTTGGAAAGGTGTATTGTGAGGCGTCAAGTAAATAGTTTGATAGACGACAATTCAAATATACGTAAAAATAAAATATTACTTAAATATACATATACTATACATAAAATTCTTTTTTCAACGCGCCAATCCAAGCACAAAAATAACGGCAGAAGCGGGATGCGAACCGCGGACCTTGGAAACCAACTATGCCCAGGTATTCATACCGCTCGGCAAACCGCGCCATTACTATGCCCAGACTGACTCGCGTTGAAACTAGTATTTATATCATTGTTATCATCGTACGATAGATGTCGCTATAGTATATATTCAAAGTATGTATATTTTTATTATTATTCTATCAGTCTTCATTTATTCACAAGCTTAATATTATTACTTTCCGACAGTCTATTTATTTTAGTAAGTACCACTCGGGTCTCGAACCAAACTAGTTTCAACGCGAGTCAGTCTGGGCATAGTAATGGCGCAGTTTGCCGAGCGGTATGAATACCTGGGCATAGTTGGTTTCCAAGGTCCGCGGTTCGCATCCCGCTTCTGCCGTTATTTTTGTGCTTGGATTGGCGCGTTGAAAAAAGAATATTATGTATAGTATATGTATATTTAAGTAATAATAATATTGTAATATAGTAAATGATCTATAAAAGTAGATTAGAATATTGAAATAATAAAATAATATTCTAATAAAAATTAAAAAAAATTCATATAATAATAAAATAATTACTAAATCTAATTCAAATCGGTAAAGCAAGCTGATCATTGGAATTTCATTTCTCTCAAACACTTTCACATCATTGCTATACTAGGCTGAACAATTTATTTACAGTACAGCTCATATCTACGGTTGAGTATTTGTACTGTGAATATCCAATTCAGTATATTCAAATAATATGTACGTCACAATAGGTTTGACGTCATATCCTTCTCCCCTCCCTTCACATCATTTCTGTCAAAGTCAAAGGTGGAATAGTGTTTCGGCAAATCAAATATATAGCTTTGATGTACGCGTCAGTGCATGGTCCGCATATAATCGGTGATTTATGCTCGATCAATGGACAATCGTAATTTATTTGTAAAATCCATCGAATATTGTGCTAACATCGAAGGAATACAAGGAAGCAGGATAGAAATCAATCATTACTTATTGATTCATCGCACTAAAATCTCAGTCGCATTTTTTTTATTCACGTGTACATTTAAAACAGATTTTTACATGCAATCACTAGTAAAAATTATCAAACGTTAATATGATACAGGTTTTATGGAATAACTTTTTTTAAATACTCTGGAGTGGCTTATTGTCACAAAGACATAGCAGACTATAGCTGATAGAATTTACATTGAAAAAAATGCTATAATATTTCATTTATATATTGAATAAGTTATCAAAGTCATAAAGACTAGTAAAAGTATTTGATTATAAAATTAAAATCCTCTAACAGGCTGTTGCTTTTCTTTTTATGTAAACGCATGCAGGAGAGCACAACCGGTCAAGACCAGTGCACTCTATGACGCTCAGCCAGGGAGGCTGGATGCTGCATGCGGAAAACGTGTGTTGTGTTCGTGTTTGTGTGTGGGATGAGGAGATTGCAAGTGTATATTTATCTGTTTCTTGAAGAGATCCAGATTGTAGGAAGGAGGAAAAACAGACGCTGGAAGAGCATTCCATAGCTTACCGGTGGCATTAAGGAAGGAACTTTAGAAGATGCCAGTTGTTGGTTGACATATATTAACCGTGTATGGATGTTCGGCAAGTGTAAGACGAGTTTGTCGGCTGTGAGTGGGTGCAGGAGGAATTAGTTCTTTAAATTCCGAAGAGCAGCGACCGTGGTAATAACGGTAGAAAAGACTAAGAGAACCAACTTTACACCCGTGTTCCATTGATTGTAGATTAGACGTAAGGGTGTCATTGTTTATCAAACGAATTGCTCTTCTTTGAACTGAGTCAATTAAGTTAAGAAGGTATTTTGGGGCTCCAATCCAAAGGTGACTGCCGTATTTAAGGATAGGTCGGATTTGTCCTTTATATAGAAGAAGAAGTTATTTATCGTTGAAATACCGACGTGATCTATATAATACACCTAGTTTTTTGGAAGCGAGACCGGCTTTACACTTACTTGACTCGTAATATTTGACATTTTTCGAGATTGATAATCCAAGCATGTTAATGGAGCTTGCTTTTGGAAGAGAACAACCGTTGAAAGATACAGGAACTATAGCAGTCTTTTTGGTTAAAAAAGTACATGATTGGGTTTTTGAAATGTTGAAACTGACGAGGTTGAGGTCGCCCCATCGTGAAACCCTTTCAAGAGATATGTTCATCTTCTCCACCAGAGATTCTCTAGCAGCAGATAGTTCCGAATGTTTCGGAGGTTTATGGAAGATTATACTCTCATGGACAGTGCTGTCGTCAGCATAACAGTTAATGTTTGCGCATTGAAGCAAATCATTCACATGCAGAAGGAAAACAGTGGGCGACAGCACAGAGCCCTGTGGAACTCCTGAGTTGATTTTATGGCAGGAAGAAGAAAAGCCATCTACGACAGTGATGATGCTTCGATCACTCAAGAAGTTTTCAATCCAGGAGCACAGGGAGAAGTAAGTCCATAAGACGGTAATTTATTCACCAGACCGCGATGCCAGACTCTATCGAACGCCTTGGAGATATCCAGGGCAACAGCTTGCGTTTCTCCAAAGCATTCGACGAACCTCCCCCAAACATGTGTGACATATGCCAAAAGATCGCCGCATGATCGACTATGGCGGAAACTATATTGCCGATCGCACAGAAGATCATTCTTCTCTAAGTAGTTTAGAAGTTGGCTGTTAATTAAAGGTTCCATCGCTTTGGAAAGTAGTGATGTGATGACTATTGGGCGATAATTTGTGGGGTCACTTCGGTCTCCTTTTTTTGGAACTGGATGAACAAGGGCTTTTTTCCAACACTGGAGAACAATACCACATCTAAAGGACAATCTGAAAAGTTTGGTGAGCACAGGATTAAGTTCAGGAGCGCAAGTTTTTAATACCACCGCTGGTATGCCATCTAGGCCACTGGCTTTGTTGGTCGCTAATTGTAGAAGTTCTCAACGTACGGCTTTGAGGCTGAATTTTACAGCCCCCATCTGCTTGCCACAGTGAGGAATGGATGAGGGGTTGGCCCCACCATCGTCGAGTGTGGAATTGGAAGCAAACAGCGAACCAAGAAGTTCAGCCTTCTCTTTGGAGGCTAGAGCCAGTGAGCCATCGGCATTAGTCAGCGGTGGAAAAGAAAAAATGCAAAAGTTGCTGCCAATAGAGTTAGCGAGAGACCAGAATGCTCTACTGCTGGCAGGGCAAACGGACAACGTGTTGCAAATTTGTACATTGAACTTGTTTTTGGAGTTATTAATGGTTTTCTTGCATTCTTTGGAGGCTAAATTGTATGCTGTACGACTTATGAGGTCATTATTTTTTCGTTGTTTGTTTTATTTATGTGGTATTCCTTCATTTTACAGCCTCAGCAGTCACGGTTAAGCCAGCTTTTTAAGGTGGTGCCCATAGTTTTCGTGGAGTGAGGAATAAAACATTCCATTCCTTGGATGATTACATCCTCCACCAGATTGGCACATATTGACGGGTCCTTGTTTTTTGAAACAAATATCAACCCACGGGTATCCTCCGTAAAATCCACGTAATCCGTTCCAGTCAGCCGACTTGTAATGCCACACACGTCGTTTGTTCTGTTCTTTTGGTGGTAATGGAGCACTAATTGTAGTTAGTAATTGTACTAATAGGCTGAAAAGTAAGAAACAGGTCGAGTAGAGCTAAACGATGTGATGCGATGTCAGGTTTACGGGTAGGATTCTGTACGAGTTGTGCAAGGCCATAGCAAGATGCAAATAATTCAGCACAATTGCCAGCGGAACTTGTCTCTTCCGACCCCAACCATGCAGTGTGGTGCACGTTGAAGTCGCCGACAACAACAAATTCCGCTTGTGGGTAAGAAAGCAAGAGACCATCAATAGTCTCACCCAGATAGTCGAAGAGTTTAGATGTTTCTGCTGTGGACATGTTAGGGGATCTGTAGAGTCCTGCTTAAATCCTAATTCTCTCGGGGTCGTTGACCCTGACCCACAACACTTGGAACTCAGCTCGTTCCACAGAGCGGATTCGGTTGTAGTTGATGTCAGACCTGATATAGAGGCAAAGACCGGCTTTGTAATGAAAAGCACCTTCCAAAGTATATTGCGGACAGTTGAGGTAACTATGGTCAGCAGGTGTGGCTATCTGTGTTTCTGTGACGAAAAGCAGGTGAGGGCGGGAATTTTGTAGGTGGTGGTGTACAGCGTTGATGTTAGCGTGCAGCCCTCTGATGTTGCAGTAGTTGACAGAAAACCGGCACGTGGGGTTCGTGTTATGTTGTAAGAACTCATTTTTTTTCGTGTTCATTGTCATGTTTTTTTTTGTTTTTATGGAATTGAATAGGGTAAGAAGGTAGGAGTCGGCGAGATAAGCACACAGTCCTCGCGGCTCCGGGTCAGGCCTAGTGCAGTGGAGGGCAGTGAGGTGGAGAACCCCCAGTGCTCCCCGCACGCAAACAGTGGGACTCAATCCGGTCACTATCTGGCATACTGGATGCGGCGAGATTCTACACCAGCTGATGGGTCAGTCAACTTACGGTAGTTAGCCGTAGGTAGGGACCCTGTACTATCCAGCGGCGCGGCCAGCATCTAACCGCTTTTCTGGCTCTCCCTCTCTCGGTTCCCTCCACCGCGACCAGCTCCGGAGCGACGAGGCATCAGTGCTCATCCGACCGTCACCAACCTCTCCCTAACCCCGCGCCCGCACACGACACGCTCAGAGGAGATCAGCCGGAGCCGAGACTCCTATACACGACCTAAATGCGAACAGTGGTGTCTTCCGGGGACGACGACTCCATAAATCATCTACCACTGCTGAACATCTTAGCTGCTACTTTGTAAACGTTGCCCAGGGTACACCAGCACAAGGTGCCATGCGTGGAGGTGTGTTCAGTGTGCAACCAATATTATGAAAATATGCCTAAAGGAAAATTGGGCATCAAATGAATGCATACCTCATATGTGTATAAGATATTGGTGCATTAACATTTCACATCTTGCGCTAAGTCATAATCATATATAATATTATGCGTCATAGAATCAAACGGATTTCTTTATCAGTTTTCCCCTGAGAATTGTTACATACAAAAACAAATTTGAAAACAATTGTGTAATCATTAAAAATAAAATGAAAAGTAAATAATAAAACTTTTTTTTCACTATAATGTTCTTGGTGTGGGTTGTGACACTTGTGACAAAAACACGGACATTAAAAATGAAAAAATCAACATAAATATCTAAAATGTCGCGTATAATACTATCAGTTATCACCAAGCACGACACAAAGGAAGATATTTGTGCCACGTGGCTCCCCCAGTTCAGAAAACGTGGGGTGGATATAAACAGTGCTCTTAACCACCATTGCACGCAACTATCTACACTGTATATTAGCCCTTAAAGGGGGTTCCTCCTCTATCCAAAACAATTGATTGGAGTTTTCTTAAAACCTGGGCAGAAATGCTGCTGAGGAGAATATTAGCTATTCAGGTAGCTTTAAAGTCTCAAAGGCTTGCTATGCTTACTCGGAACTCAACAGTGCTAGAGTATTTGGAAATGATATTTAATCAAACTTCATATTGTGAGGTATTAAGAAGGATTCTTCGCTCGACTTTCGACTAGTGCGGACGTGTTTGTCATCCTACCTACAGGATGGCTCCCAGCTGCTCATGCGACATTTCGCAGATACATTGGCGCTTGGATGAGCACCGATTGTTGCTGGAGCGACTCATAAAGGCTGTTGGATGCGGAAAGGAAGATACACTGACGTCCGTTGGCGTGGACTCTCCACCCAACCCAACAAGTCTGCCGTCTTCTTGCAGAAGGCGCGCTTGTCTAGGAAGTGCAAAGAAATTCCGGCTACCTTCGAGGAAATTGTTACCAGTCGTCGCCAAGTTTTGCCATCGCTCAACTGTGACAGCAGAGACTACGAACCTGCGGTCAATGAAGCCGTTACTTCAAATGAGGCTTCCGAAGAAGAAGAATCCTCGGAATGTGCTATGCAACGAGCCCTTGCTGTTCTGAGTAAGGCTCCCAAGAAGGTCCTCCAGCTCATAGTTTGAGAAACTGGAGGCCCTGAATGCTCTCTCCGTGGATGCCCTTTCTCTCTCACGAGCAATCTTTCCGGGGAAGTTTACCACTCAGATATGAGTCGCGCCTCTTCTGATGGGGAAAGGCTTTCAGCACGTCGGGTGATCCGCGGTTCTGCAGCTCCTTCGAAGTAAGTTGCCGGAGTGAATATGGCATATCTTCACGCCAAGAGTCTTCACCCAGATACAACAGCTGATGACTTGCAGAGCTTCTTGGTAGCGACCACTGCATTTAATCCCTCTTGGATGACCATCAGGAGGATTATCAGGAGACGGACGCTGTCAACTTCTTTCAAAGTAGGGGTCATCGCGACTTCGCTGGAGTCTCTCATGGAGCCTGAAGTGTGGCTTGAAAAAACAACCGTTCAACCCTGGATACCTTTATGACAAAAGAATCGCAGTGAACAGTGGTTGAAACCAACTTCAGTGAAAATATTAACAAATTTAGTGTTATATTGCTTCAGATTCAGTGCTAGTGTTGATGAGGGCGATATGTTAGACGTTTTATTTTGTGACAATAATGCCGAGTTATTTGTGGGTACACCATGATTTACTTATGACAGGGTTTTTGTTGTTACAAGTCAACTATTTGCATTGAGTCTCCTAACGCTTGCTCTGGGTGTGAGGTCATTGACACTAAATGTGTAATACATTTACAGGGCCACACTTATATGTAAATACTTCATTGTGTTATTTATAAATTGTTGTATTATATCCTGTTTCAGAATCAAATTAAATATTTATATTTGTAATGTTTCTGGAAGAAAAAATAAATTGAAATTGAACTTATAGTACAAACATTTTTATAATTTCGATTTTCTGTTTCGTGTAAATTTTACATTACTTTGCCGGAAGATAAAGTCTAGTGGTAAAGCATTTTTTGTCATTCAGACGCCATTTCTTCAAAACCCGACAAAGCATGATTTTTTTTAAATTTATTCTATAAAATCTAAATTAAAAACATGCTCCCTGTAGAGTTGCGCCACCCCTTAAGGACAAAAAAATGACTACGCTTTGGGTGCTTCGGGCTTATAATCTGCTCTCGAAAAAAACGTTGATTATTGAAAACCCAATTTTTTCTCAGGTACTCAGCCGCAGTTTATGCAAGGTCGTGAACTCTTGCCCTGGAGGCTCCTTGACTACATTTATGTTCTCGTGTGATCCTCTGGGTATACAGGTACTCTGGGACAATGTATGGACAATCTGAGCTCACAAAACTTATACGGCAATTCGCGGTGTTTGTATGCTTTAAATATGAAGCAGTTATGTTAAAAAAAACAATTCCACAATCTTTTGTGTTGAAAATGAAACTGATATTAAACTTCACGTTAAATAAATCTTTATAATAATATGAAAAATTGTACTTCTTTAACGATATTTGGTTTAATACGGATCACGTTGAGCACTATTAATTTATAAACTGAAAGACCTCGGGCTTACTTATAATAAAAGTATTAACCATCTTTTGCTAGTATGTTAATAAGCAATGCTCAACATAATCCATGTATGACAAGGTAAAAAGTGTTTAACCATTTAATAGAAACGTATCACAAAATTAATGCTAAAAGTAAAAGTTACATTGTATTTGAAAAGAAATCATTCGTTGTTTGATCAAACAATAATTACATTTGCATGAAAATTAATAACAATTTTACGCAATAAAAACACGTGTAATTCAATTTATTATTTTTTAATGAATTTTATATATCGCTCAAAAGAATTATGCTTTAAATTATCAAGAATAAATTCACCGCAGAGTTTCTCGCAAAGAAACGAGTTTTTCCAAATATTTCCAAATAATACAATAAATAAATCAAGTTAGGTCTTTATCTCTACCCGCAAACAAAATCCCTATTAGTTGGATAAGCTATTAACTTCAGATAAGAACTATTTCAGAGGGCCACCGCACCAATAGAAGGCCAATAAAAAGCCTTTTCACATTTCAGTTTATACTCCAAGCAAATTGTAGATGGGTACGTGACGTAAACGTAAAACATTTTCGTTTAAAGTGATAAGGCACCGCACATGCTGAAAGAAATCGCGAAGGCAGCTTTTGTTAAATAACTCAAATGTTGTGTACAGAAATAATTTATTTTTGTGAAGCGTTTCAAAGGAAAACTCTATACATTAGGTAATGTCAGATTTTTTTAAGTCACTCGTGACATACTTCTGTTTGAAATTCACACACGCTCTACTTTATGTGAATATTTTTTTAGTAAATTTAATTTAAATTATGAAATATACCTGTATACTATTAAAAAATAAAGTTAAGTCTTAAATTTAAGATTTAAAATATTTACCCATATGTTTCTTGAAATGTTATTTAAAATTTTGTATATACCTAAGATTATAAATTGAAACTACGATATGATAATTTCGGAAAAAAGTAAATCAATTTATCATCAAAAACAGTTAAATGTAAAATAAATCAGTTAAGTATTTAAATTTACTATCTAGGACCTAGGTTTTCTTCTCAAAATTACACTTTATTTCCTTCACCACAATAGCATCATATATAAGATGACTTGATCATTATCTACTTATCACGTAGTCATATGCTCCAACAAGTAATCGTTTACTTCAAAAGTCGTACTGTATAATAACTGTCTTTCAGTGATCTTATATACAAAATGTTGCGGAATTCCAAGCGCTTGAACTACAGCGGCAGTCTATTCAAGTTCCTGGGCCGTAGCTTTGAAATTCATAATAAACTATATGTGTTTGACTGTATGGCATGGACGATGGCAAACTGAAAGAACTGAGTTTTTTATGTAATTGCATGCCTGAGCATGCCACATCCGGTCACGACCAGTGATCTCTATAACGCTCAGCCAGGGACACTAGATGTTGCATACAGGATAAGTGTGTTGTGTTCATGTTTGTGTGTGGGTTGGAAATATTGCAAGTATATATTTATCTGTTTCCTAAAGAGATCCAGATTGTAGGAAGGAGGAAACACAGACGCTGGAAGAGAATTCCAAAACTTACCATTACACATTAACCGTGGAGGTAATTCGTAGAAACTGTATGGTGCAAATATGGTAATCAAAAGAAACTGACACGCACAATGTTATATTAAAACTGGATGATAATTCGTGAGTTCACATACTATGATTTTTTTTTTTTTTTATAATTTAAACGTGCGCGTGAAATATATAATATACTTTAATTACATTTGAAAATAGAATACATGGATATGATATTTCAGTATTCCAACATTATTAATACATTGTTGTGAGTTATGTTATAACCAAACATGTAATAATTGTTTCATTCAAACATTCTGGGGAGCATTATCAGTTGGTAACAATTTGAGGAATGAATATTGAGAACATTCCTTGCAGATTCCGCGCGGCGAAATTACAATTACGCTCATACTCGTACTTGTGCAAGAATTTACATCTATCGAGCCGCGCAAGCAAGACAACTAGGATAATCGTGATAAGTTATGTGTTTCTTGTCTTGGGTGCTGAAACATTTCAAATCATTATTTGACTCGAGTAAACAACTATTTCTTCCTCGTATTTCTAATAATATAATGTACATATTTTAGTGGTTATTTTTGTTGTCGTTTTTTCTTTTCCGCAGGACTTTGCTTTAGAACGATAATAACAAATACTTGAAAACAATTTCATAAATATCACCATGGTTCCCGGTGGGTCTTGCTTAGAGATAAACCGTTCACTTACTAAAACAAAAGTTTATTTCTGCGACGAAGATTAAAATAAAAAATATTTTAATTCGATTTCTAAGCTTTATAAGTTGGCGTGAACTTGATCCCTCACCCATAATACGTTAATCATATCCTAGGTATCAAAATTAGTGAAAACGCATTTAAAGTAAGACCCTGTAAAAATGAACGATGTGTGAATTTCGAACTGTATTCTATGATGTCACATGTAGTCTTTAGCCTCATTTAAGAATAACAAACGTCATAGAATCACTAAAATATAATCTTCAATTACCATTAAGCAGTATTTTTCTGTATGTGCTTGCAATACAAATCTCGTCACCAAAAAAAGACAACCTAGAGCGGTGGGGAATGCTTCGGCAGGGACACTATTATGTGACTCTGGAGACCTGCAGACCACCTCACACCTAAGATGCTGCTCCATGTGCCCAACAAGCTGCACATCTCAGGACCTAATGCTGGGCAACACATGAGCCATCGATGTTGCCAGATACTGGAAAAAAAATGACGTTGCTGACACGAAGAAGAAGAAGATCATCAATTTTCATTTCTTCTTCATTCTTCTAAATAGATCCTCCGCCTTGCTCATCCAAGCTCCTCTCGCCATTCTTATGATATCGTCAGTCCGATTTGCAAGACGATGGCTAACACTCCGTTTGCCAGTTCATTGATACCACTCGAACATTTTTCACAGATACGTCTCAGTCATTGCCACTTGAATGGGCAGTTATATTTGGTAGCAACGACTACTCGATTTCTTCTTCGGATACCTTCATTCAGATTATATATTTTAATCTTATCAATGTGTATGAAAAAGTCAAAATATACAACAAAATATACAATGTTTGAGAAATATCAATTTCTTCGTTCTCGTTTTAGTGTTGTAACATAAAATGAAAGCCTCAAAAAAATCTTGAACCTAACATTGTACACATTTTACTACTGTTAAAATAAAAAATGTGATTTTTAGTGAAGTAAAACGTGATCATTGTTAGGTATATTAAAAAAATGAGGTAATCGTAGTTGTACTTTGTCGTGATATGTTGAATATTGGCTTTTATTAAATTATTAATTTAATATTCGAAATAAATATTTGTATCAGATTATCGATAAAGCTCTCCCTTCACTTAAGTGTACGTACAGCAATGTAATTTTTCCCGCTTAAATATTTGACGTGCTTCATGTTTGCATAGGCCGATTGCTTCCAGCAACACTCGCTCCTAAGGAAAAATAAAACTCAGCCCTCTTGCGTTCAATGACTCATTAAATACTGACCGTCATCGTCGATTTACTTTATTATACTACACACACATACAAAAAAAAAACACTTTTTTGACTACATTCATTAAAATGGATTTCTATAAAGTACGAACTATAGAACAATATTGACGATTTTTAAGATTTTGTATCTCTACGATTATGGAAAACTGTATAATCAGAACTGATACACATACCGATTTACAGGAAACACCATCTTATATGACACTTCTCTCAATCAATTAAGATGAGAAGAAACAGCAGACGAGGGATTTGATTCACAAACTCTGCACCAATTATTTCCTATCGCTTTTCCCGTTTTGCCATTAACGTGGCTTCATCGAGTCGAGAAATTTATTATTTTTATCCAATTTTTTTAGTTGTGTTAAAACCGCAAAAGAGATACACTAACCACTTTATTCCACATTAACTGGATTATATATGTATTTTTTTTTAATTGACTTGCGCAAAATTGATAATTCGATATGTTATAATTTAAAAAATTAGAAAGTTGGAGGAAATGACTTCATTCATACATAACTTCTTCTGACAATTTAGTAGATTATTTATATTTTATTAATGCTTATTGTGTAGACTTTAAGGTGACTAATGACTGTACATGTGTTTACATATTTATTAATTTAATTAATAGTAATTTAAAATGCTATATTCATATACTCGTATTTAGTCCCAGGCTTTGGGAGTATTTAGCTTGTAATCTGATCTTGTAAAAAATCATTATTTGTAATATCATTTAATCAGAAATAACAAATCATTCAAAACATGCATTAGATACTATAGCTGCCATCTCTTCAAGACCTCTGTCTTAGACGTCGTTGGAAAACATATATATTTCCAAGTGAACCTCCAGGTGCAGAAATGTCATAAGACAATACACAAAAAATGGCAGCTGAAGGAAATGTGTAGCGACCATTCATAGTAACAATATGGGAAATATTACATGAAATAGTTTTAGGAAAAATATATGATTGTATCATATTTTTTCTTTTGTTTAAAAAGATAATTGGTATTCAATTTTCTTAGAAATTTAATCTTCAAGAACGTATTTATCAATAAACAAGTTGTAACTCAAACGTAACTTGTATTTTATTACATAAAATCTGATATAGTATGTGAGGACCAAGACCGCCAGTTGCAATTAATCGTACCTCGAGCCGGCCGCAAAAGTTTGCTTGCGAATACCTCCGGTTTGTTCGTTATTAGTTTTCTTAAGATAAACAAGGGTAGCGACCGCCGTATGAGGAGAGCGTCCCTGTCTGTGTGTAGGGTACACACGCCCAAGTCATGTCCCGCAAGACTTGTATCCACAGAGTATTTTTCTAATAACGACAAATATATTGTACTACGGCAATGGCATTTCAATACATGACAAGACAAAGATGCTTCTAATGAAAAATGTATAGATTTATTACCGCCAAGCGATTTTTAATGAAAAATAATATGCAATATAAACTATGCTAGAGATATTTGTCTATGGCAGTAGAACAAGCAATATGTCAAGTATGCGATGATATTTTCACTATAAACAATGATCCAATTAAATAAATTTCATAAAATAGAATAATGTAATATATATTTAGAAGTTGAAATGTTTAGCAGTGAAGCTACAATTGTGTCTTTCTTTGTTTTTATTTCAACCATATTGCAGGTACGCCATACAATATAAAGTCAACATACTCGTATCTCATAGAATTAAAACGTAATATAAATTGAGGTATTTTTATACGAAAAGATTACGAAGTATTTGTCAGTGCAAATTAATTTAATCTTTTTGTGTCATATTGCATGTGAACTTAAATAATAATATTATTCTTTCAATATCTTTAAGAATGCAAGATAAAGATATAATCAATATATGTTTCAACATAAATTCATAATCTTTCAGCAAAATAATAAATTACCGTAATTATATTGATAAATTTATTTATTTACTTATTTCATTTTATGTAATCTGTTACCACAAGCACTTAAAATTATCTCCACTTTCGAGAGGTATTCTCATAATTTTATTTAGGTTAAAAATAACTTGGGAATATTTACATGTAATAATATCGTTTATCCAAAAAAAAACTTTTGTTTATATTTATTTACATATGTATTGAAAAATATAAAATATATTTATGAAAAAATCACAAAACTCTCATAAATATATTTAAAAGTTTTCGCAGAAATGAAATGACAACTGAGAGCGCCTCGTGGAGAATTAATTTACTTTTTCATTGAAGCCATATGATTTATTAAATACATTGCTATTTTACAAAATACTGAAGGCTCCACTGATATTCTCTTTAGCGTGTACTTTTCGAAACACATGTTACGAAATAAGTTGCAGCCCACGTTCTAAACTTTTAAGCATCCCATCGTGACGGATACGATAATGTTTCGCCACTTCAGCGATTCGTTCGAGGCCGAAATTTCAATTTATGATATCGAATTCAAACTATGTTTGTGAGCAAACAGAACAAAAACTTCTGACTACGATGTGCACATAAATGCTTAAGAGAAAGATTTATTAAACTAAATAAAGATTGCAGACATTTAAAACAGATAAAAGTAAAATGTTCAATTTACCTATAATACAAAGTAAATTACTAAAAAGGGAATATTAATTTATATATTGTAGAAATTTTCTGCTAAAAAGGTGAATCCATTGCAATAAAAATTCAGCTAAATAAATTTGTTATGTGGTTTAAAAATACGGCAAAAACTTATTAACATACATTTTAGTTGGCTGCTGTGATCTGTTGATCATATAAAAAAAAAACAAGACTAATCGATTCCATTTTACAATTATTCAGTGATCGCAGTATAAGTCTTGCTGCCTTTAAATCTGACATTTAAAGTATATTTTATATATTTTTCGTAACTTAAGGAAGCAAAGTGATTGTATACAAGACGAAAAATATAACTGTGTATATGAAAAAAAAGATTAATTTGTAGTAAACGAGTTTTATAAAATTCAGAAAATTGGTTATTATTATATTTTTTAGTGGGCAAAACTAAAATAGAATGATTTTGACTTGAGTATTTAAGTCAAAATCATTAGTAAAATGAAAATGCACCTATTTTGGATGTGAAAAGCTTCTGTTCTTCGACTAACATACCTTAACGTTATTATGTGGTACTTTGCTGCTTAATTAAGTCCAATTATTATCTTGTTTCTTTAATGTGCTCTTACGCAGCAAAAATATTTACAACATTTACAAGTGTGAATAAATTTGATTTAAATCCTGTATCATTCAACTTCTAAATATAAGACATTGCATGGAATTAAGTTCAATATCATTTTACAAATTCACTAATAAAAATACTAGAGGGCTTAAAATTTTAAAGACTGCTCTATTTTATGAAACAAACTGATTATTTTGAAATATTTTTGATCTGATCCAACAGGTAATTTTGGAATCCGATCTACTCGTATCGGTGTATAAGAAAGCTTTTCGATATATCTATAAAGAGCGCTATACCCAGCAGTTTTTGAAAATGAATGGAGTTCTAGTTATGCAGTTAGCAATTATTGAATGTTAAAGAGCCCATATTGGTTAAATAGTTTTTATTTTAATTATAATCACGACACATATAATGCTCTGTTGAAGATAACTCTATCATTTAATCCTTCTACTTCTTCATGTAGTTTTCTGAAATAAAGCTATTAGATAATATATAAAAAAAAGAACATATTCACAAAAAAAATGTACCTAAAGATATCATTATTAATTTGAGTTTAATAGTATATTGATTGTATTCGAGTATAATAAAGTATACAAGAGTCGTTTTTTATATAACGAAATATTCAAGTTAGCGATTTATTTGCTGATAATTTAATTCATACAAACATTTATTTCCTATAGATATAATATATCAATAGATATTTATATCGGAATAATGATTATTTAATACTCTTAATGGTGATGTGAATGGATGTGGTTTGCTCACAATGGTACTTTGTAGAATAGCATAAACGGTATGCGCATATTTTAGGATGGCTTTCCGCAAAATCAATAAACGTCACAATCTATGTAATGAAGCACATATCTACGATGACAATCCCCTAGAGATCGCAAATTTGGAAATTTTTCATTATTCCGGAAATTTATCTTTATTTAAAAAATTATAAATTTCACAAAATAAATACTGGACTAAGTAGTTCATATCAGCTCATAAGACCAATCATTTTCTAATTGACCTAAGAGCAAGTGAAGTCAATTTGATGTTAAATTTTAATGGCGCCCTCTTATCTTAAGCCTTGTAATATATTTTTCATTAAAATTCCCGTCAAAAAAACTGACTTAATCTTGATAAAATAAAATTAAGCATGTACGGTACTTCAAAGATTCGTTTATTAGGTAACCAAAACTCATTATTGACATCATAATCATCATTTTCATTTTTCTTATAATTTTAGATTGCGGTTCTTATGGTATTTATACCATAAGAACCGCATCATACAACTTATTATTAGTAATATATAATAAATTGTATGATATCTGCATCACAGAAAAATCAGTTTTATTTTCAAATTTTTGGATTCGAAACATAATAAATAGTCGGGGTTAAGGAGTTCTGCAATCCATGAATCCCGGGATTCGGTCGATCCCTGGACAAACCACGCGAGGGTGTGAGGGTGGCTGGCGATCACCCCTTAAACGCCTTTCACTTTATACCACTGTTTGATTTTTGGCCCATTAATAATTCCCCAGTCATTATTTTTTAAATGGGTTTTAGGGGAGAAGACCAATGTTCCCGGGGCCAGTGCCTATTGATCAGATATTTTATTACATTTGCTAACGGTGCATTTTGACAGATGTGGATAACAAAATTAGAGGGGCGCATTCGAGACAAAAACCAAAAAATGTTGAGTATCATTTAGATACATCACCTAATTTTATTTTCAAATCTTCCATCAATTCAATTCATTGCACAAATTTATTATTGGTGGTCTACCTATAATATTTCAATTATATTTATCTAATATTTATAAATATCATACTCAAAGTCAATAAGATTTTTTTTGACGAGCAATTATAACAGTATTGTTACAAAAGAGATGACCAATATTGACACTCTTCGTTAAACTCGATTGAACTCAACCGTTAAGTACAACGAGGATGGCAGAATATTTAGAAATGACGTATTACTTTCGCCTACAGCAGGGGTCGTCAACCTTTTTATGCGTAGCGCCTACTTTTGCCTATTTTTCATGGTACAATTTCCCTACCACCCACCAACCTCGCTATATTTCAATTCAGTATATGGGTGGAAAAAATTCGAAAAGGAATGTAGAAGATTTGAAAATCTACAAAAATCGCCCACCGCCCACCACGGAAGCCCGTACCGCCCACTAGTGGGCGGTACGGACCAGGTTGACGACTCGTGGTCTAAAGTAAGGGTTCTCTTAAATGTATATCTTCCAAGAAGGAGCTCTCCAAAGCAACCCTCGATACACTCTACCCTATGTATGGGTATCAAAAGATAACCACACGGTTTAAATCAAGAAGAAGTTTTCTACAGTCAACAACAGAACTATTGATACCTGAGGCCACCCTTCGGCTGAGGGTGTGGAGAAGCGTAACTGAGGGAAATACATGGATTGCCCCGAAAGAGGACCTAGCCCATGAATACAACCAGGGGTAGAATATATGGAGATCCCTTAACAGACTTTCGGACTTGAAATCACACAAATGTGTGATTTCAGGCACACTTGACACAAATGAAAGCCTAGCAGTTTAACAGCGGACTGACTGAATGTGACAGAGGCGTGAAGCAGACCCTGTCACACCTTCTGGAGTGGGCGCTGTATCCGAGTAGTTGCACCAAAGAATACCTGATTATGGCCCGGTGTAACCCCACCGACGTCGACCACTTCTGGGCAGACAGGATCTGACCCTGTTATTTCCGACACGATTATATATAACGTATATTAATGCGTTTATTGAAAATTTACTAATTTTATGAAGTTTTATATGAATCACGCATTAAGGATGAATATTGAAAATCTCAGTGGTACTCAAACATACGTGTATAAGTATCGTAAGTGCAATGACTGTTATACAACAATGGATTGTTTATATATGTAAAATAAACATGAATTTTAAAGATGAAGATAAATTGACTCATTATTAATACTCAAAGTATTAAATATACTTAATGTAAATATTTTTTCCATAAAATATGAAAATAAGCTTACCTATCGTCATAGACAAACCCTGCATCCAGCGTGTTATAGTACAACAGGAAGGCCAGCAGGCAGCAGGCCAGGCTTATCCAATCCATGGTCGGGGGCCGCCCGGGGCCGCCGGCGGACCGCGGGCCGCGCCTCTCACGACCGCAGCAAGAACTTGACGCGCGGCCAGGGCACGCGGCGCACAAGTCTCATCGTCACTTGGGCGCCCCTGCCAACAATCTGAAATCAATAAAATTTAATATTTTAACCACAACAATAATTTAAAAATACAAAAAATGAATTTACTACTGTTTCTATAACCGTACCACTATACTCTCAAAGTAATTAAGTCGTATTTGATCACATGAACTTAATACACTTATTTTAATGCAATCATAGCGCTAATTCAATCAACTTAATCAAGAAAGAAAGGCACCTAGTAAGAACCATCTCAGAGAGGCGAGCCCAATGGACCGATTGTGGAAGGGATGGTTGAGGGTAGAAACTGCAAAGGGCACCATAGACGGGAGTATTTGCAGGAAGTGTTCGAGAATATGAGTTGTAGCTCTTATGCTGAACTAAGGAGGATTGCAGAAGACCGATAAGAGTGGAGATCGAGATGATTTTGTTGCTGCAAACTAATCCACCGGATTGATTCTTAAAAGAAGAAGCGCTAATTGCGATGTGCGGCTTATTATTTACAATGATTTGATATTTCAACGTTGCTTATTTAAGCCACAGGTTTTTTTCTGTTGAAGTCATTGAATTTTAAGATAAATATACGTCTATGATTGATTAAAATAAATTTTGAGTATAAAAATTAAAGCAATTTAGCAAATGCCTGCCAGAAATTCCGACGGCAAATATTATAAAAAAATTAAGAGATTTAAAAGCACATATTGATTTGGATTTTATAAAAAATATATTTTTAGCAGCCACAATACAGTGATATAAAACGAAATAACATTGTTCAGTTCTGCGTTATCATCACAATTATATTTAAAGAAATATCAATAAAAAGGTGTTATTTCACATATTTTATTTTTATAATCATTTCTGTAATAGGTTTCATAAAATTCAGTGTACCTAAAACACAATGGAATTAAAAACCTCTTTACTTATTGGTGTTTGACCTATTTTCCAAACCTAACCTAAAAGTTAATTGCAATAATACGCTTGTTTGATACATATGGGTACATGTATTCCATGGAATAAAGCTACCCGATAGAATAAAAAAAACATTTTATTTTTAAAACAAAAAGTAATTAATTGTCAAAAAAATTTGAAAAGCGATATTAAATCAAACATAAACATATGATTTCGAAAGATATTTTTTTTATATACCTCAATTACGTGTGTCTTTATTTAAATTTTTCAAATACATAAGTAGTCGTAGTTTATTGATAATATTAAAACAGCAGGCACCGAGTGTTCAGGATCTATTTCCTAAGTCAACTTCCGGCTTTAGAAACCAATAAAAAAAGCCTTGCTATTTTTTTCCAACCGTAATATAATATACATCTTACATTAAAATAGAAGTCGTTAGTTAACTCAACTGACTAATAGTTGTAACATCTGGACACACGCCTAAGATCATGTACCAGTCCGAAGTAATATATAGCTATAAACTGGCGTCTCTTATTTTTATACAATTTAATAAATAATCAGCCAATAATAATTCACACTTGTAAGCAATTGAACTTATAAAATTAAAATAAAGAAATCTATTTTCTCCTCAAGGTTTCTATGTTAGTGTAATTGACCATCATTTATTTTATAAATATATTTATTTAACAAACTAATACACACTTACAATTAAATTTTTTTGTCAAGTGCCATACGTATCAAAACGTACCAATGCTACAAAAATACGTTAATTATTAATTTATTATGTAGAAAAAATTTGTTAAGTGTGTCAATGCTGTGTATAGAACAGATAAAAGTGCAAAGTTCTCGATTCAAATCCCAGCGTCTGTCATTTCTTATTCGGTATTGACTAGAGAAATGAGATACAAATAATTTTCAATGTAGATTTGTATGTGTGTTTTGATTTGTTAAGAACAATTGATATATATTATCAATTACATAACAAGAAATAATTTTAAATTAATTTTAATAAAAAAAATAACAAATCAAAATTAATTTGTTTTGATTCACAATTTATTTTTAAAGATTACATGTTTCGGTCTTACTGGAGACTATCTTCAATAATGGTTAAATTATAAACTGACAGTGGCTTTTATATGTATGTAAAAGTATTAGTTCCTTGATAAGTACACACCTTGTATATGTGTACGGGTTAAACCATTAAAAAAACATTACAGTATCAAGAGGTATGTGTTTTTTTAATGTATTAAGCTTTATGCTTATACATGATGATGTTATCTGTCAAGTATTCAAATGTAAAAATATATTCTAAAAAATCACGGACAATTATACATATTTAATTTTCTCCTATATCAAACACATATTAATGGCTAATAATATTATAAAATATATTAAAAAATATATAAAAATTCATCTGAATTTTTCAAGTAAAAGGTATTAATTTATTATCATTTATTTATGTCTCATCATTCAGCAGTATCAAATAATTCTTCTCTCAAACGAACATAACAAACCGGGTTTTTATTGGGCACAACGCATCTATGGCAGACAAATATTCATATGCGAAAGCAAAATGAAAAGAATTGAAAAATAGGCTTCACGGGTGGGCGTCCAGCTAGCCTTCGTTGCCATGACAACTCGCGACGCTCGCTCAGAGTATTTTCAGAATTTTGTTTTTCAGAAACGTAAAAAACGCGCTGTACTAGGCACATGCTGTACTAGGCACATGCTCGACCGCTGGATCATTAAGACTTGTTGAAAGATAATACTTCAATTTATCAAAATGTCATATCGGTTGCAAGCATTTAAAACATTTTTTTAAATGAAATTTTAGATTTTTTTCAAATTCATTTATGAACATAGATACCATTACATGATATAAAATACAGCAGATTATTCATCATGTTACGTTTTAAATTATTTAAATAGTTAATATACAGCAATGGTTATTGATTAATATGTTTTTGCTTTTTTTCAATCATCCGATGTCTTGTAGTTTTTAAGTAAAAAAATTTGCATAAAATGAACACCGTCGGTATTCCAGAGTTGAAGTATTTGACAGTTTGTTCAATTTTATGACGGTAATTTGTGGTGGTCATATGTTATGACAAAGAAGAGGACATGAAGATATATTTATGGTGCTGCTTATTTCTTTTCACATTAGATTCACTAACCAATTTTTAAAACGTTATCTTTAAGTAAGAAGACTTGATCAAATTATGAAAGACAGTGTCCTTGCCACAGAAAATTTTTAAATGACACCCGATGATCCTCTGCGAAATTTTACAATTAGCGACAAAATGCGAAAATAAATAAGTAATTGATTTGATCAAACCTAACCTTAGTTTACTTTGACATAAAAATAAACAAAGTTTAGTTTTTTAGTTCGCCGTTTTAAATTAAATGTGTGACAAAATATGATATTTTCATTATCTCTCTTTTATAACTGACGAAAAAGCTAAATAACAGAAAACCCTCGATGAAAACACCAGTTTTGTAGCATTTCAGGGGCTTGGAGCGCCTCACGGACTGAAGTCGGATCCTGCAACAACTCCCCCACAGTGATAAGGGTTCGAGAGAGATTTGGTACTTGAAATTTACATTTTAATTAACGGGAATTCAGTGCCAGCCGCTTATATATTCTGTATCCAAATCGCGCGGAGTAAGTAAGGTAGATCATTGAAATTGTTTGTCCGTGGGAGATCATATACCAAAAATAATAATTAATTGAATTATAATTATTAATTAAAAGAAGCTTTTTGCAGATAAAAACATTAGGTGAAAAAGGACCATATATACAAGTGCCCAAAAAAGCTTTCTATCAAACAGGTAAATTCAAGAGGCAAACATTGAGCTAGTTATATTTCTACATGGATAAATTCATTATATTCTACAGGAAAACATTAAATACCTTTTTCTTTTTTAGACACTCACTGTTTTTAAAATCTTTTAGAAAACATTTATATAATATCCTCAGTGAAAATTCTGTAGGGAGAGCTGATATGGCAAAACAATTTCGATTGAAAAAAAATCATTGTGAAAAATTGTGACGGCAGAATGCTACAATTAGCGACAAAATGCGAAAATAAATAAGTGCTATTGTAGAGCGTGTATGTTTCATTAACGACTCAAGTATATTCATGCTAGTTTGTCGATAATATAAACACATTGATATGAAGATTTAAAAAATGTATATTACATAACTGTCTGCTTTTATAATTTGTTAAAAAACCTATAAGAAATATCATTCGATAGACAACTGCTTGTATCTTGTAACTTTATTTAGAGCATTCATGAAAAAGCGGATGAGTTTTTGTTACCAATCGTGACACAACATAAAATTTAAATTGACATTTTTTAATTATAAAGGTTATTTAATATTGGAATAAATTTTTCCAATGAATGAAAAATAAACTGGTTGTTCGCGGAAAAACAAACTGTCAAATACCAGATTCATTTAAATTTCAAAAGAGCAACCGTATTGACCGACAATGGGAATGAGATTGAATAATAAACTGCGAAATCAAAGGACATTTTCAACATTTCGGTAGTTCATATTGGACCATTAACATAATTACTATGAGGTTTCGACTAATGATGTGCACACTGGCGCCGGGAAAATCTGGAGTGGTGTAAAGATAATTAAATGACAAATTAATGACGTCACCGTTGCAGTGATTTTCAAAATTATTCGTACATTTTACTTTAAAACATTCAGAAACGTCAAATTAAATGATTAAAATATTGAGTCTCCGTTCTTAAACATGATAAGTCACGCCATATAAATGTTTATCAAAACATAACTTAAACCAAAGAAAACTCTTTCAACAATGTAAAAAAAGAGTATCTTTAAATTAACAACAATTTGTGTAATTGAATTAACTGGGAAAATAATGCTGTTAGCTGCTTTCATTTTGTTCAGTTATATCAAATGCTTTTAATAGTTATGTACTCTAGATTGAGTGCGAATATAGATGGTAAATATATTTAATTTTATATTTATGACAACTCCTTATCTCTTACAAATTTATTTTTTAATTGAAAGGGCTATATCATCATCAACAACGACAACATCATAATCTGAAGGTTAAAATCAACTGCTGCTTATATTCTCATTATACATACAAAAAAAAATTTCTAAACTATATCCACTTCTGTTCCTTGAAAGCCGTTCCTGCAGAAGAATGGAACGATACGTGTCCTCTTCTTCACCTCATTTATCACAAAATCAAACTATCGTTTATTTAATATACTAAACAAGAACCTGTTCTCAAAATTAATTAAGCGGATGCATTATTTTAAAGTAAGCTGTCCATTTAAGTAGCTGCAAAGAAGGATAAGGGTAGTACACACACTGTACCGACAATATACTGGTACTTAAGCCAAAACCTAATATATATCAATGCCTGTCTGGACACGGCCATTTATATTCTACATAACAATAATAAAATTAAAAATATTGTTAATTAAGAACCAAAAGAAAAATTAAAATCTATAAATAATATTAGAAAAATCCTAATTAATCAATTACTTTTAACGATACTAAATATTTTCCCAACAAATTCGTTCTGTTCAACCGGTCCGTCTACAATAAACCCTGACACATTTCTTTTACCGTTCACTTCTTTCTGTCATCTTAATTAACTGTATTTATCTTTACTTTGAAGTAGGTCCTGACGATAGTTACATGTCACCATAACCGGTAAACTGATTTATAAATTAAAACTCAGTGATTTCTTTCAAAATTTTACTTCTTTTATTCAATATTTTTATTAGGGTTGAAAATTTCCAGGTAATGTCTATAAAATCTAATTATTTTTGATACACTTATGCATTTAGCTGCAATGTTGTAATGCAGTGGCCTGTCTTCGTATTTATCATTCTTCCAACACGTGGTCTCACCTCTCCAGCCTGGCCTGGGCAACCGTGCGTGGCCCGCCGGATGAACCCTACAGGTTCCCAGTGCGCAGCAATTCGTTCAGGATAAATGTTGTTTTCTTCGCGCGTGAAATTAGAACAGATTTCCAAATCCCCTTCAACAATACACGCCCGTACACAAAAACAAAGACGTAAATTTATGCCTCGTGTAATTGTCTTAAATTTTATTCCGGTTTCGTGTGTTAATCCAATCGCAGTTTCGTAACTATGAAACCGTTTTATTTCGCTTCAAAGTGAAATGTCTTTAATTTTGCCCTTCTCTTTCTCACTCGTTTGTAATGAGAAGACAATAAATTTTCTCGATAAATAAGTTTTTGCAGTTCATTTAAGATTTATTTCCGAGAAATTAAATACAAAACTTTATTTTCACTTCTACTGCCCTATAATACTGTCATTTTTTTCTTGTGATATTTAAAAAATATTTTTTCCATGTCTGGTGAATATTATCATCACAATTTTCGTCTTCACAGTTCTGTCACCCGCCAATATCAACGTCTTGTTTTAATCTATCTCTGCATCCGAAAATTCATCTGGGAACACATCTTTCCCGTATTTTATTTTTAATATTATTTATTTATTCATAATCATCATGAGTTTATGTCAGCATAAAATACAAAAAATTATATTTTCATATTATAAAATTTAATTATGTTTAAATTACTTGAATTTAGAATTAATATATTTATTTACTTGACTCAATTGTATATTATGACTAAGTAATGGCCTCTAAGTAAATCTACGAGTAAATAGCAAAAGAGTGTTTAAAACAAAAAAGAAATAAATGGTGTAGAAAAATATGAAATGAATTTGAACATAGCATATAATGTTTAAATTTACATATAAAAAAAAATCATAGTATAATTGGATTATTTGTGACGAGTCACTGTTATCAATTTTCCCAAAATATATATTTAGGGTAAAATAACATGAAGAAGGTTAAAAAACGTTATTCTTAAAAAAAATGTTGTAAGGTTGTCACGTTTAATTAGTTTTTTTAAGGTTATACCTAAAGTTCAAGACAAAAAATGTCAAACAATAAACATAAAAAATGAAAAAAATCAAATACAAGTCGCGTACGATGTTTGTTTGATTTTTAGTATCCAATAAGGGAATATTATATTATAACGAGCTCTAGCATTGTCGATAGAAAATACCTCCGGCGGACTAAAAATGTATTAATATTACTGATATATTAATTTTGTATATTCCAACAAAATATCTGTGCTCAATCTCAACGAAAAATCTATAACAAAAATTTTGTTTGTACATAATTTTGAAAATGTTATGTTTATTTTTCTTAACGCTTTTATTGCACATTTTTATCAATTGTATGTATAAAAACGTATGAAATATTTATATTATTTTTAACACAATGGAAATATGCACCTTTAAAAAATTGGCTCTTGTTATTTTATTTTAATAAGTACACAATCGTCAAAATATTCAAGAAATAATAATAATTATGTTATTAATTAATATAAAAAATCATTAGGATTACAACAAAAAGTATGACTTGTTCTTTCAAAATATGAGTATTACTTAGCAATGCAATTCTTATAACACATGATAATATCTGTATTTTTAAATTATTCAGCAATAGCATTTATGTAGTTAATGTTTAACATTCGAGTATCCTAAATTTTTGATAGTCATCGTCACCACCATCATTTCCATGTCCGCTCCCCTAACTGGTGCATATGGAAATCATGAGCCGAAAGTTATAATGACTTAATAAATATTACATATATAATTTAAAGTGTAAATTTGAAAATAATTAAATTTATAAATAATTATTATTTGATATTTTCTATCAAGGAGTTCTTTGATATAGGCTAATGATCCTGATGACGACTATTCATATTCTATATTAATACAGTGTAATCATTTTGATGAATATCAAATTATAATTCCGCGTACAATATAATACGTAATACTATTAATGTTATTACACGCCGGTACTTTGTACAAAATTTGTATGTACAACATCCTATCATTCTACACATTACGAAACATCATTATCAATTCAAATATTTATCGAATATCCGAGGCTTTCAGTTGGAGTCAAAAGGTTTTTAGTCAAATGTTGGCTTCGAAGCTCCCCACACTCGATCATACGCAGAATAAATATTGTTCCTTTCAGTCCACCGGAACGCTTGCACCAGTCGAGAGCCGGCTTTTCTGGCATTGAGAATGATCGAAATTTTATCGAGTGCCTAGCCAAAGTTATACCATTTTACCATTGCGAAATGTAAATAAAAAATACAGCAAAAATAATACAAAAAGTACATTCCTTGTTGTCATTGCGTGCCTTTCGACTTTACATATCTTTTGTGGAATAACTACTCGAGCAGTGTATTCAGGAAACTTTTTTTAAAGAGTTATAAGTTTTTTATAGTATTGAAGTTTTCTCGAACATTTTTATCGTCCATAAATTAAATAGTTATATTTGAATAATAAAAAAAATTTGCATTAAAGAGTATTTTATTTATTTATTTTAAGAGCTTTTATAACTGTGAGTGTAACGACTAAAAGTTTTCATCGTAAGAATTCCAACATTATAAAAAGAAAGTTGGTAAAAAAGGTTCGCGATTCGGATGATAAAATCAAGTTTTTTATTTTTAAGACAACGCTTAAATTTAAATTACTAAAATGCATTGTATATTTTTACATTTAAGTACATATTCAAATGCTGGTAGAAATAAACTCAGGTCTTGATTTGGGGCAAATATTCATATTAAATTGCAGCTTATATATCAAAGACCTACTGTTTTTTTTTATTTTATTAGCAAAACAAAACTTTATTATAAAGTGTACAAAATAAATTAAATGCATATTTAACCCAAGATCTATCAAGGTAATGACCACATAGCTTAGAAGATAAAAATATGCTTTTATTCTCTTTTTATGTAATCACATGCAGGATAGGTCAACCGGTGTTATGTAACAATTGCTCAATATTAAATTAAAATATCACCTTCTAGAGCAATGCTCCGCAACTTTTTCTCATCTACAGCACACAAAAGTTCTTCCTTAGATTCCGCGGACTTAAATGTATAAGCAATGTACTTTAATTAATTGAAATTCTTTAGTACAAGCACCTTTACTTCACACTGTGTAATAATTTAATTAGTTGTAATTCATGATCTAATGTAACTTGACCGCGTGCATTATTGGATGCACAGTCCACTTGCTAATTAGGTTATCGCCCGACGCAGGAGATCGCCTTCTCCAAGACTAGAGATTGTATTCCAAGCACGCTTGAAATGCAGAGCCTCCGTATCTGACCGGAAGCAAGACAATGCGGATCCGTGCTAGGAACATCGGGTGGCTTCTGAACATCACGGACATGACACGACATACATACGACAAGATTAAATGAAGACTTTAAATGGTATTTCTTGTCATATTAATTAAGATATAGAAGAATCAATTTATAATTAATTTGCATGCAAACTAGACTTGGTCATGCGAATGCGTAACTAATAAGAGGACTTTCAGTCATTTAACAGCTTCAACAACGTGCTGGAAACCACCTTGCCTTGTTACTTTTGTGCAAATAAATAATAATACGTATGTAATATTATATACGTATTAATATTAAAAGTAAATTATAATAATACGTAAATAATTTAATAATAATAAATGGCTTTTGACAGTGACGAATTGAGGAAGGCTACGAGTTAGTTGAAAATTCAGTCTTATAAAAATAGGTTAGTAAAAGAACCAATTTGTTCCATGACAAAATAAACATATTAATTTCAGACCTGACAATTTTATTACTATTTGAAAATAAAAATAAAACATTCATTATAATTTCAGTTGATTTAAGGTGAATTTATTTATGCCTAATTCAAATAACCATACCATTTTATGAATCATAGGATTTCATTCCAATTCTTCAACGCGAATTCCCTTTTTTTCGTCAATAATTATATTTTTTAATAATTTTAAGCGTTTTGAAAATCAATGAAGACTTACACACTGTTAACGACATCATAATATTTTGATTGCTTTCTATTTATAACGGGACTTCAGCGAATGCCATGCTTAAAGTCGCAGCAACTTTGTAATACTTCGTGGGCAGAGTACTTACTATTGCGAATACTGTTATCACGCAGGTTGCAGACGTCGACAGTTAAGGAAACACGACCCAACACTCTGTCCTACAATACTTGGAATTTTCAATTTTGCAAATGAACGCCTCTCCCCATTACGGCTAGAGTCAACAATTCGATACTGCTCCACAGCTGCGAATATTATTGGGCAAACAGAGAGCGGTAATGGAAAAATTTGTCCTTAAGTTATTCTCGCCGCTTTGTGCTTAAATCGAGAGCAATCGCCGGGCGCTCATCGGCTATCTGGCTATGAAACCGACCGCAAAATTTACACTCCAAATAAAATATTGAAACACTCTTTCTCTCCCTCCGTGGCTCACCCCAATTGTTAAGGGAGCTTTTGAAAAGCTTGTTTTCCGAGCTTTTTTCGGGTGAAGAGTTGTTTTCTTTGGAGATCTCTCGGCACAGTAGCAATGCTTAAATGAACGGAAAATTCATTTCGCTTTTAAGGCAGTAATAATATTAAAAATATTATCCAGAGGCCTGATAACAACGAGTAAGTATACTCACAATTTTATTACACTGAGAATAGATATTTCTAATGTGAAAATATATGTTAAAATTCAGCAAGAATTTAGTACTGCATAAAATTAATCAATGAATTATTCTCATTTTTACACCCCTATTTTTTTAACCACATTTATTTATTTTTTGTGGGTAAAAATGTTTCATTAATTTTCTATTAAAAAAAATATATTTAAAAAAATGAACTCTGCTTTAATACCAAAGGTAAGCTTTGAAATTTTCTCGGCAAACTGTATCCCTCCCAAATACAATATAAATATATTTTAAAAAATATTGTTAAAGTATTCAATCTTATTGACACAGATGTAGTTCATATTTTTCATACACGCAGTATTATACCTACCCAATAAAACGTCATAGAGTCATTGGACGTCAAGAACTTCTCTTTATGCTCTTTGGAATGAGTTCTTATATAAAAAATAGTTAGTTGTAAATATAATTGATTTATATATTTATTTATCGAAAATCCTGTTATTCTTTTAACATTAAAGTTGTGCAAACCAAAACTAAAATAAATCAAATCGCCTTTACGAAAAACACTAATATCAAAACAGTTTATTTATTTTACGTTACAATATGATTCTGCAGAGACCAGCTGAAATAAGAGACTTTAGTTGAAAAATGTCTACTTGCGGAATGAGTTTGCATTTGTTATTTTAAATTTCGTTTGGAATGAATTCAAAACATTTCATTCTCAACAAATTATCCTACTGAAAGAAGTCAGAGCTTCCTAAATATTTTTAATATCACGAAATATATTTCATAAAAGATTTTTTCCAATGAAAGAATGTAACTATTGTCATATAAAATAACATTAATCTAAAAATGTAATTTCCATACTGACTAATATTTAAATACTCGTATGTTTGTATTTTTTTTATTCATTATAATTAAATGAATAACAGTTATTCTTTTATAAGACGCTTTATTATATACTAAGTCTTGTTAATTTTTGGAGTTGTATTTATAAAATTTGTTTCGAATTTTCAACATATTGACAAAAAACTATGAACTGATCATTTTAAGTCATAATCAGCGTTGTATAAAAAAAATTGGCGGCTGTATTCAAAATAAAATCAACATTCAGGGGTTTGAAATTTAAAATTAGTTCAATATACCTAAAGTTATCGCAGTATAAATATATCACGATTATTAATACATGTTTAATTTTAAATTTGAACATTTTAAGTAAAAATCATTAATAATCTTTATTATATCTTTAATGTGATGATTTAATGACGAATAAAACTTATTTCACATCATTTTCTTGTGTCATTTGTTACATAATGGTCGATTATATACATAGAAGGGGTAACTGGATTTATTACCAAAATGGAGCTTATGGCTTTTGAACCTATTGCTATGGCTCTCCAATAAATGAAAGATCCAATCCTTAATCTAGTCGTCATACTTAATTATAAAAACATTCAAATATCGAGTAATGTAATGTATGAATTAAAAATTGGATAAGTGTAAAGCTTTCAAATCTTTTAAAGAAAATACAGTCACACAATTCATATACCACAGGTATGAGTATGTAGAATATAGAAAGTTTTCATTCAACAGTTGACAAACACAGGTTGATGATGATGATGATGATGTCAAGTATGTAGTATTCTAGTACTATATTTTATTGCGTTGGGTAAAATTATAAGGTAATTTCAATAAGGTAAGCTTTAGTACGATGATCCGACTGTAAAAATAATTTATAAATAAAAAAATGTGATCTTAGAAAAAATATTGAGTGAGATGCATCAAAATAGGATCAGGGATTAGGGGAATTATGATGAGGCCCGGCATATAGGTGGCGTGAAGAGGCTAGGAAGAGAATCGGGTTTCACGCCAGAAGCAAAGTCAATTATCCCGGCACCAATAACCCGCACCTCAAGCCTCCGTCATTATCGATGGGTAATGAGATTGTCTCTCGGCGGATGCTGCCAGGACCAGCTCAGGGAATATTGTCAGGAGAAGATGCCTGGTCAGAGAAGTTCAATATTGTCAGACAACGTTCAAAGGGATTACTATTAATTTTGAAATATTAACGCAATGACTTATTATATATCAATTGATGGCTCTTTCAAAAGGCTTTAAAAGAGTTTATTCCAGTAAATAGTTTAACAATGTGAGAAATGAATGACAACATGATTGAGTAGACACAGCTTATTTCCATTTACAGTTCGTGAAATTGCGAAGGAAGGGTTAGCTAACCTGGCTGAGAATACTCTTCGAATACAGCTAGCGAGCATTTTTTTTTTCAAATTTATTTGAATTTAGTTTTATTTATTATTTATATATTAATTTAAATAAGATCACTCAAAAAATCCATCGAATTTAATTGTGCCAGGAACAGTTTTTTAAATAAAAAACTAAAAAGAAAAAAGGTTCTTAGCACAGTTCAACTCTAAATAATTTGAGCGGTATAACAAAATTTGGTTTATTAACATATTTAATAAAGTCAAATATATAAATATATGAATTAATTGATACCCACTTACAAATTGAAAATAAAATATAATATTTTTTGTGACATTTCTCTCATAGATTAAAGAGAAAAAGAAACGGTAGACGCTGAGATTTGAACCACAAACTAAATACATTATTTCTATTCTACCCACAGGGCGGTCTACCAAGACCGATGCTTTTACTTTTTTGAAAAGAGAATTTTCGATGTTTTTATATTATTAATACACTCATTTTATTACAGATGTCGCTTTGTTGTAAATTACAAATTTGTATTTTATAATATAAACATTCTCACACAAAATAATAATACAAAATATTTTAGGTATGGCCTTGTTTTGTGCAATAAAATATGAAATATTGTATTGGATGATATTCCCGTTGGTGGTTTGCTTGCCCTGTTCCAGATCAAAGGATTGCGGACGCTCTACGCTAATTGTTACTGGCTTTCATTCACTAAAATATAATGACCCGTGACGCAGATCAGATGAAACGTAATACATTTCAGCCGCAAGAAGATGGAGAACTTCAGAAGTGATCTAACAAACCTCTTTCCAAGGTGACCTTTCATGCAAGGTGCTGAAACGCAACACCAATAGATACTTCATATTATTACTATGAAAAATCAAATTAATCATTTTATTTTGCAATATATGAGTTAAAAATATTTTTATATTTTTTCCTAATTATTACCTTCCCGAATATTTGTCGAACCAGGCTAGCAAAATGTGATTTGACTTCAATATGTTATAAATGGCAAGGTTTTTGTATATTTTGTTATTTATTATTATTCATTCATACAAGTATAAACTGACAGATAACTTTAGACAGAATCCATTTGATTGATTAAGATTTATTCGTTAATTTGACGCTTCAAGTTTGAGTTATGTGACACTCAATTTTCAGAATAGCTTTCGTTGCGCTTTCTATTGTAAACATATTAATATTATCAGAATACAACATGAATTTTAGGCTAGATACAGAAATAAAATTTAAATTTTACCTAATCACCAATGAAAAGGTGTTTAAAATAATATGATTTTCGTCTGCAACAGTATTTTAAAGATTAGTTCATATTAGCTTATGACATATCGTTTATTTCATTTATATTAATATAATGTTTAATAAATAGCTGCTAGAATTATTTGGAAACAAATATGAAAAATAAAATAACTGACAGAATATACATTGAAAAAAAATGTAAAACCGTGTGCTTGTTGATAATATAGAATAAAGCAATAATATCATTATTTTACTACAGAAAAAAAAACGAACGCGGAATAATTAGTCGAGTAATTTAAAACTGCTGAAAATATTTAAAAAATGTTATTGGCAATTAATAAATCTAGATCTCAATTAAAACAAAAAGCTTTTTATACATTAGAAGAAAAACTTATATTTAACCTAGTTTCATTTTTTTGTTTTTTTTTTGTATTTTAGTTTTTAGGTAGGCACAAGTTCAAATATACACAATTTATTTAAATAAATAAAGAAAAAAAAACTGGTTATTCATATTTCATCAGTCTAGCTTCGCTAGTATTGAATAATTCTCGTGAAATGAGATCAAAATGATTGAAAGGTATAATTAATTAGTTCTTATTATCAGTATTAATTTCAAATTGCCTTCTTGGAAAAAAATAATTCCAAGTTACCGCTTGAAGACGGCGCCGACATACTCGTTTTTTTTTATTATTCCATTATCTCAGGTTTTACGGGTTTTATTTTTAAAAATATTAGCATTACGTTTTTGCTTCCGCTCTCCTTTAATGAAGAATATTAAAAGAGAATTTACGGTTTCTTTCCTCCAAAAGTAATTACGTGCTTTCTCCGATACATTTGCCCAGCCTATAAAAGTCTAGGGCCTAGCCGTTAAGAAGCATTCTTTATTCGGCCTTCCACACTTTCCCTTCCTTCCGGTTCTCGTCTCTCATAAACAATCTGCAGGAAGCCGGGCCTCAATAAATGCGGCCTTACAACGTAAAGCTTCATACACACTTTGACCAGTAAACTCAACATTGAGGCTTTTTAGCGATTTGACTTAATCAGTGCTAGCAACTACAAAAATTTACCCAACGGATAAAGAAAAAACACCAAACGCAGTCTTGTAAAACTTAAAAGTACTCAGCACTTTTTCTAAGTAAAAAAATTAACTATTTGTTCCTATGATTATGCAAGTGTTGGTAGTGATGCTTCATTCGTTCTGAGATATTCAAAGTTTTGTGTTTTTATGTTCGTTAAAAACCGATGAAAGTTACAATTTCATATTGCATAAAATGCAATATTTAGATTTTTTAAATAATATAAGATGAAAATTAAATTTAAGCACCATAATGTGATCTGAAATAAATAAATCCCTCTTCATTTTTCATAAATTCTTGACTTACACTACTTTCATAATTATGGACACATTGAAGAATATAGTATGTCGTTTTATTAAATACGAAATAAAATTGTTTACAGTTTAACTTTCTTCTCCGTTTGAACGTGTATGACATTAATCATTTGAATGTTAAAACAAAGTAAGAAGTATGTATCTGCTATAATTTTTAATGAATTTTAAAGTAAATGTGTACAATATAAATTAAAATAAAACTGGTAGAATAACAACTGCTTAATACGAGTACATAAGAATTATATAGATATTTAAAATATTTTGTGTGTTAAAATCGTGCAACAATATAGTTGTTTAGTGAATTGGAATTTCAAATTATGATTTTTATTAAGTTTGATGAAAAAAATATGGAATAATCAATAATAATATTATTTCCTGTCTTACGAATACTTTGAATCTATGTGTATTATGGGTATTGTTATGGTTTAAAATTTAACAGTTTATACCATTTTGAATTCTCTGCATCACCTCAACAAAGCCAAGCCGGTATTCTCATAACACCTCGCACAGTATACACAGGGCGTAGTGTTAAACAATGGTTGCTAACCAAAACAATGAAGCTTTCAAAAGGCCGAAATTCCGTGGCGTCTATAGCCGAGCCGTTAATCACCATCCGGTCCACGGTGTAGCTAGCGATGCTCCGCCACCCCGTCAGAGTTCTTACAACTTCCTCCCCGTGGCCAGATAATACAACTTTAATTACAACTTTCAAATTCTACGACATAAATTACCTGATCCTCCTTGGAGATTGGCCGCCCGGCGGGAAATAAAGAAAGAACTCACCGCGCGGCCGAAAGCTCGCGAGACGCGTAAAAAAGCTACCGTAAAAATGCAAGAAAGACAGGGCACCTGCGATATGACTTGACCATTATTTACGTTATCTCTGAGTTTCTTCATTCAATTATCACAGTGTTAACACGGCACGTTGTTCAATATAATGCAAAGCAACTCGAAAAGTAAGACTATAGGTATCAAATATCATCCTGAATGAGTCAAAGAAAAACTTTAAGCAATTTTTTTCCTAAATAATTTCCTTATGTGATATGAAAACACTTTTTAGGAGTATATCTGTAATATTTAAATAATTATGATGTTATCACATTTATACAATATATAAATATAGACAAACTTCATGACAGAAATAAGATTTTATAATATGAAAATCGACAAATCCTTCTTAGCTTGTTTTTACATGGATCACACTGCACACTGTTTATTCACTTGTTGACGTACCGTAGATTTGCTTTCAATGAAAATTTCATCAGATGGATATTTTGTTTGGATTTTTTAAAACCTATTTATAATTGCTCAGTGTGATCCATATTAAAATAATGTAGGTATTTCGAATACTTTTTGCCAAACTTGTTATTGCTTTGTATCATTTTAATAATGTATTTTTGGATGTCCAAAGTAAGTAACAAAGTAAGTAAAACCTAATTTACCGACTATTTCAAAAGTATCAGTTTATTATTGGTAGAAAGAAGCTCCAAATACGCATTGATAAAAATCAAAATAAAAGATTACATACTAGTAAAATATTTATTTCAATTTATTTTTAATCATACAAACCTGAAAATAATACTCATTTATTGCATGCAATTTCAAATACCGTTTTACCTAGAGTATAGTAATTGAGTTAAACTTACAGTCTTTCGACAAAGAAAGCACGTTGTCTAGTCGCGGACGTTTTTAATCTTGGAGTCAAGCGAGAAATAGCTGAAAGTAACGTCTCTTGACAGCTGGGTCTTCGCCAAATTAGCTTATTTAAAAAAGCCCCGCGAAGACAATAGATGAAGAAACTGATCTTTACATGCGAAAGAAAAAGTTTCTGACACATTAATTAACATTAAATATACGCATCAGTAGAAACAAATAAATTATGTTTTATAACGAGCTAATTACTTTCATTGTACGAGTATTTATAAATTATATATTGATACATCATAATCCGTCAAAAATATAAAGAATAAGAAATATAAGAAATATAGAGTGCTATTCAATTGTGTTCCCACTTATTGGAAAAAAAATATTTGTAATGTGTTCTTTCCTTCCTAATATCTGTTATATAAATTTCATATGCTTCTTAGTAACTACAAAAGATCGTATGATATTACGTATGTAAGGTATCGTTAATTTACTACTGAGACTGACAGGTTATAAAATTCCTAAATTTGATATAAAATAAAAGTAAAAACGTTTTTTAATGAATAAAACGATTTCCTTGATCGTTTTATTCGTTTCTTATTAAAATGATTAAACTTCTATTTTATATTCTTTTTATTTCAATTAAAATATTGTTTTATTTCAATTAAAATAACGGTATGAATACCTGGGCATAGTTGGTTTCCAAGGTCCGCGGTTCGCATCCCGCTTCTGCCGTTATTTTTGTGCTTGGATTGACGCGTTGAAAAAAGAATTTTATGTATAGTATATGTATATTTAAGTAATAAAATATTGTTGTTTATTCCTTCAAAATTCTGCCACCATATGCATCGATAAATTGAAATTAATAAAACAAAGGTGGTATCAACCCTGTTTTAGTCCACAGCTTAAGAAATGTGAATAACTTTGTAGTCATTTTGAAAGAGTATCAAAGTTGCCTTAAGCTTTCGGCTTTGCATTTATAAATATATTAACATGACAACTGTTACGTAACGCCGCTAAGAAATTTTCTTTCGAAATGAGAACTTTGAAGTTATTCTAGATGTATATATTTCATTGTTACTTTATACTCGGCTTAAATGCCTTTAAAATATTCACTTCAAGTTAAACTATAAAATTGTATAACTTCTCTAACTCCTTCATTATACCTGGGCATAAAAACTTTACCGTATAATTAGGCTGAAATATAAATTCTGATACCTCAATGTTGTAAGTTTAAATGAAAATAATAATGTAAATTTATATTATTCCCAATTTAAGTTTAAAGTATTTCACAAAACAATTATTAAAACTTCTGCCTCAATGATTTATCTTTAATACTTTTAAGTCAATATTTGAAAATCAAAACATTATAAAATATAACTTTATTTATGTACAAATACAGTATTTTAAAATTATACAACATCATTTATTAATGTTTTACGTTTTATTGGAAACAAGTTGTACGTACGGTTGAGGTTTTTACAGGTACTTACTAGTAAAAATTACAATCACATTGCCTTCAATCACTCTTATAGATACCTAATATTATTTTTTTACTAAGAAAAACAGTAAAGGAAATCTTATCTTATTTCATGAATATCTATCAATGCAACGGACATTAAATATCTATTTATCGGTATATCAAGGAGGCTCTTAATCCATCCATCTTACAGCTGAAGGCACTCGCTGATCAGTGAACGCGACTAACTTCGCTTTAATGACTGAATTTCCTGAATCTACGTTCCTCGTAGCAGCAATGTAGCCTGCTCTTCAAAAGTAAGGCGATTACGGTATCATCACGCCATTAAACAATGTATTTTTTATACAGTTATTTTTTATTTTTTTAAATAGTATTTAACTTAAAATTAATCTGCGACAAATTATCGGATGCATTGATCAACGCGCTTTATAATGGACTAGACATGAGGTACATGGGTTTGTATTTCACATCTTCGCATCTGCTGTTTATACTTCTATCCAATGAATTGAACAGATAAATGTTTTACAGAAGTAAAGTGTTTGCTATAAATAATGTATCTGTATTTATTATGCGTGTGAAAACAGATTTTTTTATAATATTTCTTAGAATACTTTAAGCCTCTTGAACTTGTAAAATTACAGTCTTAGTATATCAATCAAAGTCGGTGATAGATGAAAGTCTTCGCGTATAGTAAGTCACTTATAAAAGTAACGATTTAACATTTCAGGCAGAAGTTTAAGCCTATTGACGTATCAAAAATTCTCACACTGCGAATATAAGCGAGATATAATTAATAATTACGATTTCTTAACTCCCATCAGTCAGTTTTACCTTATATGTGACATCATTATTCAAAAGTTTTGATAATTCTGATCTGCACTGGACCATTTACAATTCACTTCTAAGGCGGAAGTTCGACAAGGCTGGATGAAGAATGGGAGAAACGGGAGAGGGCGGGGCGTGAAAGCCTCCTCAAAGCGGAACAGCAATATCTGTAATTTATTCCGATTCGATTATTTTATTTCATTCGAGAAGTGTCTGATCCGTGGGAAAGTCACGAGACGTGAGGTGTCCCCGTCCCAGGAGTTCAATTAAATTTCCAGTCTGTCTTAATCTGAAGAGTGATTTCCAATTACTGAATGTCTCACTGAAAAAAAATCACTGAGCTTTTCAAAAAGTTGTGTAGCTAATGTAAGAGATACTCTAATTTAATTTGATCCGGCAGCGTAATTATAAGTAAAAGAAATTTCTCGAAAAAGGCTCGGGGTTCTTATTATAATTATAATAAATCACATTGAGCATTGGAGCTCTATTTTGAATTTAATTATTTAATTTCGAAAAATTCACTTTTCTTATAAAGAATTAATTAAAAATATAGTTATAACATGTTTTTGAAAGGTTTTTTAACTAGACATTAAAAATGTTACGTTTTATTGGAATTCTTATTTTTATGTGTTATTAGAGACATCTATAAAACATTTCCTTTAAATCATTCACATATTGTTATCTCGCAAGCATTTCTTAACGACATATTAATATTCGTTGAAAAGTTGAGATTTTTTTTTTTTTTAATTAAGATCTTGATTTCTATGTTTTATACAGAAGCAATAAAACATACTATATACGATCTAATGTCATAGTATCATTGTTTTAAAATAAATTCTTAGGAAAACACTTATTAAAAAAAATCTAAGCAATACAATGTGAATTTAAGTCGATAGTTGTATCATGTAGGTTAATAATAAAATGAAACAACTAAAATAAATAGACTGTCGGAAAGCAATAATATTAAGCTTGTGAATAAATGCAGACTGATTGAATAATAAAAAAATCAAAATATACATACTTTGAATATATACTATAGCGACATCTATCATACGATGATAACAATGACATAAATACAAGTTCCAACGTGTCAGCTAAGGCACAGCAATAGCCAAGGTGGCTGAGCGGTATGAATATCTGGGCATATTGGTTTCCAAGGTCCGCGGCTTGCATCCCGCTTCTGCCGTTATTTTTCTGCTTGAATTGACGCGTTTAAAAGAATTTTATGTAAAGTATATGAATATTTAATTACTAAATGAAACATCGTTTCATTCATCCAGCAGCATTATTTGACATGTGATAACATACTATTATTTCAATGGCATTTACGAATACAGTTTTTTAAATAAACACAAATGTATGACGCATAATTTTTGCCCATGGGCTGCACACATTGCAAGCATTCAAAGGAAATATTTATCATAAAAAGCATCTTCCGAATAAATCTAAAAAAAAAATCTCTTAAAAACGTCATATACTTCAGCTTTTGCAGTCAACAACATAAAACATTTACAGTAGGAACTTACTTGTTCAACCTTATGTTTTGCTGATTTCAAAAGATTTTAATAGTATGTACAACAATAAAGTAAAACTATTGTTATTTATATTCAAATTAGGTGTAAAATTGTTATTTATACAGTAAAAAAATAAAAATGGGACGACGTACGTTGATAATTTTAGAAGATAAGACAAATAAATAGATACTATTTTTGTTTAAAGAAAAAAAAAACCTAATTTATTAACGATTACAAGTGTGTTAGAGATCATTATTATCACTTACAAATTATTGTAAATATTTGTAAGAAGTACAGCATGCTATGGATATGAATTTTATATTAGAGAAATAATTACTACTATTTATGAGAGAGATATCTCATTTTCACATTGAAATAACTTAAATGAATATCAAATCGAATACAAAATAATCAATAATGTGTATTTTTCATGTCTCGTTCAATGAAAATTTCAACAAAAACGGCGCAAAAATAACAGTGAACTAACACAATGTTTTTAATAGTATTATTTTCACAGTAGTAATGACAATAATTATGACGACACAAAACCAATTAAAATAATTAATTTACAGTTAAAAAAAACACCTAAACGCGATGGAAATAAACAAAGAGCTGGGACAATATTAATTAAGCAGGCACTCGAGTTTTGTAGGCCGGACCGTGTGACGTTAGAAAAAAATGTTTCGGGCGGCTCGCGATGTATGGTCCAATAAAACGTTAATTGAAACAATTAACGTCAATGTAGACTATGTGGGGATGGGCATGAGTCACCGGGCTGCTAATTAATTTCATTAAATGTCCGTGCTCTTCGACTTCGGTAGCGGACGATTCATAAATTAAGATAGCCGCAGACAAATCGCAAAGATTAGCGAATTTACACCTTTCGCTTTAATCGCATGTTGAAAGTTATATTAGGGCAGTCTGTTTTTTTTTTTGCTCCATGCTGACATAATAATTAAAAACGATTCAGCTTGGCAAGCAGTTGAAGTGAATTTTGGTAACAAAAACACGATTAAATCGAAAATATATATTTTTAATCAATATAATGTGTCTTAAGTTGAGGAATTAATAGAACCTTATCGAGTATTGTATTATATTAGCACTTTAAATGTGTTTCAATATCTTTTAAATTGATTGAAAAGAGCGCATTCTTAAAATATAACACATAAGATATATATTATTGACATACGTCCTCTCGTGGACATTACATTTACAAAGTAAATTCCCTGAAAAATAAACAGCGTGTGAAAACTGCTATGTATTTTAATCAACAAATCAAAAACCTATGTATGTACAGGGTAATTAAGGATCAATATTTAACACGGTTATCGATAACAGGTAAAACTTTATTGTTTAAAATACGTGTATATAATGCTTTCAAATAATTTGAAAACTTTAAAATAAACTTTTTTCAACAGTTAAGGCACAATAATTTTCAAGTCTGAATAAATTATGATGTGTTTTTAAGATAACATTAATTTTTAAATAAAACAATAAGTTTGTAGAAGGTGACTCAGTATCTTGCTTATTAGCACAACTCATTTGTTATACAAGTAAAATCGTTTAATTTTATTTTACAATAATGTTTATTTAAAAAACGGAACGTCAATGAGATTTGTTAGGCAAAAACGCTGCGTAATTAGTAACCGATAAATTCCGTATATTTTAAAATATTGTTTACAAAACAGCATTACTGAGAATTCTACTGGTATGTATTCGTATACGCATTTGTGTAATACATACAAGGATACCACACATGTTACAAAGCGTGACCAATAATAATACTTGGACACTTGCATTTGAGATAGTCATTACAAGCGTCATTTCCGAATAATATTACTAAGGTGAGAATGAAAAACACATATTCAATACAATGCTTCGGAAATAAAACAAAACAATATATCAAACCTTCATTTAATTAATTGGTAAAAAAATATTTGGCAAGTTACGCAAACGAAAAATTAGCATTTTCCATTTGATTTATTCCGAGTTAGAGAAAATTAATTTAAAAAACATTCGCCGCCCATCAGATACAAAAAACGCTTAATTATTATGCGGTATTTGTAAAAAGGGAAAGTCTCCCGAGACAATGAGAAAGCTCCATTGATCCGTCCATTCAGGCGAAATTAACAAGAAAAACGCAATTCACCCTTTCAGCGGTGTAGCTACCATGGAAATAATTCGCATAACTCACGTCCTTTCATGCCACTTCCTTCTCATCCTAAACTCCGGATGCTAAGCAGTAGACTTAGAGAACCAGAGTATGAACACTTACTTTTGGTCGTATAATCTATGCAAATATTACGTCAAAATCAGCAGAAAACTACGCATTTAATAAGATTTTTAAGATGCCTTGAATGTATCTTGAAGCTGTATTATTACAAAAACATAATAATTAAAGATTAATAAAAAACCTTATAAATACTTCCAGAGGCTAAAGATGAAGATACAAACGTACTTTTAGTGGATTACATAATGCAAGCAATTTTGTTAAATGCTACTTGCAGAAAGTCGAACATGCATCATCAAAGTGAAAAATGATCAATATAATTCACATCTTATTGAATTTTTGAATATATTTCAGCAATCTAACCCACCTACAATTAATAGATTCGATCACTTTCCTATTTTCACCAATATGTGTTGATATGATAAACATGGCCCATTTTCAATATTTTATGCTCTATCGCACCCATTTTTGCATATGTGATGTATATTTGAATGTTATCACGGTCATATCATTACTTTTAGGTTCAGCCATGCATGACAATTTTACACATATTCTATACATAAAACCTGATGATCATCCTTGCCACGGCGGCTGAAATATTAGAGAGAATGAGAAATTCTCCACACGGGATTCAATCCATAGGCCATTTCAAAGATTATATTCTAGCATATGTCTTATTCCATATTAAATTATATAAAAAATTACCATTACAATATATACTCGTTATTTGATTTTATTTATTTATTTAACAGAACAGATGTATCATATTTATAGAGTACATTACAAACATCAAAACATTTTATAAAGATATGACATAACAGACAAATCAGTAGAATATAAAAACATTACAAATATTCAAAAAAATACAGGTTTTATACAGATGAGTTTTCTCATAAATCTTTACTCAGCCAAAACATTCTTTCCGCATACATGATCAAGGCCTGTTTTCTAGATATCATTGACCTCACTTAACGACCCGCGTTTTGTGCTTTAAAACTAACTAAACTTAAAAAAAAACTCTCTAATTTGAGGTTTGCAAGGGTCATCTGCAAAAATATCACAGTCGGGATCAGATTTTAAAGTGAGCATGGAACAGGTACCCACCAACTGGATAAGCTATGTCCTCGTCCCGTCCAGAGGTACGCGACATCCTTTGATATTCATTTCGAAATCAACGGTGTGTCAAGTGGCCGTGAGTGTGCTTTGATCGCGGGACTGTGAAATGATGTATGGAGGGGGACGGAGCTTTGCAAAGTCACCGAGCGAGAAAGCTCAAAAGGTCAACGATTTGAAGGACCGTAATCGAGCTTATTATCGAAGCTTTTTGAAGCTAATTGTCCCCCTAACCCACACTGAACCACATGATGTTCAATTTAATAAATACGGTTATGATTTTAAATGTATTTATTTATAATTTGTTTCATTTAATGGATATTTTTGCATGTATACAAAATGATAGTTTAAAATAAAAGTAATAAAAAACCCTAACATAACTTTTACAATATTTAGTTTTATGACAAAGGCATGTTAATATGAATTTATTTTTAAAATAAATCAATCAAAATACGTTACCAATCAGGACTGAGCAACTTTTTGAGACCAAAAAGTCTAGACCTTGAGGGCGTCGTGCTTATCAGCCCGTTATATCTTTTCGTATATATTTTCTTATAATTTCATTATTTCAATAAAATGTTTGAAGATTTTGTATAAACGTTTTTTTCTCATGAAAATGATTTTCTAAGTTATATATAATAATATATATCGGCAAACATCATGATTCAATTATAGTTAAGCCAATACAGACAATGCACAAATATTAAAACAAAATATCGTCCATACAATAAATAAAATAGAATCGTGAATCTTTTTAAATTTACTTATTAACAGAAATACATTGTAATATATCTCTTTAATAAAACTGATATACATAAATAAATCTCGTTCGAATGCAATAGATGATCACAAAAATATTTGTGTGAGATCTCAAAATAAGTACTTTTTACATATTAACATCGTGTTAATTATTAACAATTCATATTTTAATGCTATAATGTAAAGGTAGTTAAGTGATAATTCTCGGTGAAATTAAGTAAATTTTATTTGGAAATAAAAATTTAGAAATTGAAAATAAAAATTAAGAAATCGGAAAAAAATATTTCCGAATATTTTATTTTAAGCGACTAATTTATTTATTTTCCTAAATTGTAATTTAAAATTAAAAACCGAGATCACTTGTACACTGCACACATTTCTGGTATTCTAATAAGATAATCGTATGATAACATAATAAAAAATACTCATTTTACAAGAGTCGGGTCGAGAGCGCTTTATAACCGTTGTTCTTCGTGTCTTTTTCAGACAAAAAAAACATTTTCCTTCGCGTCGCTCGCTTCAGTAAATTTTCTCTATTTCGTTCGGCGACACCCGCGGCGAGTTCTGACAGCTTAAGAAATACAACACACCTCAGCGACGGCTTGACAAATGGCGCAAAAATACACAGCCGGAAAATGCAAAGTTTTGTCGCAGTTTTTCCACCGAATCCATCATCCCGGGCGGACGAGAGAAGTCGTTGATAAGGCATCGTCGCGCGCCCGGCCTGCGCTACCTACTAGGAGGCAAGTTCACTTCAGGCCTACTTGTTGCAAATATTTAGACATTATTTACGATAGCGTAACTAATACCAAAAAAAAAGTATTTATAATCAATTTACTATCACTTATTTGTTAAGCGTATAAAACTATACTAGAATATTTTTTTAGCATTTACTGTATTATCTTAGCTATGCTCTAGTATATTACTAACACAAATGAAAAATGATTTATTTTTATTTACATTATTTTGCGCACCTGGACTACCTGTGCTGGTCAAATAAATATAATAACACTACCTAGTTTAAATACACGCTTACATAAAATATAATCGTAAATGCGGTGATTTTCACGAATTGATATCAATCGTTATAGAATCTACAACGTCATTTTCTTATCAGAATTTGTCGAAACTCTTCTACACGTATTTGCATTTTAAAAATGATATTTATTACTTATTATCACATCACTCAAAAACGGAATATCCTTATTTGAACGTCCGCATCATAAATTATATTCATTATGTTAATTCTTATCATACCATCATTGTATAATGTTAACTTATAGTTATTAAAATTGCAGAATATATTTTTATTGAAAAAAAAAATTGCAGGCTAACGAATATTTTTTAATTAAAATAGTTCAAAATTAGATTTATTTATTAATTAATATTCAGAATAAGACTAGAATAAGTTGAGCGTCGAATTTTATATAATCGACATTAAAGTACATGTTTCGGATATGATGAACTAAAGGTTTAAATTATGTGCATTTTTAATTTGAAATGATTTTAAATACCAAAAATAAGTTGTGTGTTGACATATATTTGGAAATAATTTTAATGACCATGCAACAGATTAACAAACAATTGGCGTTTACTTGAATTGACACATGAAATATAAGAATGTTTTTTTCACATTTACTTTTTGAATAGCGAAATATTTATTCAATTACAACTATAATTAAATAAACTTAAATAAAAAAATCCTGTTGACATTTATTTAAAAGAAAAAATAATAAAAAAATATTTATAATTGTTTTTCATTAATAAATAAAATGGTAATTCAATTGAATCAATGTATACCATACATATCCTGTATCAATCAAATTTGTATATTTTTGTTTAAGAAACATGACGTTCAATTAGAATAATTTATTATTTAAATCTATCACCACAGCATGTATCGTTGCCAGACATATTTATGTTTATAAAAAAAAAAACAATGAATAATTGCTTGTACAAGGTTTGGATGTATTTATAAATATAGTGACATACATATTTAGATCGAGACAAAAATATTATAGAAATATATAAAGAATATAAAATGTTTTCGATTTACAAATTAATAAAGACATTTCTATACGACAATTCGTTTCAAGGTAGTCTACTTGTTGCAAATATGGCGAAATCACTCATGATATAATCACTAGCTTATCTTACTGAGAGCGAATTTGATACAATTGTACTCTACACGGGGAACCCTTCTTAGATCGCATTAGGAGCCGGAAATTTTAATATAGAAGCAAGATCGCTCTCAATTGGCCCGGTGGAATATGTTGATTCATTTAATCAGCCGGGCGGAGAAGTAGATGCAATATGGTAGCGGCTCTCGGCGGAGATACTTCAAGTGATACAAATTGAAGAAGATGTCATCCAAAGCTCGTAATATTTCATGAAATTTGATATAGCGTGTGAAGTGTGATTAAGACAAGTGACTTGATTAAACATTTAATATGTCATATAGTACAATGGGCATAATGTTTTTCAATCCTTTGAAGACTCTTACTAATTAATAAAGTTTGTTATGTGCTGCTTTTGTAGCTTATACTGTGTATTTTTCATTTGGTTTATAAGTTAAACTGTTATTTAAAGAGGATATTTGACATAACATATTGTACGAGTATTTCACTATATTTTGGCATATGTAATCTTTATAAAATGAGGCAAAAAATAGAGCAACTGACATGTTGAACATATGCTTGAAATTGAGAGTGAATAAGGCGTAAAAAAGGAAGAAAATGACATTATTTCGTATATAACATTTTCCATGAAAATATGAAATGTAGAAACTTATATTTGTAACGAATTATTGCTTATATTCAATGTTATTAGCATTCATTTAAATAATTATGAATACTGTTCATTATACAAGATTTTAAATTTTGTGACATATGCTTCCATATTAATTAATTCCAAAAATCATTATAAATTAAATGGATTACTACTTACGAATTTCGCTTTGAATAATGTAGTATTTCCAGTAATATTGATGCAATTATAAAAATATTTTTAACTTGTCATTTTTTTTTTCATTCAATGTGTAATATAATCGCTAATGCGTAAAACATTATTTTCAAACATATGAACGTAAGCGTTGAGTCTACTTTGTAATTAAAAAAACTCACATTATCTATTTGATTATATAAAAAATATAAATATTTCTCTAAATATGTTTCATGGATTAAAAATTATAAAGAAATCTTATCGTTGCAAATAAAAGCAAAGTTATTTTTTGCATAATATGTGATGTTCGAAACAATGAACCGCCTTAACATTATAGTCAACCGTTGATACGCCAAACTTTAAGATAATGAATCAAAGTTTTCATGTTTATACTTACGTTCAAAAACGAAGCGTCGAATGCGAGTAGGCCACTAAAAACGCATGTTCGAAAAAAAAAACGCCACACTTGGATTTTTTTATGTTCCGTCACTTGGGACCGCGTAGTTTCCGCACGCACGGGCGCGCTCGCGAATAAAAGTGGTTGTCACCGCTCGACCGCCGCGGCAGGACTGGAGTTCTCGTTCGAAAGGGTTCGTATTTAAGCGGGCAGCCTCCATGTCTTCCTTCTGCGCGCTAATCGATTGGCCGAGCCGCGCCGGGGTAGGAAGTGGGGGTAGTGGACAGTGTCGCCATCTCGCTCGCACCTTACTTCCGTTTCACATGTTGACGGGCATGCGCGTGACGCGGAATTTTCGCATTCTCCGTGCATGTTAGGAGGGGCGCACGTCGCACAGGTGGTTAGCGATGTCATGTTTTTTTTTAGATGCAAAAAAGAATAAGACCAAACCTAAAATACATTCGTAACTATATGGTCACTAATTAAAATAATAATGAAACGTGGAAAAAAAGTGTAGCAATACATTATATTTTACAAAAATAATTCCGAGAAGACATTCGAAATATACTCGTAAGTGGGATTCAAAATTTAAAACAACAAATAAAAAATTAATAAAAAAAAAACATCATCACTTTTATCATTACCATATTCGCTCCCCTAATAGGAGCATAAGGCATTCACAAACTGCCTCCACAAAGCAGGTTAAGCCGTCATAGTTTTTGTTTCATCCCGTCAGTTCCGTCAAGTACTTTCTATGTATGGTTTTCGACGGCCATCTAGAACGCCACGAGCCCGGTAACTTGAAAAAACGCAGCTTTAGCTTATACTTTCGTACGGCGTTGTGTCCCAACCAGGTTCACCTTCGTCTCTCGTTTGATTGTATGTATGGAAGGGTTTTCATATATATCGTCTAGTCAACTTAGGTGAGCATCATAAAGTCCGTAATATACGAGTATATAAGGAAAATTAAGGAACTGGAGAAACCGCGCGTTTTTAGTCGACATATGACAACAATCAAGGTACATAGGCAGCTAATAAGAACCATCTCAGAGATGCGAGCCCGATGGATTGGTCACATCATGCGCCACGATGGTCTTCTTCACGATATTGTGAAGAGGATGGTTGAGGGTAGAAACTGTAGAGGGCGCCCTAGACGGGAGTATTTGCAGCAAGTATTCGAGGACATGAATTGTAGCGCTTATGCTGAGCTGAAAAGGGTTGCGGAAGACCGAGAGGAATGGAGATCGAGATGCAAGATTCTGTTGCTGCAAGCCAATCCACCGGATTAATACTACGAAGAAGATGACGACAGTCTAGGAATACTGATACATATATCATCTTCTTTCTCTTCATAAGTTCTGTAATTACTCGTTGTACGTACATAAGTTATTAGACATTAAAAGCAGGAATAACCCTTTACGGTCTCAGTAATGTTTCATGATTATGATATTTATATTTACTTTGAGTATTTCACACTGTTTTAACATAGAACACACTGAGGACTGTTTCACTTGCTAGAAGACTGCATTTTCGCGATCAAAGAAGGTTTCATCAGTTCTAACTTGTACAAACATAGTGCCGTGTATATTCAGTAAATATACTAGAACAAAGTATGAAATACTTATCTATTAACCATGATTATACACTTTTTCATTCACAAAAATATTTATATTTCGATAAAGCCAAATTTAAATTAATTTGAAAAAACAATATTCAATTGTTCAAAGCATTGCACATATTTTATTAAATGAGATATTTCAAAAACAAAAACAACAAAAATCACATTCAAAAAATATATTTCATCTTGCCACTAGTGTAAATATAAGTATTATATTTATTTATCAGCTTTGACGGTCGCAAATACGTATGATTTATGACACGCCATATTTTCCGTCGCAAATTCAAACAATATAATAAATAATTAATATTCGCCATCGGAAACAATAAAAATAATCAGAGGAGAAGCCGCGCGAACAGACACACAACTTTATTGACCCACACTATCATTAAAATGGGCATGCATTTAAATAGGCAAACAAAAAATAATTCCGGATAGCAAATTTCATGCCGGGTATAATCCCCGGATAAATCACGGCGGAGCTCCTCATAAATCCCGGATTCAGTTACACAAATGTGACACGCCAATTTTCAGTAAATTCAGTTCGATACTTGACGTCGAAAAATCCAACCAAGGACCGCGCCAGGCCTTCCACTGTAAACTAGCACAGTCCTTTCGGACCTTTTTTTCTGAATAACACTGCATTTTATAGCAACTATCAAACCAAGATTATTTATGTACTGACTATTTACAATGTTTCATTTATTTAAATTTGAATTATATATTTTATGTTATACAGGTATATAACATAAAATGATACTTACAAGAAATTTTCGCATAATAAAATCTGTTTTTCAATTACTTTTGAATTTTAAAACATATATTTTGATTGTTTTTCAAGAAATTCTACAACGTTGACATATTTTGACTGACGTGAATATGAACAGCTTAATTGGATTCTTCTTTCATACAACCAGCAGATTTTGTAAGGTTTTCACAGCACCTGTGTTTCTTACCACACACATACACAATTTGAATAAAAATGCTTAAAAATAAACAACTAATAAAAATATTTAAGAGAAACGAATACAATTCACTGCCCATATTATGCATCTGCTTTACGATGTAATATAAATGCTGGCGGGTATATATCAATGGCCAAAGCGTTTGCATGGAAAACCAAAGGTAGTGCGTTTGATTCCCGACGGAGTTTTTTTTTAATCGATTCTGAGCTCTAAATTACCCCCGGTTGGTGTGAATTTGATCCTTAACCCGTAAAGTTCCAGTCAAAGCCTATTAATTTAAAAAATGTTGGTATATGAAAGTCGCCCCGTGAAAAGCTACATATTTTTAGTAAGTTCCTGTAATAATAAGGATGATGTTTGAATGACGGGCTGTAGTCTATAACGTTGGCGGATCAACACTCCGTATGTAGCGCTTAACCATATTGTAAGATGGTAAGCGTTATATAATCTACAGATGACACTTCAGAATCACTATCACCATCTGTCAGTATTCTCTTGTATATGTTTAAATAAGTAAAAAACAAAAGACAAAATGAAGGAAATATTACAGAAGATGCTCTGAACAAGAGTATTTGGAACAAGTATCTGAGACTTAAAACGAGCAAATAACTAAATGCAAAAAAAAATGTTACAGAATAATCCTGAGGATTGATATCGCGATAAATATTAGTTGTTTCTTTAAAATGTATACTTAACGAATTAAACTTATTAATAAAATGGTAGGTCTTATTATATTGTACTCGTGGCCACGGGTTGTTTAACACTTCCGGATTGGGCGACCATTTTCTAACGTTGCAGATCTCAGTTCGTCAATTTTCCGCATGCATCATTTGGTCTGAAATTGATATGGGGCCATTTGGCTCCCGGCTCCGATACGGCGACTCGGAATACATAAAGGAAATTTATGGAGGGCTTTCGCAGAAAAGCTCCGCGAATTATTTTATTTAAGCTTTACCGACATTTGATTTCGTGTGACCGGAGATGTTTGTTACTTTTCACTGGATAAAAATATCAAGAAAAACGGCACAACAAATATAAAGAACTCAATTTTTCGTTTGTATCTCTTAATGCAATCAATTTAACTAAAAGTATAAATGGAATGTTAATTTATTTTGTTGGCTAGTTTTTCCAAGTTAAATAGTTCGAATATATTTAATAATATTACTTTTTTTGCTTGTATGAAAAATTCAAGTTAATCAATGATAGTTCTCAGTGCAACCAACATTAAACGTTTTATTTTGAAACATGAACACTAAACATATAATACGTTTTATTTTTGAGTGCGCAAAACGTTTTAGTTATTTAATATGAATAAAAATATATACTCCTAGCTTTTAAAATAATAAATATAAGATAAAAATAATAAAATCAATATCCTTTTTATGTTTTATTCAATAAATATGTATAATTAATGCATTTAGTAAATAAAAGATAGTAATTTTTAAAAAATCATATCGAAGAGACATATATTGTTCTATATTGAACAAAAATTCATAATTCTTACACTGGTTAGTAACTATATAATATTTATTTATTTTTTAACAAATGAATTAAATTGCATGCAATTATAATTTCATGTTTATTTCAAGAAGTAGTGGAACAAAACATACATTTTCAGGGGTTTCATGGGAAAGGTCAATTTTTAATTCTGAAACAACATGAGTAGAACTCAAAATATAAATAAGCAGTCCCTTTGATAAATAAAAGAGCAGACTGGATTCCGTTTAAGACACGAATGAAGGCTGCCTTTGTTGAAGCACTTTTGTCATGTTAAGTGGAGGCTTTTATTTTGACAAGCTGGTTTCGGTACTTTTCGCAGGCAAGTATTACCAGGTAATGTGGAGCTTTTGTTATTGAACCTTAACGTGGATTTTTCTCATTTATTTTCGGGAGCTTTCATATGCCCGGTGCTATTTTCGTACGGAAATATTCATTGAAAAAATCTACTCTCATTTTTACGTCTACTCGTTTAAGCTTTGTTCAAGATTGCACCATTTTGTTTTAATTTTTATTTTTCAGTATAAACAAATTACTTTTCAGAAGTGTATTTTTTTCAAGCTAACGTCGTAACAAGATCTTCTATTTATAGTGAATTAACCATCACAATAGTACAATTTTAGTATCACATTACAACAATAATGCTACCTGCCAACACGCCATTTATAGAAGTTGCTATTACATCTTTAAAGATAACTCTTTTAAATATCTACCAATATTTTAATAAGGCATTAAATATACAATTTCGTTTTTCGTAAATATACGATTTTGTTTTCGTGATTTTTTTATTTCATTTTTTGTCCCCCTTATCCGTTCCTACACAGTAGCACAAGTTTGCTTTATTTATAAGTAACTCTACTAGCAACGAAGTTATTATCAGTGCATTGCAAGACTAAGAGACTCGAAAAAACGCAGTTTTTGTTTTCCATGTACATATAACTGTGATAATCAGTTTTTTAGATGATATCGCTTAATTATATAGTTCAGAAAAAAACATAAATATGAATTATTTAAATGCAACTGCGGGTCAATATACTCGTATTCATAATATTGTTGAGAAATTATTATATTTTATTATGTCACTGAAAGCCGTAATCTGTAGAAAATAATAGTTTTCTAATTTGAGAACGCTGGAACATTTTTTATTCTATGCCCAATGTATGGGATTCACAGCTTTATTTACTTCATCAAAACAAAGTTCCAGCTATACAGTGTCTGTTTCGTCCACATAATGTGTAGTGAGTTTTTAAAATCAGATTCATATAATATTGAAAACATTATTCGATTTGATTTTTTTACATTAGGAATGACGAAGAAAATGCGATCACAAGACAGCATTAAATATTATAATTTGTCAAGAGACAAAGGTGAACCAGTCTTAGATATGGACTTAGAATGCCGTAAGAGTTAATAATATAAGCTATATAAATAATTAAAGCTGCATTTACTTCGGACTCATTATCCTCGGAAATTGCGCCATTGGTAACTTTGTATTGAATATACTTGCCGGAGCTCGAGGACCGTGAGAGAAATTTGGTGTTGCAGTTCATGACATTCACCCGTTTCTGTTAGAAGAACAAACATGAAAATTAATAAATTAATTTAAATGACATTATATAAGATTTCAAATCAACAAAACATTTACGCGATACACGAAATCCGCACTGCAAAACACCCATCCATTCCCTCGGGCGCTTGGCGTCCGTCGCCTTTGTGAATGGCGTGCGTTTAGCCTCGGTAATTGCGGACACCACCAGTCTGCGGTCGCCCATTCAAATCCCGTCCGGATTTTTCGCGGCTAGCCGAATCAGTGGAGTGTCCCTGGCGAACCCGAACCCCGAACCCTCTCGCTGAACCAGAGCTCTCCGGCCGAGAACTTTCAACGGGTTTCAGTGAGATTTGAGCAGAGAGTGACCGCAACTGGTCTGCGAGTTGAATGTATTAAACCGAATGCTGAATGATTGATCACTTCGTCTGGAAGTTATGGCCGACTTTGAAAGCGTAATTGTTTCGAAAGATTTAATTAATATTGTCTGCCGTTTGAGTCTGTTATCTTGCGAATAGGTTATGTTTTGATTTACAAAAGACGAAAATTTGACAGATCGCTTGCGTTAAGTTTAAAATTTTACAAACAATATATTTATTTAAAATATGTAACATCCTCCTCTTATAAGAAAGAGGGGCGTTATTACGTTGCGAGGGGCAGGATGAGGAGCAGGGCAGCAGACAAAGACTTTCTTGTAGAGGCACAGATTATATTTTTCACGATAAAAACATTACAAGCTTTAAGACCACGCGGTATGATGCCGCGCGGTCGCAATGCAACCTTACTTCGCCAAGGCTGGGGACCAACTGCCCGTGCGCACGTGCGCCGCCTGGTGGCAAAACTAAGAAACTTGCCCCAATGTGGCCACATACATAAAAGTATGGCAAGCGACAAAAATACAAGACGAAAGATGGTTCATCGAGGTTTTCGGTAAACGTAAGCAAGAACTACATCATACTGATGTCATATGATATGGAGAAGTTTGTCTTCACAATATTCAATATTGTACGTAGTTTTTCCCTGTCTTGCTGAGATTCAATTTCTGTCGGTTGGAATTAGTAAATTTATCATAGATGCAAGTTCGTTTTTGAAAATATATAAAACGTCGTGCCTAAACAATACAATTATGTTGGCAGAAAAACCTTCCTAGATTATTTATTGTTTTACTAACAAACAAAGTATTGGTGTCAATGTTGTAAGTTTTAGGTTAATTGTGAAAATGCTTTCTTATGTTTATCCTTATAAAATTAAATAAATGCGTAATTTATTATCTCTGCTTAGCAATTGCTTTAATTTATTGTAAATATAACACTAGCAAATGAATTATTGCGAAGATTATACATGTATTTTCTCAGTTAAACAAAAAAAAAACAATTCTATTTGCATTAAAAACGGTTTAATACAGCTGTTTATCTTTTATTTATTTAACTACGTTAATTATTGGAAATGAGAATTATTTGTTTATCGTATAATATTATTTATATTTTATACATTTTTTAACTTCTAAAAAAGCACCTGTAATTCTCGTAGTGAGTTTATAATTATCAAATAACTTTCTTTGTAATGTAGGTCTTCATTTACCTTCTGAAATTATTCCTTTGTTTTTGACCGTAAATTCTCATACGACTGAATGTATTTTTTTCTTTCACGGAACATTGCTGCAAAAAACTTTTGGCCACGTTCGTCGAATGGATGCAAAAAGGCGCTCCTCCTATAAAGAACTTTATTATCACAAACCATTTGTTTTCAATGTTTCGAAAAATATTCCTAATAAACTTTTCGCAGTAAACGTAAGCATGAATTGTGCGCCGGGCCGAATTTATATGGAAAATCATGTCAAATGTAGTGTGAACGGGAAGAAAAATGTTTGATAATGTGTTTATAAACAGCCATTACCATCGTCATGTATTCGAATATATTTTTATCATTGTTGAAAATGGGAGATGTCATTGATATCTATTATGGTAAGCAAATTACAAAAATTTTGAAATTTATATTATGAAACAAGTACTTGTGGTGTTAAAAACAACACAAAGTGCTTATTAAATTTTAAACATTCACTTTGAGATCCGTTTCAATATTATATAGATAATTATTTTATACCTTGTTTTAAAATGAATCATAAAGAGCACTGTTTCACTTTATTCAAGCAAGTGAAACAGAAGTTAGTTTGATCCATGTTTAGTCAATGCAGGAAACACTTATATTCGTAAATCAGAATGCTATTATATATATATATATCTATAGCACTGGTGTAAACCATGAAAAAAACCTGAAATTTATTGAAAAATAAGTGTTTATTTTACTACTAAATTATGACTACGACTATTTTAGAACTCTTGATATATGTTTTGATAAAAGTGCTAAATTATAATTGAACGCATTCGAAGACCGGTTATACCACGTTCTTATGAAAAAAATTGCGTATCACAATAAATGAATGTGCATTACTATCATAATTAATTAGCCGTCGTCGATTATGAAAGAAACAACATACTGTTTATGTACAATATTCATATGATTATCTTGTTTAATTTGATATTTGGTAGCAATAATCAATTAGTTATAATTACTTTAAGGCTTTTTAAGCTATTAAAAAAACAAGATAATCTTAGTGTGAAAACTTACGCATGTCAGGCTGCCCGCATTTCTAGTGATAAAAGTTCTGTACACCAATTAAATCATCCCCTACCTACAGGGGAGCTTTTCAATAGGCAAAGTGTACTTTAAATCACAAACAATCGCGAAACACATACATACATCTGAATACAGACACATACACATATACACAAACAAGCTAAAATTACTCGGTAATTACTCCGCAATTTACAAAACTTGAAAACTAACATGACTGTATAATACAATATTTATGGCCAACATATGGTCAGCGATGTCTTGCTCTTATACACTAAATAGCTAAAAAAAATGAAAACTTCTAAGTCATCAATCAAAGTAGTTTGCCTCATAAATAATGTCGCAGAACGTCTACCATTCAATCCATGAAGCTCAAATTCTGGTTGGTTACAATAATCTTTTATATCCGTATTACGATGTCCGCTACAATAAATTCAATATTTCAATCAATATTTCAATCAATACGCACTCATGGACATGAGTGCATATTGATCACACACAATCTCAAAATTGCTGTACACCATAACGATATTTATTACATAACTTTTAACCAGTCATTTAAACATATATATACGCCACTTGTATTCATGAACACTTGAAATCTTTCCAATCATTACAAGTTTTATACATTCCTTCCTAATGCAGCGTCCAGCAGCTATTTTCAAACGTTATTAAGCACAGTAAATTTGACTGAGTTTTTTAATGCATTTAAATAAAAGGTTTTTTTCTTTGTTTTTTTCGATCGTTTATTTTTGGTGGCTTTAGTTTAGTACAATTACTTTTATATTATTGATATTTTTCATTATTTTGACGGGCCTATGTAATTAAACATATTCTTTTACCATTTTTTTCCTGATCCATAATTGCTTTCCTTTTTCTTACGTGATTAAACATATACCTATCTCAACCTTCACCCACCTTCTCACTCACACCTAGTATTATATAAAAGCAATCACTTGCTTGACTAATTGATTCGATAATGGCTACCCGACGTAGCCAAAATATGTCGTCTTCTAAATGAAAAATGTGGAATAATTATTTGATTTAACATATTGATTGCAAGCTTAAAAATAGTTATTACAATGGGTACATATTTGCATAGTACCACAGCATTGCTGATATTGCCTGTGGCGCTATAGAAGGAGCTTCGTTATTCGTCCTATAAACCATGAAAAGATGCTAGGAAATTTATTAGTGCGTCTAATTTTAATAAGTTGAGCCAAAATAGTCTAGGTTTCCGTAACGTCGGGCTAATTACCCGATTTTCTTTAAAAAAAACTGATTAAAAAACCACCCAAAAATATGCCTCAGATACTACATCTATCCTTTCTTCAATATATCTGCTCTGTAGGTTGTCGGGAACCATTTACGTTCTCAAAAGGACCTTCAGTTGCAGATATGTCCTACAACGAGAAATGAATAGTGGTAGCAGAAAAAACTAAGGAGCGGCAATTTTGTGAAAGAAGAAGATTTTAATGAATAGTTGCTGGAGAGTATTATTGAAAATGTTACTAGTACATTTTTTTTTAGATCATCATATTTTACAGCTCTAATAATCACATACAAAAGAACTGGTGGGACTGAGTGATTTCTCGTTAGATATATATAAATTATATCAATCTTCAAACACAACGGCCACATTTTAAAAAATCTAGATATTTCGACCAAAATGGTTTGTTACTCATGTCCGATAATAAGGAACGTCAGCCGCTTGAGTATACCAACAGTGGAACCGGCTGATAAACCACATCCAACTATCAATTAGGCATAACCGAATAATAAATAATGTAGCTGGCGAGCCAAAACAGACAGGTATTGCTGGGAACGCCCTTCCAGTCCTAGGGCCGGGTGTATGCGGAAGCATAACTCGCCCACTTGGGCTTGAAACTGACTACCGTGCTTGTGGAGAAATGTAACAAGAAACACTCCCCTTCGCTTATATTATGCACGAAGGGTTAAAGGTGTAGTCAATAGACGTCTCGCACCAATAAAACCTTTTGATATTTATGTGATGATTGTAGTTTGTTTATAAACTTATTGTAATTTTATCATACTATCAAGAAGTCGAATTAGTAACAAAAAAAAACATCTAAGGGTTCATCAGTAACACGAGTAAATAAATAGCTGTGTAATGTCCATATAGGATTAACGAAAGGGCTTATAGTTCAGAAGTCACCCGGGGGCTTAGCAAATAAATATACTGTTAAATAAAAAAAATATATATATATATAAATTCTCGTACTTGCAATTTATGACAAGCACTATATGCGATAATAAATGTTAAATAATATATATGGTCATTAATATTAAAACCTCTAAATTCTCAAGTCGATAGGTGGAAGCACTTAGTCAATGGCGCTGTGTATAGAATAGAAAAATAATCCAAGCATCTCAGTTCGAATCACTGCCTCTGCGTTTATTTTTCTCCAAATTTGACGACAGAAATGTCATTGGAGATGATATTTGCTAAAATATATGTTTTTATTAATTTAATACAAAGACAGATACATTTAAGAACACACAGGTGTAACAAATTTTTCCGTGAAATTTTTAATTATTTAAAAACAAAATCTCAGTTTTCTTATAAAATGTAGCACAACTTTATAAGATTAAAATATATATGAATACACAAAAAACACGTTAACGATATTAAGACCAAAATTAATGGTTAATTTTACGGAAAAATGAAACATAAATATTCCAACCACATCTTCAACAATATACGAGTATATGGAGACCTACACTTTAAATAAATATCCATATATAGGGTCCGCTAAATAACTTTTTTTTTTTTGAAACAGGGCGCAAGACATCGAGTGTAGCTTCGGCTGTATGGCACGTAGCGCCATCTTGTAGGAACCAAATGTTGCCAATATCCTCTTCTTCAATTTTTGTGAACAAAAATTCGTTCCAAAATGTTGAATTGTTGAGAACGACGGTGAATTGATGTTGATGGCGCTTCACGCACACTTTCTGCCACAGCAGTAATATTCTCGGGGGTACGCACTGTTTTTGGCTTTTCACGCTTTGATTTATCGATGAGGATGCTAGTTTCTTTCACTTTTTTCACAAGATAACGAACATACGGAGCTGACGGTGATTCTCTTCTTCCAAAATCCGTACGCAATTTTCGTACACATTCTGCAACATTACCGCAATATTTCTCAGCGTTGTTCAAGCGTATACACAACCATATTCGTTTAGCGGAAGAATAAAACTAATTATCTGTCAAATCAAACATGAGCTAAATGTTACCATTCACGAAATAAACACTAGTTGAAAAAAAAAACGTTAGATGGGGGACCCTTTATATGAACATACATCACCCTATAATTTTACCAATAATAGTTTGTATATTATTGTCGACAGACTTCCAATACGGTTAGAACCCGAAGCAGAGAAATTGGACTGGGAAATTCGCTCCTCCTGCATTTGTGGAAATATGTTGAAAATGCCATTTTTATATTTTAACCAAATACAATGTCTTATAAAAAGATATTTAGGATTCCATTTGAAATATTTTAATATGAGTTCAATGAGTTACTTGAAATGAAAGCTATTATTTTATATTTGTCACTAATATGAATACCTTCGAAACATGATAATTTATAAACTTTTTTGTAACGCTAGAATATTTAATGTAAAAACTTTTTATTTACAACACAGTTACGATACATAAAAAAATATATATGAGGTATAATTATATTTGACGACGAAATATATTTTAGTTATGACATATTATTTTTTCTAAAATATTTGAATAATCCTTAAATCATATTTTTATTCATTGAAATGATTGCATATACTAATAGCTATTATACTACAGTGATTACATAAGTAAACAGTTGTTGTCTGGACTCTAGATAAGTCAATAAATTCGACTATTAGAATTAATATTTTCGATACATTGGTTTGAACAGTTAAAAAGATTTTCGATTCATAGGCAAATGTAATCATAGAATATAATTATAATGTTAACTTTAGGTACAAAACATCATTTCAAAATGATTCAGCATGAAGAAAATGAATGAAAAAATTAGGTATATAAATAAATTCCATCCACGTGTTTGAACAAGGTATTTATTTACCATTACCTCAAAGCAAAAGAAGTTCATTTTATAGAAAAGGTAACAAAATGATAACATATAAGTACTAGAAGTGGAATATAAAAGTTGACACATTTACAAAACAAGTATTTCTATTAGTTTTTTACTAATTTATTATGTTAACATTTAAATATTTTACAAGTTGGACACAATTTATCCTGCTTTTAAATAGCAAGGCTTACCCAATATATCTATAATAAAACTATGAGGTCATTTATGATTTTATGTAGATGTTCGCATACTTGCAATGCAAATGCAAAACAATAGCAGGCAATACCCTACCCTGTCAGACTTTCTAATAAAGGTTAACATTTCCTTTCAGTTATATACTCGTAGTTCGTTTCAACCAATGGCCGATACTCTTGCCCTGTAATCTTCACTTGGTTGAGGGCCGGGCTGCCAGAGTTCAGCTGGGCCTAATCACACACCTGTCTGCAGACCAAGCCTAGAGGCCGCACCTCGCAATTCGTTTCTTGTTACTTACCTGAAATATTGAATTATTTCTTACCTACAAGATGTAATCCAAAATTACTTATTCATAACATTACTTCGATGCAATATTTTCCTATTGTTTATTTAAAATATTTTTCATATTTTTTTCTCAGCTTTGTCACTTATTGATTAATATTTTCATACATGCAAATATCGACTTACAATATACGAGTATACGAGTTAGTAGAAACTGTAGTCTCATAAAGAAATATTATTTAATATTATTCATGTTAAAATAAGGTGTATAAGTAAGTAATTATTAAATTAAAAACAGTTAAAAACACGTGTGTTTTTTCAAAACACAAAAAAATGTATGCTTTAACATTAAAAAAATAATTATTTTACCAACAAATATTTAAATTGTTAAAATTATTTTTTAGACTGACATTTCATTAATATTATACTATTATTAATGACACTCATTAATAATAGACTAAAAAAACTTCTAAAAATGTAGACAATATTTTTAAATAAAATAAAACATTTAACGTAACATTAAAACTGTTTACCTAATAAGTGCTTGATGATACTGAATTCTTGATCGCTAACTTTAGCTAATGAAATAATTGCGTTATTTTTGTAATAACCGTCTTAAAACAACAGGTAAGATCTTGATTAAAAAACTTAAATAAAAAAATCCTAATCACAAAGCTTGTTTTCTTGTAATTGGTCATAAAAGAGAAGAAGCGATTAGTTAGCGAAAAATAATAAAAATACACATTTTTATTATTTTTTCCGCTAGTTAAAAGCACACGAGAAGTCATAATAATCTTTAAATTTCTTAATAACTCCGATTATTACTCCCGCTGAAAAGCCTGAAAATACTTTTAATTTGCCTGTCGATTTACCTGCACGCTCTTTGATTCAGCTGACCCGGCGGTAGGAAGCCGCATGTCGAATGCATTGTAATTAGTCCGAGTCGATTATATTTCACAGTATAGCCATAAAAAATACACCAGAAACGGAAACGTTGGATTTTCCAATCTATTTTCACAAGACACTTAAAAAGTGGAAATTTCCCGGGCGAGAGCCATTGTACTCTTGATTTATCTTTAATTCCTACTGCTTTATAATTAGCGTCGGCTTTATACGAGAAATAAAAAATGTAATTTTAGATAATGTTTATTCTTGGTATCGGGGAAGGAAAAATGTTTTTTTTCTGTTGTGACTTCGAATGCTTTAAACTCAAGAGGTACAATTTTCTTTAGGCGTTTTTTTTTTTCATTTCAAAGTCATATATTATAAAGTGACAGCCAGGTGAAAGAAGATTCGGCACTGTGAATAATTAATGTGTTTCAGGTTAGTAAGCAATAATTAACTAAAAATACATGATCTGATAAGACCTTACTCAAAAATTCTTAGCAATTTGACCGGTTAGTCTGAAAAATTGTTTTACAATGTACGAGTACGAAGCGATATAATTCGAAATAATGTTTTTTTTTATTCATAATAACGAATAATTAAAACAGTTAAATACATAAATAAGTATCATTATTTGATAACACATTATTTTCACTGTTATATTTAATAATACTTTTTTGAGTATTATTTTTTAGAAAGTAATATCTTTCTATCACAAATCAATTTAATAAGTATTGTATTAAGGTTATCTAATTTCAGCAAGAATTGTCCAAAAAATATCGATTCGTTTTAGTAACAACTTTTTTTTTTAATTTACGACGTTTCAATAAAATATTTAACCACCTTATTTTAGAAAGGTTAAATTATACAAAATTTAATTGAAAATTGTTTTATATAAGGTTACCAAATGAAAATTAAATATTGAAAAACTATGTCGTCATACACGTACATACCATATGTATTTAAATGGTTAATTCATTCAACTTTGTCGATTGATATTATAAGACAAGTAATCAAATTATATATTTTAAGAAATAAACAAATCCATTATGAAACTTACAATCGATTCATATTTCTAATATCAGCATACCATGATATAGTGTCATTATTTTATATCAAACTAGCTGACCCGGTGAACTTTGTTTCACCCGAAAGGCAATAAATGAGCAGATTTTGGATTTTATTAAGTTGAATTTTTCGGCACATATGATATCATATATTTGGTCTGGTTGAATTCTATTGCAGTAATCGACGAAACTTCAGCAAGGAGTTGTCAGCATTTCGACGAATCGTCAAACGATATGCGTTATAATTCATCGAGCTTAGATTCTTGGTAGTTTCTTCACCTGAAATTAAGACAATAGATTTTTAATTTTGTATCTAAAGCTAACATACATATTTGTAGCATAATTATAAAGGGGTGAAGATAAATGATTTTAAATCGTTTGCCGGCTATTTGTCCAATTTTCTCTAAAAAAAATCTTAATCTTTAAGTCTGTTATTTTCCTGGTAATAAACAGTGTAATTGGTCTTTTATTGGAAGCATAAAGCAAAACCAAGCACTTTAAAATGTATGTCATGACGGAATCAAAACAATGATATTGATTATATATATATTGATTACTCACCATTCAATGGATTTTTCATTTTGATATTGAAATAATATCCATCTTCTCGTGCCACGACATCAGTGGGTATTGCAACGTGTCATATGAACGACGTGTTTCAGATATCTGTTGTAGTTGCCCAGTATCACGACGTGTGTACCAGATGGTCGTTTATCCGCTCTGATCACGACTTTGTAGAAATCGATCAAGTTCTTCCCCCATATCGACGAAACCGCAGCAAATAGTTGTCAGCATTTCGACGAATCGTCAAACGATATGCGTTATAATTCATCGAGCTTAGATTCTTGGTAGTTTCTTCACCTGAAACTAAGACAATAGATTTGTAATTTTGTATGTAAAGCTAACATCCATATTTGTAGCATAATTATAAAGGAGTGAAGATAAATGGTTTTAAATCGTTTGCCGGTTATTTGTCAAATTTTCTCCAACAAAACATCTTAATCTTTAAGTCTGTTATTTTCCTGGTAATAAGCAGTGTAATTGGTCATTTATTGGAATCCTAATGCAAAACCAAGCACTGAAAAATGTATGTCATGACGGAATCAAAACTATGATATTGATTATATATATATATTGATTACTCACCATTCAATGGATTTTTCATTTTGATATTGAAATAATATCCATCTTCTCCCTGCCAAAACATCAGTAGGTATTGCAACGTGTCATATGAACGACGTGTTTCAGATATCTGTTGCAGTTGCCCCGTATCGCGACGTGTAAGCACAATATCGCGTGTTTCCAAGTTTTCACCAACAATCAGGATGGCAACTTCATCTATTGTAGGGGAATTAAATGTGCGTTCATGTGTTACAGATGGTCGTTTATCCGCTCTGATCACGACTTTGTAGTCGTCATTTGGCATACGCTCCAAGCACTCTTGAAATGCCGGACCAACGCATGATGTTTATGAAGTAATTGCTGCAGATCGTGAACAATTGGTCTTTTCATTGCTGCATTGATCTCTTGACGTCGATCAAGTTGTTCCTCCATGTTGCCCATAAAGTATATTTGCAAAAATTTATACTGTGCCTCTTCGAAAGGTTGCAATGCTCCGATTCTATGGTGAATCTGTCCATGTATCTACAAAATCAAAAGCAAATACAGTGTTACTTATTTATAAACGCTTTTTTTAGAATTAGCATACATAATACAAAGTATAATTATAGTTTGTTATTATGTTACTGTATTGTGTGTACAAAAGTACAAAAATAAATACCTTGAATGTCGGATTGAATCCTCGTTCTTTGATAATGTCTGCTCCAAATGAGGTCATTTGGAAACAACCATTGTATTTTTAAGTGTTTGCTAGAAAATGTCGCGATTCGGGTGTTTCGCCACGAAGCAATGAATGCAACGGTTAAGGTGGCTTACTTAATATTGACAATTTCACTTTCCCACTGAGACAGCATAATCCTGGTGTTTCTCCGGAAAACTTCAATGCGTCACAATACTCGCAAACAAAGTCCATCGGCCCAATGCGAACGCTGGTATGCAAGCAGTAATCAATGCTGCAATCGTATCGAAACGCTGCTCGAATTAAATCAGTGCTTGATAAATTTCTTCGTGAACATCGCAAATTATCAATTTGTTCATGGCTAAGGTTTGCTCGACGATTTTGCATTGTTAAGCGAGCGTTTTCACGAAAAGCGTCGATTTGAGATTGTGATCGTAAAGCGTGAAGTCGAGAAATGCGAAGTCGGTATTGTTCAAGAGCTATTTGTCGTTGTTCGTCAGTCCTTTCGTTTGCAAGGTTTCGAAGTCTAGTTTCAATCCGGCTTTGTCGTGAAAGATTAGAACGCCTTGCCTAATAAAATCGACAGTCTAATGCGCCATTAACAAAACGTCAACCGATAGACAAAATATCTATCAAACCATAGACAAAAAAAACATAGATGGCATTACATATTTATTTATTTATTTATATACAGAATCGAAATTCCAATTTTTTTTACAAGTATTTAGAAACATATATTTAGAATAGTATACATAAATATACAATAAATAGAGAAAATAATAAAAAATAAAAATAACACAAAAGAATAAGAAGATGCCTTTCCATTTGCTTTTTGTTATAACATTTTTAACAAATAAAAGATTAAACTGATATTTTCACTAATATTTATTTTGTTTTTGTCTTTTTTTCCTGCCTTTTGTTTTCTTTTTTGTTTCAAAATATTCCGTACCTTACGTAGGTTCCTACTTACAATACCTACTTTTGCGTCATTTTTAGTTATGTTGCTGGCTATGGCAACACCGTCTCAACTGACAGCTGTCAAGTTACAATAGTCTTGTATGAAAACATGTTTACGTAAATGTTCAATATTTTTTCTTAATCGAATCAATTTTGAGTATCCTATAGACCTTTTTGGGTTCTAAGCTACCTTTCCACCAATTTTCAGCCAAGTCGGTTAGGCCGTTCTTGAGTTATAAAAACCAATATAACCCGACTTTCTTTTATATATATAGATTACTTAATTGAAGATGAAACTTTTACAAATCAATTCGATTCGGTAAAACTGCTAATATTATAAAATATTATTTCACAAGTTACATATAAAAATAGTTTAATTTCATATATTGTATTACAAAACTTATCTCGCGTTTATATATTATATGTTTAAATAAAAAAATAAGAAAAAACTATACACGTGAGTATGTCCAAGGACAAGAGGCTGCGGGTTCCAGTGAGGGTTTTCTTTGTTACAGCTTTTCTTAGAAAGGTGACCCTTGCGAGACTTGTATTATTGTACAACGGTTTCAATAAAATGACCCTCCTTTATAAAAGTTGACATAAATCAGCTAGGGATAAAGGACGCCGCTTACAATTCACAGGTACTCGCAGATAACAGGGACAGCATTACACAAGACCAGCAGGCAGATTGCAGTGTGTGTCGTGAGGACAGACGACCAGGATTTATCGAATAAGCGGATAATATACGCATTATTTATTAAAAAACGCGCACTCATCCGAGCTCACGTCTGTTAATTTAATACAAAAAACTCACATTTTATCCACATAAGCATGGACAGCCACGCCTAAAATTAATATGTTTGCAATACTCTTCATTATATGTGTGGCATTTCTTTCGTATAAAGTAATTAAGTATGTTTTCCATGTTTTGTGAATAAAGTAAGGCATATATTTATCGATTTTATTATTTTATGGATTCATCTCAATTAAATATAAGGTAAAGTTATGAAATAATATTACGAAACCAAGCAACCCAACATCATATAAATACAAAGTTAATAAATATACGTGTATTTTGTTGAGCCTCTAACTGTTAACTTACAAATTGTAACACTTACAGATTTTATTCTACTTCCAAATGATTATTATTTTCAGTAACTTAACAAGAATCTCTTCTAAGAGTATAATTTTCTTTGGTTATTAGACAAATAATTAAGAAATGATATTAAAAACAACTATTAAATATGTTTCTTATTCCAACTTTGTGTTGTTAAATTGACATTTATTATACTCGGTTTTTGTATAAGAGCACATTCATTTCTTCAAAGCAAAAACGTTATTTACGATAAAACTTTTTTTTTAATATTTTTTTTAAATCATACAATTAACACGTCAAAGCACCCCGCTTATAAACAATAAGCTCTCGCCCATGTGACGAGTCTCACCTCACTCATTTGAATAAAATATGTATCAGGGAGTGAGAAAAAAACTCGCACGGATTGTCGGAATAGCGGATGTACGCTGTTAGTTAGACGGTCATTTGCGCATAAATAAGAAGGACATGAAAAGGACTAAAGTGAATGGCAGATCGGTTTTGATAGATAAGACGCCAGACCCTAGCTGAAGCACGCATCACTTTTGGGACTAGGGAGACATATAATTTGTATATTTTTTTAAATTTACAGCGTTAAGCCGCCTTTACAAACGATCTTATACAACTTCTATCAAAAATAAACATGGTATTCATCTTATTGAGGTTGTTAATATTCACATTTAATTAATTTAAAAAATATAAAATATAATTTTATTAATTTTGTTTTAACTAGGATCACGTTGAACATTAAAAGTCCTACATTCGTAAACATATACTAAATACATGAAGCTATCTTTGAGCTGCGGTCTTCATTTCTGTGACTAATTTGCTAAGATTCATATTTTTTTCGTAATCTCATACAGTATTTCATTAATATTATTTATTCATTATCAATGTTGATATCAAAATGAGAGAGCTATATAAATTCGTGGTCTTTATTAGATGAAAATAGGCTTACAAAAATTGACTAATTGGAATATATAATTAAAATAATTGGAAAATATTACCTACTGTATGACATTGAATGAATTTTTTATAAGGTCGATGGACTTAATGCGATTTGTATTGTGGTCAATTATAGTAGGAAGGCTCCCTTATTAATGGTACATACGTAACTTGGATATCTATGTTAGTCGTCATAAAATTGGTCCAATTTACCCTAAAAATTATGATTTAAAACACATTTTTTTATTGATAATAATTTCTTGACGAAACCAAAACAAGCAGTATGAAAAAATGATAAATTTATATTAAAAACCTTTTTTTAATACAATATTCAAATTAGGCCGAGATTTTTTAATCGAAAATATATCATTGTTTTTTATTTTAAAATAATTTTCTCTTATTTGGATTTTTCTGATCTAACTCTACTTCTTTAAAGCTTACATTCAGTGGTTGGCATCACTTTTTTGATGGTGGTTTTAAAAGTAAAGTACATTCACGCCAGCTATTTCACCGGAATAACCACGTGTAGATTTATAATTCATACAGACTGTTTATCAACAATATCTGTATTCCCAGTACAAAAATACATGCGCCGTGTTATTATTTATGTATACATTAATTGTCAACATACAGAATGTTACTTTTCCCACACCACGTCATTAATACACATTTTTATTTTGTAGTGTTATTACAATAAAAAAATTATTTGACTTTATATATTATGTGAAAACTATTCATACCTATTTTAAGTTATACTAGAATTGTACTCTAGTATATATTGAACGACATATTTAAAAAGTATAATTTGGGCTGCTGACAGGGGCAATACAAAATATACAATCAAAAGCATATTATTTCTATCCAATATTTGATACATCATGCCATATATATTATTGGTTTATATTGCCTTTTATTCATAATGAAATTTTACTCATATGACATACTTTTCCACATCCCTGACTTACAAAAAGAAGGCCTCGTTACTTTAATCATTAGCCAAAGCTGATCAATAATACTATATGACACTTGACTATTAAAGATTTATATTTTTGTACCAACTTTATGTGGACTATGTTTTACACTATGTATTCCTATGATTGTATCCCGTGGTTCCGCTGTCAAAATCGACTGATTCTCATCAGTTCTTAACTAATATAAACGTACTTATTTAAAAGATAAATAATATATAATGCTAATTATCGAGACGAAAGTAAGTAGAGGGAATGGGTGGATATTATAAATGTTTCAAAAAGGGGTTTAAAGATTTAATTTTATTTCAATTCCACTAAATTCCGCAAAATTCTGCAAAATTCCCCAAAATTCCACAAAATTTAGCAATATCTGAAAACTAAGGCATTTAATCAATGCATTCCAGTATAAAAATATGGCGAAGAGACGTGAAATATAACAGCAAGTCTTACCCATAAAATAAAGGTCACCCAACGTGCCGTGGAGAGATCCATGCTCGGTGTGTCGAGAGAGGAGATAGAAGAAGAACTCAGGTAGTTGAGACTGCCCAACGAATAGACACACTCAAATTGCAATGGGCAGGACATATCTGCCAAACGGACGACGGTCGATGGGAAAAAAAAGAAGAGTGGCGCCCAAAAACTGGCAAACGATGCGTTGGCCGATCCCCTGCAAGGTGGACTGACGACATTAGAAGAATTGCGTCAGTGGCCTGGATGCAGAAGACGGAGGATCGAAGAGGATGGAGACTCAGGTGGGAGGCCAATGTTCAACAGTTATTATATTTTTGAATGAAAATATCATGGTAATACAACATGATTTAATTAATGAAAATATTCATAAGCTGTTTTGATAAAATATAACCAATAAGTTTTAATATAATTATCATAATCAAACTCAGCACTAGATTTCGTTTTCTAAATTACGCTAGGAGTAGTTGAAAGCGCTCAGCTTTACTCCCTTGTCCTCGGTTTTGATTAATCATCTTGAAAAATTGTCAATGACTTAGCCTCAAGGCCTATAAATTATGAGGCAAAGAATTAGCTCGACAAGAAGCTGAGATTACCGCAGATTGGCCAACACGAGATGCTAATTTTTGGGGGATTAAGACAAAGGCGGCGAGAATCCTGCTTTTTAGGCCCAACGAGAAAATTTGAGCGCCGTAAAATTCCCCTAGAAATTGCGAAATCTCTTTTAAAATATTATTCACTACTCAATCATTAATCCTTCTGTCATCTTTACTAATTATAATGTGCATGGTAATAAATATATTTGATTTGAATAAATTTTTAGCCTCTGTTTTGCATATGAAGTAAGATTAAAGGTACGAGTATTGTCATAGCATTAAATGAAGAATTTAAACAATTGCTCTTTCCATATTTATATTACTCAGTAAAATAATAATAAATAAATATTAAAAATGATTTTATTTTACTTTTATGTATATGTGTATCTATGAAACACTAGATGCGTCAAACCATACAGACAATCAAACATATATATTTGACTGAATTTTTCATTATAGACTGTTATTTTTTAAGGTAATATTGTATTTATTATATTAATTTCTAATATATATTTGTTAGTATGTATACAATTTTAAACAAAATGTTTCTCGTTCAAATAATTTATATATATATAAAAATATATATATGAAATGTATTAATATTTGGCATTAATAGCTAGGTTGAAATGTCATATTCTTTTATCTTCGCTTTTGACATCACGGCACAAGAAATCGATATTAATAATTTAACCATTTCCAAGGAAAGAATACTATTTCTCTTGAAAATATACAGTGGAGACTTTACTATACTGTAACATTAGATTAAGAGCAAATTTGTACGGCAGTCGTTAGTCTCACGTGACATTACATGTCCTTAAACACGGGCAGGAAAACTGGCGATAATTATTATTCTAATTCAATTTAACTACGGACACGCTCAGGTCCGTTGGTGGACTGGAGACTGCTGAAGAAAGGTGCAAACATATACGGGCTCGAGAAAGTCATGTTACTAACAACAAAATAATTATAAATGTTTTTTTTATTATTAATTGTGTTTTATTTTTCGGTGGTTAATGAGTCCAATCCGACACACTTAAATAATAAATGTTTTTTTTGAAGGACTTAACTTTACCATCCATCTTTTAGGAGTACCCCTAAAAGATGCAAAAGAATTTGTATACCTTGGAAGTACGATCACCTGTGATGGCAGAACAAAAAGAGAAGTCAACAGTCGAATACATCAAGCAAGGCTAGCTTTCAATAAAAAAGCCAAAATTCTTGAGTCAAGGAATATTTCTTTAGGGCTCCGCAAGCAACTTGCCAAAACACTTGTTTGGAGCATCTTAATGTACGGCTGTGAGACATGGTGCTTATCTGAAAGTGATAAATAAAGACTAGAGGCTTTTGAGATGTGGTCGCACAGAAGAATTCTCGGAATTTCCTGGAGAGACCACGTCACGAACAATGAGGTTCTCAGAATAATCAAGGAAGATAGGCAACTAATAAGAACCATCTCAGAGAGACGAGCCCGATGGATCGGCCACATCATGCGCCACGATGGTCTTCTTCACGATATTGTGGAGGGGATGGTTGAGGGTAGAAACTGTAGAGGGCGCCCTAGACGGGAGTATTTGCAGCAAGTATTCGAGGACATGAACTGTAGCGCTTATGCTGAGCTGAAAAGGGTTGCGGAGGACCGAGAGGAGTGGAGATCGAGATGCAAGATTCTGTTGCTGCAAACTAATCCACCGGATTGATACTACAAAGAAGAAGAACTTTACCAAGTGAGAAAAACAAATCACCTTTTTCATTTATTATTAATTATAAGTTTTTTTTAAATACATTTATTTTTACAGAATTTATTCAAATATCCTGTTGATCAAATTTGATGGCACACAAAGTCGTCTCGTGAACACCACCCATTCACAGTTGGTATACGTAAATATGAACAATTTTGGAAGTCTAGACTGTACATTTGATATTGTGCATAGCTGTTTTTCAAAATGGCAAAGGTCATATTCAATAACATTCTTCCATATCTGTCCCATGTCTAAAGCAATGGCCAAATGGTCACCACAAATTGCCGCCACTTAGTTATGTCAGTTATCACTACTGATTCCTTGTTGTAGAAAATATCTGCACGTAAAAGTGCACTTAAGAACATACATAACTTCTAATAACCTACAGAACAGAAGTCCGATTAATTGCAAAGACGAAATATGTAGTATTCCAAGCATAATTTTGGGTGATTTTTCGTGACAGTTTTTTGTATACGGATTTTTATTCCGACGCTCCCGAGTCCTGGACCATTTTGTCCCAAGAATCAGCTCAACCCAAGTGTTGAACCACAACGTTAGACATATTACACTCTTTCCAAGCAATCCTACATGGTTGATATATGAATATATCAACTCAGGACGAACATCTTTTCTATCTTTTTCTATAGCTGCACAAAAAGGCTTTTGAATGCTTTTCTGGTATGTGAGTTTTGTATATAAATTTAATCTGAAACATTTCAAACGCTTTTTATTCCTGCAATAACTTAACGCTTTCTTCCAGTACATATTATTTTGTATGCAACTTCAAGCCGACCCACTTTCTATAGACAAATAAGTTCATCTGCATGTAATTTTCTGTAAGTACCTGGCATTGAAATAATCACACAGCTTCTTTAAAAAAAATGTCAGACAAACATGCCTTTCGTTCTATCCTTTTGCCACCAAGAGCCGTGACGTGAAGGTGAAGTATTGGTTTACGAATTACGTGTTCGAGCGGCGCCAGGTTCGCTTGCCAGGTGACTTCCGGGAAGGCTAAACTACACGAACATGCCACAGACGAAGAGTGGTCAGCGAGAGTCTGCCCAGAAATGGTTCCAAATGCGGTTTTCCCCCGCTTCGGCGACGACTACAAGTAGTGGCAAAAGCTCGGGCACTAATTGTATGCATTTAGCAGTCAAGATAACTTTTCAGGAAAGCTCTCAGCATTTACTTGCTACCTGTCCATCCCGATGAGTATTTCAGCACTGTGCTGGTCACATGTAATGATTAATTGCTACTTTGTTCAACTTATCAAGCTTTATAGCAGTTGACAGAACAGTGTGGCGGTAATTTTTGTTAACTAAAGGTACTAATTTTATGCATTTAGCCGACCGAGTAGCTTTCCAGGAAAGGTCTCAGTATTTACTCGTTACCAGTCCATCCAGGTGAGTGTTTCAGCCCGGCACAGTGTACAGGTGATAATTAATTGCTAATTTGACTAACTTTTCACACTGCTTTTGCATTGTTAACTTTCATGTCGTCACAGTAACCAGAAGCTATGCAAATAATAATATACTGTATAATTAACATAGAAAATAATCAAAAGCACAATGTGATTCGTTTAATTGATTACATTATTTTTAGTGAATCACTGATAAATAACAAATGTGCTTACGTTTAAAATGTGGATTTAAGTTTTCTTTCAATATATATATGCTTAAATATGATGCACTTAAAATCATTATTAACATTTTATTACTAAAACCATAATATTAACAGATTATAAGTATCAATCAAAATATGAAAGAATTCTTTTAAGTAATCTTTTTTTTTTAATGTGTTAAGTGCCAAAAATTTACGTTTTAGTTAATTTATTATTAAGTCTTTCACTATCACAACTATTAAAAATATTTATTATATCACGTGTTCAAAAGAAATTTTCTTTTAATACAAAAATATTTTTTGAATGAGATAGATAGTATGTGTTTACTTTCTAAATGTATCTCTGTGATTTAATAATATTTCCATCTCGGCTGCAACTTTTAAATTATAAATATCGCACTTTCTGAAATGGATTGAAAGGCTTGACATTAAAGAAAATCCCACTCACACCTTCCATTGAGACTTTGTGGTTCTCCTGAACACATAATACAATAAAAGCCTTCTCCTCCGGCTTCCCGGAATGGTCCACCATGTATTGTCATCTTTGCCTTGGAATATTTTGCCTTTTTCTCGGATAAATTCATAGGTAAATTTAAACATTCGTATTTTCCTTTTATTCCTGGACAAAAATGGGACGTTTCGACAGTGACAAAATAAAAATAAAAACTTGTCTCTCATTTTTATGTAAAGACATATACAATATTGACGTATCAAATTCAATATTACTCTACTTTTACTTCCAAAATTAAGTGAGAATTGAAAAATTATGTTTATTTTATTTTCACAGAAAATCGTTCCATAAAATACTACGTAACCGATCATAGATGAACAATGTAAATACACTTTTTGATATGTGCTTATATTAACTTTCAGAAAATCTAAGAAAAATATAATTTAGTGTTTACAAAAAAAAAAAAAAAACTTCGGAATGCTTTACCTTTAATTACCGTGTTATTGTGCAAATTGAATTTTTCATGGTCACATATTGCACATAAAAATAAGTGCTTACTTTAATAAAATGCGAAAAAAAGCATTATTTTTAGTCACAGTAATAAAAAATGGCCTGTATTTTTTTGCTCAGTAAATTATTCAAATTGGAGTAAATTAAATCAATTCGCAAACATTAACTTAATCGGCAAGAGGTTAATACATTAACAGTAACCACTGTGTTAGTATGAATGTGGTCCGTTAAGAAATTAAACCAGTAATTAATGTTAAATGAATTAATAATTAGCACATAAAATGAAAACATTAGGTACCCCTACCTTAAATATTGTTGATAACCATCAATTAAATATTTACTGTCAATTTATTATTTTTATTGTTTTTTTTTGTATTAAGCACTGATCATTTCATTAAAAATTAATGCCCATTATTTGATTTAATTACTAATGAAATAGTAACTTGCCATAAACAACCACAAAAAAAACAAAATTAAACCAAAACTTCATCAAATTTCATCATATGAGATCCATACCACTTTTTATTGGATAAATAACAAATTGAGAAAAGGGTTTTAGAGTCTATTAAATACAATTAATAAAAATATACTGATTACTTCAATGTGTCAAGCACTAGCGCAATTGAATTTAAAATAAAAATATATAGAAATATATGTACGTAAATTAAATAAATATGTTTCTAAAATATAAATTGAAAAAAACGTCAATAATCACATTGCCGCTGTACATCCCAAGGCAAAGCATGCCCTCAGTCAATAAAGATATTTCCCTTTTACCCTAATTATGAAATTGCGTTATCATTTTTATTCTTCAAACGACACCTGTAGGAGTTAAAAAATGCCTGGAAAGTAATTAACGTTCACTCGGTGTCAGTGAATATAATTTAATATTCAAATTGTATTTCACCAGCTTATTAAAATATTTTTACATCGCATGAGGCCCAGTACTTAAATTACATAACACTTTATAATTATTATACATCTTTTCATGAATACATTATCGCCACGTTAAAATGTCTACAATATTTTCGCACGTTGAAATAATTGTATAACGTGTTTTACGACAGTAAAAACATTATTGCTGAGACAAATTATTATCATTTTCATAAATATAAAAAAAAACTTTAGACACCTAGAACCCTTATTTTTCTATTATATGTGTTCTATCAATTAAAAAATACAAATCCAACACAATACACTGACAGTATTTTCTAATCCACCTCTCAATCTTCATATACTATTTTTTTCCATAATAATAATAATAATTCATGTATTTATTCAGCCAGCAGAGCCATGAAAATTACAATTTCATATATATAAGAAGAAAATAAAAGGTAATAAATAACATTTGACAACCAAAAAAACTACTACTTAGTGATTGGAGCACCAGATCTTCGCTGCATGCCCACGTGAAGGCGCATCCAGTGCCCCTCCAACCGGGAGTTCCTCCTATCCGCCCACACAGCGACCATTACGTTGGGACTGCCGCAAACGCGCGCCCACAGAGAAGCGCAACGCTTCCTTATGACATGGAAGCCATCCACTCGCTTCTCCGTCAACATGCCTTAGGCATTGCAGTATCGCGGCCGACCTAACAACATTTGGAAGGCGTTAATGCACTTCCAGAGTGACGAGAGATTTGAATGCAATAAAAAAACTCCCTAACCTCGTGTGTTTATGTTACAATTGCCCAATACATAAGCTGAAGGTAATCTCAAGCTGCTAAAATAAAAAATAGTTTATAATAATGTCATATATAAATACTCGTATTACGTATCAATAATAAATTACGTGTTAATTTCTCGATTCTTACTGGTGCAAAATAAGTAAAAATTTTTTTTTTTTAAAAGTGCCAGCGTTGGGTAATGCAATGGACATAGCGAAGGTTGGTAATTCAAATCCCTACGTCTGCAAGTTAGTTGTTCGATATTTGGTGTTAGAAAACCCATCCAATTGTTTTGAATTTGTACATTTATTAGTTTGTTGTTTTTTTTATCTAAGATGCAAATGCATTTAATATTTTGCTTCAATATGATTATATTTTTAAAAACATGCAGATATATAGTAAAAATCCAAGAGACTTAAAGCTAAATAATAAATAAAAAATAAAAAATACTATATTTCGAGATTAGAAAATTAGAATAGTAAACTAAAAATTTGGAAAGGGCATCACTTATAGGCTGAAAGAAAAATAATGTTAAAATTTGGGAAGAAAACATAATATGAAAGAAGAACCACCACACCGCATAACAGAATAACACGTTCCTTGGCATGTTTTCCAATTTCCACTGATAAATGACGCTATAATCAAGCCACATTGCGGACGTACCTGGCCGTAAAGGAGAAGGTATTTTTCTATTTGAAGCTAGTTTTTCAGCGAAAATTACTGGCTCGTATTTAACGCCACCCGCGCTCGTTTCAACAAAACTATTTGATTAAATCTTTTCAAAATGTCTCCTTTACTTTTAGTCTAAGGCATATGACGAAAAGTTAATGTGTACCGGCTTAGTATTAACAACAATAATGTTTTTTGTATAAATACATATTTTGAAACGAAATCATAAGATTTATGTTTGTATTGTTATAATACGAAGTTAAAAATAATCGGTCGATGAAAAATATGTTTTCAAATGGCGCTTAAAACCTGCTACAGCGTATGAAGTGGCTTCTGATATACGTATTTTAAAAGAAGATATATGCACAAAGCAAATATCCTTATGGATGACAACTGATAAGAGTAAAGCTTAATTTGAATGTAAGGCAAACACAGATTAATTATGTTTAAGGAAGTGATGAAGTTATAGTTTATAGATAAATATATATAAATAATTTTTTATAATATTTTGTAATGCCTTTGTTCCATTCATTATGTTAGTGTGGACGATTACTTAAATGTTCATACATTTTCAAAATATTTTATAAATTTTTAATGAAAGTAATTAAAATTATCATAAAAAGCTTATTCTTTTGTCATTTTAAAAGGAAAAAATTGCATAATAATGAGTATTTAATTGGTTTAGGGAAAAAAATAAAGTCAATACATAAATTTTTGGTATCTTTGATATCCTTAACGTACCTTTGTTTTAATTTTAGTGATATATTAAAAAATAATATGCTTTATTCATTACTTAGAACAATAAACGTATATGTATATTAAGTTGGTAATTTATATGAAAATTGTACACATCAGTCATGTTTTCTTTTTGGGAAAGTGAATATTTCGTTTCGGTAATTTTGAGGAATTTCTTCAGCGATTCGCCTCTACCGTTCAAAATAGAGTTGCTTAAAAAGACGTTCTTAGAAAACTGGTTAAATAAAACACGAACGAAATATGCCATCAAGTAACATGGTGTGCTTATTTTACAAGATAATATGGTGGAACTATTTTATTTTATTTTTACCTCCATTGGAAATTGAACCCAGGTAATTTGGTATGCTAAAAAAACGCTTATTACTATGCCGTACTTGCCAGCGTATGTTTTTTATTTTTTTTGTTGTAGAAAAATTATTGCGATAACGACTACAATCTTTCTGCAATATGAATTTCAGTGATCTCTCTGCAGATCGTTACGCGCGTGGTCTGAAGGACCCCGTGTACAGGGGTAGCTGGAGGGTAGCAAAAGGAGGGTCCGTGATTTACCTTCGAGAGGGTCAAGAAATGTAATTAAACTTACAGGCGCCGCGTTCCGGGCCATTAAGAGCCGTGGCATACAACGACTCCTTCCGGTCCGTACAACTAACCACTCTTACTGGACTCTTTTCAGCTCACACTCAAATTATACGGGAAAAATGTTAGGAGTTTCCCGTTGCAAGCGATACAACTGTAAAAATGAAAAAATAATAAACAACAATATTGAAGCCCACAAAAAATATATTTTAAATATGTTATTTGTAATTTTAATTGTTATAAAAAAAAGAAAACAAAAAAAAAACTTTTCAAAATTATTTAAAGCTACATGTCTTGAATCTTATCGGGTCCATCCTGTCGATTATATAGGTAAGGTATGTGTCAGTATTAGTTATTTTCTTAATTCCCGTAGTCTGTGTCTGTTTCTCAGCTTAGAGATAAGACATTGCTCAGGAAGGACCCGATGATATCCGACACATGTACAATCACTTAAAAATAAATGTGAAATAATACATTACATTTTACAAATGGTTATTTTTGTACTTAAATTTAATATAATATATTGTATTTGATTTTGCAATTTTACCTGTCACCTAAGCGATATTTATATTTTTAGCCTTGTTTATGAGATTTTATATATTAAATAGATACATATTATATACCATATAGTAACAAAGAACACAATAAGCACTGTTTCACTTACTAAAACACTGCAGTTTTGAGTTGTGTTTTGTGTTATTTTATCATATGCGCTCCATATTTAGAGCATATGGACACTAAAAATTGGCGTTTTTTCGGTCTTATAAGCTCAGATTGAATAAAATCGTATTTGTCCGTAAATACCTGTATCCCGAAGGTGCAAAAGGGAATATAGATAGTTTCAGGGAGTCTCGAGGATAAGAACTGGAATAAATGAAAAAAAATGTTTTTATTGCTAGACATAAGTGTTCTGTATTTTGATCTGTTATTCTTACGTGAGTTTTTTGGATTTAGGGTTTATACTTAACAAAAATATTTGTCAAACTGTCAGGACTATCAGCCCAAGCGTTAAACCATGGTCCAAGGCCCGCGAGCAATATTCGCGAAAGCTTAAAACTTAATTGTAAGGTTGTTGCAAATTTATGAGATTTGCCCCTTTAACCTCGCGCTGAAGTCATCTTGTATGGCCCCCGTAGTCGAAGGCATTCACTTAATGGTTTTGTTTATCATACTGCGCCACGGCATCTTAACTTTCTGAAAATTAGTCGCCAGACTTGGCAATATTAAATTTATCATTTTCCTGAAAGGGTATTGTACGTTTTTCTTAAAAGAGCAGTGCGTTCAATAAATAATTTACTCTTACGCCTGATCTTCATTGGTACACAGTTCACTTAGCTTGTTTTATCACGACAAAAACTGTTTTTTCTATTTTTTTGTTTTCTTTCAAGTGTAAAGCTGAATTATTGATTATTATTTTCCTTGTATTCAGATATATACATGAGTTTATTACAAAATTCAAAAATTCTTAATCTTCTATCTATCTTAGTATTATTATTAAATCTGACCATGTAGTAGTATTAGGCAGTTGCTTTATGATTTTTTGAGACCCTCATTGATGGTCTTAAGGGACAACTTAAAGGCAATAAAACAATTGGTGGAACTACATAACATTTTATATCTTTTAACATTTATTTTTACGTGATATTTGGACCACACTTGATTAAGTGAATAGAAGGTAATTTAATACATAAAATATTAATAAAATTATAATTATTGGGAATTAAAAAATAATATTTTTGATTTTTATTAGTAATTAGCATTAAAATTAGTGAAATATATTTTTGTAATTTTTTTATAATTTTAGAATTCATTTTAATTAAAAAATTAATAAATTAAAAATATTTATTTTTGATTCACAATTCATTTTAACGATTACATGTTTCGGCCTTCCTGAAGACCATCTTCAATAGTTTAAAGGTCTTCAGGAAGGCCGAAACATGTAATCGTTAAAATAAATTGTGAATCAAAACTAAATATTTTTAATTTATTAATTTTTTAATTAAAATTAATTCTAAAATTATAACTATGTAGTTTCACCATGGTGCTTATCTGAAAGTGATAAAAAAAGACTAGAGGCCTTTGAGATGTGGTCGCACAGAAGAATTCTCGGAATTTCCTGGAGAGACCACGTCACGAACAATGAGGTTCTCAGAATAATCAAGGAAGATAGGCAACTAATAAGAACCATCTCAGAGAGGCGAGCCCGATAGATTGGTCACATCATGCACCACGATGGTCTTCTTCACGATATTGTGGAAGGGATGGTTGAGGGTAGAAACTGTAGAGGGCACCCTAGACGGGAGTATTTGCAGCAAGTATTCGAGGACATGAATTGTAGCGCTTATGCTAATTTGAAAAGGGTTGCGGAGGACCGAGAGGAATGGAGATCGAGATGCAAGATTCTGTTGCTGCAAACCAATCCACCGGATTGATACTACAAAGAAGAAGTTTTACCAAGTATTGTCAGTTGATAACCTTAATGTTATTGAAAATATATTTTTGATGATATACTCGTGAATTAAAGAAGATTGATAAATTAAAAAATTTATATTTTTTTTATATTTATGGTTCACAAAGAAACCTTTCTTAATGAAAACATAACAAAAACCAAAAGCGAAACATATCACCGTTAATGTAACAATACTTTGGAATTAGAACTAAAAAAAATAACTAAACTTAATTAAACATAATTTACAACACTGAAATGTTACACAATTCCACCAAAAAATATAAAAAGCGAATATCTTTATATGAAAGATTATAATCCCCACATATTCAGTCATCAAAAAAACTACTTTTCAATTGTAAAAGATTTGATATTTTTCTTATTTCACAGTAAAATTATTGCTTTGAAAGTATTTTTTTTGTTTTTATTTTCAGCAAAAAAAAACAACACATTTTATTACCTTTCACGTCATAAAACATGTTCGTATATTTACGATATACAAAGAAAGAGTGTAAATGATTTTCAAATTTATTTTTGTTACACTTTCACAGAAATTGTAATTTTTCATTGCTAAAACAATAAAACAATACATGTTTCCGCTATAGTAAATTTACAATTTTCAACTAGGTTCCAAATCCCAGGTGTTTCATTTTATGATCAAAATTACGGCCAGACTAAAAACGTGAGAAACAAACAATGAAATGTATTCAAGGTTGAACGAGTGAATTTAAATTTACCGAATCCTCGTAATTCAAGGATTCAAAGGTTTTTTCAGAAACCCATTATTCATCCCCTAGTTCGTATTAAGGGTATTATTAATTACTAATAATCAAGTTTTCAATACATATAATAGAAAAAACAGTGACAAAATACACACGTTGTTTAATGTTCAATTAGTATTCAAATTCAAAGAAGGTAATTTAGTACTTCTCAAAATATTATAAATACATATTAGGTTGTTCAATACGATTAGGTGATTCGGAAAAATTATAATGATTTCTTATTCATACTTAAAAGGATATCAATCAAAATCAAACGCTTTTGCGTAGAATCAATAGAACACTTTAACAAGAAAGCAATGCTGTTTATCCTTTCATTAAATATAATTATTTTGCGCCTCATGAGTGAATTTGCAAGAATTTTTTTTAAAAAAAAGGACCAAATGGTCAAGGTCTTTTAATAATTATCTATTAGCAAATCATCCAATAAACTTGCTGCCCTAAAATTATTTGGATTAATTTTGAAGAAAACATAATTTATAATTATTAAATGAAATAAGTTATTTCGATATTTCAGCTTTTTCATTAGTAATTTTATCGGATGCTTTGCCTCTCTCTTTGTTCACGATTGGAAAGTAAAGTGGAGAGGTGAAGCCGTTCGTAGCAATTTAATAAGTAAGGTAGATAATTACGTAAAGAATAAATGCCTTTTTTAATTACATATCGTTGTGTGTTATTAAGTTACCGTTCTTCTAATAACAAGCCGGCATGACTAATAATGATCATCGCGAAGCTCCACCCAGTCGTAATGATGGTTCTTGAAAACACGGCGAATACCTTTTTTCTGTGAAAACCCGTTTTTTTAATTACAAAAAGCTGTTTTATCCAGGGCTTCAATTAATACCAATTAGTAGCTAATTAAAATACACGAATATTTTATCTTTCATTATGAAAAATACTCGAATTTTCTTTAGGCCCCGTAACATTTTCAGTCTTGTTTTACGATTCACTATAAGTTTTATAGTAAGTACGAGTGAACTTTTTTTATTTAATTGTGGAACGAGCTTATCAAATAGTTTATTTCACTTCAAATGTAACTACAGAATAATATTGTTTTCTTTTTTATGTCTAAAATACTTAAGTATTAAATTCTATACTTACTCTCAGCAGTTCAACTACTTTTTTACTGTTTCTGAATATAAGATAGATTTTTATATTAGAAAAGTTTTTAGCCACTTTTTGAAAATATATGCAAAGTTAACCACTTCCATGGCAAATTATTTTAATGAAAATGATACAAAAAAAAACTTTTGTTATTTTCGTTTACATTGTAGCATATATATATTATTTTAGTTTTTGTTTTTTAAGCCTTCAAAGACTATTTTAAAATATTATTTGTCCTGTAATACTTTTTAAAATACTATAAAAATTGAAAATGAATATAATTTAGTGCAGTTAATATAATTCATTTAACGATATAATATGTTTTTAATATTCCATAATCCATAACAAAAAAACTCATAAATACAAAACATAAATTTTCATCAAAGAGGCTAAAAGAATAACAAGCGTCTTTATTGAAATGTAAATATAATGAAAACCGGTCTAGAAACCCTGATTCTTTTGTTTCAATGTCAGAAATCGTGAAGTTATATAAAACACGTATTTGCGTGAACACCGATAATCGAAGGAAGATTTCAAAATGCTTATATAGGTGCGTTTTGAGTAACACCTATTTGCGTGGGCGACAAATCGTAACACTTTTTTTACACATGTTTGTGTGAACGCCGGGGAAGTGGTCAATCAAATAACAATAAAAATATTGTATAAAATGTTTAATATTCAAATTTTTAATAATATTTATATTATTAAAATTATAAAGTATAAAGTGTAAAGCCGTATAAAGTCTTTATACTTCATTAGGAAAATTTTAAAGGGTTTCATGACCAAAGGTGAACAAAAAACAAGGTCTAAAAAAGATACAAGCGCGTTTTACGTAAATTGCGTTATCTTTTTTCTTCTAATACAATTATTCTGGCGCAAATTATTTTGGTATTATTACATTAAGCCATGATAAAAACCCCATCAACGCAAATGATGATTGCGAACAAGATAAAAGTGCGCATTTGTGTGTATTTAAAATATTACGTACACGTTTTCGTGTACGAAGGGCGAGAGCTTTTGTTCGGGCGATGTTCGCACAACACCCTCGACCGGTGAAATGACGCACCCTACCACGGGGCAATTTATTCGACTGTCCGACACAAAGAACTAGGTTTACTGTACTCTGAAAAAAACTGAAAAAAAAACAACCCCGCGAAGCCTTTTTAATATTCAGCCGCACGATCGCTGTGCCGTATAAAGTCAGCGGGTTTTAATTAAAAATTAATTTGTTTTATCGTAGGTCGGCATCGAAAATAAAAACGGCCTCTACGACGGCGTAGCACCTTCGTAGCGTGTAGCCGCCTATCTACCTCGCACACAGTAATGGACCAGTCCTTCATTTTACCATTATTATAATTCTTACATCACCCTGAAACAGATATACCAATATTTACAACAAAATTTATATAGTAATATTATTACAAATATGACAATTATTATACACAAAATTCACTAGTTTAAATCTATTTTTGTATACAGTTTAAAGCTTAATACTAAATATATTATTTTTATATTATCGATAAATATATTAAAGGACTTAAATCCTGTATTATGAGTTATTGTTATATATTTACATGAAAAAAGCAAGAAAAAGGATATCTTGAACATCCATGAAATATTAAAATCTAGGAAAAATCAATTTACATTTTTATATTATATTAACTGCCTTAACCTCTTGACAAACCTTCATTTTATTTTTTTATCTCAATTGTGTTTTTAATACTTTCGTCAAAATGTTAAATTATTTTCTCAAAACCGAAGAAATAATTCTTGTGACAACCGTCCCTTACAAGTCCCCTCTACCACGTGAAATAACTTTCAATACACATCCTAGTCATAGGTTAAAATGGATTTAATTCAATTATACGACAATTATAATGACATTGGACCTTAAATTGAGCCGGTGGTCATAGCTCAATGGTCAAAGCGTTTACTTTGCATGCCAAAGGTCGTGGGTTCGATCCCCGACGGAGATTTAAAAAAAAAAGGATCTGTAATCGATCTCTGAACTCTAAAATACCCCGGTTGGTGTGAATTTGATCCATCACCCGTAAAATGACAGTCGAAGCCTATTAAATAAAGTTGGTGGTAGACGAAAGTCATCCTGTGAAGACCACCCATTCATAGTAAATTCCTGTAATAATAAAGGATGATGCGTGAATCTCGCGCTGTAGTCTATGACATTGGCGGATCAACACTCCACATGCAGCGTCTAGCCATATACACCATGGTAAGCGTCATAGAATTCCACAGATGAAACTTCAGAATGACTTCCACCATATGTATGTGTTTACATAAAAAAAAACAATAATATTTTAAAAAAAAGTTATATTAGTGACTATTGATATCAATATCGATTAAAAAAGCGAGAAAAAATACGAGTTTTTGATTTATTCCTCTCTATCGTTTATCTAAAGTTGGATATTGGTTTAATATTGGTTTTTTGAGCTGGAAGTACAGAAAATTTAAAAGATTTTTCATTATACTAAACTCATTTATTTGTTTATTAACAAGAAAGAAAAAATTATTTTGATACTCCTCTGTTCACTCCTCCCGTTTCACCCTCGTTTGCCTGAGGACACTCACAAATGAAAGTCTGAATTTCAGATTATTCAGCAAATAATGCAGAGTTATTTTTTACGCAAATCTAGTCTGCGTAGTATGGATGTCATTCCGATTGTCTGCCCCGATCCACATAATAGGCAAAGTATAACAATCCAAAAATTGACTCAATTTGTAAAAAAGATCGCCTCTTTTGACATAATTTATTCGATCGTCTTTTCATTGTCTTATTAGACATTAATTTAATTTAAGTAACATTTTTTTACAAAATATTACCTCTTTGTTACGTTTTCAAATAAAAAAATTAAATAAAATAAAAATATTTTGAAAAATTACATTTACATTGCTTATATTCTCTTCTTTATCTGTCCTGAAATATTCAATCCTCTAAATGACTGTTAAGTAAATTGCATGAGAATACATAAAAAAATATGAAATAAAGTCATATCTGAAAATGTATAAGTGAAATTATAGTTCAATTGATGTCACGAAGTGATAATAGTTGTATTTCCGAGGTTTATTAAAAATAAATCAATTAAAACAAAGTGTAATATTTAAATATTTATTTCGTATCAATAGTTATTTTGTGCAACATAATCTAACTTATAGATGCTATCAAAATAATCAATTTATTTCAAGTGGCAATATATCTGACACTGTTGTTGCTGTCAAACATATCATAGATCAACTATAATATGGACTGATGAAACCAAAATGATAGCGAGAGGTTGCTAGATGTAAAAATCAGAGGATTGAGGGAGCTTGGAGACTCTTGGAAGAAAGCTTTTTTTACATGGACACAGGTTCATGATGATTGTGAAAAAAAACTTTTTGTTTATTTAAAAAAAAATGGATAAGGAACATTTAAAGTGAATATAATCCCTTATTATTTTATGACTAAATATTTTGAAAAATATTATAAAAAATAATAAACCATTATTTGTAAAATGTTTAAAAGTTTATTTTTCGATTTCGTAATGTCTTTCAGATTAATTGTGATGACCGTTCTGTTATGAAGCATTTGGACATAATGACAGAGCGTCGATTCAAACTTTTTCAATATGACACAGCTGTTCCCACTGTCAAACAGCAATCGGTGACATTCGCAAAAAGACTACAACGAAAATTGTTTATTTTCCATGACAACTTTTGTATTGCGAAAATGGGAAAATTTCGGTTGTTTATGCACAAAAGTAATCCTCACAACACACATTTCCACTCCGTATGTTAATTTATCGTAAAATGCACCTTTTATTTTTATATTTTTTTTATGATATTACATTATAAGCCCAACGCTTTCGAGGCATGAACAATTTGATCCTAAATGGCGTCTATACTCAAATAAATGCACGTTGTGAGTAACATACAGTTATCCATTAAAGTTTTGATCCATTTCGAATATTGGCTTCTATCGGTATTCTAACGAAAATTGCGCTAAAAATGAGGTATTATCGTTTGTCTCTATAAATAAATTTAATCGGTATTATCGTTTTTATTTGGGTTGAGCCGCCCCTTAGGACAAAATCCCAAAGGTCGGGAACGTCAGGCTAATCAACCGACTTCCTTAAAAAAACAATATTAAATCACCCATCTATATGCCTCGGTTAATGCAGCTATCCTTTCTTCAAGTATTTGGATCTACTCTGGAGGTTATCGGGAATCAAATATGTTGCCAAGAGGACTTTTAAGTATAGATATGTCATAGAACGAGAAATGGAAATTGATAGCTGACAGAACTTAGTAGTGGCAATTTGTGGTGACCATATTTTACATATGTAGAACGAATATGGAAAGAAGATTGTCGTATTATAAGAAAAACATTTTTTTTAATAGTATTTAAATTTGAACTTAGTATTTCCCAATAATCTATCGTGATTTTTAAGCAATGTCAATTTAGTGTTGCCGGCCGTTATAATATAATTTCCCGAGTAACTTACATTCATAAGTGTGTCGCGCGTGCCATAATTCAGCGTACCAATTTTATTAATAATGACACGGTGGCCACACTTTCAGGTAAACGTCACCTCGGAGCGCGACCTTACAATATTAATAAAGCCTCGAGAAAACTAATGTCGGATAATTTCCTCATGGATGTAACATCCGCACCGGGGAACTTTTTCCGGCGTTTTCATAATATTTAGCGAGTAACTGCTAATAACGAGATCATTAACTGTATAATGTGCCCCATTCGCATGCAAACACGGACGCCGCAGCAACGTGCATTACACCCCAACGTCTTGACGTTAACACCACTTTCGGAGCCAATTATGTAACTTCAAGTCTGCCCATAAATACGAAACACGTAAAACCTTAAAAAATACCAAGTTTTTGATACGACCTCGAGAAATTGACGACGTCATAATACTAATTGACAAAAAAAGCACAGATTGTTGATCCGCCGACGTCATAGACTACAGCCAAACATTCACGCATTATCTCTATTATTATATGCATTCACTTTTAATAGGAAGATCTTCGTCTACTTCCAATTTTGATGAATAGGTTATGACTGTCATATTACGGGTGAGGGGTCAAATTCACACCAACCAGAGGTGATTGTTCATCTTGGAGGCTTACTTTAAATGACTTGAAATGTTTGATAAGTCAGTTGTTTTGGCACTAAGCTCAAGCAAAAAAATGCCGGAAATTCAATGTTTAAAATTTCAATATATTTACAGTTTTTTTTAATTATATTTGTTAGTAGTAAGTTTTTTCGTAGTTTTGAAAAAACGACATATTTTTATAAAACCAATTATTGTAAGCCACTTTGTTTTGTGTGAACACTTGTTTGTCACACTGTTTTTAAATATAGTATTAATTACTACGGTCTAATAAGATACAAAACATAAGACTGGTCACAGATATCAACCACAATATGCAATAATAATCTTTACGACTAGATGAGAGTAAAGACAAGAATATAAATTACATAAAAATATATTTCTTGAAAGCGATATTTCTATCATTCAGTAAATCTTACGTTATTAAGATTGTTTGTATTTTTGAAGAATAGGTGAGAGAGTAAATACTGTCATACGATAATGTGAAGGAGGACCTGGCTGGGACATATTCTGAGAATGCCACAGAAGAGCACACAATATAGCTGCTTTTTTTTCAAACTCTAAGGCTCGCGCCATCATGTAAGGCCGTTGATAAGTATACACAGAATTAACAAGACGGAGCCGTGAAAGAGGGAGCAGACATGGAATGATATTATCAATATAATTGACAATATTGTTTTTGACTCTTACTTGTAATGTCATACGAATACTCGTTCTTAAGAGGTTTGATGCATCTCATTTACTACGTATTGTCTACAGATGCTTGTATTTACCTCAACATACTAGACTCTCGAAATAAACAAAGACTAAAAAAGATATACTCTAATTACTAATGAATTTTGAAGTATAAAGTTGACCTAGATCAAGGCTAGATAGACAAATCCAAGCGAAGACCACACGAGATAGCAAAACATTATTGCGATAACTCTGGTTGAAATAATAAAATAAAATATTTCAACTATAGAACGGGTACAGAAGAAGAAAAATGGAAATTTTAATTACTACAGTACTATATTTAACTGAATAATAAATTATAAATAATTAACTGTGGTCATAAGGCTTTAAGAATCATAATTTAACCGCCCAAGTCCAAATAACGTAATCTGTATTGTTATTTCGTTTATAAGAAGGGAAATTTCCGAGACATTAAATTCTGATTATATAGCGAAAGCGTTCACAACCAAAAACAAGAAAAAGACAATTTATCACAGGAAAAAAGTTACATTTTCAGCAATCCGCCCTTTGTTTGTTATAAGAATATTAAATGTTGCTCCTTTATTTTCCAATTCTTAAGTCGTCACTCAGACTTTCGGGCGATTGTCAAAATAACTTTTATTTTAATATTTACTCCAAATAAACATTGAGCATTTTGTCCTTTGAGTGAGTTTTCTTTATAAAACTTGTATTAATTGCTTTTAACTATCAATAGCGTATGAAAATGTAATTCTTGTAATAAAGTTCATTTAATGATGATTTGATTTAACATTTATTATTTCTCATCACATTAATTATTATTTTCTAATCTTACGAAATATATTAAGAAGTAAAAAAAAATCTCCTACAACTACTTATTTTATCATCAATTTAACAGTATCTGAATCCTTGATACTTTTGAATGTGAGTCATTAACGACAATATCCTTCGTTTTCATGAAACGAGACAGATGGCTCTAGTTTAAAAAAACTTTTAATTATCAAAGATAATTTCCTAACAAGAAGAATGGCGAATAAATATATATATATATTTATTGTTAATTCATCTTCAAAACAAAATTATAATAATGTGATTGACATTGAATTGCTCCAGATAGATAAATATCAACCATATCGTAGTCAGTATCCTGAGAATTGAAACAAATATATATAAAAGAAATAAACTTTCCAAAAATGATCATCGTTATTTAATCAACTACTAAATCTGTAAAATTTGAAGAGAATAAAATTTCATTTTTTTTAATTGTGATTGAAATCCTTAAAATACTTTTAATTGCTAAGAATTTTATTAAACGGCTTGGTTTTCATGATCAAGCATTTTTACCCTGGAGCTTTCCCTTCTCTTATTTTAAGCCATGTTTATTTAATGCGAATAAAAAAAACTTATATTTTTAAATGTTTTTTTTTTTTTAAAACTGATTATGATGCATTTTATTTAAAGATTTTCTCTCGCCTGCCAGATATAGGTGCAAAGATTCACGTTAATTAGCCAGTGTTCGTAGTATTTTATTTTATTATTACTTCAGTATCCCTCTATACCACTCTTTACTTTCTTGAGATGTGATATGCGAATCATTATGACCGTCAGTTTCAACTTGAATTGACCATGTGCACTAAAATTAAAATAAGTGTGCCATGTAAATATTAATATTTATATGCTGTTTGTTTATTCATGATAATAAATTTGAAGCAATATTTCGAAATTTAAATTTCTTTTGTCGTGTCTGTATAACTTAAAGAATCATATGACAACCACAAAACACAACTATGGATTACGGACTTATTTAAGATGTTGACTGTAAATCTTGGCATTCACCAATGCAGCCGTATAATGTGATTTATGAACAGATGTCTGCGTAGAATACGGGGGTACGATGGCTTGACTTTGTAATTAATGACCAGATGAAAGAGCGGGCAAGGCAGTTTTTCATACTGCAGTCGATCAAGAGATGAGGGTGGCTGGCAAAAGCTATAGCTGCCTTTTGTCAAGCACCTGGGCTTGCGCCGTCCTAAGAGGCCGTCGGGAAATAGTCATTAAATGTACTTGACGGAGCTGCGAGAAGCGGAGCTGACTTGTGATGAGGTGAAAACTATGGCGGCTGACAAAGCTTTGTGGCCGTAGTTCGTAAATGTCATATGCTCCAGAGTAGACATAGTATGACGATCATAATGTTTTCTATGTTTTGATAGAATATTTTCTAAATAAGAAACACTAGAAGAACATGTATTAAAGTATGTGCATATTCCAGTTCGAGAATCTAGAAAACCACCATTTTTATTATTTGTATATTTTGAATTACTATGTTACTAGTAATGGGAAAATAAAACTTAATATTCACAAGATCTTGATAGCAGTTAATAGAGTACATATGTTGACAAAAGTACGATTTACTATTTACATAAATGTAAGTTTTATATAAATAGTACTTTGCCGTTGTTTTTTTGTATCCGGAGCTTGATTAACAAACACAAAAGCAAACAAAGAAGAAAGAAAATTCGACAAGAAAATAATTGAAAAAGGCCATTATGGAATGAATGCATTACCTAATGGCAGGATTAGTCCCTTGTAACCAAATTAACTGCTAATTGTATAGGATTTCCTGATTCAATTTCAGACTTTCTTTTCCATTTCACCTCTAATTACTTTTTTAATACGCCTTATTTAAAAAGTCCTTAGGTCCGTTCTTCAATGGTAGAAGACTTTTTTTTTCCAATACTATTGTAAAAATAAAATTAATTGACGTCTTCAATTGGACTATCAATTATTTGATTGTTTTTTAATTAATTTTACAATATTCGAGTCTTAAATATTGATTCAAAAATAATTGATTATTTTCATTTGCAATTTAATTATATTGTCATATATATGATCAAAGTGGCACATTTTCCGCTTTTTACAATTTATTAATAATAAATTTGTTCGTTAGAGTATTTTATCTATTTATTATATTTTATTTGATTATTTTCAAAATAACTCGAAAACTTATCACTAGTTGGATAACTGTACTATAAATGTCATCATTTTTGAATAGGTCCGTATTTATTTTATCAGTAATTAATTAATGTTTGGGCACTAAATAAAATCAATTGGCAATTACTTTAATTATTCGGCAATAGATTAAATAAATTGTCAATATCTACTTTGTCAGTATTAATGTGGTCAATAATTAAATTAAAATGGCAGTAATATATTCAGTAATGCTAGTAATGAATGTAAAATAAATGAATAATTAGCACATACAAACATCAACCTTACTTAACCTATAATCAATTACCATTATTTAATTACTAACAGCCAATTTATTATTTTTCTACTGCCAATTTATATTTTTCTACTGACAATAAAAAAAATATATTGGCCTATTTATTATTTTATTACTGAACACTTCAAAAATAATTACTGACCATTATTTTATTTATTTCTTACCAAATAATTAATTGCCTTTCGAATATTTTCTTTCAAATTTGCCTGTTCAATCAAAAAATTGCTCATTTTGCTCGATCAAAATAAATATTTGTTTAACATGTTCAACAAAGTAATATTTACCCAACTCAACCTTACCTTAGCTAACATACCTATATAATACCTGTGTACAATTTACAATAATAATTTATTTTTTATTGTCATCAAAAATTGATTTGAATTGTAACCAAAAATTGATTCACATTCACAGCATTTATTTTGTTGCCAACAATTTGATCTCCTACCTATAACCGCATTCATATAATTTTAAAATATAAATAAATTAAGCCTGCTGAATTAAACATACCTTTCCAGCAAAATAACATTTTATCTTACGCAAACTTATTTACTGTTATACAAGTTAATCGCGTAAATTTAATAAATATAAACATTTTATGATTAAATGACCTTCAAAATTTACAGAAAACCTGATGTTTGACAAAATTAGCCATAATTTGCATGCTTTCAGAATAAGCATTTATCGTCAACATACGCATTCAAAATATTTCTTTCGTTTTGTTATTTTCTGTGCTTGCAAGCAGACTCTCTTATCAGAAATTTACGTTAAATATAAAAAAATGCGCAATGTTAACTCTAAACTGAGCCATTTTGTTTTGCAATACAATGGATAATAAGCTTGATCAATTTTTTATTCATTCATTGTGCACACTTCAATAATAATCCTACATGGTCAATGGGAATGAAAATGCTTAAAATAGTTCAATAGCCATCTTCTTTCCAACAAATTATCTACCTAAATGACAATAAGTTAAAAAATTATTATTTAAGCGTATGTTTATATGGATTCTTAAATATTTTTATAATATTATTTAATTTTTTAAATATTATTATCTACTTTTATAGATCATTGACTATATTACCATATTATTAGTAATTAAATATACACATACTATTAAACATCAAATTATTTAAACGCATCAATTCGTTCAGAAAAAAAATCGGCAGAAGGTAAAATTGTTCATCAGTAACACAGGTAAATGACTGGTTATAAAGTCCGGTCGGACTTATAAGAAGTTGTTTTTTATCCATTCAATCTTTAGTTCGGCTTAAGACCCAAATGGTACTTATTCAAATAAATAGACTGACGAAAGTAATAATATTGAGCTTGTGAATAAATGTTGACTGATTGAATAATAAAAAATAATAATGTACACACTCTGAGTATATACTATACAGACACCTATCGTTATATGATGGTAGCGATGGTATAAATACAACTTATTCCGCGCAACAGTTCGGGCAGAGGATGTTCGAGTGGTCTAAGGTAATGAACTTGAGCAACGGTTGGTTTCAAGGCTCGCAGGTTCGCGTCCCGCTTCTGCCTATATATTTTACGAACGAATTGATGCGTATAAAGAACGTGTGTTTTATAGTGTGAACCACTCCTTAGAACAAATGAACTTCAGTTTCGTTGATCTAATCGTATATTCTTTAAAAAAAACACCTGTACACTAGTTAACAGAACTGCGGCAATATGTAGTTACTAAAGAATAATAATTGTAATTCGGTAGTTTTGTGTCTGTAAATTACGCAAGTATCTCAAAAGCCTTGAATTATCTAAAGAATGACTTCAGTGCAATGAACAATGCTGAAAATTCTTTTCAAAATGAAAGCCTATTTAATTTATTGCCCCACTTGTCTCCCATTTTTAAATTACTTATTTTTTCAGCTGGTTAAAATTCCATCGGAGAACATTTTTTCATTGCAAAACTTTATTTAGTGACATTTTTGCTTTAATCCCGAACGGCACATTTACATATACATATAATGGGGATTTTTCAGGAGCTACATAACTTGTCTTTTAAAATTCCAGTTGATAATTGTAAAGTTTTATTATTACTCAATGTGAACCATTTTTTTTTTATTAATTTTCGTAATAATAAATCGAACCTACATTATTGTCATATAAAGCTCAAACTAATCAACGAGTATACTACTTACTTAGACCAATTTCACAATATCTTTTTGGTTTGCTTACAAGTTTCTTAGAACTTTTTATCGGGCGAGTTAATTTTTTTTATCAAAAATGTTTATAACGATGTATACTTTCAATTTATTTCATTAAATATATTTTTCGCATTCCAATGTTGTAAAAAATAAACTTCTCCAATATTTATAAAAAATCAAATAGAAATATATTATAGTCGTACATATATTATTATGATTTTTATACGTAATTGTTTTAACACTGTGTTATTAATATTAAATCACAATAAAGCAGAATTTATATAACTTAACTATTTTCAATATTTTTGAGTTAATGTTTCTTCATTTCAACGACAACAATAGAAAAATGATGAACTTTTTATTAGTTGCCTCTTGGATAATATCAGATTGTATTGGAAGGCAAACGCACATATTGAAAAACTTTGCGAATAATACAGGTAATTTTAATAAAAATCTAATCAATGCTTACACTGTCACCACTTCTATGCGCTTCAGATTTTTCTTTATTTTCTTTTACCTTCTCCTTGGCATTATTCACCGCTAGAACAATCTAATGTAGCATACAGGCTACGCACATTTTTCTGGGTTTCTTTCTTGTCGGCAGTTACGCGGCCCGGTCGCGTAATTGAAGAGGGCGATACAGTGCCCGGTGATTTATCCGGGACCTTACAAGCCGGGGACCCAAGCCAAAAATGTCAACATTTCAAGCAGACGTTCAGGGATGACAAACTATTTTTCACTTTTCAATACATTATTTTTACTTCAATAATTAATTATTTTACATAAAATTGTGGCCTTTGCGTTAAGTTGTGTTTTTCTTCTTCAACATATTTCAACCATCGTTAGAAAGGTCGTCTTCAGATGTGTGACTTACGAAATTAAAAATGTTTGCACAGTGAGTAATTTTTTTGATGTTAGTCTTACATTGCACTTTATTTAATTTTATTTAATTATCTTTTTTAATGGCATTGAAAGGTGAATTAATTAATCTGATTAAATAATATGCCTCCATATCTCTTTTATTATGATCCATATCTATGATATGTGTATAATTTTTTTGTTATATATTTCATTTAGACATACAAAATTATTATTTTAATAGATAAATAATATTGTATTTCTTTTGAAAAATATAGTTAAACGTCATAAAAGTAATCGTTTCTTCACTTCAAGTCGAGAGAAAGATTTTATATAACAAGTAAGTGTGATATTAGTACCTCTAATACAAAAAACTTTGAAAAATTGTCGTGGGATCACAATTAATTTCTTCTATTTTTACAACTTCAGCATTCAATATGGGTTTATCTGTTTTTTCCATTCAATTATTTTCATTTCAACAAACTTATGGTTGAACACAACTTGCCCATCGTAACGACACGAGCCACGTTTTAATCCAATTAACAAGGGCCCATACTACATTGCACGTATTCAGGTGTTTCGCCATATTAATGCGAGTCATTAGAAAAATTAATGCGTTAATTTTGGAAGGGGCCGCATTATTTATAATTTATTTTCGTCTTTGATGTCAGTTTTTTTTTCGAGAACCTCCCCGTGTCATTTGCGACATATTTGAAACATAAAAAAAATACCTTTTCGCTCGGTAAATTTTGGAGAAATTTCAGGATTATCGAGCACTCTTTTTTTGCCTTTGATCTTTTTTTTTGACGTAATGAATAGACGGTTCGAGTATTTATTTTAATTACTCATTATTTTTAAATATTTGAATATTTAAAAATTATACCTTTTATTCACCTTAAGCTTATACAAAATATAACGTTGCGTATATTTTCGATTTCTTTAGGTTTTTTGCGGCTTTTTCGATATTTTATGGGTAGCAAATGAAACATTTATTTATTTTTACCCAAAAATTTACTTTGAAGTCCGAATATTCAATGGAAAATAATAATTTACGTTGATTAGACACAAATCACATATTTACAGAAGTGATATAGTAATTTAAAGGTTTATATTTACTTTCTGTCTTGTATTCCATCAAAATAATGCGTTAATCCCGATGGGCTTGTAATACAATGAAAGTCCGAAAGAAAAAATAGCTGCAATATTTAAATCATATTTTTTTTATTGTTTCAAGTACTTTCCTAAGTGGGAGAGAGTCGAATATTTATAGGACTTTAATTTATCATACCTTTATATTACGTACGTGATCATGTTTATATATTTTCCATCCTCAAAAAAGGTTTGAACGTTGAAATTGGCCATTTTCATAAGATGCATTAGAGAGTAAATAACAACAGACTTTTCTTTAAGAATTTACAATACTCGCTGTTTTAGAAGGCCGTCAAAAATTATAAACAAAACATAATAGATAAATCAGGATTCATAGTTTAGTATAAAACTATAACATTGCATGTAAATTAACTTAATAGTTGCGACATATGCCCACCTTGTGTTTAAAAAGCTTACGAATAAACGGAACAAATCTTTCAGATTTTAATTATAAAAAAGCAATAGGGTTAGTTTTCATTCATTGCCTTTTGCTTGCGCTTAATTATCTTTCACGGCAATGGCAAGTAAAGATTCTGATTCTTCCGCCACGTGACCAAAGTGAATAAGATATGTCCGCTAATATAAAACAGCAATGTTTACATTGCGTTCATTCCCAAAGCTCGCCAGACCAATCTCCCCTACAGGAGGGCTGGATATCTATGAGCTATCTTAAAAGGCGTATCCACAAAAAAACTAGTACAACCCCAAAAAATTATAACAAAAAATAAGTGATAAAGTGGGAATCAAAAGTTTGGAATACTAATAGACGACAAAAGCGATTTTATATCAACTGTTTGAGACTTAAAAATTCATGACAATCATTATTTGAATAAGAAAATAAATGCTAACCAGGTGATTCAAATCACAAACTTAAGCATTTTTCAGTTCAAAGCCCAAAATACTGACCACTGAGAAATCATCAAATCGAGAAATAAACACATAATAAATGTACAAATAGTATTCATATTATTTTAATCCGTTTAATTTATGAAATAAACTAGATGTTTTCAATGAATTTAAATATCTTTTATGTGCCCGTGATTATGACAGTTGTGTAAGTCATGTTTCATTCGTTCTGAGATATTGAAAGGTATGTGTTTTGATGTTGCTTGAAAACCAATGAAAATGACAACTTAATGTTGCATAAAATGATACATTTAGATTTTTTAAATCAATATCTATAAAACATTATAATAATTCAAAACATTGTGAACTAAAATAAATTAGTATTTTTTTTTATATAAATTATTTACACCATTTTCATATTAATAGGTTCATATTCACAAAGTTCGAGAAATAAAATACTCGTATTAAATGTCTTTGAAATATATTTGAAAAAAAAAACATGTTTGAGAACATGACCAAACACTGCATTCAGGCTAAAACTGTAAGCACCTTGATACCTTAACATGAAAGGATTTTGAGCAATAGCCTATAAATTTTTTGTTTAAAATCCGTATACTTATTTTAAAAATATTTAATGAAGGCTTAGTCATCAATTTACGCGTATACCTCAACTTTTCGCTTAGTAGTCACAAGACTTTTACCATATTACCAGGCAATATTGTTTGACTAACAATGTTTAGTACAATAATGCCCGCAAAATGATTTATTTTTTGGTTTGATTATTGAAATATCTGCATGTTTTAAAAAATCAAATTCACTTATGATGCGCTACTGGTATCGTGCTTTTAGTCGAAGCTTTCGCTCGACTGGCATTAATTAAAAAGCTCGCACCCCTTTTTGCGGAGCCTGGCTGTTTTAAACATGATTTTCAATGGGGGTATATTTTTAATAGATGTACTATATTAATAATAACTCCCGTGTAAAATACGCAAAGAGAGAAAAATATAAAAGGTTTTATGGATTTTTTTAATTTTTATTAGAATATTATTTTATTATTTCAATATTCTAATCTACTTTTATAGATCATTTTACTATATTATAATATTATTAATAATTAAATATACATATACTATACATAAAAAAAATTTTTCAACGCGTCAATCCAAACACAAAAATAACGGCAGAAGCGGGATGCGAACCGCGGACCTTGGAAACCAACTATGCCCAGGTATTCATACCGCTCAGCCGACTGGGCTATTACTGTGCCTGGACCGACTCACGTTGAAACTAGTATTCATGTCATTGTTATCATCGTATGATAGATGTCGCTATAGTATATATTCAAAGTATGTATATTTTTATTTTTTATTATTCAATCAGTCTTCATTTATTCACAAGCTTAAGCATCCCGCTTCTGCCGTTATTTTTGTGTTTGGATTGACGCGTTGAAAAAAGAATTTTATGTATAGTATATGTATATTTAATTATTAATAATAAAAGGTTTTATTTATAACTACATTCATAATGTTATGTGTTAGTAACAAAATAAATCCCCTTGGATCTTTCTGGTTGTAAAAGTTAGGGATCTTTTTTAAAAATATAAATTTACATTAGAAGAGCATCAAATAATTTTAAAGAGTTAAACATTTCAAAGAGCCATAATACTGTATGGTATGAGATAAGTGTTCATTTTTTCATTGCATTCTCCCATATCCGGTCCATATCTGAAACATATGGTAACCACAAATTTCCACCACTTAGTCCTGTCAGCTACTACTGTCCATTTCTCGTTCTTGGATACATCTGCATCTGAAGGTCAACTTGGAAACATATATGGTAGCCAACAACCTTCCGATCAGTAATCCGAGTGCTTGAAGTTAGGGTAGCAGTATTATCCGACGTAAATTTTTGGTGGTTTTTTAATCAATTTTTGTCGAAGAAATTGGATGATTAGCCTGACATTTCTGAGGCTTGGACCATTGTGTCCTCAGAAGCAGCTTAGCCCGATTGCAACATGCAGTAAAAACTTACCAGTTAACAAATTTAATACTCATCATTTGAACGACAAAATAAAATGATATTTCTTAAAATATTAAATTTCATACATAATATAATATTATTCAATATTTTTGTATGGTTTAATACATTAAAATATTAAAGCATAAATAATTTATTTATCTTTGAAAATAATGACGGTCCTCTTAATGTATTTTTCCCGGCATGTTTTATTCAAAATAGAAAAATCATGTTTATGGATCAGAATACATTATCCCTTTATGAAATGGTCCTCTTTTAATAACAAACGATCAAACACGTCAGAATTTCGGTCTTATCTATGGGTTTTATTATCCAATAAAGATAACACAAAACTTGACTCGATATCAAACGAAAATTAATCAACATTGAATGACACTTATTACATTTTTTTTCGAAGGGACGATATTTCACTGATGCAATACATATTTATTAAATAAAAATCATTTATGAGGTCATCCTTCGTTACACGTGCTTCTTATCTACTTATATAACAAAGATATGTTACATATTTTTATATATTATGTCTACAGTAGAAGCTCAAACAAATTGCTTAAACATTTATTTTTTATCAACCGAATATTTTGATAGAAATATGTAAAAAATAATGAATCTGACAACTAATAGAAGTGCGTAAAAGCATATATTTTGTGAGTTTATTCAAAGAGTATGAAGATTATATTACAGTAAATTTGATTCAGATAGATGGTCGGAAAGAAATATTAATACTTTTTAATATAATTTATTGATAGAATATGAAAATAAAATATACATGCAGCTTAACGACAAGCGCCATCTGTAAAAATAATGCAAATAAATAATACAAAATGCGTTAGTTTTTTGATAAAGTAAACGGAGCAAGTGGTATCGCACCCGTGTTGAGTTCAGATTAAAAATTGGTTTGCAAACGGTTTGAGTTCAAATCCCAGCTGCGCTTTTTTCTCTCTCCGATATTGATGAGAGAAATGTCATAAAGATGATATTTGCTATAGATCATTTTTGTTAAATATTGTTATACTTCTTCAATTATCTGCAGTGTTAATATATTGAAACATATTTTAAAAAAACGAAACAAAATCTAAAATTAATGTGATTCATTGTTTTATTCAACGTTTACAACGCTAACAGCTTTTGAACGTCTTCAAAACTTCTGCGCCATAAATAAAACTAATTGGATAATTTTATTACGTATTTAAGGCCTGAAAAAAACTCAAAACTGTCGTTAGCACGAAGTCCCGACACTTAAAACGTAAAACAAAAGAGGCTTTTTTATCCTGGAATTTGAACGAGCGCCCCTTCGCAAAAGTAACATAACTGCATTTGAGTTTCTTTCAGCCACTCTGCGCTTTTCACGGTGTTTTGTGCCCGTTTAAGTCTAACAAGTAGAAAAAAGGCTCGAGCATCTTCACACAGTCAGCTGACCGGCTACTTGCTCTCGGCCGGGACAAGTGCAATTATATTTATGCCTCGAGAATCATTGCCCCGTTAAAAATTTCTGTAGTAATTTGGAGAGAGCTTTTGAAATTTTCAAGTAAGGATGCTTCAGTCTTCTGTGCTCAAGCATGGACGAATGAAATGTTTTTTTTTTAATTTCACTGTTTGAAGTCAGTATTAAAAAGATTTTTGTAACCATATGACAAATTTGCTTTATAATATTTATTCATATTTATTAACTTAACACAACCAAAGCTGTAATACTTACAAAAATGTGCTAATACGAGTAATAACAAAAAAGAATCAGGAAATGTAAAAATACGGCTACAAATTTTGGTATCACCAAAATCCAATGAAGATGTAAGACTCATTTTTTGTAATCAAAAGAATGCGTTGAATACTGGGGGTACGATGGATTGACTTTGTAGGGAATGGCGTGGTGAAGAAGAACACAAGGTAGCCTTCTATACTACATTCGGTCCAAATACAAAAGTGGATCTGTCTGGAATATGTACATTGGATTCTGTAGGAGAGCATGTTTTAAATAGTTATCGGGAACTATTTTATATAAAAATTATTTATTAACGGAACACATACATACTTAATATCATTATTAGATGTTTATAAAAGCTTTCAAAAAAATTTCATCTAGAAAGATACGATCAACATATTTTTCCGCATGGAAAGACATTTTTATAATAGAAGTCACCAAAATAGTAATAAACATTATAAAATATAATTTCATTAAGGCAACATTAAGTTTATCAACGGACAGTACTTGGTGAACCTGCATTATTATAATTTTAAATTAATTTTAATTAAATAAATAATAAATTAAAAATATTTATGTTGTGGTTTTGGGTTGAGCCGTGTGTGGTGAACTTTTTTCAACCAATATTTCGACCGCCATTGCAGGGGTCTTCTTGAGGATTAATAATTTATTTATTTTTGAGTTGGTTTATTCAGATTATATATTTATGGAGATATTAATCAATAACGCTCATAAAAGAAATATTTTATCTAAATAAACCAACTTAAAACTAAATAAATTATTAATCCTGAAGAAGACCCCTGCAAAGGCGGTCGAAATATTGGTTGAAAAAAGTTCACCACACACGGCTCAACCCAAAAGCCACAACTTTAAATCTGGCCGTGAAAACCTAAGAAGTTATTTAAAAATATTTTGTTTTGATTCATTCATCATTTAAAATAAGTGTGAATCAAAACTAAATATTTTTAATTTTATTTTGTAATTAAAATTTACTTAAAATTAAAATTAAGATAACCCAACCGATGACACGTGTTAACTAATATGCGGTAACCCATCCATGCTTTGGCTTACGATCAATAATGCTAAACTTCACAATGTGCTATTGTCAGTTGTGTTTTAAACGTATTTAAGTTTTAATTATATTTGATACAATTTTCAGATACAAAGATTTTTTTAATTTAAAAAAAGATAAAATGCATATTGTAATAAGGCTATGCAATTAAGTTTATCTCTGTTATAAATAAATCAGCTAGCCACTCTCGCTTGGAAAAGCTCCACTTAAGTGGTTGGGAGACACTTTGCGTTCATTTCTCGACGCGTTGTGCGATTTTCAAAAGGGCGTATTAAGAGTTGTGGTCGCCTTGAAACAATGTGCAAGAAGCAGCATTTAATATGTCACCCAGGATGCTCCTCGCTAATGTTTAGCGTCTCTCGCGTTGTATTGCTGACAAATCGAGCGTAAAAGCTCAAGTCTGAGGGGAGCACAAGGAAAGTATACGGGATTTGTGGGAATTTATGTGACTGTGTGGAGATGTAAGGGACGACTATACGGAGGCGAATTTGTTCCGAGCGGATTGGTCGCGGGATTTCATTAAACGGACCACACTGATATTATGGCTTGTATTATTCATTATTATGCCGCAGTATTCGTCTGAAGTATATTGAGCATCAGTACGATTAATTATAAACATCAGGTTTCTCAATATCGTGGTTTCTATAAATAATAATACATATATTTATTATTGTTATGGAAGCGCATGAAGAAGAGCTCAACTTATTGAGACCAGTGGACTCTATGTCTATCAGTCAGGAAAACTAGACTAAACTAAACATGATATCACATAAATACAAATCTTGAAACAACTTGTTTTATTAGTTTATGATGCATTGAAAATTCAATGAATATTTAAGTGATTTGCTCGAACAAAACGTAAGTGAAAAAAAAAAATTTTTTTTGCTGATATATATTTAACTTATTGAAGCAATTGACGAAATCTATGCTTTTTTTTCAAGTAATTGACCTGATATTCCATAAACAATAAACGGGGACGTTATTTTCAATATTTCCTGAACTTTGCCATCGATCAAATAAAAAACAAAAAAAAAACTCTTACGCTGTCGGTATTTTAAAAATAAAAGTAATTTCATACCCCATTACACAAAAATTGAAAGTGCTCAAACCGAAGCCGCCGGGCTTTGCTATTCCCATTCCGGTGAAAATATGACTCAAGCCCTAAACTTAGGACAAAGTTTGACATTTGATTTTTGCCGTAAAAGTTTCAAATACAAATAAATACACGCGTTTTCCACCTCCACCATACCACCCTATTAAGCAGGGCCTCGAAACTATAATCCTTATGACCCAGTTGCTTTAATTTTATTCTTAAAATCTGCGATTGATTACCATTAATGGCGTTTTGCCATTGGAGTTAATCTTATTAATATATTTTTATTTAAAATTATTTATTATATTATATGCATATTTTTATTTTATTTTAAATTGGAATATATAAATTAAATTGCCAAGATTGTGAATCTTTTTATATTGGTAGAACGTCAAGAAATTTTAATATTAGAATTAAAGAACATTTAAGGTGCCTAAAAAGCACTAATTTTTCTGAATTCGCAAACCACCTTATAGAAAATAATCATTCGTACAACTTAGAAAAAGTATTAAACATATTACATGTAGAAAATAAAACCGTTAAATTAAATAATTTAGAATACTTACAAATTTATAAAGCCATTAATAAGAAAGAAGATATAATTAATAACCAACTAAATACCTTAATTAATTCACCAATTTTAAAATTGTTTCCGTTAAATAAATAAGTAAGTATAAAAATTATATATACGACATATAAGAATAATATTAAAAATAAAAAATAAAAATAAATTTATACGTAAACCACTTTTATAATAATAATAGAGAACTTTTGTTACGTGATCCATGTGAAAACAAGGTAAATAAATAAATGAATATTTATAATTTATTATGGATCTCAAAGTGAATGCTCAAAACATTGAAAATATAATAAAAAAAATTAAACTTACTTTTTTGTTATTATAGCCTTAGTCACTCTGCTGTCTGTAGACAGTATGTAAAACGTATGTAATGTATTGTAATACATTACATACGTTTTCACTTCATTGATTTTATTTTTTCATTTGTTTTGTACTCTTATATAAGTAGAGTTTCAAAAATGTGCGAATTCCTCTTGGTTATTCCTGCTTTTGTGTGTCGAACGTCCAGCTGGCGCTGCCGTGAAAATCAATTTCGACGGAAAAGTCCCGAAACTTTGATTAATAAGAAAAACTTGTTTCGCTCAAATGCCTTTCATAAGCCGGAATCACATCCGCTTACAAAATGGCCCGGGGTCCCGGGTTAAGGTTTCGGGGATTTATCGCGCGTGCGAAGAAAGGTTAGGACTCGCAAAAAGGATTTAATGAATCGGAGCATTTTTATCGTTGCAATGCCAAGAATTATTCACGAAGTTAATGAAATCTGAAAATACGTTTGACTCACACTCAATCAAACTGAACTTAAAATTATCGTCAATTCTACTAAACCATTCACTCTACCTAAATTTAAAAATCAAGAAACACTATTTTTAATTTAAACTTATTGAATAATTGTTTTTTTTTTCATTTTTGTTTGGAATAATCAATTACAGATAAAGCTCCGTCAAACGTCAAGGAGCTTGTATCATCCCATGTTAGAACTGCCTGCTGTAACTCTGCCGAGTACATTCTTTCTATAGTTCCTGACGGCCTTTCAGGAGAGCGTGAACCCAAGAGCTTGAAGAAAAGGCATTGGAAGAATCAAGGCAAATATTTCATAATGAACACGTTAAAAGTACGATGATTTCATTAAAAATTTAAATCTCTTATTCACTAAAATAATTATACATACTATTAGAAAACATGAAATATTCTCGTATTTTACAAAAACAAAGTTCTTATACTTTTCATATTTCATGTTTATTATTAATCTCTGCATAAATTGTATTTTAACGTTCTTATTCACAAATATTTGCTAGCTCGAGTTAAAATTAGCAGAATCCAAATTATTACCGGAAAACTGTTTTTTCGTTAATATTTCGCAAACAGGAAATTCACTCTCGTAATCATCAGCGGCGGAAAGCATCCGACCATCAGCCTCCCGTCAATAAGCTCCCTTCCATTCGTTTTAAAGTGTACAAAATCCATTTACTCTGAAATAATGTGTTCCACCGGTTAAATCCGTCTTTCCTTACCCCACTCTCCCCGGATCTTACACCAAGACAAAGGTCCGGAAAAATCACTTTAGGGGACGCCGGGGTGAAATATGCCCAAATGGTAAGGTGGTAAGAATTTATAAATACCGGCTTTTTCATTCTATCTCCCCGGTTATTATTATTTTTCGCTTAAATTCCCCCTATTCTGTATTATTCCGCGACTCCCTTGCCACTTCGCTTTAAGAGTATTTTGTATCAAATGTACATTAGCCGAAAAACATATTTATTTTGTATTTTAAAAACGCTATCGGTTTATTGTGAGACGCTCCGGTTTGTTTTTTTAGTGACGGAACGTTTTTAATGGCGTTTTAAAATTTTGAGATTTTTTTTTGAATTATGAAAGTAATTACAAAATAAATAAGGTATAATTTTTGTGAAAATTATGTTTTAATGTCGCTTTTAATAGTTAACTAAAAAATGTTAATCTGAACATTCAACGCGATGCCTCCGGATAACTTTAAAAATTGAAAAAACCTTAGTAAAATACTTATTTTTTTTATTGAATGGGCTTCATATTATAAAATATGACTAAATAGAAAATAAATATGGTCTTTCAGGTTATCTCTACTTTTTTTTTCGATTTTATATATAATTTTTTTCTGGACAAACATACATTTTTTTATACATATTTAGTGAAATCAAAGTAAAAAAAATGTCTTACTTTTTATAAAATACTCGTTTTAAAAATATTTCTCGTTTCAATATGGCACAGAAAGGGCGTTTTTTAAGTTTGAAATATCATTCCCAAATTTACTGTCCCCTACACCAAATACGCCTTATAATTTATCAAATAATTTTGTAAATAGGTAAATGCTTCCATCCCCTGCTTCATTTTCAGGGTGGCGTTCATTAGGAGCAAACATTATTCCTTTGTGTTTACGTGCGAATGCGATAAATAAATAATATTTTTAATCTACGCCATCATTTCTCAGAGGGGCTTGAACGAGGATATTAGGCATTCGACTACCCAAGTCAGCAGACACGAAATCAAATCCCGGTGAGTATTGTGACACTATTTGTAAATATTTTTTATCAATATTCGTTCTGCTTACTACAACTGCAACAACTGCAAAAAAAATATTTTTATTTTATTTTCTTAGCCTCTTGAACTATATAAAGTAATAATAATTATAAGCGCATTTAAATATATCCTCGAACCACAGATGAAAAATTGGTATACTTTTTATTATCTTCCGCTCTATGTACAGCCGATTTTTTTTTATCTCTTCATCCTTGTCTTAAGCACCAATACACGATTGATATACTTTCTGTCATGAATAATATTCATTTTCAAAGGTGACATTTTTAATCCATAAAATTTGTGGAATGCACTTCTATGATTTGTTTTCATTCTAATACAGTCTGGATATCTTCAAGAAATAGACTATTTTTCACGTGCGTACCTTTAACATACATCAAACATACTTTTCAAATACAGCATCCAGATGCCTTGCTTAAGGTTCTAAAAGCCAGTGGCAACACCATGCTAACGGAGCACGCCAACGCAAAACGACTTACGGAGAGACAGTCGCGACCCAGGTTTAGAGTTGCAAAGGCCTGACGAACTACTCACAAACTACGACGCTATATCTCCTCCATTGACGATTAGTTAACAGAACCAACAAGCCCATGTATAAGTTTAACTAAATATACTTGTATTTATAATATAATACGTATTTTGACATAATTTATATATGTACTCGGTTGCTCCGCTTTCCCCTGCCCAGACGAGTCGAGTGTGTTGGGCCAGACAATGGAACAAATTTAATTCGAAAAAATCGTTTCAATACGTCTGAATCCAATTTGGCGGCAGGGGAGAACAATACGCTCCCGGGGAAGGGAATGGGTTCGATCTAAAGAAAAGTCCCGCTCAAGACAGGCAAAGGACAAGCCAAGACAACCCACAGGATATTTTTGGCCTTAACCTTTAGGTCATAAACGAAAAAATCCTGATTTAAGATTTGCTACTTATTGGAGTTTCCCTTCCTCGTTGTGGTAATATACAAAATTTGCATATACTCGTACCTCATCGATCAACCTTTTATGTTCAATTTAAAGACGCTTTTTCTTCATCATTGTCCACTGATTGACTAATATTTGTAGCATAATTATTCGCTTTTCTTGATCTAATGTTGCCGTGTTCAAACAAAGTATCAATTTATTCAAATGAAATAAGAAGGCGCTAATGACGAACCGGAAATGGGAGTATTAGATGAATTATTTTTTTGCAAGAGGTTTTGGTTGTCAGTATACAATACATAAAAGTATTAATTTATTAAACGTTGCTTATGAAATTTATTTTCTGTATAATGGATTTTCAACTAGAAAAATATGGGAAAATTGGCGTTAAATTCCTCTCATATGACAATCAACTAGGTACAGAAATGTATAATTAGTGTAAGATTGGTCGCCAAATTGTCAGGTTCGAATTGGCGTCACCTAATGTTACTCAACCCCAACGGGTGGCGTTGGAACCTGCGGTCGAGCGGGAAGATTCAGAGGGCAGAGTAGAAAAGTTACGATCGAATAAATATGTGAACACTCTCGTAATGCGGTTAGATTGTGCGGGAATGTAAAAAAATGTGTTTTTCCTTGGAATTTCCCCTTTTTGTTGTGTCACCGTGATGTGTGGAGGAAGTTTTTTCATGGGAATAATGGGAATTTTCGATGTCTATAAATGCTGATACTCCGTACTGGAAAATAATTTTTGAGTTTTCGCCTCGGCTTTTGTATACTTTTGCCTATTGTGAATGCCACAGTTCCATATTTGAAACCCGTCACTCAACGACAGTACTATTTGTAACTTACGTACAATTTATTATTATGATTAAAATACTTTGAAAGGCATTTATTATTCCGTATAATCGGTTCCCTAGAATGATACAAGCGGTAATTTGTACCCAAATAAAATATTTGAAGCATATACGACGGTCAAAAGTAATTCATTTTTCAATTTCTATATATTGGTTCCATTTATTTTTTAAATGAGCAAAAAATGTTTAATGTATTTTACATTGAAAATTTTTAATAATTACTGTGTAAAATTTAAATGACTTCAAACCTCAAACTGGGAATGTAAAAAAAGTACAATAATCAAGCAATATCTCTTAACAAAACTTTAATCTTTTCCCAGAATAATTATTATTAAGTAGATAAATATTTCATACCTGTTGTATGATGAGTAATAATGTAAAATTAAATATATATCTATTAAATATTAAATTCGATCAAGGTAATTACTTAAAATATATATATTGTAACTTAATCTATAATAATGTTATTTACGCATTTGAGATATTTTTAAGACTGATTAATGGATTTAAAAAAAAAAACAAAAATACGCTTGATCCCCTCACATCGATATTTTTTTTAAACAGAGTCCTCTATTCATGTACAGACAATGTTAATGTGAATGAAGGACACAACTCTGCACAAAACATCGCATTAATCCGCCACATATCATTTATAAAAGCAGGTATTATAATGAAATCCTGTATTACGGCTCGGGAATAATATGATTTCCTTCCTGTCCCCCAGTCTTATACGTAATGCACGCAGCCCCAAAGCTAATACGAAGCTCTTCCGGGGGAAGTAAAAGTAATGGGGACTTCCGGTACGCTCTCAACCACTCTGGATGCCAAAAACTCATCGTCTACCTTCTATCAGCCCGAGCTTATGCATCGTCATTAAATGCAACAGTGTAGTTATGTTTTTGTTTTGATTACAATAAAGTCGATTTTATGACAAGTGAAACAATACTTTTTTAAGATATAAATCTTATATACATTATAATACATTTATATATATAAATAAGAGTTATACCTTAAATAATACAACATCGAGTATTTAAAACCATAGTTTATCAAAAATTGTATAGTCATTAAATATTAAAAAAAAAACATGAAGCTTAATTATCATCAAACGTTAATAAATCAATGATGTGTTAAGGTTCATAAGCGTATAAATACACAGGTACGAATCTACAGCAAATATCATCCTCAATGACATTTCTTTCGTCAATATCGGAGAAGAATGACAGACATTGAAAATGATATTTGGTACAGATTCGTACGTGGATATCATTTTTTTTTAAATAATTGTATAAATCTTTTATTATATATTAAGTATTATAAAGATTGACATTTATTCAAAGAAATCTACAAACAATTTAATATGAAAATAATTAAAAATCCAAAAATGTATCTGTATAAATAATAATATTTTCGACTTATTATTATTATGTTATTTATTTTTCGAGCTTGTGTAATAATAATAAATAACGAAATATAAAAATGAAAAACATACTCACATAAGCATTTTTTGTTTATTTTAAAATATTATTTTATCATAACTTATAAAACAAAGTTTTAGCAAATAAATATAATAATGCAAATGTGTCAGTAAAAAGTTGAAAAATCACTTTTATTTTAAGGCTTTTCACTTTTCACGATGACCCGCAAACAAAATTAATGAAAGGTGCGATTGAAAAATCAACTCGATAAATAAGGGTATAAAAGGCAAATGGCTCTGACCTTACAAAAAGATTTTAAATTAAGGCATTCTTTAAAAAAGAACGCAATGGTTCAGAACTACGCGAAATGAGTTCATTTATTTCAAACTAAAGCAATTTATATAACAAACTACTTGTAAACTGTTTCAGTGTTATTTTATTTGTTTTCAGTTTTATATTTCAAAAATCTTTTCTTTTGTATTTAATAATAATAAATTACTTGAAAATAATTCATACTTTAACTTATTTTTAGATTGTCATCTTAAGAGAACTATTTAAAATTCTTATCACATATTATTTTCATATTAATTATATTTTTAGCATTCACTTTAAGTTCAATATTAATATTGAATAGATAAGTATTTCATACATTGTTTTAACATGGCTCACATTAAGGACTATTTCACTTGTTGGCAGACTACTGTTTCATGATCTATGACAGCTTCATCAATTCCAACGTACGTTTATGCACGTTGGAAATAATGAAGCATTCATAGATCGCAAAACTACATTCTTCCAGCAAGTGAAACAGTGATCAGTGTGATCCATGTTAAAACAAGATTCACAATACATAATTTTTTAAAGTTAATTGAATCAATGTACGTTTTCAACGTTGTTCCGTACTTGTAAGATCTGTATTTTTAACGAGATTGGACGATTAGTCATACTCCTTCGAGGCCAGGATCATTGGATCCTAAGGATAGGTTCAGGCTAATAATCAATACACGGTCAGCAAAAGACACTCACCCATCCAAGTAAAAGTTCTCGCAATAATGGTAAATTAAGCCGCACTTATAATATATTGCTCATAAAAAAATTAAAAGAAAAAAATTAAGTGATTTTCGTATTTCAGGATTTACACCTGGTTGAAGGATGAAAACCAAAGGGCGTCAGTGGGACCTTTATATTTATGGGCGGATCAGTTGTGGGGCGCCATTTGTCAGTGCGCCGCCCCTGGACCTCCGCCCACTTTTTACTGACGTCCAATCACCATCGGTTGAAGCCGCATTCTTACCTGTGGCAGAGGCGGCTCGTAATAAATAAATTATTTGATTTACCAAAAGTCGAATCAAAAATAAAAATAAAAAATAAAAAATAAATCGTTGATATTTATTGATTCATACGAAATAGTTGACATTATTTAGGGAAAAAATATATAATGTATATTTTACGACACAGAATTTACTAGTTATCGATCATGTTAATCCATACACACACAATTAAGGTCGAAACGAAATAGGGTTTTTGATGAAAATAAAGAATATTTAATTGGATGCTTGGTTGTGATTTTTATAATATTTCGATTTTTCGATCGATAAGTAGTGAAATTTCTTAATATCAAATAAAATAAAAGTTTATTTTGTAATCAATCCACATATTTTTATTACTGAACGACATATTTAGGCTACAATGACTAACCGACGTAGCCATAACATGCGATCTTTTAATAAGAAGTTGTGGAATATTTTCCAAGGAATCTTTACTTTTATTTGATATTTTTATAAAAAAAGTAAAATAGAAAGTGATTTTATAAAAAAAATATATCATATTTTATTTTATAATATTAAAAATGCAGATTAATTCAATTAGACAACGATTACTGCAAACAAAAGAAAAACGTGGCGCCCAATAATTACTTATTTTAAGGTTTGAATTTTCGTGTATTCTTTTTGTTCTTTTATTTTGAAAAATAAAAGGATTTCCCGGCTTTGGAACCCAATTGCTTTAGCCTTTTGGAAAATAATGGAATATATTCGTAATAAATTATACGCATATTAATTTCGGAATGAGTCTATGGCAAATGTCTTGATTTATTGTTGGGGTATTATTTTAGCTTTTAAAATGGAAATAAAATAATGAACGAAACGAAAAGAGTATTTTGAAATGTAATTTTTATAAACCAATGTACATTTGTTTGTTTGATTTTTCACGGTTTACGTTTATTTACACATTTTGATATGCTTAGTAATTTATTCACACAAACCTTCTATGCTGACATTAGAGCCGTAGAATTCCTTAAAAAACAACGTTTATAAACTTTTTTCCATACAAGATAAAGAACCTAATTAATTCGTACTTAAGATATAAAAGTAAAAATTAAACACAATTATCTTGCATTTTAATGAGCAAATCTCACAATCTAAAAGTATTAAAAAAAAAACTTTTAACATGTTTAAAATATAAATCGGATATTTATAAAAAAATAAATAAAAACTTTTTCATTCGCTACTGAACTTAACCCTTTCCACCGTGGATTCAATCTGTTCAAGATTGGTGTAAGAAAACGTCGAAAACTCACAAATTCGGAGCAATCAATCGGGTGACTTTGCTCATGTGCTCGGAGAAGAGATGTTATGGAGAGGTAACATTTAATTTATTTTTCGTAATTGTATGCAACATAATTTTACAATTGACCGTTATAAATTAAAGTGTAGACTATCAGATTAATATACGAGTACACACATCACTGATGGATGTTTTTAGTGACTAATTATTGGCTTAACCATACAATTCGATATAATATTACCAGATTTTCATACATTTGCATCTTTGACTAGCTTTTTCTATCGCTATCTCAATTTCATCAACATATAAGCTATTAACGTAGCTAAGTTCTAAAGAAAACCAAAACGTAAATAAGATAAATGATATCAGATATAAAATAAAAGATTCTTTAGAATTTACTCCACATATATTTTTTTGACGACATGTTTCAGCCAGGTCGGATGGCCATTTTCAAGTTTTCACTTGAAAATGCCCCAAAAGCTGCAATTTCATCAGGCCGAAAAAAGCTACGAAATTATTAATTGCTTAACGAACATTAAACATAAAATCATAGTGCTATTCTTCTGGCAAACGAAGCATTGGCCAACCCCCTACAAGATGGACTGACGATATAAGAAGAATAGCAGGAGTGACCTGGATGCTGAAGGTGGAGGATTGAAGAGGATGGAGACTCATGCGGGAGGCCTAGGTTCAACAGTGGAAAGACACAGGCTGATGGTGATTATGATGATTCTTTTAAAAAATTAAGCTTCAGTTTTTAGAACATAACGCGTTTAATAATAAGCAAGGTAAATTACAATACTTCTTTATTTTTGAATGATTTGAATATAGTCATCAAGTAATAAGATATAATATACATTATCAATTACTCATACGTTTTTCATTATTAATAAATAATAACATATAAATATTTAGCTGTAAAAAAATATTTTTCGTACAAAGTTTTGTTAAACAGTATAAAATTAATGTAAGATTAAAAAATAAATAATTGACCAATAATAAGCACCTATTATAACAAAAATCACAAAGCTTATTCAACAAACGTTATAAAAAATTAATAAATTTGCTTCAATTAATAAACCTAAGAAGTTATTTTTGCTTCAATTACGTTAGTGAAAAATAAAGACTTCATTATAAAATTGATTAACATGACGTAAGAATACAATCTAAATGACGAATGTAACTAATAAAATTTTCAGTGATTTTGTGCGTTAAAACCGATGGTACTAATACCGACAAAATAAAATATATTTGCAAAACTTCTTAAAATGAATCATTGCTTTCATAACTTCAGTAAAATATTGTGAAACATATACCATGACGAACTGCAAACAACGGTGAGTCTCCTTCCTGGAACTAAGCTCACGGCACTCTTAATAATTCAATGATTTTGCATTGGGATGTCTGCTTATGTATTGATTCGTTCACATTTATTTTACTTCACGGAAGCGAACTTTAAAATAAATACAACAGATAAATTATTTATAATATTAGTTTATGATCAGCCTGACGTTGCCAAGGCCTGGACAACATACCATCACAACCAACCTATCGTAATCTATAGCCTTTTAAGATACTATTAACTAAAACCACTGACTAAAGACTGAATATTTTTATTGTAACACTTAAATTATTGTGTATATTTTTTATTTATGAACAAGCCCCTCACCTCTTAATATTATACTATGCTTTTTAACGATAATCATAGATAAACTTAAGGTCTTAGAAAAGGGGCTTTTAAAACTGCACATTGCGCAAAGGTGGCTCGAGGTGGGAGTATGATTGATGCTGGGCTTTAAACAGACGACAAAGGTGAACCAATCTTGTGACTCTACTTAATGTTTAAATTGCAAGATCCAACTACGCCACTGAGCAAGGGTATAGATTGCTTGACATTAAATAAATCGTATTTTTGAACATTTACATTATAATAAATGATTAAGCGTATGATGGCTTGACTCTGTGAGAATTAAAGTTCAAGAATCAAACATAGACATGGCTGGAAGATGTTGTCTGAATTTAATTCAAGCCCGGGTAATCTTTATCCTGTAAACCCAAATAATGGGTAATAAAGTGTTCTTTACTTTGTATTGCAGAGATGTCGTGGAATAAAGTATGGGATTGACAATTGACAAAAGTAAGTGGTGGCAATTTGTGATTACCCAATCGAATATAAGAAACAAACATATTTTATACAAATTTATTTAAATGAACGAGTTGTTGTGAGACCAATAACAAGCTCGTAAAAACCCATTCACAGGTTATGAAAAAAAATGTTTGTTTAATGTCATCCCGTGACCAATACTTATTCAATGTGTGACCGTTATTAAACAAATTATTGCACTTATATGTATATATATATATATATATATATATATATATATATATATATATATATATATATATTCGATTCTTGAATTGCATTCAGACTATAAATTGTGTTTTTAGACTTAACCTTTAAAGACAGTACTGCCTCCCACAAAAATGGTAATCATTATAATGTATTTTAACATGGAAATAACAATATTACATCATCGTCCAGTAGTATTTTACATTATTAAACATAAACTTAAACACATTATTAAAAAAAACAATACTAATGTACGCATAAATAGGCGTATAAAAACTTATAATCAATCAGATAATGTATAGATTTAACGTCAATAATTAATTTAAAAATATAATATGAAAGCCTACTTAGAAATATTAGTTTGTTTTTTTATTACATGGAATAGTCGACTACTTTGTGTATCAATAAAAAAAAATGTTTTATTCTTACTTCAGATTATTCTGAACTGCGTGGAGTGAACATCACGTGTTTAATCGTTACCTGTTTTCAGTTCTGAAAATAACTTCCTTAAATGACACAATTGTTTTCAAAATAGAAATTTTAACAAAACTCGTATACTTTTTTGAACTCGTTCCGAGAGTTTATAAATACAGCGGTTATTTTTATGATTTTTATATTGATAACTTGGGAACGTTTTCTTTCGCACTATCAGTACTCTACACAGATATATATTTTTACAATCCGTTAAAAAGGTGCATTGGCTTTTAGTGAGATGCCAAGATTTACATGCGTTAAGGATGGTGACAATACAGCTGATGTGTAGTCATCACTATATTTTGATCGCGATTAATTCATCTTTGTTATTGTGCTGTACACTGAAAAATTAAAGTTATTCTGCAGAAAATATTATTAAATTTAGTTCATGTTTTTAAAGTATTGTTTTGATATTATTTATATTGTCGATTAGATATCATATTCTTCTTTGGATCCATCTCCACCATTTTCATTATCCCGTATTAATTTTCCATCTTCCTTGCACGCCAAAGTGTATTTTCCCGGAAAACTTCACCATAGAATGGAAATGGCCCTCTCACAGTCGGGATGGGCTATTGATTATCCAATCGGATAAACATGATAATGCCGCCACTTCCATTTTCCACTTTGTAGCCCGCGAGGGCTTATAAATAAAATGAATAATAATAAAACGGTGCCGAATCATCACTTTTCCTTGAAAAATCGATGAAAAATTCACTCTCAAAACGAGTGTATAAGATTCCGATCGCGAAAACATAACCTATTTTTCGATGCGATGAAAAATAATCCATCATAAAGATGTCTGTACAACACCCTTCTAATAAAACCTTTACTTTTAAACATGTATTTTATACACTCAATATTGAACAAAAAAATTCTAATAACCTTTCATTCATCATTTGAAAGTACAAGACAACCTTCCATTAAGCAGCTGGTCAAAACGATACTGAAAGCAGAAACTTAAGCTGACTTCACTTCAAATTATACATTTAATATACTCGGGAGATAAAGGAGGTAGAGCTTACATGAAATAAGAATAAAAATACAGCGCCTGACAAAGCTTTATGGTAGAATTTCGTGACGCCCATATACTCCATTGAGGGTAGAGGACATAATGATGATGATGATGATTATCTTTTAGCATTTGATGATAATGGACTTGAACTTAATATGTTCAAATATTGATGTTAAATGCCTGTTGCTCACACAACGTTGACGGATCACAAAATAGATCAAGTGCTCTAAGCTGTCAGTACCGACATACGTACACACAATGAGCGAGTTCTACAATAGTGGGGAGCGCTGCTGGCTCGGCTAAAGACTCCCCGGGGTCTCGGGAAAAAGTCGAGTGGATCCTTCCGGTCTGGGCTACTCGGCCGAGTGCACTCGACCGAGCACTCACCCAACCACTAGTCTGCTCGCCGAGATCGGGACAGTTTGCACACAAAACACAATGCTCTATTGGGCATTCTACTTGCCAGTGTAAACGCAAACTTGTATACTTGTATAATATATAATAGAGTATTTATATACTGTATTTATATAACATCATTACTATAAATAAGAGGTAAAAATTTACTTTTAATAATTTAATTTAATTGTTTTTAGCTTGTATTGACGTAATGTGATATATTTTTTAAATAAAAACATTTTGAGTAGTACCAATATTCTGTGGCGGGTTAAGTTAGTAAATAAATAATAATGATAATAAATTACGAATTCTTTATTTGCAGTAGAGTCATAAACATTTTCATACTTCATAAATATTCCGTATAATACTCGACTACTTCAATATTTTCCTTGGCAAAAACAATAACGAGCTCATTTTATAATTATATTGAAATTACGTCATTTATTTGTTTATTTTTTTTATTAAGTCTTATTTTTCGGGCTGATTTTTTCATTTCAAAATAAACAGAATAATCGTATTTTCAAATTTTAATTTTAATATTTTTTAATTAACTAGAAATCTCATTTTGCATACGAAACGCTTTCAGTTAAAATTCGTTATGCATATTAAAATTAAAATAACTTAATATAAAATAACATTATTTAGCCGAGAAATACAAAAATACATATTTTTCATTTAATTGATATGTTGGAATAACAGATGTTCATGGGAGCATTTAATTAAATCGCAGTACAATTCGACCGAAAAAAAAGCATCGACGAAACAAATGTAGCGTGTGAATGTGTCACAACCAGCCACGGGTGACTGTTGGGAGTACATACGTAATACAGGGGCGCTATAATTAGTCGGTTGCGCCCTGAAACATCTCTGGTCACATGCGGCAAGGTTCCAGTTGTCGTGTGTCACTGACGGAGTACCATCTGGGCAGTCTTCCAATCCATAGAACGCCACATCCATGTCGCTTCGAGGATCAGATGTTGTGAACCTGGTGAACGCGAATCGAAAATACGAGCATCGTAGCATTAGTTAAGAGTCACGCAGGCTAACACAAAAATGATATTTTTTGTATTAGGACAACGATGAACTCTCAATTAACAAAATGACATCTCTCGACTCATCAAGGCGACTCCAAATCACCTGGATCATCATTGGGAAATTAACATAGTTGCTTCCACATTAAACGAAGCGACTGTCAAAACCCAATAAAGAAAACGGTAGATGCAAACGCCGCAACTTTACCGATTACTTAAATTTAAAACTTAGACTAGCATTCTTAAAAGTGCGTGACAGAGGAGCGAACAAAAATAAGAGACAAAAGATCGAATATCAAGGCTTCTCGGCAACAGCATGCAAGAGCTATATCGAGTAGATATCAAGACCATATAATTTTTGTCAATTACAAATCACACAGAGAACGATTGTGCATGCCTTTTATTAAATGTCTTCATCAAAAATGTGACATTTGGGAGAAAAATAAAAGTTACCGATAAAAACACGTCTACAAGGCTAGCCAACTACGATAACAGCTACAGTTCTAAGCATTGAGAAAAATGAAGAGATATGCATTCAAGTAAAATTGAATATTTTTATTACAAATTTTACTAATTGCTGAAGCATAATTGGCAAATGTTGATCACTAATGGCTCAATGACACAGTTCATCGAGTGGTTGAGTACAGAAGCGATGACGTCACGACCCCGGCAGCCTCCTTTGTTCTACTCCAGCGATCATTGTTCTCGACTAATGATCGAGTGTGTCTTTGCGAAGTGCTCTTCCAGCTGATTGAACAACATTGATTACCCTCTCTATCGAGATAATGACGGCTGTGATTGATTTCTGATAAGGCATTTTTTCCACCAATAATATACTCTTTTGACATTTTATTACTTATGTGGAAGCGACATTGTTCAGGAAGAAAATACAATAATACACTAAGCGACTGCTCGTTGTAAGGTTAATAACTCATATTTTGCCCAAGAATATGAATTCATATGGGAAAAAATGCATATTTAATATTTTAAGCTATATCATTGTTTACAAATGTCAAAAAATTATTGATCTGAAACTGATCTCTTACGTGTAAAATTATCTGTTTCAGGAAATTTACTAAATTCATCAATACACAATCATCATTTCGTAAATACGTCACACCAGCGAGTCATTGCTTAAAATGGACAATGCATGAATAGCTGTAGTCTTATGACGTGAGCAGATCGGCCATATACATCATTGACACATCAATTCACTATTGTATACATGTAATAAATACTACGCTGATGTGTACGTAAAATTAGAGTTATCATATTTTGGGCTCTCTGATATTATGACCCTTGCAATGGCCGTCAAAATATTGGTCCAAAGAAACTCGCTATACTCGGCTACACCCAAAAGCCACGATACCTATTTAAAAGGGTGAGAAGTGTTTTACTATCGAGTGAATTAAATTGTGAATATATGAATTTCTATAATGCAGCGTGTAAGGTGAGTGAATGATGTGAGATAGTTGTTTAGATTGTTTTGAGTGAAAATATTGAAGTAAATCATGTTTAAAAATACAAAATGTAAATAAATAAAAATAAAAACACGTCTAATTCAATTCATTTTTATTATTGAATTTATCTTTATCACCATTATTTAACCTTTCTTTACGATTCTATAATAAAAACACTCATTCCGGTGTTGGGTAATCAGTAAACAATAAAAAATCAGCGACTTAAATCGGAAAAATAAAAAAATTCATAGCTCATCACCTTAATTAATTATAATTTAAGTAAAAAATTATAATAATTGAGATTTATTGGCTGAAAACATTAAAAAACCATCTGGCAACGCTCACAGAACAGGCATAGATCCACTCTGGTTTCAAGCTCGAGAGCTACGGGCCCTAGTCGTAGTAGTTGCCGGAGTGACCTACTCCCACTCTCTTCCGTCTTCCTTCACAGTGAAGTATGAAAGAGTGAGATGCGAATATAGTGTCACGCTCCCCGCACATCATCGAGACCCAAGGTCGAGGCACTCACAACGCGAATGTGTTTCCGATGTTCACAAAATACCTCCGATGTACCCGATGAATTCTGACTGTTATTAATATTATTTTTGTAATCAATGCGTTAATATATTATGGGAGAGTACCTAAGATCTTAACCTTGTATTTATTGGATTTATACAGATATTGATGGTTATTAGAAGCAATCTGTAGAAGATACACATCACAGGAAGGAAAGGTTAAATGCATTTACAAATAATAAATTCAAGCAATAACCACAAAAAATAGCAAAAAAGCACATCAAGTAATTTTTATGTACTCGATATATCAATATGCTGAATTATTCACATATTTAGTATCAAGGAACTCACGTCTAGAATAATTGGAGACACAATACTGAGTGCCGATAGTCATGACTTATAACAACAAAAAACACGCCATAAATATATCAAATTTTATACAAAAAAAAAATAGTTTTTTACAATATAACACATTTAAAATAAAACTTATCGAAACTGTGCTCTTGTGTAGTTGTCATATGCAATGTACAGGGATTCGTTATGGTAATGAAGCAAAAAATAATGGTACACTTTTTTTTTTCAATTTCAAATTAAATCATTTGAATTCTCACAGAGCGTGCCTGCTTCCATTTCTCAGCATCGCATCTCCGACATTGATGGGCTGTTTGGCGACAAATTTAGCATTTAGCATTTAGATCATGTTCCAGTGCAGGGGACACTGACCCTCGTTCTCCATATGCGGGACGAATGCTCATCTGGCCTTGTGTTAGACACCCTATCTGCCTCGGGCCATGTCGTGAGTCTGTGCGATGGGGTGCAAGTCGGGAGTGACAAATGATGCAATGACGTGATAGACGCATACGCGCTTTATTAAAAATACTTGGTGAAAATACATGCGCTTGGTGAATAATATATCTAGCAGCTGATATGACTTTACATAACTTTTGTTATAGTCATTTTATTTGGTGGCTATAAAATCCGATACTTGGTGCAAATCACAAATAAGTGTTTAAGTGTTTCGTTATATTATATTCGTTATATTCGTATAAGTGTTTCGTTATACCTGTATTACGCTTGAACGATTAATTGCATTAAGACCAAGCATTATAATTTTGAAAAAAAAACTTTACCCATGTTCGCAATCTAGTTAAATCAGAAAAATGTTTACTTTTTTAAAAATGTTTTTAAGAGCCACAATATTTTTTTTGTGTTCATACATACAGAAAAATACCCACTGACCTTGATGGAGAAATCATTTTTGTAGATATTATGACGTCTTTAGAGGGATGGTTTTGTGCTCGATGCGTGAGTTATTCACTAAAATCGTTACATAGATTTAAAATGCGTTTTTGTGTATAGTAATTAGGTAATAATTGATATTTATAAGCACATTTAAAACATATTTTTTCCTTTGTCACACCCGTTATAAATATATACATTAGTAGCTGAATACATTAATACTCTTACTCTTTCATTATTTACATAAATAATATTTAGCTGAGCGTTTTAATTTAAGTCTATACCCCTCATCAACAAATGATGTTTTGGTTAAAGTAGAAGGAACTTGACTCGTTTCAGTGGAGCTAAGATAAATATTTACATTTTTTGTCTACCATTCATCTACCTAACCAGCTTGCTTTGATCTAACCTAACCCAACCTAACCCAACTCAACTGAACAACCCCCCGCTTCAGATGCTATCAATGCTGTTTCATCGAAGGGGTGCATTTTAAGGGGATGCAAACGATCATAGAACTTGCGCAACGGGGATTTACGGAAGCACGCTTACTTTATTAAAAAAGTAAGCCCTTCTCTGCTTATGAATAATGAATCATTTTAATAAGCAGAGTTAGGCAGATTCGGTTTAGCATAATAGGTATAGTTGGTGAGTTCGTTTTTTGTAAAGATGGTACCTAGGTGATCATTTACCCTTTGCACGTGGCAAAAGACAATGCATATACAAGAACAATCCAATATAACTACAACGCACACCTTTTTTATTTGTAACAAATATTTTTTCTGTATTATTTGCGATGTTTTATTAGTATAGCGGTCCCTTCTATGTCTATACCTTAGGTAAAACCACGTCGTAGGAAAATGGTCCAGGCATCAGTTGCATCAGGTTAATTTTCCAAACTTACTAATATGTTATAAATATTTATTTAATTATTTACCTTGTTTTCACATGGATCACGTAACAAAAGTTCTCTATTAGGAGACTGCAGTTTCGACTAACTCGTAGTCTTTCTCAATCCTTCTCTAGTTAAGAGATAACTGAGCTGCGTTGTACTTATAAGTGGTGTAACCCAATTTTGTAGGGGGGGGGGGTGTCTATCAGGAAAGGAGAGGGAGGTAGGTAGTGTTGCAAGGATGAAGGAAGAGATAAATACATAATACTTACTAATACGTAATAGGAAAATTACCTGTATCTAAATACAATATATTTTTTCACCTCAAAAAATACTGGTTTTCCAAAAATGAAAAAAAAATATTAACTAACAACAAGTCAACACAGGAAAAGATTAATAATATTTACTTAAAATTACAATTAATATCAATTTAGGTAATATTTTTTACATATTTGTAAATTCATATATTGTAATATTTATTAATAATACTTGTTTTCTAGTTATATCACTCATTAACTACGTGGCAAAATAATATATATCCAATAAGTATCTACATTTTATATCTTACTAGCTCACCCGGTGAACTTTGTTTCACCCGAAAGGCAATAAATGAGCAGATTTTGGATTTTATTAAGTTGAATTTTTCGGTACATATGATATCATATATTTGGTATGGTTGAATTCTATTGCAGTAATCGACGAAACTTCAGCAAGTAGTTGTCAGCATTTCGAAGAATCGTCAAACGATATGCGTTATAATTCATCGAGCTTAGATTCTTGGTAGTTTCTTCACCTTAAATTAAGACAATAGATTTGTAATTTTGTATGTAAAGCTAACATCCATATTTGTGGCATAATTATAAAGGGGTGAAGATAAATGATTTTAAATCGTTTGCCGGTTATTTGTCAAATTTTCTCTTAAAAACATCTTAATCTTTAAGTCTGTTATTTTCCTGGTAATAAGCAGTGTAATTGGTCTTTTTTGGAAGCATAAAACAAAACCAAGCACTGTAAAATGTATGTCATGACGGAATCAAAACTATGATATTGATTATATATATATTGATTACTCACCATTCAATGGATTTTTCATTTTGATATTGAAATAATATCCATCTTCTCCTTGCCAAAACATCAGTGGGTATTGCAACGTGTCATATGAACGAGGTGTTTCAGATATCTGTTGTAGTTGCCAAGTATCACGACGTGTGTACCAGATGATCGTTTATCCGTTCTGATCACGACTTTGTAGACGTCGATCAAGTTCTTCTTCCATATTGTCATTGAAGTATATTTGAACAAATTTATGCTTTGCATCTTCGAGAGGTTGGAATGATCCGATTCGATGGTGAATCTGTCCTTGTATCTACAGAATCAAAAGCAAAGACAATATTACTGATTTATAAACATTTTTTGTTAGAATTAGTATACATAATTCAAAGTAATAAGTGTAGTATGTTATTCTGTTAATTATTTTGTGTGTAAGTACAAAAATAAATAAATAAATATCTTGAATGTCAGATTAAATCCTCGTTCTTCGATACGTCCAGGTGCAATTGTTCTTCAGTCCTTTAATTTGGAATGATTTGAATCCTAGTATTTTAATGATTCTTTATTGGCCATGTATTTTTGTGCATGGGTTGCACTCTTCAGTGAAACACCTTGTGATAGACGACATTTTTTGTTTTATTATCAGGCGCAAGAACAAATAACGCAGATTGTCTTCCAACCCGTGAACATGCCACATATAATTGACCATGGGAAAAACATGGATTTTCAAGATTCAGACCACAAACTTTCAAGGATTGGCCTTGTGATTTGTTAATGGTCATGGTGAATGCAAGACGGACCGGAAATTGAAGTCGCTTAAACTCAAACGGCATATCGGTTGGGATCATCGGGATCCTCGGAATGAGGACTTCTTCACCTTCGAATTTTCCTTTGAGTATCGTCGCGTAAATCACATTGTTCATTAATTTACTTACCACCAAACGCGTCCCATTGCACAGTTTTGGTTGGTTTGTGTTTCGAAGCATGATTACTACGGAGCCAACTTTTAGTCTTAAATTGTGCGGTGGTAAGCCAGGCACATCCAATGAGTTTACAAATTCAATTGGATAGTTAGTGGCTTCGTCTTCATTCGTTACACAGTCAATAGATTTGTATGAATGCAGTGTACCAATGATATCATTCTGAATTATGTAGTTAAGGTCGTCTACATCTTTATTCTTAGCCGCCAAAATTGCTCGCTCACTCAACCATTCATTATTTTTGTGGTTAGTCATGATCTTTGGGAATACTTTGTTGATGAGTTTGTCTTTCGATGAGACAAAGATACAGAATATCTGAGGAAATGAAATCAATCCATTCGATATCTCGACAGGTACTCGACCATTACCGATAGTCAGCAATCGCTCCTTTTGTTGAGGATTCAACAGCGGTACATTCGTTTGAACTACTAAATCTAATTCATGGTGATCATATTCACGTTCTTTACACGCTCCAATTCTCGATTAAATGCGTCATTCATTTCACGATTTGGTGCTGGCATTCCTAACCTGACTAATAAACTACCGCACACATGAGGTTAACACATGTCTTCGATTAAGAGCAAAGCCCGATTATGTATTTCCTCATTCATCTTAAGATCAACGGGATTTCTTGATCTAACATTCCAGAATTTGATCTCGCACGGACAGTAAATATCTTTCCTGACATATTTTTTTGTATTTTTTGTTGTGCCACAGGTTTTGAACTATGGGTTCGATGGATTGTTCACGCGAGATTTTTTGCTCTTCATTTCACGTTTCAGTCCTTTCAAACTGACAATGTTTCGATTCCTTGTTGCGTGACAGCTTTGTTGTGAAAGATTCGAACGTTTTGGTGTCGGCATTATCAATAATCAATAATAAAATCAGCAAAATGCTGTCGAAACAAACGTCAAACGATTGACAAAATATCTATAAAAACATAGACAAAAAAAAACATAGATGGCACATCTATATATTTATTTATTTATTTATATACAGAATCGAAATTCCATTTCTTTTTTACAAATATTTAGAAACATAGAGTATACATAAATATACAATAAATAGAAAATAATAAAAAATAAAAATAACATAATAGAATAAGAAGATGCCTTTCCATTTGCTTTTTTGTTATAACATTTTTAACAAATAAAAGATTAAATGGATATTTTCACTAATATTTATTTTGTTTTTGTCTTTTTTCCTGCCTTTTGTTTTTTTTGTTTCAAAATATTCCGTACCTTACGTAGGTACCTACTTACAATACCTACTTTTGCGTCATTTTTAGTTATGTTGCTGGCTATGGCAACACACTACGTCAACTGACAGCTGTCAAGTTACAATAGTCTTGTATGAAAACATGTTTACGTAAATGTTCAATATTTTTTCTTAATCAGAATCAATTTTGAGTATCCCATGGACGTTTTTGGGTTCTAAGCTACCTTTCCACCAATTTTCAGCCAAGTTGGTTAGGCCGTTCTTGAGTTATAAAAACCAATATAACCCGACTTTCTTTTATATATATAGATTCATACTCACTCTATTCTCTTACTTGGTTATATTTTGAAAAAATATTTTACTTTAGAGAAAAAATAGCGATAGCTTTACACCTTAAATCCTGATTTTAACGATCCATCCTTTACAGTTGATTATTTTTTATTACATAAAATTTCCTTTATGCGTCGTAAAAATATATTACAAAAAATACCATCAAAAAGCCTCCATACTACAATTTCATTTGAGTACCAATAAACAGGATTGTATGATATTCGTACGAGATCATTTGTAATAGTGTGTGATCATTGTGACGATTCATAATAGTGGCACGACTATTAAATATATAAAACAAAACGAAGTGTTGTTTCACCCATAGTCGCATTACCGTCCTCTTGTCTGCAGCGGTGGCTCCCGAGGGTGCAGAAAATAATGAAAGGAAGGCTCCACCATCACAGACCCTTCTTGACAAACTATGCGCATTATATTCCTCAAAAGTTAACAACCACACGTAAACCCCGTGCTCCGCGCAGCCACATTTCGTATTTTTATGTAGAACTCACAAAAGAACACGCGGCTAGATGGTAAAAATTCTCGTGAATTTACCGTCAATTTACTTTTTTATTGCGTATCTGTTTTTTATGCAAGCAAATAAACGAAAGAGCAGCTATTTAGTTGTGTTGAAATTTCATCTGCTAACAGCGATGTTGCTTGCCATTTTTGAAGATCGCTAAACATTGCACGTTGATTGTTGATTTTTCAACCCCGTGAGACTACAATTAGTAGTTAAAAACATCCATAGATGACTGTTATTTGCTTGTTAATTAACTAATACAAAGTTGGTAGGTAGAAAAAATTGGTAATTGGACCAGCGCTGTGCATAGAATAGAACATAGTGCAAAGTTCAAGGCTCAAATCCTAGCAACTGCCATTTCTTTTTCTCCGATATTGACAAGAGAAACGACATTGAATATAAAATATGCTCTGGATTTGTATATGTATAAGGTTTGTGAAAATAGTTGGTATATATCTTCAATTATGTATCAAGGATTAGAATATAGAAAAAAAATTAAGAATAAATTATTTTTATACAATTTAATGTGAATCGTTTGCCAGCGCTCTTACCAGCGCGTTTGCAATCGGTCGGCCAATGCTTCGTTTGCTGGCAAACGAAGAATTTACCGATCCCCTGCAAGATGGACTGACGACATAAGAAAAATAGCGGGAGTGACTTGGATGCGAAAGGCGGAGGATCAAAGAGGATGGAGACTCATGCGTGAGGCTTACGTTCAACAGTGGACGGGTACAGGCTGATGATAAATAATAAGAATCGACTGATTGATTGAGTTCATTAGATGACATTAGTCGTCTGTAATGTGGATTGAATTATAAATTGTGCTAGGTATAATTTATTAGTGTCCCAGATAATATATGTTTCAACATTATATGATTCATTTTTTTTAATACAATACAAATAATTTATAACGATATTTGAATTGTAATTTTAAATTAAATATATTTTTTATTATTTTTATACACTATTTTTTTATTTTATTATATTAGTAAAAACGTTTAAAGCTTCCTGAAATGATTGGCTTAGAACCGTATGACATTGTCATATCAATTTTGCATTCCTATTTATGCTGGTTTATGCATTTACAAAGAAAAAAATTATATGCATACCATTTACACTATCAATAGAGGGTATAACATAATAAAAATATAGTTTTGCCGGGATATGAACCCGAAACTTCTCGCATGAAAGTCGAGCGCCTTAACTTACGGTTGCACCCTTCGTTGGTTGTAATATGTAAATTTTGACGCATCATCCCTTGACGGGTGCCCCTGCCGAGTTGGCAATAACCTCGCGTCTGGAAACGAAAAAAATGCACGGTATTGCAATGCGTATATCCTACAAAAATGTGTTTCTTTTGTAGGTACTTGTATTTTGGGGAATTCTAAATAATATAATATAAAACACGCATAAAAAATCTGAAAGTATGGAGTTAATTATGTTATTTATATACCATATTTTTCTATATAATCTAATTTTAACTGTCGGTTCTTGATTATCGGAAAGAATATAATTGGCGCTATAGAGTTCTAATCGCCACTTTCAGTGTTTTATTTTTTATAGTTTCAGGCAATATGGTTACATTTATAGAGAACTTAAATAATCAATCAACCGTAAAACGGAGGAAATTTTCTCAAATTTCATAAATGTATTACATTTAAGCAATTGTTGCCCAGTTTTTTTTTTAATATTTTAATTATCACAGTTTTTTGATATATGCAATCTTTTCACATGGGTATTATATAAATTAATTCGTAAGTAACATAAATTTACAGACAATCCCTTCATGATCAGTGATGTTAGTATGAATGAGTGCTTTAACTTACTATCAATGATTGATGATGTATCGCAATAAGTATCATATGTGATGCTGACTCATGAGTTTTATGCTTTCATACGGATATTAGATTCTTTTGTATTTTTTGTACATAGGCCTTAAATATAATATAAAGATTTTGGTCTGCCTTTTAAATATTTCTTAGATGTTTCTTAGTATTATCTGAACATATCACTGACTTGACTACATTTGTGTCTTGTCATTAAGTATGATAAATTAAATGAGTGAATTATTTGAAGTCCGCTGGTAATGTAAACACACAAAAAACTCATCAGAGGTCCTTAATTATAATAATTTACATTAAATTTGACATTTTCCATACATAATGGTGAACACATTTTTTTTCACTTATAATTTCCAATGTATGGTAACAGTCTCATTAACTTAATAAATACTTCAATAATAATTAAGATGTTAAAATATTTTTTAATGTTATTGAAGGAAATAAATAAATAAATAAATAATAAATAAATAATAATTGTCCAATAAATAATGAATTTATAAATATTGTGGAAGTTTTTAAATGTAGGGTGAGATAATTATTTTGTAAGTCTACGTAGATGTTGGGTGACATGCGTGTTAAATTAATATAATCTACATATAAACAGTAAGCGTTCCTGAAAAATATATATGAACATTTTAATTTTTTTAAATAATGCCTTAACCGCTTATGACAAAAAAAAATGTTTACTTCATTTTTTATTTATTATTTTTGTCATTAAAATTAAAAACTCCCCAAGTGGCAGTGTGTAATCAAATATCACATTTACACACATTTCCCAAAAGTGCATCGCTAAGCACTCTCCAGGGTTTTTTGTATGCACCCCGCAAGAATATAAAAGCTCTTGCTCAGAAAACTTGTCAATATTTCATTGCTGAAAACTACCCTTACAGATTGACGTGTCAATGAAGGAGCTTTTTAAGGAAAACGCTTGGTACTTACCAGGCGTCAATATGATTTGTGTGGAATCAAGCATTAGGGATAGCTCTAGAAAGATGTGTGTAGGAGTAGAGGGATGAAGTGGAACTTAAGCAGTTCCCCTGTCTCGAGGGACCTGTTTCTTGCATCTGCACTACTTTAAAAACAGAAATCGAAAATTCTGCAGAACAATGCATATCGCATGAATAAGTTTGATATACATTTCACCCAATTTTTTCGAAAAAATATACCTATATACCCTTAACCCAACGTCAAAGTTATAGAGAGCTAATGTTTTTTCGTTATGCATTTTTTTATGATGTATTTTCATGAAGTAATATTTATTTATAAAGCTAGTAAGAACTGATGAAAAATGAATAAATATATGTGCGGGTTAAGAATTAAAGCAAATTTAGAATAATTTCCCATCATCATTTTTTCATAAATATAATTTTAATACCTTAAAACACCCGTCTATGCAATATTCACAATACTCTAATAGACCTTTTATTTACACATACATTAAAGCAAATGATTTTTATACGAAACGTGCATCTTACTTTTTCTGTTTAAATGAAGTTCATCATTCGATCAAATCTTGTGATGGAAACTTTGGTTGAACGTCACAAAGTTCATTGGAGGCCCGAATTCTCTGATTGTATTCTCCAATTTTGCATTAATATAAGATTTTTTAATTTTTTTAAGTGCTTAAATAAATATAATATAATAATCAATATTGATATGTTTGCGAAAAAAAGAATTAATAATTACGAACCCTTAAGTCAATATTCCAGCACCCCTTAATCGTTTTGAATTTACTCACTTATAGAATTAGTAAACATCGTAATGCACCCTTAATTTCTAATTCCTTGCGAGATATCTTAAAGAAAGAATACAAAATACTTTCCTCCATAATTCGAAATGATTACTATAAGCTATTATTTCCCTACACAGATTACTTATCTTCCAAAAGTGAGTAACATTGTGTATTATTACATGTGATTTCGTTGTATCAAAAGCACTTTTTTTGTGAATCCACTATTTAATGTTTTTTTTCTTAAATAAATTCCTGGAAGATTTTTTTATTGGTTGTATTTTATATAGAGTTAAACCTACTGCTAGTCAAGTAACAAGTGTATTCTTCTTGAGAAACCATATTCAAATGAACCATAAAGAGCATTTATTTTTTAAATATTTTATTAAGTTGTATACAAGTAATTTTTATAGCAAATTTGTAACAAGTAACAAGCGAAAGTCATCTGGTAAATAAAACTCATTCACATTATTTTTTAAAAATTGAACGCCGTGCTTATGCCTAACTGTGTACGATTTGATAAAATTATTTAAAATATCTAAAAAAGGCCACGTCTAATACAACAAATAAATTTGATTTCTCTATCATCGTCTGGTGGTATTTTCATGCATGGGCTAGTATTATAAAAAGTAAAATTTTAAGGCAAAATTTTTAGGCAAAATTTTCAGAAGGTTTCTTGAACTCTTAGTTAGCCTTTGAGCAAGGGCAATAAGTTTCAAACATAAGGGCACAATTGTAAAGATTCATAGATGTTCAGGGGGTATGTTCATTACATTGTGAGGAGCAGGGAGCCCGCTGAGGACCAGCGGCAACAACTGTCGTCGGAGGGACGATCAAGAAAATTGAGGAATATCGGAAAACGATTACCTTTTTATGGGTCGCGTTAACTTGTTCTCGCACACGTATTCAATGATCACTCTCCCGGTGAAATCCGAATCTGGACAGGACCGAAGTAAGTCCTGGATGACAGTTAGATATCATTTCCAATCGCCTTTTTTTCAGTAAACAGTTACAAATGAGCGTCAAAATGCGTGGAAATCATCTATTTGGCTCAATGACTCTCAATTATGACGACTTAAAGATGTATGATGTATTTTTTAATATTTAAAGAGATCTTCTTCTTCGTGTCAGCGACGTCAAATTATTCATCTCAGTATCTGGCAACATCGATAGCTCGTATGTTGCCCAGCATTAGGTCCTGATATGTGCAGCTTGTTGGGCACATGGAGCAGCATCTTAGGTGTGAAGTGGTCTGCAGGTCTCCACAGTCGCACAATAGTGTTTCTCCCTGCCGAAGCATTCCCCACCGCTCAAGGTTGTCTTTTGTTTTACCAACTCCGGTTCTTAATCTGTTCAAGGATTTCCAGGTCCGCCAGTCAAGGTTCTTGGTAGTTGGGAGGCCTTCTTTTGGAGTAATGAAATCCTCTGGTGCGATTTGTTGCCAGAGCTGGAGTCTCTCATTTTCAGGGCCGGATGTGAGTGGTTGTGTGGATTTCAGAAAGCTGCTTCGCGACTTCAATATTGGTGTTGGGAGTATCTGATTATACAAGCAGTGGGACGGTTGGTTGATTGCCTTACGCATTTCTTCGGCGCTTATGACTTATGTGTGGTGGTGCGATGCCAGCCAAGGGGTATAGTTTAGAAATGGGTGTTGGTTTTAGGCAGCCTGTGACGACTCTGCATGCATCATTCAGGGCAGTATTCACTTGATTACAGTGGGCTGATCGACCCCATACTGGTGCCACATATTCTCCGGCTGAGAAACAAAGTGCTAAAGCTGGCTCCTCAGTGAGTGTTGTTTTTTTTTATTTTAAAGAGATTATAAGTGTATACTGATTAATTGATGAAGTTTATTTAAAATCAAAATATTGCATAGCGAATTAAACTCACGTACCGAAGTTAAGTTTTTGTAACTCACCATTAGAAAAAGTAATTAATTTAAAGTCAAGAAATATTTCAGTCAAGAATTAGAAAGAATTCATCAAAAAAATTTTTTTTCTTTAATCGTTAAATTATGTTGGCATATCCATAATTAAATTTGTCAGAGTATATTAAAAAAAAGGTTTATATTTAATCGATAAACAATTAACTGCACTTTTAAAAAAATCTTCATTTATTTTTCTCCATTATTCAACATATTTCAATAATATTGGTGTTTTGAAAAACTTCTTAACATCAAATAAAAATGACCAAAACAAGTGAAAGTACATATACATAATTAATTTTAAATGATTAATATTTTGGTGATATCCTTAACAAACATAAATTAGAATAATATATAAATATTATAATATTATGTTTTTGAATGAGTGATCACGATTTTGAAACCTTTTTTCCGGCTCTGGATTCGTTCGTCTAGCTAGATTCAAACTGGAGAAAGTAGATTGTCATTGTAGCTGCCAGGGATTCTGAACACAAGGCGATGAAACTTCGGTGATTGGATTGATATGCTGACAAATTTCTACAGATTTTTTTTTTTTATAATGAGAATATTGACACTGATATATGATAGATATGTGATATTTTATTCCACATTTTGTATTAATTATGTAACAAGGGGGCAAATCAAAGTGATTTGCTTGAATGAACAAGTACATTGAATTAAAAAAATATATATATCAATAAGTTTGTTGTATTTTTTGTAAGAAATAAAATCATGAATGTCCTATTTGGAATTTAAATAAACACGTATTTTTCAGTGCAGCGCTGGTGCACCTACTCTAAGGTCACATTGTTTTTGCGCGAATTTTTTGTTAGGGATATTAATAAAAATAAAGCAACGTAACTCAGTGAGTACAACATAATGTTTCACTTGTTACGATGACGAAATGAAAACGAAAAGATTTTGCACACCTTAAAATAATGCTACTTGAAAATAATGGCTGCGCGAAAAAAACGTAATAAAAATAATTTACACCTCCGGAGTCACCCGAGCGAACATAAAGCTTGCTCCAGGGCCGAACCCGGGACATTCATTTTTAATGGAAACCGCGAAGACAAACTTTTTCCGAAACAAACAAATTGGCCCTTGCGGTCTGCTTATCGGCAACGTTAACAGTTTTTTATGTGAAACAGTATGATAGTATTAAAATGATATTGGCCATCAAAAAATTTGAGATTTTTTTGATTAGCGGTTGGTGACAAAGCGTACTTGAAAAACTGAAATGAAATTTAAATTTTACACCATACGAAAAAGTAGCTAGTCTTATGCTCGGGTCATATTGGTAGAATTCCTTCATGCTGCTTCAAGAATACAACATTCGGAGGAATAATCGAGGGAAGTAATCTACGTTTTTGTTATTTTTTACTGAGATAACTGAACGGTCAATGGCAAAGGTGCAATGGCAAGACTTGCTTTAGATAGAAATTTATCATTTACAAGACTTGTATTAATAATATTGTATAATAAAAGATGGTAATATATAAAAAAAAAATAAATAAAAACAATCATATGTTGAATCATTTATATTTCACAAACAACTGTACTTTTTGACTTGCATTACAAATGATTCTTGCATTACTAATGTGCAATAAGTAATATAATTGCGAATGAAAATGTTTATAATGTCATCAGTTTGTATTAGTAAGAAACACAGAAAAATAAAATTGAAATAAATTCCTTTTTATAATATATATTTCTTGAAATACTCTACATTTACATTACTTTAACATTCTCAATCTAAAAAACGATGAATGCTGTAGCCGAAAAATTAAAGGAGCATATTTTTTTATTTATTTTTCGAAATTTATTTGTTAGTTCCCTGGTATTTAATAAATAAATACCATTTGAATTATTTATATATCGGACTGTATATAATAGGTATAATTAAATTTTAATCACAAATACGAAATTCCATTGCGTTGGTGGCGGTAAACAATAGAAGACTTGTAATAGCACAGTCTCACAGACAAAGAACATATAAAAGTGGGTAGGTAAATAATAATTAATACTTATTTATTGTTCTGGTTGTATATATATATATAATTACACACATGAGAGCACCAGCTTTGGTTTTTCATTAATCTCGTAAAGTCTAAATCTCAAACAACTCTGATTTTTAGGAATATATATTGGTAAGCGTCGTAGAATCCACAAACGAAATATCAGAATAATTATCACCATCTGTCGGTTTTTCCTGTATGTGGTTGCATAAAAATTACTTAAAAATATATATTAACATTGTTAGTGCTATCATGGAAGTAGACCATCATTTTTGAAGAGTTGTATACGAGATATGCAATAATCTGCTATTTAAATATACACATACTATACATAAAATTCTTTATACGCATCAATTCGTTCAGAAAAAATATCGGCAAAATCCGGGCAGGATAGGTTCGAGTGGTCTAGGGTAATGAACAAGAGCAACGGTTGGTTCCAAGGATCGCAGGTTCGCATATAACCTACTATTTGGTTATGTGAGGTCAACAATAGTGAATTCTATTTTTAGGTTTAAAAGTAGTTTTCTATAATTGAGAATGATTATTTGTCGTCATACGATGGCGTCGCGATACTCGCGGCAGATGGCCATGCGATAGAGTCACCAGTTCGGAGCGCGCAGATTGTTTATGGGTCGCGGGAGTCCCTCAGGTGCAATGCGGAATATATTGGGGACCGATCGCGGGAGCGGACGCCCAAATAACCGGTGATTTATTTTATCGCGGCGGAATCATTAATAATGGAAGGCTTACAGCTGTAGCGGCGGAATCATTGCACGCGGAAACGCCACAGTCAATGTTGATAGCATACTCGTATTACGAGTATATCAACACTAAAGCAACAATACCTATCCTGAAACTGAAAAATTCCAGCTCTTGCAACGAATCGCATCAGAAGATTTCATTACCCCAAAGGAAAACCTTCCGACTGGCAAGAACCATAACTGGCGGATATGAAAATCAATGAACAGATTAATACCGGAGTTAGTATGGTAAAGTACAACCTCGTACGATAAAGAATTCTTCGGCAGGGAGAGTCACTGAAGTATGAAGTACTTCATTGAGAAATAAATTAAATGAAATACCCCCAACATATTCTCAAATGTGGCATCCATATTCTGAAACTATTTTCTAATAATCTTATTATTTTCTCATTATACTTATTAGTTTTAGTAACTACACGGAAGTTCATAGGTAAAAATCACAGGTAAAACGAGTTAAGAATTATGTACGAAATTCCCTGCATCGTTTTAACGTTTTACCATAGTAGATTTAGCCTGTTTAATGCTTAATATATAAAATAAATTTTAAATAATCCAATGCAAAATATCTGTGTTGAAATTACTGTCATTCGGTGAAACGGCGTAATATTTTAGCATACATACTATGTTAATCTACTCAAGAGATCCGCATTAATACAAAGTAATAATTGTTTCCTCTAAAATTCATAATTAGACGTAGCTGCAATGAATGGCAAAGTAGTGTAGTTACATTTTATGGAATTTGCGGAACTTCTAAATTAGCGCGATGCCGGTAACTTTGCCAGAGTACAACGCGGCCATGTACCAGGGCTGAATTAATATTTATGGATGATTTGAAAACACATTCCCCGTAAGGAAATTATTATTATTGTTTGGCGAATTGGATTGTTTGAATTGCGACCATTTCCAGGTTTACATTAGCCCGTGTTTTATAATGCATCTATTATTATTATCAAAATAACCGAAATGTAATGACATTTTCAAACGTACATTGTTCCAGTAAACTGAATCATCAAAATCATTTTATTTATTTAATCCATTTTGTTGTTTTTTTTAATTCTAAAGCTGTAATTCTTTTTTTTTTTGTCATTCGATTAATCGTCATGCATATTAACATTTATAAAAATACATTTAGTATATATTGTCATCAATGTAATTATCGAGTACATTTTACATTATGCAAACTAAGACATGTTAATATTTAGCCGGTATTTCAGCAATATATATAAGTCAAAGAGCCTTTGTTTATAATTATCATGTACAATATATATATGGACGGTCATAATTTTTATCTCATAATTATCATCAGCCACTGTCCCTCCACTATTCAAACGTAAAACTTCCGTGCTATTGTTCATTCGCCTTGTTTTTCACCTTATTCACGCAGTCTCTTCTAGCTGTCTCTTGAAAACTTCATTCTTTCTAGCAATGGGTCAGCTAAAAATGCGTTTGCCAAATTTTGGACGCTACTCCAAGACTTTTCTTCACCCTGTTCTATAGTGTCTTTGAAAAATGAGTCGCACTCATTGCAACTTGAATATAGCAATTCTTTCAGTGGCGTCTCTTTCTTGAATGCTTTTTTCGAATATTCATATTTTGAATTCTCATTCAGAAATACTGGCATCATTTAGAAACACTTTGAAATTGGATCTTTCCATAGCAAGTTTGTGAAACAATAATTTTCTGAGACAGACGTACTATTATATTTTTCATTTTTGCAACGTAAATTAATGCTCGTAGAAAGCATTAGCTATACCCCAAAACCTTTTTAATGTGTGTTTTGAAATGAGACTACTAATGTTGACAAGGTATTTTCTTTAAGCTTTGCATATATATTTTTTAGAGTCCTATTAAATAACATTAAATGCGCGTATTATAAACACCAAAAAAATCACCATCATTTTGACCGTACATTATATCCAAATATATGCTTAATGAATAAAAACGAGGCATTAAAAAAACGTTAACAATTAATTCGTATTTGATTTGATTCGGCCGACAGTTGTACCAACTGGTGCTCGAAATGTATGTTTTTTTGTGTGCCAACAATTTGTCGTCCGCGTAATATTTTATTGGCATCGTCAATCGTCCTTGCCATAGTTCAGCTGGCGAGCCTTTCATCCCAGTGGTGATCCATCACGTGTGACGAAAGTGCAGTTTGCAAGGACGGGCCGTCAGATGGATCGCCACGACTGAATGCCCTTTGATTAAGTATTATTGCAAATACCACATCAAAATAAATAGCACTTGTAGTTTTTTTATCAAACAACACACAGATACGTCGACTTTATTTAAACTTTAGTTAATTGTTTTATTTCAACTCAAAGTGTACGTTAAATTATATGCTACCCAATCATACAACTCATATATGTATATATAAAAATACCTAGCTTTGAAACTAACTCGCCTTGTTAACTAACTGCATATCATAGTAACTAGTTTATTTAGTACCACTCCGTTGTTTCGTAGCAGAAAATCTTGCCCCATTAACCCAACTATCTGCACTTTCTAGAATATTATATTGGACAACAAATAGGCCATCAAAGTACTTTATATCCTTTTTATTCGAAACATGTCGTCCCTCATTAAAAATCAATAATGTTTGAATATTCTTTTATTTTCATTTTGATACTAATATATATTTAACGACGCTGAAATAAAAAATAATAATGCTTCACTGAATTAAAATATCTCCACGTCACAACTATAAGTAACAAGTACTCCGTGTCTCAAATACTTCATATTGGATTTACACCTTCCTATCAGGCACTTTTTAACTACCCAGCTTCGCGTAACTACTTTTTCTCAAAATAATTATATTTTCAAATATCTTTATATTACTTTGTCTATGCAAGATGAAGTAGTTGCATAGCAAGATCGTTAGAAATGAGGTAGTTGAATACTTGAATACTTTTAGAATGAGACATTTCTTATATTAACACATTTATTTTACAAGAAATTCATCAATAGACAAAAAAAAATGTTCTACAATTTTTTTTAACAAAAACAATTTTATATATTTTTTGCATAAATGAACATTTATATATCATATTTTTTGTATTTTTGTTGATTTTTGAAGTCCAAAAAAATACTCTTTTATCCAATAGTGTTACATAAGATGCTAATGCAAGCAGTTTTTTTAAGTGAATCTGACTCTGGCGCCCATCTTAACTTATATTTTTATATGAAATCATTTGAATTGCACTGTCTTGTATTGATCTCGAATACTCGCAACCTTTTAATTGTATAGCAAATTTTATTCCACTATTCATTCAAAAGTTGTCTAAAGACCAGCGTTACTTCTGCACGAAGAAACTGCTAATTAAAGCAACGCCAGTTCCCTGATCTCGTACTGCCGGTTATTAAAGAAGGAAACGTCTGATGCTGCTTGCAATATAATTGTTTGCAATGGAAAACGTTTTTAAATGCTTCGCTTCATAATTCGTTGGTTCATTTAATAACATCAAATTATTTCTCACTCTAACATAAATTATGAATAGTTTTGTATATTCAAAAGTAGACAATTCATATGAAAATATTATATTAAATTAATGGCTTAAAATAAATTAACAGTCTTAATTGAATAAGTTGAAACGTAATAAGGAAAAAAATTAAGTTATTCTTTTCATTAGAAAACATGAAGAAAAAATATGTTTTGTTTCGAATTTATTGATGAATGATTCTCGTTGGAACTTCATAATATCAAATGTAAATAAAAAATAAGTATTAGTTCTTACGAAATTTATTTTTGGAGGTAAATATTTAAAGCAATTTTAGTGAAATATCGAGTACAATCTAGCATTTTCAACAAAGGAAAGAATTGAATACATTTACAACAACATAAAAGATATTAAAAAATAAATAAAATGGGACATATAATGTTCGTGTATAAAATATATATTTAACCACTACAAAAAAAGGTTTTATCTCATAAAAATTTGTAATGATCTTACAAACATTACAAAAATACATACTTCCTACCTTGTCTTTATATGGATCACACTGAACACTGTTTATTCTTTCCAAATTTTTTCTTTCCATATCCATATATTTAAAACATATGGTCACCGTAAAAGATAACAACTCAATTTTGAAGTTGCTTTTCTCTATGGCTAATTCCAAGACATCTCTGCACCTGAAGATCCACCTGGGAACATATATTATTTCCGGACGACCTCCAACTCAAAAAGAGGACTCGAAGAGATGGCACTGTAGTTGCATCCGAGGCATATTTTTGTGTGAATTGTGAATCGGAGTTTTTAAGCAGATTGGTTGATAAATCTACAGCTCCCGAAGTTTTAACCATTTGGTCCTAAGAATTGGCTCAACCCGATAAGCTAAACGTGGTTAGCAACAGACAGTGAGCCATCCTAGTTTCAGTCTGCTTATTCACTTGCTAAAAACTATCCTGTTGGTAAGGTGTCCTGGTTAATACACATGTTAAGGTACAATGATTTTACCTATTCAATATTTGAAATAGTTTTCAAATTAAATGATTGAAATACAAACAAAATTTAACAGACAATTTAAGAAACGAGTTTGTAAAAAGACAAATAATTATGACACATTTTTTTTTTAATGTTCGATTGTTTGATGAATCGAAGTTTCCTTTACTATACTCTTATTTATTAAAATGTAATAAAAACTATAAACATTACAATTCTGCATCAAGAAACAGTACATATATCTAATTAAAAACTTTTTACTACAATTCAGTCTCCCTCTTGTGTAATCATTATGGCCATCAAAGCGACGCTATTCGAAACAACGCGAGAAGAAAATAAACCACCTATAGTATTGAAAGCGACCGCCTTGGACCATGAAATCGGCTATGAAAAGTTGTCAACTTGTCACATTCCAACTTTGACCCATTATATAACGTCCAGTCCGGCCGCTACGGCATTCGCTGTTCGACATGCTCCAGGCAGGAGCTTTTGCATCGAGTTGAAAGTTGACGTCTATGAAAGTTTTCGTTTCGCGTTAACTGTGTTAGCACATGAATACGATTGAAATTTATAGCTCACGAATGCATATTAATTGATATATCCGTCATATATCTTGAGCATATGCTTCCCAAAAAACTGCCGCCATTCATAATTGGCCATAGTGCCTTGTCTCGAAACATCTTTGCACCCGAAGTTACATCTGGGAACATATATGGCTCTCGAAAAATGCCAGAGCAGAATCCCGATGGCTTGAAAAGACAGCTGCTGTAAAAGAGGTATATTTTTGAGTAATTTGTTCGGATTATTTAAGGTGATCGATCATTGACGCTAAAAAGCGGCTCATACCAACAAGTGACACGTCCTCAGTAACAGGCGTTGACCAATCCATGTGCTAGGCAGCGCCTAATATTGCTTAATTTTGGCAATTTAACGTCGCTGGAAAATTGATTTCATGCGTGTTATTAACTTATCGTCAAAATTTGTTTATTATAACATGTTTTAGTCTTTCGAAAAGACTACTACCATTTTTTTAGTTTACCACATACCATTTTTTTAGTGTGACTGAGAGAGTATTTTTAAGAGAAATTTATTATCTTTGAAAAGACTACACAATTATGCGAGGAATATAAAAATTATTATTTTGTAAAATTTAGTGATTTTTTATGAAATCGTATGCAGGACAGCACGTGAATAAAGAGTGCTCATTGTGATCGTTATTTAAGCAAGGTAGGTTATTTATTTATACATTTGAAATGAGTCTCATATCGAATGTTAAAATATTATTTATTTTATAACCAAATACGTCCATACTTCTTTCTTTTCTTACGCACTTCATATTTATTTCAATCCAATTCCTGCAGCTAAGATAGAGAGTTTTTTTATTCCAGCGGGGCCATTACTTCAACTGAATGGTGGGCCATATCGCTTGATGAGGCATCAAGAAGTTTTTATCCTGCTTATAATGGCTGATCTCCTGGAAGATAGCTGATAATGGAATGACATCTAATAAGTTTCCCCCATTCGATAGAACAATCTTTGTCTACCGGCGGACTTTATACATTTCATCGCATGTAATTTGTAATTTATTATGATTAAAAATCGGAAAGGAATAAATTCTCATTTAAAGAGTAAAACCTTCATTAATGTAATTTTATTTTATTTTCTTCAATACTTTATTAAGGCAATTTTTATATGCTCTATAAAGTATTTTTTCTTTGAAAAAAACATATTTAATGAGAAAAATATTTTTCAACGGTATTTAAGTTTTTGTAGTATTATTGTGAAATATTATTTTTAACAAAACAGATAAGAAATATATTATCATCATCATTAGCTGTATCCATTTACTGTTGAATATAGGCCTCCCGCATAAGTCGAGAAAAAATTATATTTTTAGAATTATTTTTATTTGAGCTTCATGAATAATGCCATGTGTGCTTATTTTAGTGAAAAATATATTTATGGTTGATAAAACTCTCCTTATTTACAGCATATAGTTGCTATGAAAGCCTCTTACTCCGCCAACGATATTCAATGTGGATTCCAGGACGATGATATAAAGCTAAAAGAATATGACATTTTAGTTACAAATGCATATCTGGATATATGTTTATCAAAACTTTTAAATGGTCGTTCAAAAGTATATAAAAAAAAATTAAAATTACAATAAATTGATTTATTTTCAATGTTTTGAGAATCTCATAAACACTCAGCTTTCCATGCAATGATACATAGATTAATTTCAATACCATTATCACAAACAAACTTTGATATAGAATTAAATACAATTAAAAATATCGCACAAAACAACGGCTATCATAGCCAATTAATAGACAGTATCTTGAATAATAAAAAACGTCAAAACATAACATATAAATACTTGTATCCTAAAGAAAATATTAAAGACGATAGAATGTGGAGACGAATTCTACAAGTTAATAACTTTACCCCTAAAATAATTAAATTACTCCCAAAAGAGATAAAGCCAGCGTTTTATACAGATAATAAACTAGGATACCACCTTATAAATAATAAAGATACTAATGATAAACGGAATAATTCTGGAATATATAAATTAAATTGCCAAGATTGTGAATCTTTTTATATTGGTAGAACGTCAAGAAATTTGAATATTAGAATTAAGGAACATTTAAGGTGCCTAAAAAGCACTAATTTTTCTGAATTCGCAAACCACCTTATAGAAAATAATCATTCGTACAACTTAGAAAAAGTATTAAACATATTACATGTAGAAAATAAAACCGTTAAATTAAATAATTTAGAATACTTAGAAATTTATAAAGCCATTAATAAGAAAGAAGATATAATTAAAACCAACTAAATACCTTAATTTATTCACCAATTTTAAAATTGTTTCCGTTAAATAAATAAATAAGTATAAAAATTATATATACGACATATAAGAATAATATTAATAATAATTTTAAAAAAATAAATAAAAATAAATAAAAAATAAAAATAAATTTATACCTAAACGTTTATGTATTTATCTCTTCCTTCATCCTTGCAACACTACCTATCTCCCTCTCCTTTCCTGATAGACACACCCCCACCCCCTCCCCTACAAAAATGTGTTACACCACTTATAAGTACAACGCAGCTCAGTTATCTCTTAACTAGAGAAGGATTGAGAAAGACTACGAGTTAGTCGAAACTGCAGTCTCCTAATAGAGAACTTTTGTTACGTGATCCATGTGAAAACAAGGTAAATAATTAAATAAATATTTATAATAAATTGATTGCATAGAAAATAAAATTATAAATCCTGCACTTTCGAAAACAAGTAATATGTAAGAAGCCACTGAGATTTAAATTATTAATCGGTCTACCGATTTTGGTAATATGTCATCATCATCAGGACCTACTTAAAAATAAACATAAATACAGGAACAGCTAAAAAAAATACATTAAGATTCAAAGGGGAAAGAAAATGTTTCAGCGAATTAATTGAATGGTTTTGATTGAGTTATACATTTTCTTCACATCTGCCAAAATACTTTTACAAACTGAAACATTTATATAATCCGTCCTTCAGTTGCACAACGCTTATGCTAAATTTTTTTCACTTCAGCTGAGTCACGTAACTCAACAATACAAACACAATTCACAAAAACATGATAATACACATTTTCAGGCCTCACCTGAACTGTTCACCAGGAGCGAAGCTCTCCAAAAGGGAATAATTCAAATTGGACCAGCGCGTACGTTTTACGCATTTGTTGGCGAAATGTACTTTACACGTGCATGTGTCAGATCCACTCGCCTCCAGCTCTTGTCACTTGGATTTTGTTACATCGGAATAAATTGGAGAACGTAAAAAAACTACGTCACGTAGTGAACTCTACTTACAAATTTAGGTTGCGAGTTCTTTTCAGGTAGATTTTCACGTAAATTACTTTAAAAAAGAATAATCTGCCCCTTGAAGAAAGACTTTCTAAATAATATTTTAAAATTAAAATAAAATTATTTTATCGATGAAAAACAATATATTTTATATATACTACTAGCGTGTACCCGGCATGCGTTGCAATGCCACTAAAAAAAAAAAAACCGCGAGTTTATATGGAAACGCCTCGTCGGGATCCTCTCGCCTTCCGATTGGACAAGTCGGACTTGAGGCGTGACCGGAGCCAATTAGAAACAATAAACTTAGGTTATGTTGTTCTTACCTAAATTTGGCAGTGGCGCCCGCCCGTATGTGTTTTTATTTATTGGAGTGCTTTTGGATACACAATGTTTTTTTGTTTTTCAGCCATCATTTACAACTGCATCGCGTAAATGAATATACTCTGCGGAGCGCAACTTGGTTTGATTTAATCAAATGTAGAGGAGTCGTTCAGTTTCTATTTTCGCGAACATGTATTGATAGAACAAATTTCGATCTTTCAGGATATGATTTTCAGCGTTTTCACGAATCATCAATTGATATGAATAGTTATTCATGGCACTGACTTTCTTAGTCGTTTCCTCATCTGTTTGTGGATTTCTCAACGGGATGTTGAAATGGTATCCGTCTTCTCCTTGCCAAAATAAAATCGGATATTGCAATCCATCGTACGATCGATGCGTTTCTGAGACTTGCTAAACATGACCATTTGTACGATGAGGAATGATTTGCGTTCGGCAGTGGTAGTGATAAGAATTGTTCTTTCGTATGTTTGTCAAGAAATGTTTTGATTCACTTGTATCACCCGATACCAACGTTAATAAAGGTTCGGGGGGTGAATCTAATTCTGGCAATTTCAATTGTCCACTCGTGCAGCACATTCCTAGTTTTTCATTTTTAAATTTAAAGGCACTACAATACACGCATAATTTATCAATTTTTCCAATAACAATACTTGGGTGCAGACTGTAATCATAATAAGGATCGTAATGGAAATCACTATGATTTAAATCAGCATGCAGAGTACGTCTCGTATGATCTACGCGTACTCGATCTGCTTCCAATCTTGCTTCCCGTTGCTCATCTTTTTCATGTGAACGGGTTTGAGCAGTGTGTACTCTGTTTCTCATCTTGCTTCCCGTTGCTCATCTGCCCAGATGAACGGGTTTGAGCAGCGTGTACTCGATCTGTTTTTAATCTTGCTCTCCTTTGCTCGACTGTTTCTGAAGCTCGAGATGCCCTTTTCATTCGTGCTTGAGTTGAACTCTTGACCTATTGCTTTTCGTTTGGGTGGCATAATTGATTTCACAGTGAATGTTACGTTTTGAAATTCACTGTTCAAAAATAAAAATAAAGTGATTGATGTAATACTAACATTGAGGTTATCAGCTGACAATACTTGGTGAAATAATTATAATTTTAGAATTCATTATAATTAAAAAAATAAAATACCTAGTATTTCATAATATCTTTTTAAATTAAAAGCAAAACAAATATTATTGTAGAATGCTGGCTGTCTTGCAAGCCAAAGGTCGTGGGTTCGATCCCCGACGGAGATTAAAAAAAAAGGATTTTTAATCGATTTCTGAGCTCTAAAATACTCCGGTTGGTGTGAATTTGATCCATCACCCGTAAAATGTCAGTCAAAGCCTATCAATTAAAATTGGTGGTAGACAAAAGTCATCACGTGAAGACCACCCATTCATAGTAGATTCCTGTAAAAATAAAGGATGATGCGTGAATCTCGGACTGTAGTCTATGACGTTGGCGGATCAACACTCCACACGCAGCGTTTAGCCATATGCACCATGGTAAGCGTCATAGAATTCCACAGGTGAGACAAAAATTACTATCACCATCTCTCGGTATTCTCCTGTATGTGCTTACATAAAAAAAAAAATCTCAATACATTAAGACTAATCACATACCAATTAATTTTTAAAATAACCTTTTTCAATTGTTGTACCCGCACACATTTACAACCTGTAAATATGTGTGTAATAATATAGGATCTTGTCCATACCTATATAAGCCACGGCCTGTTTTATTTTTTTCATTATTGAAGATGGTCTCCAGGAAGGCCGAAACATGTAAACATTAAAATAAATTGCGAATCAAAACTAAATATTTTTAATTTATTAATTTATTAATTTTTTACTTAAAATTAATTATTAAATTATGATATAATACTATCCGAAGCCGACCAGCAATTAGAATTCCAAAATTAACTCCTTCTACTGTATATCACACACAATAAATACGTTATATTTATTTTAATTCGGTAAACAAAAAGTCGTCAAAAATTCAAATATTGAAATAGTTTATTCGAAAAACGAATTTCGTTTCAAAATATTCAGTACCTTACGTTAATACCTACTTAAAATACCTACTAAAATTACCTACTTAAAATAACTTCAGGTCAATGAATTTTTGTTTACGGCGTTGCTAAGGAAACACACAATGTTCTAAATTGGCCGTTCTGTATTACAAAAGTATTGTATGAAAACATGTTTTACGTAAATATTCAATTAATTTTTGTAATTAAATCAAATTTTGAGTATCCTATCTTTTTCTTTTTAGTATCAGCAATAATTCGACAAAGTATTATCGCAATCGGGTTAATGGTAACGGAATGCATCAAAGACACACAGATAGACAGACAGACAGACAGACAGACATTGATTTTTATATATATAGATTTGGCTTATTTGTGCTATTTAAAAGCGAGTACAATTATTGTTTTGTTTAATATTACTAATTAAATAAAACATAACAAAAATACAAACTGCATATTTCTAAAATTTAAAAATAGAGTAAAAATATTTATTTGTTCTTAGAAGAATAGCGGGAGTGACCTGGATGCGGAAGGCGGAAGATTGAAGAGGATGGAGACTCACGCGGGAGGTTTACGTTCAACAGTGGACGGATACGAGCTGATGATGATGATTTATTTATTGACATAAATCAAGAGCATATAATTTAACTCTTATTAAACATTAGGTGTTTAACAAATTGCATTATTTGTTTACGAAATAGATACGCAAATAGTATTCAACCCACCATATTGAACCACTAAGTTATTTTCAAAAATCGCGATGGTGATAAACAAAATATGTTATAATGTTACAATACTTTACTTTAAATGTATTCAAATATTATTCTATTATTATTCTTCAATCAAAAACATCTTTCAAAAAAACTTTTCTCATTATTGTCAATCAAATTCAAACGAAAATAAACAATATTGAAATATATTTTACTTGTATTTATTTCGTTTATTTTATTATGGAAAACAAAACATCAATTACAATGAACGGAAATATAAATTTGTTGTTTTTTGTATAAATTCGTTTACAAATTTTATTTAGTGAAATAAAAACATTGAGCAATCAGCGTAAAAATAAACATCAATTAAACTTGTTGTATTGCTTAATAATAAAAACAATGTTTTATCAATGAACGAAATAAAATTATTTTTAGCAGTTACAATTGTGAAACATAAATGATTTTTATTTTTAATCTAAACAAAAAAAATATAATAAAATTTATTTAATTTTATTTTCTTCACGTCCTGCAAGATTTCAGTTTCAGATATTCTTGGATATTATTTCTGTTCAGATAAAGCCTTACCGCAGTGATACTATACTCCACACCCTGCGTTCTTAGTTAATTAGATTCCTAGTGAGGTCACCTGATAGGGACTTATTGTGTCGACCTCGTCTTTGAGTAAAATGGGCAAAGGGAATCCAAAGACTGGAGAAAATAGAGACATACAAGTCAGAACAAGAAGAACTTTTTTCTTACGCTTTCTCTCGCTTCGTGAATCATTTATATATAACAGTAAGAATACACAAAATTTTTGACTTTTCAATTTTGAAAACTATTTTGTTTTAAATTAGTTTAATGATACTTTTTTTCTATTTCCGTTCCAAATATGGAACATATGCACAAATTCTTGGTCCTCAGTTCAGTATGTTGCCATTTGGCATAGTTTGTTTAAGATATATCTATACGAAAAAGTGCACTAAAAAAAATATATAAGTCCCGATGTATTTCAGCGTAGAAGTCCGAGGATTTGAATAAATGGCTGTTGTAGTATCCGAGGCAAATATTCAGGTAATATATTATTCGGATTTTTACAGATAATTTACCAGATGCTACTGATGCCTGGGTCAATAGGTATTAAGAAGTGGCTCAACCTGAAAAGAGGCACTCGGTTGACATTTGAAGGTTATTCAACCATTCAAGTTTTAGTCAACGCTCATTTTTGTTTAACCTCGGTTATCTAACGAGAACCACGCTAACGATGTGCTATTGTTGCTGGATATTTTTGACATGCTTTAAAATCTTTACCTTTATATTTTTTAACTCTTGTGTTGTTTACAGCATTCATATGACAAAAATACATTTGACTAATATAAGTTAATATAAGTGAATATGGGTTTTCGCTTCAACTCGGGTTAACAAAGCAATTGTTTTTATATAAAGTATTCGTTTAATATATATTATATGGTGAGGAGCAACTTTTTAAACTTCAGTTCTGCAAGTGTCTTTCAACTGTCGAGAATTTTCACACCGTACTATGAATAAGATTGTGTGTCCGTAGCATTTTCTACCTAGAAAACGCGGGGAGGGTCCCACTTTGCTTTGAGGAAATCGTGCCCGGCCGAATATAATTGTAACGGAGACTGCGGGTGAGACCGCTGGGAAAATCGAGTCATTACAATTTGATTCACGTGTAATGTCCACCCGTGGATATTGTACCGAAACACATATACAGTCAACGACTAAATGTACGCAATGTTAAATAAAACAAGTATAAATTATGTATTTGGAATTTTCTATTGGTTGCATTCACTTTGAAAATCACTTCCCTTATTGAAAAAGTCATACAAGACAGCAGTTTTGTATATATTGTACCCTTTATAAGTCATTAGTACATTAAGACTTAATAATTTTGCCAGCCATAAAGTTGTTGAATACCACATTATACACCTATACATAGTATAAAACGTGCAAAAATTTAAGATATTATTTTTACATACATTTTTCGGATACACAGTAGAGCAGCTTTACATATACTAAACAGACTTTTGGATTTTTTTGACGGTAAGCCAGTCATTTTAACGCTGTATGAGTGAAACATGTGAAGTGGTTATTTGCTTATAGCGATTGAAAACATTACAAATGTTTTGTTATCAGCTTCTTGAATAATTAAATATTATATGAGGATAGAAACACAAGTATGCTGGAGTAATACAGTGATGAAGGATATATTTATTCTGGGCTTACGATGCTTACCATGTAAGATTGCTCGCAAAGTATTCGACGTACGATATGGCTATTTTTATGGTTTTTTTTTATATATGCACACACAGAAGAAAACCCACAGATAGTGATGGTAATGTTGAAGACTCATCTGTGGATTCTATGACACAAACCATGTTACTTATAGCAGAGCGCTGCTTGTGGAGTGTCAATCCGCCAACGTTACAGTAACAGCCCGATATTCACGAATCATGCAATTATTACAGGAATTCACAGAACAACTTTCGTCTATAACCAATTTCGATTGACAGTCTACGACTGCCATTTAACGGGTAAGGGATAAAATTCACACCACCCGGGAGTATTTATAAGGCTTAGATATCGATTGAAAACTTTTTTTTTCAATCTCCGTTGGGGATCGAACCTACGACCTTCAGTTTGGTAAGCAAACGCTTTAAGCACTATACCCTTTGGCGAATGTACAAGCGAGATCCATTTAAAAGCTTAAAATATATCTTAAAATTGATAGTATTATTATTGATATTAAATATTTTGCATATACTGTATAGTCTGCCACTAGTTGTTCTGTGGGTCAGGTCCATGTTTACCGGACTTGTATGTACGAGCCCTTAATGTTTCTTTCACCCCCGACCACTGCGTCCCGATCTTCCCGGAGAAATCTCAGTTTGCATGTTTAAATAATCTCGATCTTATTATTCCAGTCAGATAACGAATTGGTTTGCGTCTGCGGTGTGTGGCCCTAGCGGAAGCGCGAACCCGGCGCGCAGCGGTGACATCTCTCGGCAGCGCGCGGCATTAATAACGAGATGTAGATTGAGCTTATTTTCTTGCTAGTGTTTTTTTTCTTTACATTTTTTTTTTCGTAATACTGACTCGGATTATTAACTTGTTTAAGTCAAGATTTTCGTGTATTTTTGTCGCATTGTAATATGATTGCATAAGAATTAAATTAAGAAAAAACAAATATATTTTTCTCTTTGTCTGTATGTAAGCACAAATTTAACTAATTATTTTATGGCAGAGTAAAACAAATTATATTATTACATTGCTTTCAAGTATATATACAAAGTAACGTCAGGCTAATCATCCAATCTCCTTAAAAATGCTGATACCAAAGCTGCCGTCTCATTAATATCATTGTTGCCGTTGTGTTTAAAAGACTGACGAGACTGAATTATATGTTTTCATAGTTATTCATTCATTTATTATTTAATCTTCATTCGATACACATTTTAAACCATGCCTAGGTAGTAATCTTATCTTCATAAAAACGCTGAACTAAGTCATTGATATGTTTAAGGTATGGCAGCTATAGCAGCTGCCCTATTTTCCAGCCTTCAAGCTATTTTGGAGGCTGTTTTTAACAACGTTAAGCATAAGTCATTGGAATTTCGGGAATAAAATAACTTAGTAAAAATAACGATACTTACCAAAACAGAATATGGCCTAACTAAATAAATGGTATTGAGGAAAAATAATGACACAGCCGTATTTTAGGATAACAAACATTAAATTTAAGCATTGTTTACAATTTATTTGTTGAATATTTGATACAGACATACAAATTCACTGCAAACATGATCTTATATAACATTTCTCTCATCGATATTGGAGGAAAATAAACAATAGTCGCTCAGATTCGTACCATTATCTCTTGCGACATTTTAAAAATATATGAATATTGAAATACATTTTAAAACTCCACCAAAAAAAATTTTTAAAGTGATTTTATTTTAAAATATATGTATTTATATTATATTTATTATCCATTCTAACGAGCGTTGTGTTCCATCTAATAAAGCATATGTGTCTACATACAAGGGAGAACTGGGCTCAAGATATTCAGCTGTTACCTGCTACCCCCTTGCTTGCTAAGCCACAAACAGCATAGCAATGGACATCATAGTTAACAATATTTCAATAAAGTTTTTTTTTATGAAAAATGAAAGAAAATATAATTACTTTCAATGAAGAATATGGTTACTACAAATAATCGCCAAATTTTTTTCGTAAACTGCCATGATTTACAATTCCTTCTAAGTCAATTATTTGTTCAAACGCTTTAACGAAAGCATTACATGCAAAGATATCAACGTCTTTCAGAATAATAAATGTTTTTTGATTAAAACAAAGATTTGCTTATGTTCAAACGTAAAATCACTTTCCAGGTAAACTTTTGTCGTTTGGATGACCATTGAACGAAATACAACTTAGTGTGTTTATCGCCTTTATTAGTCACAAAATAATACCATTGTGCCCAGTCATAATGATAGCATGACTGTTTTCGAAACATTTTGACAAAAGTTGTGGAATCAACAAACGTAAGTTTTGTAAAAATCATCAATTGCAGCTGCAAATTTCAACTCGAACAAACTAAAAACCTCAAGAGACCCTGCAGGGTATGGACACTATCGAACAAATCGTTCGGCTTAAAACATCGCGGCTATAGTTGCTGTTGTCGCTGAGAACGAAAAAACATCAAGCAGACGACGGGCCACGCAATGGGACATCAACAGATGGTCTACAGAAAATTTGAGTGAAAAACTTACACATTTTCCCTGACATAGTGCAAGTAGTGCATTTGCCTGTTGATCGTCAGTCGAAAAGATTATTGGGTTGGAAGATAACCGTCAAATGATTAATTTTGCAACACCTTGTAGATAACAACAAAGTCTTTGTCTGTAGAACACACTAATACTTATATCAATTCAGTGGTCAGCATCACGGTAGGTACCGTGTACGTGATCTTCCTCTAAGTATCACTAGGGCTGACTCGAGGCCTGTTTTACATCCGGCCAGGGAGGCTCTATGTCCAGGCTGTTCGCTACGTGACGTTATGTCTTTGCCATTGCAGAGTTCTGGACCGAAACTATCGCTTTCGTGACACGAACCTAAAAATCTATTATTAATTGAAATATTATTTTGGGCAACAATGTTGTTGCAAACATAAAACACAAATATTGTCATAAGTATGTTACTTTATTCTCAATATCTCTGCAGAGTTTGGCATAGTAATTTCACCTTTCTAGTATTGTTTGCAAAGAATTTTTTTCAGTTTAATGCTAACCTTTTTAGACATTTAACACATTTCAATAAATTTTGGATTACATTTTCTTATAATTGAGTGACCCTTAAATTTTACGCTCAACGTTTTTTTTTTATTATCATGCTAAACTCTCAACCAGAGCATGAACACTACTTTCAATTTTGTTTCACAAAACTGTACTTTTATTTAGCAGAAAACATTTATTCGTAAAATTGATTGTTTAGCCTTTAGCTTATGGTTAAAACTCAATGCCATAATGCCTGAATGACTAAAATAGGCTAATTTTTTTACTCTCAAAATTCATATAAAATACGAATAAATTATTAAATTATTTATGATTGAATACTTAATTCACAAGAAAAAAATCATTTATTCCCATTTTTTCCAAAAAATTCTACGAGTTTATACGTGTACGTACTATGGCGTGATAATTTTTTATTATTTCTTTACAACTGTATTTTTTATTTAAGCATTTGATCTCTATCTCTGATTTTGCTTGTTTTCGTAACATTTTCTATGAATTAATTGCACAGTTTGGCAATTAATTCAAGTTCTTTGAAAATAAAATGATCGTCAAAAATGTAAGCATTTAAGCGCATGAGCATTCTTTGTAAAACATCATTGTATAAATCGCATTAGAGGCACGCGGACAGAATTCCATTAAAAACTCCAATCTAAAGTCCAACAAATTCCAGTCGTTTCCATTGTCAGCGCAGGTGCTGGAATAAAGTTAACATATCGATAGCGAACGCTTTAAAAGGCACAGCAGCTCGCCACTCCGTTTGGGGCTACGTTGTGTCCCACCGTATGTTTTTATAATCAGAACATAAAGTTTAACCCGCTAAGAGCCCTCTACCGTCTACGCCGCGTAGCGCTACGTGGCCCGACATGGAAAAAGGACACGTTAAATGCGATTTTAACATCGCCGTCGTAAAATTGCGCCGTTTATTTCTGCGTTTGTGCGTCGGCGAGTCTATGTGCAATCGCGCTTAAAACATTTTTGCATTTATTGGTAACACTTTGAAACTGCGAATATGGTTCATATATTTTGCTCAATAACGTGAAATAAAAACAGTTTATAAAATCACTATTTTTGTGCTGAAAAAATACACAATAATTATTTCGTTGGTTTTTTTTTTCAATAATACGACTTATTTATAGTCATCTGCAAATATGAAATAAAATAAATCTTATATTTTATGATTAAGAATTAGTAGTTGTAATTTGGTTTGAATTTTAATGTTTATTCAATCATTAACTATTAATATTTTATCATGAAAATTGTTTTTACAGATTCGTTTTACTAAATTAAAAAGAATTGTTTTTATTTAATTTAAAAGTGTGTTATTTTTTTACTTTAACCAATTGTTACCTTTAAATATTCAGGAATTGTGCTGCTTATTAATGAGTTTTGTGGAACTCTGTCCTATGAGTATACAATTATCATTGATCAACTTCTTTGGTAGTTTTTAGAAAGCCTTGTGGTAAGATTTCAACTTATTTTACACTGCAGTAGTCCATTGACTCGGATTTATCAACACTTCATGATACTCTTGCTTTTAACTCATACATAAAAAAGATGAATCTATTTTCACATATAAAATCAAGCGAACCCTAACAACAAAAATATTTTAACGTTATTTAAACGTAATATTTAAAAAAAAAAAAAACCTGAGACATTGCGAAGTAAATTAAAACGATTCATTCCTTAATTTAAAGTCATTTATCTTTTACATTGTGCTGATATAATTATTTGTGTGTGTGTTTGTATAAGCATAAGTAACGACTTACAAGGCAAATACTGACTCCATTTTGAATGTTATTTGTTATCTATCATATAGTGCACATAACACATCAGGCTAATATAACGTTATTTCATGTTGCCACAGAGAATCTTCGGAAGTATTCTGTCATCATTTCTTTTTTCACAATCTCCTAGCACCTGATACAACTGGGAGTACAGTCTTCAGGATTTCAGTTCGCCAAAGTTCCCTTTGACACTTGCTTCGTCGGTCACCAGGGACCAGAGAGCTCTTCCTTTCCCACCCTTTAAGAGTCTCGCGGTTTGTCAGCGATAAAATAATATGAAAAAAACTTGGTCGTGATGTTTCAGAAACTTCGTCGCTCGCAGATAATATACCTAATACACTCTATATTAGATACGTTATTTTATGTGATTCTTTAACATTTTCGTAATATTTTTCTGTCTGATAAAGTCAAATCATATCAGATTACATGCGATACGAATTGTTTTTGCTTTTAAGAATATATCAAAAAAATCATAAAATATTTGTTTTCTCAAATACGATTTGATTAGATGTTTGTTATATGAGAAGAAGAATACAGTTTTTTTTTAAATATTTATTCACACGCCAAGTTGATGTGGATTTTTTTTGTTTTTCTAATTTTCAGTATTCTCAGAATATGAAACAGTTTAAATCTTTTACTTTCTAAGCTCTTAAAGTTTCAATATACTCGTATATTACTTTTTCTTCAAAAATACGATTAAAATACCTATATCATAAAAATAAATGCTCGTATATATATAATTTTAACAAAAAAGATACTTAGAAAGAATAAATAAGAAGGTCATTCGATTTATGTATTTTGTTATTTTTATATATACATTTAGACTCGTAAATTTCCCTTATGCGTTGATATTTTGTGTTGAACCGCTTTTTAAAGGCCTATAAAATGCAGGCCTTGAGAGCATCGGGCTAATTATCCAATCTACTAAAAACGTTATAAGTGAGTTGACTGAACATTTACTCTCTCAATCTCAACAACAGATATTTTCGTATCGAACCACCAAACATAAGACGCAAAGTCATATGCGCTGAAGAAATGCGTAAGGCAATCAACCAACCGCCCCACTGCTTGTATTATCAAAAACCCTTAACACCAAGATTGAAGTCGTGAAGCAGCTTTCTAAGATCCACACAACCTCTCACATCCAGCCCTGAAAATGAGAGACTCCACACTCTGGCAACAAATCGCACCAGAGAATTTCATTACTCCAAAAGAAGGCCTCCCAACTGGCAAGAACCTTGACTGGCGGACCTGGTAATCCCTGAAGAGATTAAGAACCGGAGTTGGTAGAATAAAAGACAACCTCGAGCGGTGGGGAATGCTTCGGCAGGGAGAGATACTATTGTGCGACTGTGGAGACCTGCAGACCGCCTCACACCTAAGATGCTGCTCCATGTGCCCAACAAGCTGCACATCTCAGGATCTAATGCTGGGCAACACACGAGCTATCGATGTTGCCAGATACTGGGACAAAATAATTTGACGTCTCTGACACGAAGAAGAAGATATATATTTTTATGCCACAATAATTAAAGTTTCTTTCTTACAAAATAAGTAATAAATATACATAATTAAAATAAAAAATCAGCTACATAGAAAAAACGGCAAAGGAAATTCAACATTTCATTCAATTTTAAAAATGTCTGAGCAAAGGGATGAAATCCTTTCGCGCTGCTGAAAAGTTGGCTACGTGAAAACTTCCGAAGGCTTGCACTCTGCCTCAGAAAGAGGCTGCAGACGACCTGCTACGGATTGCTACGACACGGTCATACAGAACGTGCAACACATCACTACACTCACCCAAAGTAACGGAGAAACATCAAAGGAATAACAAATTTAGGAGTTTTGGAACTTTGCATGGTAATATCCCACGAACATACAAATGAATTCTATTAATTTTTGACGTTTAAAAATTTTAATAACGTTTAAAAAAAAGTTGGATGATTTTAAAATAATATATATAATTTTTTCGTTTTTTAACCAAAGCGATATGATGGAAAGCATTCAAAGTCATCAATAAAATAAGTTTGTGAATTTTATTATTTTCGAAATTTTCAATATTTTTGATATAAAAAACGTTATTTACTTGTTTTTAATGACACACTTTGACACTCAAGTAATATTTATTGTATTTGTGTAGATCTTGGAGAATCATAAGTGTACGAATATATTGATTTTATATACGAATACTTAAAGATATCCAGATTGCATGAAAGACGATATACGCAAACTGAAAGAGCATTTCCCAAGGTTATACCACAGGTGTTTAATGTGAGATTTTTTTTATAAAAATAAAAAAATTATTCTTGTAAGTCATTATTAAAAATAAATAAAAACTTTGATGGATGGAAGCACCTATTTTTTTCCATTGAATGAAAACGTTAAGTTTTTTGTAAAAATTAAATTTGTTTCTTTAAGATGGCAGTGTTTTTATAAAATACGCTAGATTTAAGATTATACATTTCAATATTGACAACATCTGAAAGCTTCTAATAATACAAAGGCTGTAGTAAAGCCACCTTCAAACGAATAAAACATTATTGTCCTCAGCTGAGTGCGGTTCCTTAGAACACTGATCCGATACATTTCTCGATCCCCAGAGTTAAAGTTCTCTAGGTGGCCTCCACCTATCTCGAGTTTTTTTCGAAAGCTCGAGACAGAAAGGAAAGAAGATCTTTTCCGCTTTACATTCTGTCGCAGCCTCCACCTTTACCTCTCCATTTCCCAGCCTGGAGGCTTTTTCCGTCAATAATATATGAGTAGTGTTCCAAATGTTTTGTATCTTGGCGAAAACGTCACTCTTATACACTTGACAATGGCATAGTACTGGAATGCTTGAAATTATGCATAACTATCAGACCGTAGCTTTCCAAAGAGTGGATCTCCTGCTAAAATGTTTAAAATTCAAATGAAATTTTTATTTTAAATTAAAAATTATCATGCGGCAAATATATTATATTATTTTGGGGCGTGATTTTCGTTACATTATTTAAATAAAGCAACAATAGGCATGGACCAAAACTAAGATGGGTCTGTTGCTAACCACGTGTTGCTGATTTAGTTGTGTCAAATATAAAGACCAAATGGTCATGGTTTCGGGAACGTATTACAATCAATTCCATAAAAATATTGAAATATCACTCAAAAATATGCCTCGGATACTACAGCAGCTGTTTTTTATTCTTTGGACTTTTATCACGGAGGTAATCCAGAACCATATACGTTCTCAAGTAGACCTTGAGGTCTAGTAACGTCTTATGGCAAGGCATATAATACAATGACAACTGTCAAAACTGAATGGCGGCATTAGTTGTAACCATATGTTTCAGATATGGAACAGATGTGAAATAATAAGAGAGAGAATAATAATTAATGTGAATTTTCTATTAATTTTCAACATATTTGTAAAAAAAACGCATTTATAAAAATTATCTTCTTATTATTATAATATTTCATCATCTAATAGATATAAACAGCATAACAATAAAAATCAGTACTTGCTATATTACATTTTACAACGTCTACATAATCACTTCATATCATTTTTAAATGAAGCGTCCAGTCAATTAATAAAAATTTCATGGAGCCATGTTATCAAAACATTGCAAAAGGACTTTCCCGCAGTGTTGCAAGAAACTTTTCGAAAAATATAGCACACTTTTTGTCACATGCGAGTGTCACTTTTATAAAACCAAGGTTGTCTTAGTAATAATAGCTCAGCCGTCAATATAAAATGCAAGGAGCGTAAGCGCAAAAGTTTATACGAGCCAAAAGGTTGGTCGTTTCTATTTTATGGCACGTTCTCTGCATGCGAACTGACAGAAAAATGCTCTTAAAAAAGTTCGCGACGCCCCCCGGGGACATCCATGTCAAAATTAAGTTTGGATGAAACTTAGCATTCTACATGTCTATATCTTTTATTCATCCCCTCTCCTGGGACGTCCGGGACCGTGACGTATTTACTTTTTTGTCTTTTCCCTGCAAACGGGGCGAGCCGATGCCAGTAGGTGTTTCAAAATAAATTTAAAACCTTGTTTGTTTCACAACCCCTCTCAACTTTATAAATGTTTGCTTTTGGCGCTTAACTTTCAACCCTGTGCAGAAAAATCGATTTAAAACTGTTCGCTTTTAACATAACACAATAATAATAAATATTTTATTTCATCCCTTTTTTAAACTACTTCCCATTTATTCATAATATACGAATGTAGTATTGACACTGTATTCACGTATTGCAATTTATTATTGTTACTTACAATTAACAAGCTATTTGTTTTATTATTTGATTATTATTTGTTTGATAATTTACAACAAAAAGATCTTCATTTGATTGTCAATGTTGAGGACAGTGACAACCAAGATTGATAACTTTGTGGAAGACGTTATTCTACATAGCAATATTGTTATCGAAACCATTTTATCTGGTTAGAATGCGCTTTTTTTAAATATTTCCGTCTGATTTATTATTTTCAAAAAATATCAAATCGCTCAAAATGACCAAATAAACCAATGGTAAACAATGTATTTATCAGTAATATGTATTAACTTTACAAAAACTTTAACAAAATCACAAATATGTAGATAAACTCTGAAGTCTAACACTCTGATAAAAGCGAGTTTTGTACTCTTTTTAGATTTATTGTATATATATGTAATATATATATTTATGGTGAGCATTGAAAAATGGTAGACTGTTTGGTTTTCATTAATAACATTGTGATTAATTCCATATATCTTGGGATAGTTTATTTTAAGTGTGTTAAAACGTATTGTGTATTTTCATTAAAAATATTAATTATTAATTAGTTGTTTTGGTTTTCAATGGAAAATAAATAGCAGATGGAAAATTTTATTGTAAAATTCAATTTGCAGATAATTAAACTAAGCCCCTCCACTTTTCCCGCAGTTGATTGTTTTGTTTCATTAATGAATTTCATTATAACGTCGGTGAAAAAGTATTTTTTATTTGTTATGTTTCCGCGAAAAGCAAAAAAAAAATCCATGCGTACAGCTGGACACTTAAAGGGTAGTCTTTTAGTGTTATATACAAGCATAATAGCCAATATATATATTATATTGTTTACTCGTATTGTGTTATGAGAAACATTTTGAAAACGAACATTAAAAATATTTTTTATGATTTCATAGTATATAATAACTATGGTCGCTTCAAACTTCCACTATGCGATGGTTTGATTTTTGAAATATCAACATTGAATCATTACCAATATCTTACAAATTTAATTATAAAATATATCAGGAAGTTCTTTGGTCTGATCCAGTTGGTATGAAAAAAATGTGTAGACACCGCAGGAGTTAACGGGCACTCACTATCGTGGAAATCCGTTGGGCTATAAGTAACTAAAGATAGAATGAACTCAGCGGAGCTCCGGCAGGCAGAACTTACATTAAACGAGGCAAAGACCGCCAACGCAATTACAAATAATAGCGGAACAGATTAAAGTTAACATTTTGATCTTAAAGCAATATTTTCTTGCTACTTTAGAATCGAAAAAAGAGGTATGTGATGGAATGCTTGACTATTCTTACTTGTGATTTGAGCTACATACTTATAATAGACCGTTCGGATCTCTCAATGTTTACTTAACGAAGTATGTATGTAAAGTAAATATTAATTTAAATCATTGAAATAAACATATTGACTTATTCAATAGAATAAGTCAATATTTTTATTTGATTGAGGATCCAATTGAATCCTCAATTCCTACGCGCACACCACTACTACAGTCACCACATATCTAACCCATTTGAACATGTTTTTTGTAAATAAATATCTCGTTGGTTTTTTTGGTGTTTTTATTCAGCATGTATTAGAACAATTTTCTTGAAAGCGTCCCGCAGCATTGCGCTTCAATGTGGTTTAAAAAATAAGTGAACATTATGCAGAAGACACACAAGAGGCAGTGATGACGTTATTTTCTTATTTTTGAAACGAAATGGCGGCGCTGAAATGCTCCCGCCCGGGAGGCTGCTCTGGACCACTGCGCAATCACGTTTCATTCATGCCTTGCGGCTATCGCTCCAGTACATAGCCCGGGTACAAATTACACAAAACTTTGTGCGCTTTTCATGAGCATGTACAACGTATTTCAAAAATACATGAACCGCCACTTTCAGTATCGCGTTTCACGTTTATTATGGTGTGCCAACACGAGCGTTATATTCCGCGAAACGATGTGTTTCTCTCGTCATTTGCGTAAAATCTTGTTAAAGTTATAAAATACATATTTTTTTAATATTAAAAAAAATACGAAACTAGCAAATGATTTGCAAGTAAAGCGATACTCGATTTTGAGAGATTTATATTAAAATATTCAACACTAAATAAGTCTTTAATTTTCTAGTGTTTTACATTCATTTAAGTTGCCTAAGCGATGCTTATATATATATGATATGTAGTGATTACAGGTATTTAACTACTTTTGTAATGTCTTTTTAAAATTATTCAGATTGTTTTAAGGTAGAAGTAAATATATAAGATGATCACGTTCAAGTATATATACATGTGGTATTCGAATAAACTACTTAGTAAAATGAGTATATATACGATACTTTTAATAGAATTCCTGTATTTTATTGTGATTTTTATGTGCAATCTAAGTTAACAAAAAAAGTTTTTATGGATTTTACACTGTTTTTTAAGTTTTTTAATTCGCTATCAATCAGAGAAAAATAAAATGTTTTCAATGTTGAAAAAAAAATTAAATTACATAAAAGTTAGATAAGTTACATAAGATATGAACTTACTGAATGTTAGAGGGCAATTATTTTTATTATTCTGTTGTAGTGTTACGGTAACGAGTCCACTGTATGTAAAATATTTTTAAATATGCTTAGCTTATCACCTGAAAGTTTTAAGTGAAGTACAATATTCGTTGTTTATTTTAATCTTGTTTAAATTGAAATGCAATTACAATCTCAATTACAATGAAAATTAGAAATTTCAAAAAATATATTGAACGTCAATACTTAAACCTTCATTGACGTCAATACCACAGTATTCCAGCAACTGAAACAGTGTTCAGAGTGATCTATGTTAACAAGGTTTGAAATGCTTATGTATTGAAAATTAGCTCTTTGTCTTCAATACTTATTTTATTTTATTTAAAATAATCTCTAATACGGTGATACAGCGCTTAATATAATATAATACCAGCCATAATACATTTTTTCCATCAATTGTAGATGTTGACAAAAATTTTGATTATACTCCTATGGATGAATACTGAAAAACTGAATCTTTTTTAAGGGCATAATACCAGGAGTTTTTTTCAGAGCACCCTGCATCGGCATGGCCCAGCAGGTTGTTGATTGGAAAGTAAATAGTCCGCATGTGGTGTGGTGATAATATATTTATTCTAGACTGATTTATGGCGCTTTATTTTGTTTGCTGATCGTGTGGCGCAAATTTCATTCGCGTTTTTTATTATTATTTATGGCCATAGCATTATAAGATTTTATTGAACATGTAAACAGTAAAATATCATTGCATGAAACCGTGCATTCCTTTTACATTAATATTTGTTTTGATTAAAATGAATAATAACTTGTTTTTTCAATTAAATGTTAGTTCATTATCATTCGAGTATATCTTTAATATATACCTTTGAGTGATATTATAACTAAAACATTATTTTTTTGGCAATATTTGATTTAATTAATAGGCAGTAAATATTTGGCAAAAAATCAGTAATAAATACTACAAAGGTAAGTAAAACATAATCATTTGACATTAGAATAATACCAATAGGCAGTGGAATAATAATAAATAAGCAGGATATAATTAATGAATTATAATTAATAAAAGGTTAGGTTAATTTAATTATTCATTCATTTTACATCGATTTGTACCAATATTTAATATATTACTGCCATATGAATTTTATAACTGACCTTATCCATACTGACACAGTGGATACTGCCAATTTATTAAGTCTACTTACTGCCTACTCTATTAGATTTTACTTACTGCCAAAACCTTTTATTAATTACTGAACAAGAAAATACAGGCCCATAACTAATTTCGAATAAATAAATATTTTTGTACTTAATTTTTGACTCGATATTTCTCCAAAAACCAACAGTCAACATTTATTCATACTTTTTCATTATAATAATATTTCAATTATTATTTTTATCTATAAAAACATTTATTATTGGTAGAATAAAATTACCTTTTTTATAAAGAAAACTAATATTTTTTTTCTTTTTGGCACCAATAAACTCCTTACTACAGGTGGCAAAGTTTCAGTTACTTGACTTTGTTGATGATTTTCTGAAAGAAAATTAAACAATACATTGCATTTATTATGATATCGATGCTTAAACTTTATATATTGTGATATCAGCATGATATAGCCCTTGCTGACTGGTACCGAAAACCTCGATGTACAATCTTTCGTCCTTTATTTCTGTTCGCTTGTCGTACATGTATGTGTAGCCATATTAGCATTTTGGACAAGTCCGAACTTGTGACGTCAGTTATATAACTAGATCTTATTGTAATGTGGCCCGGCCTGAATGCTCTGGTCCGGGCCAAAAGTTTGTAAAGTTATCGAAATATACCTGTATATGTCATTGTGCTTCAGAAAAAGTCTTTGTGTTGTTAATTTGCTCCTCGTCCTGCCACCACGTGACTGAATAACAACGTTAAATTAAAGAGGAGGATCTTAATTGGTGCAAATATTGGTGCAAGATAATTCGCCACACATTGCCAAACTCAAAAGCCACAATACCAAATCTGTCTGAAAAAACCAACGGAGCTATTTAAAAGAATCCGCTACAAAAATTAATATCGATATTTTGGTAACTGATCTTCATATTCAAATTTATCAAATATTATTATCAAAGATATCAGATCCTAAACATAATTTTTAAATCTCCCTCAGACCATAGTGTCAGTATTGCTCCTGTTTATATCGACAATCACCGCTCCTACCAGTCTTAATAATTATTTTACAAGTTGCTGGTTGTGTACCGCTGAAAGTTAAGTTCCTAAGAAGATCGCGGCATTGTTTTTGTCGGTGGATCTGCAAAGCGGCCAGTGGAGCTACCGCTTGGTCCAAGAGCTGCCCCATGCCTCAATAAAAGCCGCCTTTTGCCGGAAACATATTAAATATTGCAATTATTCTAAAACCTGTGAGCAATAACGAGACGCTTTTTTTTTCTATGACAATGCTACATTGTTGTGTGTTTGATACTGAAGGTGCCAATTTCAAATATTGATAATAAGGTATTTTAAAGTATATATAGAGGATTGTTAAAATCAAGAAATAGCTAAAAATATACAAATCTAATATAATATTACAAACAAAAATTTACTTTAAATAAAAAATTTCGCCTGTTTCTTACCGCGTATCGTTGGTTATATCGAGTATCCCTTTAATAACAATGTTTCTGACCTCCGAAGCGTCGGTCTAATCTTACAATCTCTTTAAATATTATGATTAATAAATCACTCAATATATGATATTGTGACTTTTCGTCGTGTGTGGCGAATTTCTTCTCTCCTCAAATCTGGCCGTGAAAACCTAAGATGTTATTTAAGTCACTCAATATATATTTCGGACACTTTATATAGCTACTATCTCTTCAAGCTACAGGATCCTTTGAAGGTTGTAAGGAACAATATATGTTTTTAGATGGATTTTTGCATTCCAGAACTGCAACGTGCTCAATACAAAATGATACCTTTCTACACATTTTCTTAGAATTTTTTAAATAAACACTTCTTAGCAAAGCTACATAAGCGCGTTGACTGCAGGCTGACATTAACGCATCATCCATTTTTACAGGGTCTCACTGCATATGAACGGATAGTGAGTTGTGTCGACCAGTATTTTTTATTAATAGGCTGGTTACGTACTATACGTTTTATAAAAAGGATCAATTTCTTTTGCAAAAGGGTTAATTAAATTGCAAAAGTGTGAATTTCATTTTCAAAGCTACTTATATAATTTTCTTATGGGTCAATTTTATTTACAAAAGAGTCAATTTCGTTTGCAAAAGGGTAAAATAGACATTTATCACCCAAATTATAATGTATAAAATTGTAAAAAGCCTGCTAAAAAGGTGTATAAAACCAAAAACCTATTTAACCGTTCATCGATTATCATAATAAACCACCAATTTTTGATAAACTCGTATATATTTATAATACATTTCAATGCTTAATTAATATGGAGAATGAGAGAACAAAAATTATTTATTTTGCTATTTTTCATCTATATGGTGACAGGGTAGATATTTTTCGTTTTCATTCACACTGAATTACCCTGAAATAAACTCGTTTAAATTTTGTGACCATAGTAGTTATCAAACCAACGATCAACAAATTTCGTGGCAAAATTTGTAATAAAGCTTTAATAAAGCATCTTTTTACTCTATCGTAGTAGTGAATAAAAAAAATAAAAAGATTACAAAGGAATCCAAAGTATATCCTATGCATAGTTAAGTACACTGCTATTTTCAACCATCACTTTAAAAAATTTAACTGTGTAATTCATAATTTTAATATATTCTTTTCTTTTGTAGTCACTGTGACTCTTGGTACTAGAGTTTTCAGGATCCTTGTGTCTAATGGTCGACGAACCTCAAACAAAGTCACGTAGCGGTCGTAAACACAAGAAAGAATAATCACCATTAAGGGTGACGTTCTACCCAAGTACGGTTAGCCGTGGGCGTCCCCACTATAAACAATGACCTCCTCGGTTCTTTTCTTCATCGTGAATACCTGCAAACCACTAATTACCAAAAAAATTGGTAATGTGAATTTGGTAAAATGTTTCAGCAGATTGTTAGGAAATGATATGTTGATTAAATATTTTGAGCTGATGGTGCCTTAAAAAAATGCTTAATATCACTTTTATAAAATAAAAAAATTTCCAATGGAAATTTTTAAATTAACTCTTGTTCAAAAAGTACAAGTATCTCTTTTTGTTCCATCACGTAAATGTAATTATTTATTAAATTTTTATCTTATCTAACTACGTTATATTAAATTAAAAATATACATTAAATTTATATTATTATTTATTTAAAACAGTTTTTTCAATGTTTTGGCTTACCTAATAAATGACTGAACAATCTGTCACAAATTTTTTAATCATTTAAATAGCATTTTATTAACAGTTTATCTTAAATATCTCGAATCAAAATTAATATCTTACCTTTCTAATGTAATAGATCATAATCCTCGATAACCTATCGACTCGTATATATGGAGTAACGTTAATATACAAGCTACAGTATGATAATTCGTAATCCGAATATATTTTATTGCTTTTTTTCTTTTCTTGCTTCATATATTTCATCATTTTTTTTTTCTTTTAAAAATTACAAAAAACCTATAATTATAAATTACACGTTAATGTATATGGAAGCTACCAAAAATAGTACTGTTACAGAATGTTTGCACGACATTCTGTTTTATTTCACAAAGGCTACATATGTTTCCCATCTTCCCACAAAGCCTTGATTGAGTTGCATCCACTACGCCTGAACTGAGTGTTTTAATGGTTATATCTCCGCAGATGGCGGTCCATTTGGTTCAGAGCTTTTACCGGAAGCCTCCTACGATCGCATTAAGCAACATTGTCCGAGTTTCAGGTAAAATTCCGGTGCAAGTAGTAGCCGTGTGCCTTGATTACCAAATGAGCTTTTCATCTAATGGTTGTTCACTCGGCGGAGACATCAGTATATCATTAAAGTATGCACAGTACCAATATAATTAAATTTATCTGGATATATTGTTTGTAAATCGTTTATCATTTTAGTAATAATATTAAACTGCTTATTTATATTAAGCGTAAATTACAGCGTTAAATAAATTATCTGACTATTGTGTTGTATTCGTTTATGTTTGGTATAGATACATAATAAAAGCAATGATAATTGAGTTTTATTCTTATTAAAAATATATTGAAAACAAAGTATTTTTCATTCATTACATGAGCAAAGTATATTTATGCGAATCTTTTATTTCATTTAAAAGACTTACATTCATTACTTTAACAAAAATTTACTCACACAATTGAAATTTTGAAAATAACTGTTCAAAAAGTAGTTAATTTATTAACAACTAGTATTTGCTCTTAAAAGTATAATAATTTTTGAAATTGAAACATAAAATATTTTTTTAATACTCGAAGAATGTTAATTTTTTTTTTCGATTCACACAGTGAATCACAAATTCGTTTCAATCTCTCCTGGTTCACTCATAACTCTTCCTGTTCAATGAAAAATAATGGCCCCGTAATGATGGATGACCGAATCACGTTTCGTGCATTTTTTCTCATTTAGGTACTTGCGACGATGTTTTCCAAATTAAAAATCGACTCGATTCGTATTATTTTCGGGAAAATTTCACATTATTTATGCATTGAGTGTCCGGTTTGCAGTCATTTTCGTCGACAAACAGCGGAAATTTTGCGTTATCAAAAAACGTAATAAATATGCAAATAAACCATTAAAAAAAAAAATTTTACGTACGTTTGAAATTTCACTTTTGAATTGTTGTTTTTCTCTAAATTTATATAGTTTGTGCTGTTTTAAATCAAAAATTTAATTATTATATTTTATTTGAAAAGACAAATATTATATATACAGTTAAAAAAAATAGTTTTAATATAATCATGTTGAACCATCTCATGGAACTGCTCATAATTAGATTTTTGGGAACGCTCATTATTCATTCGCCTAAAAAAAAAAACAAACAATCGTTTTATTGTGTGCTTGAAAATTATATATTTTTTATCAAACCCCTGGGGTAATCTTCTTGATTCGTTGTGAATTAAAGATTATATGTAACTTTTTGGATGTAGATATGAAATGAAGGTGATTGAGACAGTAAAAAGTATGTTCGCGTATAATATTGAGGGTATGTTCCAGATACTAAATGAATTTCGTAGAAAAAGAAGCGTACTTGTTTGTTTTGCATCTTAATACCAAAAAGAAAAAGTTAAAGTGCTCACAAACGATATGCAAATCACTCGTTTTATTACTTTACAACTTACATTTTTCATCTGCAGTTTGTTACGAAATTCCGTGAAAATAATGTATCATTTCTCACCGCAGTAAATATACTCACGGCAATATTACGAAAGCCGCAAAAATCCCGCATACTTTACGGGCGGCACTTTTTAAGTGAAATATGTGCGAGTTCTGCAACAACTGCAGTTGAGCTCGGTGATAAATGCGAAATATGCAAACACAACCGCGCAGACTTCGGCTGTACGCAAGGTCATGAAATGAATAAACTGCTGAAGTTTCCAGATTTGAATCTTGCCAAGTCATACACACGTCCAGCTGTAGATCCCTACAACCGTAGAGGCATAGCACCGTAGAGGGAGAACAGTCGCTGAAACTTCAGATACTAGCTTTTGTTCGTACTGAACACTACATTTGCATAAGGCCGCGTTTACACCTCTAGTACACTAAATAAGAACAGCAGAACATACATACGGGTATAATAATAATTTAAAATTACTCAGCTCTTTAATGCGCTAGTACTGTTAATTTTATTTTCTCTACTGTTTGTCCAGTACCTAAATTACTTAAATTCTGTACAATTAAAACTTTTTATTATTTCTATATTTTGTATACTGTAAAAATATTTTTTAAGAATGCTCATTAGTTTTGTGTTTTACTTAAAATTAATTTATTTTCATTAAATCCTAAAAGTTTTTTGCTTTGTATAGTGTAGTAAATACGAAATAAAAATGAAAAATTTGTTAACACAACCATATACGATTTTATTTTCATGTATTCTTTGAAATAATAGAAAAACTAAAAATGTAGCAAATTAAAGCGGAAATTAAGAGATTTAAAGGTCGTCTTGCGATATATATAAAAAAAAGTTCTGGTGAAATTTGGAAAAACAAAACTCGTTTTGAGACGTATCAGGAAAAATAACAGCTGACATACGAGAGTTATCCGTAAAATAAGGATCCCATGGCGCTAGTCTTAAAAAGCGCTGTTATGGTGGATGCATTACCAGCTATGCAAAATCTATGGAAACAAGTGTATGACCGTACAAAACGTGCGTGCGCAAATGGTGCTAGATCAAGAATGGGCGTGCTGACGTCCATGATGAAGAGTGCTTAGGACGGCAATTTGTTTCTGACGAAACAATCGCAAAAGTGGAGGCAGCGATGCCCTCAGATCGAAGAGTGATGGTTTGTAAGCTCTCCGAAATGATCCCTGATATCAGCAAAACCTCTATTGACAAAATTTTGACGGAGCATCTAGGGTATGCAAATATTTGCGCGAGGTGAGTGCCAAGAATGTTGACCAAAGACCACAAACGTCGCAAATCGCAAAATTTGGTTGGTGTATTGTCAAACACCCACCCTACAGCCTGGACTTAGCCCCAAGTGACTACCATTTCTTTCCTGACATGAAGAAACACCTGGGTAGAATGCATTTCGATGATAGAGAAGAACTGGAAGAAGCGGTTCTCAGGTATCTGTATGGTTTGGCGGCAGATTTTTCTGACTCAGGCATTCAAAAGCTCGTATACCGCATGCAAAAACGAATTGACCTCAGTGAAGTCTATGGAAAAAAATAGATAAACGTCTTTTTTTTTTAAGTGTTCGCATTCATAGACTGTTTTACTCTGTGTGTGCATTCACCGTTCCATCTTGGGAACGGATATGGTAAAAAAATACTGATATAATTATTTGTAATCATATGTGAATGAGTTTATTTTATTAATTAAGTATTAAAATAATAGATATTCAAGGCTCAACATAGACAAAATATATTGATTAAGGGGCGAAACCAAACGCTTTAAACCGAATTTAAAATATATATTTTGAATGCAACTTTTACTTCTACTATAAAAAACTATAACAAGGAATACACATAGAAGTACAATTGAATTGTCAAGTAAATTTACAGTGGCGTTCAAACACAAGCCTGGCTTGACCGATATAAGCCCAGACTAGAAATAAAGTTTAAATTTTATTACGACATCAGACTCGTTTTAAATTTTATTGCAGTCCCCTTCTCCTCGAAGGCTACCCAAGGCAAGACATACAGCGTCCCGGGAAGCACGGAACTTTTCCTGAAACCTTCCCTGGTAAAAGCTCCTCCGCGAAACAAGTTGCCAACACAGTCGTGGGCAAAATCCACCTTGCATACTTTACGTGCCATATTTCTGTGATTCAATAATCCAAAGTGCAATTTCACCGAGATGGAAATATCCGCGATTGGAAACGGCGCAGTTTGTTTTCGGGTCTTGACTCATTCGTTTTCCAATCTACTTTTAATATTGCGCAACTTGGTAACTTGGAAGAAATAAATATAAATATAGTTTACCAAAGAAAGCCTATACAATAAATTCAAAGTGCCAACGGTAGATTCACTAAACCAAAAATACACTATTCTACAGACCATTAAAGAAAGGAGAATTGAAAACTGGCAAACATGTCATTCAGCTAGGTATATGTTTAACTTATTAATATCCAAAATTAACACACAATTGCAAAAAATGGTTACAAATAAAACATAGTAGTTAATGTCAACAGTCATCCTCGGGAAATAAAAGCGATCGGTGATATAAAAATACTGATAGAAAAGGTAAAACAGTTCTTTAAACTATTAACAAACAGAACTGACGTAGTCGCAAAACAATGAGAACAATGAAATGTACCAAATATGTTTATTATTTATATATATTTCAAATTGTTTCTATACATATATAAATTTATATTTTTTATTTATATAAATTTGTAGAAAATATTTATATAATATTCTAATTGTACAAAAAAAAATTGTATCATTAATCTGTAATTGTATATATATATATATATATATATATATATATATATATATTATCTTATAATAAGTTTTATACTTATTACCGACTTGCTAAATATCTTTGTCTTTTTTATATTGCTCTAATTATTGAATTGGTGGGAAGGTATACCTGTATGTGTATGCTTCAAGTATAATATATATAGAATATATAAAGATTAAAATATACAGATTAAAATATTAAGTACCTTACAAGGTGTCTGGTTGAGATTGGAGATAGAGTTTGGGCGAGGTTGTAGAAAATCGATATTATTATATGAATGATGCTGAAATTGTTGTTTAACTGGATAGAATTGTATACAACTATGTTATTTGTGTAAAATTGTGTAAAAATATATATAATTGTATAACACTGTAATATCATGGATGAATCCCACGCCACACACAAGATTCATCTTTAAGTGGCGTGGTTAGCGAATTTACAAAAAAAAAAAAACATCAAAACAGGAAAATGGAATATATTTACTATCACTTAATCCTTAACTGTATCTTTTATATTTGCTTAAATAAAAAAAAAAAAAAAAAAAAAAAAAAAAAAAAAACACAAATTAATCTTTTACAATATTAAATTGCATCGTACATGAATAATAAGCATTAATGTTAAACAATTTAACATGCATTAAGGTTATCGACTGACAATACTTGGTACAACTGCATAATTATAAATATAATTTTTACATGCCTATAAAAGCCACAGTTTATAATTTATCCATTACTGAAGATGGTCTCCAGGGAGGCCGAAACATGTAATCGCTTAAAATATATGTGAATCAAAACTAAAATTTTTGATTTGTTCATTTTTTAACAAAAAATGATTTAAAATCATAATACAAGATGCCATATATATTTTGTAAAAAATATTTATGAATTCTAGTAGTCCATCATGGATATTTTTTCATACTAGAAAATGGCAAATTTTATGAATTCATTTTCTTCGTCATATTTATTTCACAGTATTTTAACTTAAATATTTTAATATTAGTCTTCTATTTGACGTTTCCTAGCCTATCATATTTCCATATATTTCATTAAAAGGTATCTAATGTGCGCATTTTAATTTTTAAATTATTTTAAATATATCATTATATTTATTCCGGATATTAATCACTGGTAAAGCGTTTCTTTATTTTATCGAAATAGTGATTTTGATCCCCAACGAAGATGAAAAAAAATATATTTTTAACCTCTATAAATATCGTCAGTTGGTGTGATTTTTATCCCTCGCCCGTCAAATGCCAATCATAGTTTGCTAATTTTTATTAATGAGTTAAATAACTATCACTTGAAAAACGTTCCATTAACACAAACAATTCATAGTGACCTTACGTAAAATGGTAAGTGACTTAGAATCCACAAATAAGATTTTTCCAGCACTATCGGTCAGTTTTCTCTTTTAAGAGATTGATTACGTAAGAAAAGTAAGAGATCTTGATAATTATTAATGAGGTATAAATGTATGAAATCAGTAGTAGCTTTTGTCAATTACATTTTGCAGGAACTATGTTTTTTTACACCTTTTACTTTATAAAATAATTAAAAAACTGATTTTTTCATCTAATATTCACTAGGCGAACATAAGATAAATTTACGTAATGACTAAATAAACGTCTTTTTCCGGAAAATTAATAAGTTCCAAGAGCGGCACGTGATTTATCTTTCCGGTGCGGTCGCAATCTTCTCCCAGCCCTCTGTAAACGTTACCGAGAGCTTCTGCAGTAAACTGCTGGAACTCCGATACTTTGTGAATAAATAATCAACACCTGAAATCACTCCCCACCACTGAACTCGATCCCTCCAAAAAACAATTTAACGACAAATAGATCAAGTTTGATGGCCGTTCGTTTAATTAATTTTATTTAAAAGTAATTTTTGTTATAGAATTCAATAACAAATGTATTTATTGTTTCAAGCTTCGTAATCGTCAATTATGATAAAAAGTTCTTTATTTCATACAACTAACTCTAACACATTAAATAAAAAATAATTAAAAAATAAAATATATATATTGTATAATTAACGTCTTAAGTTATCTTTTACAAAAAGAAATACATTGTTATTTTTATTGGTAAATGATTTCAATAATTTGCACTGGTCATTTTAAATATTGTTACAAATTCTTAAGGAATCCTTTTACTTATGATGATAATAAGTGATTCTTCTTATTAAATCAGGGGATCTAAGGAACCTAACCGGATGCTCTCAAAAACCTTAATCATTCGAGGCGTCTTACCATGAATATTTTTCATAGTAATTTTTGTCATAAATACGAGTAGATATGCAGTAAGAAAGAAGTTTCTTTATAAAGCAGGCTGAGAATGGGAGAACACTGCCTGAATGGGATAACAAATTCTAGGATGTGACTGGTTAAGACACCTCGGAATCATCAAGCCTTACTGTTTCGGTAAGCCACCTGACTTGAAAAATACATATTTTATTGCTTAAAGCAGCAACTATTCACAAAAACTATCCATTGTGCATCAGTAAAATTTAATTGTGTAAAAATTAATAAGTATAAAAAATTATCTCTTCGTTCGAGATTTAAACTAAATGTAAGCGGAAATTCAGATTCATGTGGATCTTTTTGAATCCTAGCGATACTACGAGTATTAAAATAATAGTTGCTAAAACTCTTCAAGTACTTCATATCAATAATACATTTCATTTTACAATTAATGTCTAATTTGTGGACAATCCTATTAGTTAAATAACAAAGGATATAATCATGTAAGTGTCTGGCAGTTATGATGTCGTTCATTACTAAAATATTTCCTGAAATTGTCTATCGTGGATAGTGCAGGTGCTACGCCTAATTGAGTGATTGCCAGGTCGGTGGCGAGGCAAACTACGATTATTATACTACACAGACGGGCGCTGCGGGACCTGTCAAGTGTCGCACGCCAGACTGACGGCTGAACTATGCTACAGCGAATGCTACATTGCTACAGCGGTACGGCGTAGATTCATCGGTCACTGTGCACTTGTTAATCTGAATACAAAATTGATTATCGATGTTTCTTGAATGATTCCTCTATTGGATTGTATGAAATAATAAAAATACATTTAACATCCGTTTTCGAAGACATAAGTGGACTTTACATATACAGGTATTTCTATTTGGCGATGGTTAAAATCATTGTTATCAATATATAAAGAAATTATTGACACCTTTTGAACACTTATTCATATTAATTCTTGCACACATGAGAAGTAGAAATATTTCTAACAAGTTTAAAATCATAATCCATTTCCAATTATGTCTATTAAAGAACTTTTTTTTTAATGCTTATTGCCTATTAATAATTTTAATTTTTCTTTTAATGTATGTGTTTTTCATAATATTATAAATATCATGTATTTTTATAATTCAAAGCCTTACTATTTATAAGAAATATAAATAATTCAATAATCTCCTCAATTTTATATATCCGTTACAATAAAGTATGGAAAATAATATTTTTTCACTAAAATAAAATTCAATGTTAATAAACATATTTTAATATTTGTTTATTTTGTACATTTTACCACGCAGCTTCAAATATATTTTAAAATAATAAAAATAAGCCTGGTGAGAGCAGGGTTATCAAACTATGAGTAAAAATATAAACATTCGTTTATTTTATTTATTTTTTTGTCAAATAGGGATGTTTGTTTCAAAAGCATCTTTAAGATTCGGTTTAAATGGTTATGATTTGATGCTTCTTTAAAAGTATTAAGTACGCTTATTCATCATTATGAGGAACTAATATTACGGTTATCAACTGACAATACTTGGTGAAGCTGCATAATTATAATTTTAGAATTAATTCTAATTTATTTATAATAAATTTATAATTTATAATTTTAAATTCATTTTAATTATATTTCTTAGTTTTGATTCACATTTATTTAAAATTATTAAATATTTCAGCCTCCCTGAGGACCATCTTTAATAATTAAAATGGTCTCCAGGGAGGCCTAAACATGTAATCATTTAATATAAATGTGAATCAAAACATTTTATTTAATTTACTTAAAATTAATGTAAAATTATAATTATGCAGTTTCACCAAGTATTGTCAGTTGATAACCTTAATGTTATTTTGAATATATAATGTGAAATTGAACATGAATATTTTCATGTGTGATTGTTTCATTGTTTTTATATGGATCACACTGAGTACTCTTTCACTTGATGGTAGACTGCATTTTTGCGATCTAACAAAATTTCATCAGTTTCATCGCAAAATTTCCAGCAAGTAAAACTGTGACCATCAAATTTTAATCCATGTTTTAAAAAAAACAACGATAACTTTTAATCTATTTATTACTGAAATTTATCTCAAAGTGAATGCTAAAAATATAAATAATAAGAAAATTTGAAGTTTTTATATTACTTAGCATATATTCAAAAATATTTAAAACTGAAAAACTGCTATACTTATATATAAAAAAAATACATCTTTAAATGTTGCCATTCCTGAATATCTTGAGCCAACGCATGTACTTAAATGAATCCCGTTTTTTGCCTTGGCAGTATAAGAAAATTACACTTTTCTCATTTCGTTTTTATGTAAGTGCCTTGAAGGTGTATTTTGCTTTAAATAAAAATGTAATGAAATTTAAACGTTTTGCCGTTGGCCATGTTATGAAGAAAAACACGCTTGTAAACAAAACGACGCGGGATTTTTTCTGAAGATTTTTTCGTTTCATTTTAAGTAAGGGTAAGAGATGAATAAGATTGATCAGCCTGTAAATATTTATCTTTATATGAGATTAAGTTCACTTGTTACGCTTTTACATTAGAAAAACAGCCTACAAAAGGTATGTATTAAGTATGAAGCTTATATATATAGGGGTACGCAATCATTTCATGCCAAATTTTTTTTGGGTATATTCTCATAATAATGATTGCACACTGAACACACCTCCACGCATAGCACCTTGTGTTGGTGTACCCTGGGCAACGTCTACAAAGTAGCGGCTAAGATGTTCAGTAGTGGTAGGCGATTTATGGAGTCGTCGTCCCCGGAAGACACCACCGCTCGCACTTAGGTCGTGTGTAGGAGTCTCGGCTTCGGCTGATCTTCTCTGAGCGTATCGTGTGCGGGCACGGGGATATAGGGGAGAGGTTGGTGACGGTCGGATTAGCGCTGATGCCTCGCCGCTCCGGGGCTGGTCGCGGTGGAGGGAACCGAGAGAGGGAGAGCCAGTAAAGCGGTTAGATGCTGGCCGCGCCGCCGGATAGTACAGGGTCCCGACCTGCGGCTAACTACCGTAGGTTGGCTGACCCACCAGCCGGTGTATAATCTCGCTGCATCCAGTGTGCCGGATAGTGACCGGATTGGGTCCCACTGTTTGCGTGTGGGGAGCACTGGGGGTCCTCCACCTCGCTGCCCGCCACTGCACTAGGCCTGACCCGGAGCCGCGAGGACTGTGTGCTTATCTCGCCGACTCCTACCCTCTTACCCTATCCAATTCCATAAACACACAAAAAAAAACCATGACAATGAACACAAATAGAAATGAGTCCATACAGCATAACACAAACCCCACGTGCCGGTCCTCTGTCAACTACTGCAACATCAGAGGGCTGCACGCTAACATCAACGCAGTACACCACCACCTACAAAATTCCCGCCCTCACCTCCTTTTCCTCACAGAAACACAGATAGCCACACCTGCTGACCATAGTTACCTCAACTGTCCGCAATATACTTTGGAAGGTGTTTTTCATTACAAAGCCGGTCTTTGCCTCTTTATTAGGTCTGACATCAACTACAACCGAATTCGCTCTGTAGAACGACCTGAGTTCCAAGTGTTGTGGGTCAGGGTCAACGACCCCGAGAGAATTAGGATTTATGCAGGACTCTACAGATCCCCTAACATGTCCAAAGCAGAAACATCTAAACTCTTCGACTATCTGGGTGAGACCATTGATGGTCTCTTGCTTTCTTACCCACAAGCGGAATTTGTTGTTCTCGGCGACTTCAACGTGCACCACACTGCATGGTTGGGGTCGGGAGAGACAAGCTCCGCTGGCAATTGTGCTGAATTATTTGCGTCTTGCTATGGCCTTGCACAGCTCGTACAGAACCCCACCCGTAAACCTGACATCGCATCACATCGTCCAGCTCTACTCGACCTATTTCTTACTTCTCAACCAAATGATTACTTGGTGGAGGTCGAAGCGCCACTATGCAACTCCGACCACTGCCTTGTCAAAAACAACCACAATCGGTGCTCCATTGCCACCAAAATAACAAAACAAACGACGTGTGTGGCACTATAGGTCGGCTGACTGGAACGAATTACGTGGATTTTACGGAGGATACCAGTGGGGAGATATTTGCTTCAAAAATAAGGACCCTTCAATATGTGCCAATCTGGTGGAGGATGTAATCATCCAAGGAATGGAATGTTTTATTCCTCACTCCACGAAAACTATGGGCACCACCTTAAAAAGCTGGTTTAACCGTGACTGTGCCGAGGCCGTAAAACGCAGGAATACCGCATACAACAAACTACGAAAAAATAACGACCCCATAAGTCGTGCAGCATACAATTTAGCCACCAAAGAATGCAAGAAAACCATTAATGACTCCAAAAACAAGTTCAATGTACAAATTTGCAACAAGTTGTCCGCTTGCCCTGCCGGTAGTAGAGCATTCTAGGCTCTCGCTAACTCTATTGGCAGCAACTTTTGCACTTCTTCTTTTCCACCGCTGACTAATGCCGATGGCTCACTGGCTCTAGCCTCCAAAGAGAAGGCTGAACTTCTTGGTTCGCTGTTTGCTTCCAATTCCACACTCGACGATGGTGGGGCCAACCCTCCATCCATTCCTCACTGTGGCAAGCAGATGGGGGCTGTAAAATTCAGCCTCAAAGCCGTACGTCGAGAACTTCTCCAATTAGCAACCAACAAAGCCAGTGGCCCAGATGGCATACCAGCGGTGGTATTAAAAACTTGCGCTCCTGAACTTAGTCCTGTGCTCACCAAACTTTTCAGATTGTCCTTTAGATGTGGTATTGTTCCCCAGGGATGGAAAAAAGCACTTGTTCACCCAGTTCCAAAAAAAGGAGACCGAAGTGAGCCCACAAACTATCGCCCAATAGCCATCACATCACTACTTTCCAAAGTGATGGAACGTTTAATTAACAGCCAACTTCTAAACTACTTAGAGAAGAATGATCTTCTGTGCGATCGGCAATATGGCTTCGGCCGTTGTCGATCGTGCGGCGATCTCTTGGCATATGTCACACATATTTGGGGGAAATCCGTCGAATGCTTTGGAGAAACGCAAGCTGTTGCCCTGGATATCTCCAAGGCATTCGATAGAGTCTGGCATCGCGGTCTGGTGAACAAATTACCATCTTATGGACTAACTCCCTCCCTGTGCTCCTGGATTGAAAACTTCTTGAGTGATCGAAGCATCATCACTGTCGTAGATGGCTTTTCTTCTTCCTGCCATAAAATCAATTCAGGAGTTCCACAGGGCTCTGTGCTGTCGCCCACTCTTTTCCTTCTGCATGTGAATGATTTGCTTCAATGCGCGAACATTCACTGTTATGCCGACGACAGCACTGTCCATGAGAGTATAATCTTCCATAAACCTCCGAAACATTCGGAACTATCTGCTGCTAGGGAATCTCTGGTGGAGAAGATGAACATATCTCTTGAAAGGGTTTCACGATGGGGCAACCTCAACCTCGTCAGTTTCAACATTTTAAAAACCCAATCATGTACTTTCTCCACCAAGAAGACGTCTATGGATCCTGTATCTTTCAACGGTTGTTCTCTTCCGAAAGCAAGTTCCATCAACCTGCTTGGATTATCAATATCGAATAATGTCAAATATTACGAGTCAATTAAGTGTAAAGCCGGTTTCGCTTCCAAAAAACTAGGTGTATTATATCGATCACGTCGGTATTTCAACGATAAACAACTTCTTCTTCTTTATAAAGGACAAATCCGACCTATCCTTGAATACGGCAGTCACCTTTGGATTGGAGCCCCAAAATACCTTCTAAACTTAATTGACTCATTTCAAAGAAGAGCAATTCGTTTGATAAATAATGACACCCTTACGTCTAATCTACAATCAATGGAACACAGACGTAAGGTTGGTTCTCTTAGTCTTTTCTACCGTTATTACCACGGTCGCTGCTCTTCGGAACTTAAAGAACTAATTCCTCCTGCACCCACTCACAGCCGACAAACTCGTCTTACACTTGCCGAACATCCATACACGGTTAATATATGTCGACCAAGAACTGGCAGCTTCCAAAGTTCCTTCCTTAATGCCACCGGTAAGCTATGGAATGCTCTTCCAGCGTCTGTGTTTCCTCCTTCCTACAATCTGGATCTCTTCAAGAAACAGATAAATATACACTTGCAATCTCCCCAACCCACACACAAACACGAGCACAACACACGTTTCCCGCATGCAGCGTCCAGCCTCCCTGGCTGAGCGTCATAGAGTGCATTGGTCTTGACCGGTTGTGCTCTCCAGCATGCGTTTACATAAAAAAAAAAAATACAGCTTATAATATTACAATTTCTAGTTGTTCATACAGTCTTTATCATAAACCTTTTTAATTAAAACAATGATCGATGTGTCACAGTTTGAGATTTTTTATCAGCCTGTATCCGTCCACTGTTGAACGTAGGCCTCCCACATGAGTCTCCATCCTCTTCGATCCTCCGCCTTCCGCATCCAGGTCACTCCCGCTATTCTTCTTATATCGTCAGTCCATCTTGTAGGGGGTCGGCCAAAAATATATTTAATACTTTATAAATTGAATATTTGTAATAAATTTATAATTGAAGTAAAAACACATCTAAGGAATTTATAGCAATGTGAGTTGACATATCATTATATCAGTATAAATTAAAGGTAACTAAGAAATTATTGCACAATTTTATTAGCACGTCGCGACATGTTTCGGCTATGTCGGGTAGCCATTGTCGAGTCAATTTGTCAAGGGTTTTTATTTAATGAATTTTCAAATTGAATTATGTTTTGAGGAGCAATGCTATTCGAACGTGATCTACTGAAACATTTTATAAGACCTGAGATTTAAAAAAAAACAAAATAAAACAAGTAAATAAAACACAAAATATTTCACCAAATACAAGACTCAAATAATTTTCTACTATAATGATAGCAAAATAAGAGTCGAACATGACACTTATTTAAATATTTATTTATCATATTTTATTATCTATCGTTGCATTTTTCATGTTTTACTTTACACAAATTTCAGCTTACGCAACCTACATATGATTTTTTATGATACAAAAAATGTACCGAAAAATTTCACACAAAATATTTACGTGGAGAGACAGACAGTGAGTGAGTCGCTGAAGTGGAGAGCTTTTACGGGCCGTAGTTTTGGAAGGCTCCCTCAACTCTTCCTGTGGTGACGCTGTAGAGGATCCTTGGCAGCAACTTCCGGTGACACTCGAGTCATCTCCTCCAAGAGTGTCGTGAGCCACCTTTGGCTCGACAACGTGTCACCTCTTTCGTCCACTAATAGAAACGAGAATTTTTTCACCGCTAATGATAGTTTTATTTTTGTTGTTTTCTTATGCTATTTTTTTTTCAACTCCTATCAAAACGTTTCATATTTATTATTGTTCACATATTACTGAATTCTTAGTGCAAGTAATAAAATATTTTCTGGCTTTGTATAGACTCTCAAGCAACAAAAAAAAAGTGACATTCTCTAATATTTTGAAAATTATTCAATTATTTTACAACACCAAAAATATCCATGGTTAGTTAAAATGATCACCAAATAACTGTTTTATTTCGCATTAATTACATGAATTACAATAATAGGAATTGTGAATTTAAGATGACCTTATTTGAATGATATAATCTGATAAAGTGTTATCTGATTATCTTATATTAAGTTTTTATTGATTGAAATGTTAGTTTATTTAATTCTTTTAGGTTAGATCTAGCAATCATTTAGAAATTACACTTTGAAATAAAACAGAAATATATTTTTCATTTTCTTCTAGCATTAATCACGCTGTCGTAATCAATGATTACTTGTAGCATTTGCCACTCATTTTCTGAAATGAGTATTACTACAATAAAAATAAATGTGTATTTAACTCTCGATACTATTCTTTTGTATTTTATTTTCCAAAAAAAAACCTACAATTCGAAAAAAATCTTGTATAAATTAACGTTACATCTCTATATTTACTTACCATTTGAGACTTACCCAGAAAGTAATGCAAATTTCTTGTACACTGTAGTAGGGACAAAGCACTCAAAAATCGAACGCAATATTAAATTTCAAATCATCGCCCTCTGATCCGGTGAGACAGGCTGCGCCATCTGTCTGCGCAGCCTGCCATTAGTAACTTGATAGCTCTGCGCACTCGAACCACGAATTATAATAATACAAAGTCCATAAACATCATCTCTGTCATAATAAATGAAATCGATATATTAAATTTAGTATGATCATGAAGTTGTTTAATAGTAACGGAAATTGGAATGCTCGATCACATCGTTTTAGATGCACTTTAGAATGAGAAAAGTAAAAAAATATATATCACAGTTTTCAGATTTTTCAATACAGCATATTTTTGTTAAAAGAATATACACCACGATATTTATCATCAGTTCTGAGATAAGTTTTTTTTTCAAGCTCCTTATGAGCTTTCGTGCACATTGTTGTGACAGTGTTTTGAATGGCCATTTACATGTGCGTATACTGCTTTATGCACTTTAGAACGTTTGCGCACGTCGGAATTAGTGGATTTTTCATATATCGCGGAACTACAGTCTTCCATCAAGTGAGACAGTACTCAGTGTGACCTATGTTAAAACAAGGTATGAAATTTTTATTTATTTAATGGCACAAAGAGTTCAACAAACATTTAACCAAATATATTACTCGTATATTTATATGGAATACTACATTTGTGAGCATGTAAAAATAGTTAGATATTTAAGAAATGTGTTCGTCGCAATTTAAGCTGAACGATGTGTTTTACGAAGTAGTTGTTATTTATCAAAATAGCATTAAACACGAAAAGAAGCTAGAGGATCACGGACACTTCCATTCAGCACAGCAATAAATAGCCAAGAGCGTCTCTACCTTAGCGGGCAGACGCCATCTGGGGGCGCGACTATGGAGCACGCCACATATGGAATATTTACGGCGGACTTTATGGCCCTTGTAACGTCCGCTTTATGGCTGAAATTTTCAGTTGCTGATACAACGCCACTGGAGCCATTCTTCAGACTGTCACTGGAAGATGTTTTATGCATTTTAATTATTTATTAAGCAGAAAAATGCATACATATACAAAAACATGTCATTCTTCCTGTATATTTATATAATTTAATGCTTCCACTAGCATATTGGTATTAAAAGACGTTTTTGCTAAACCAACGTCACAAAAGTAGTCAACCACAAATGTACAGAGTGGCAAAATAAATAATCTAGTGGTAATCATACATGCAACTGACTGTCAACAGGCATAAACTGATGCAATGTAGCACTTTGTATGGACAATGTGTAGTCTTTCACTAAAATTCGTTGTTGGGTTCGTCAGGTGATGCCCAATTGCTTGGCCCTTAGTCTGCTTGATGTTTCTTTGTTTTCAGCAAAATAAGCAGCCACAGCCGCAATATTCTTTATCCCTGGAAGATCTCTAATACTTCCAATCGGTTTGAGTCAAGAAGCTAAGTTGGCGCGCCATGATCAGAAAATTTACGTCGAAATTCACTATTATTGGTCAAAAAGGCTGTCATAATTATTCCACCTTCTAACGGAGTATAGCGCTTTGCAACTTGTCTGTCTAGTTTACAAATGTCAAATATAATTGACGTACGATGCTTTATACAAAAATTATAACATCTTCTGATGGTTGATTTTTTGGTGTCACTTGTACAACCCATGAGTAATGTTTTATTAATTTTCAGATGAAAGTCGGAGCTTCAAAATGTTATGATTTTCGACAGAAATTTTGTGTTTTTGTAAACATTAACAATAATATGTTTTGCGTTATACATTGTTTTTATTTAACCAATTCGTACAATAACAACCATTCAGTAATTTTGACCTTTTATTCATCATTAAAAAAATCTATTTTTACATATCGGCATTACATCTACAACGAGAGCTCTTTCAGTGGAAGTTCTGGTGAAAATTTAAAAGGGGGAGCTTCACCAATAATGGCTGTTGAAACGAACAAATGCGAAAAATACATTTATGAGCCGCCGTATCTCTGAATCTCGGAGCCATTTCCGTCTGAGGTTGCCGCCGGAAATTACACATCTTTCGCTTACATCGATACTTCCACGTGGATTGTTTCCCATAAATTTCTGTGAATCCATTCAAAAAAAGTTATTAACTGCGACCAAACTTTGAAACTGTAAAAAAACTCATCGATTTTTAAAAATTATTATTAACTCTATTTTAATAAAACTTTTTGTATTAAATTTTGTGTTATGCTTAAAAAATATTTATATTTTTTTTGACAGAACAATAATAAAATAATTACGGAATAATTTGTCAGAGTAAAACTATTCATTCTTTTCATATTTTTTTAAATGTTTTTTATTGAAGTTCAATGACTATGTGTATATGCATAAATGTACATAGCGCTGTTAATGTGTAAAATTTATATTTTTAATATGAACGCAATAATTGCGGAATATGTAAAAGAAATTTTATAATAATGAAATAATTATACAGTTTAGATAAACCCACCAGTTAAACTTTTCATAAAAATCAAATAATTCAGTCTTTTTTAAAAAATATCTTAATATATTTCATTATAATATATGTCATAGAAACAAAATTTGAGTATTAATCATGCTTGGGACTCTTCTCGTGCTGTAAAGCTATGTATAATGTACTCGGCGAATTATTTATATGTGAAGCAAAGATAAATTTATGCCAGATAAAAATGATGACCATATGTTTGAACCACGAATCGTATAAAAAGATGATTAAATAAATACCATGAATCACATGATTTTTCAACAGTTAATAAAAAAAAAACTATTTTGAAACAAATATCTTCCTAGAACTTACAAATACTATCAATTGGTAACGGTTATTTGAACCCGGTCCACATCTATTGCTTAACTTTTCTTCAGTTTACGATTACATCGAAAATTTATGTCTCTTCACTGGTCAAAACTGAAAATTTTTCGTTCCTCGTTTTCAGTTTCAGCCGCACCCCGGTCCTCTTAGGGACATTATTCACAAGTGACGTCACAAAGAAAACAGCCTGAGTCCCAACAATGAGTCTAATTAAAATCACTGCAGGCAGTCCAGCTGGGTGGAACAAAAGATGAACAAAGCTTGATAGTCCCCTTTCTTTTCCGCGGGCTTTATTATAAATTACACCCTTGTATTGTTGGAAAAAGAAAACACATCTGACGTCAATTTTAAACTTGGCAAATGTTCCGTGAAGAGGCACTATTGTACGCGCGATCTACCTACTTTTTTGGCTGGCTCTATTTTTCACCACATTTCCACTTCTTTTTTTTATTTGAGATTTATTATTGTCTTATGCATCTTAAGAAACAGTTTAAAGTAAAAAAACAAACATTTAAATTCAATTAAATTAATAATTGCTGATAAGCATTTTATGAAAATAATTTTATATCTTAGATTGCTACCTGATTAATGGCCTCATTATTCAAAATTATTTTGTATATCGCCGGTAAGATATGAAATAATCTTAGTATTAGTTAGTATCTGAGTTTATTTTTATTTCAATGTGGAATTATTAAAAAAACAAATATATAAATAACGTCTTAGGTATTTTCAATGTTTTGAGCATTCACTTTGAGATCCATAATAAATTATAAATATTTATTTATTTATTTACCTTGTTTTCACATGGATCACGTAACAAAAGTTCTCTATTAGGAGACTGCAGTTTCGATTAACTCGTAGTCTTTCTCAATCCTTCTCTAGTTAGGGGTGGGGGTGTGTCTAGACACACCCCCACCCCCTCCCCTACAAAAATGTGTTACACCACTTATAAGTACAACGCAGCTCAGTTATCTCTTAACTAGAGAAGGATTGAGAAAGACTACGAGTTAGTCGAAACTGCAGTCTCCTAATAGAGAACTTTTGTTACGTGATCCATGTGAAAACAAGGTAAATAAATTTTTATAACTTCTTAGGTTTTCACGGCCAGATTTAATGCTGTTGAAAAAAGTTCACAACACACGGCTCAACCCAAAAGCCACAACATCAACAAATATATATACTGGCAATCTCCCCACGTTAACACAACAAACGTTTCCCGCATGCATCAACCAAACAATCTAACTGAGCCTTAACCTCTCCTCCCCGGTGATGTGTATCGACTACACATTACTTGTAATAACTTAAATATCTCTGTAAATATAATACATACAGGGTTCAAATTTTAAGTATTCCTCCTTTATGCATTTAAGTATTGAAAAAATATATATTTTTAATAATAGGCACTCATCGGGAGCAGGAAATATTTTTCAAAAATCTGGAATAAATTCTTCACTTCAATCAAGACGCGTCAACTGTCATGAATTCATTCGACCTGTCGGAGCGTGTGCGAAAATAAAATAAAAAAATACCCAGATACGTAGGCATCTATACTCCTCACTCTCGCTGACGTACTAATATGAGTGAGCGAGACGGGAAACCTCAGTTGCGTCGGCTACTTCGAAATGATTTCGATGCGCGCCGGCTCATCGATATGTCGACAGGCTAACTAATGTTAGTAGCTCTCGGAAGTTCACACGGTAAGGTGCGTCTGGCCGTTTGAGGTTTTCGTCTGATGTTTTTCATGTTTTCAGCTATTAAATGTGAATTATAACTGCTTATTGACTTCAACTATTATAAAATTTAGCAATATCTTTGAATATTTTCATTTTTTCAAATTTCTACTCACTTTATTCACTTTAAATCAGAATGTGTAGCGATTACACATCACCGGAACGCGCGGAAGTTTTTAACACAGTACGGCGAGGGTTAAAGAGTACAGTGGTCTCAATTGGTTGTGTTCCCTGCATGCAATTGCATAAAAAAAATGTAGAATGGTTTGACATTGAAATGACAAGGTAAGATAGCGGACATGGCACCCTTCCATACTACAGTTACAGTACAGTAGAAAAGGCAAAAATTGACCTTTTTGCGACGCACAGTTCGGATACTACGGGAGAACTTAAGCTATAGCTGCATTTTCTTTAATTCCACGTTTGTGCCGTCCTTAAAGGCTGTCGGAAACTATACATAAAGTGTACTCAGCTGAGCTGCAGGAGGCAGAACTGACATGAGATAAAATCAGTAACATAACAATAGTTTTATTACGGCAGTTTATGACAATTATGTATGTTCCAGTAAGAGTGGATATGATGATCATGTGGATTTATTTCCTATAAAAAAATTTTTTTATAGTAATCCTAATGTCTGACCAACGATGTTTCATTTACTATATCTTGCATTTTGCTTATAATTTATTTAACATTCACGTGTTAACATTTAATCTGATTATTGCTGCTTTAGGATAGCAAGGCAATTATGGTGTATGTTTAGCTATATTTTTAGTTGTGGAATTTTTCAAATCATATTTGTAGAAAAATAATATTCTTTACTTCAAATGAGTCTAGTTTGCGCGATCGTTTAGTCGCGAAGCGCAATTTACGTTATTATTCACTCTCAGTAAGATCATGCAGTAATAATAATCTGGCAGTGCAAAGTCCCGAACCTGCAATAACATCAAGAGAAGTCGGATTTATAAGCGCCTCGGGAAACTTCGCGTAACTCAAAACGCAAATCCGATAGTAAAGTTCCAGATATGGCTGCGGACAAAGTTCTCAGCTAGCTCGATCATTTCATTACGGTGCTGTAAAAGTGTACATACGTGATTTACAATTGGCTCAGTACATTGTGAAACTTTATGACTTCAATCCACCAAAGTGCCCTCAAACTGGATACTAAATACTTGTTTTTGTTTTTCCACAATCTAATTTCAAGTCTTTGTTTATGGCAGCAATTTAATTATTGGGACTGTAGAAGTTAAAATGGTTCAAATAATACTTAAATTGTTTAAGTATATACAATTTATATTTACACTCATGTTGTAAAAGCATATATTTGAGAGTATTGATGACAAATTTATATATACTATATTATACCAACTTAATAATAATTTAATATTACTTTAACATGAAATATATGTCATTATATATGTTTATTTTTGATATATTGATATATGCTGCTTTTGCACTAACGACAATAACCAAAATATTCAAAAACTATCATATTCAATCAATAAAATATAATTAATGCACTTTTTAATATTTAAATGCCTTTTGTGTTAAGACGTGTGTAAAATATAATGCGTACGATAAAGACAAATTATTTCAATTTTATTTACTTAAAAACAACTTTTTTTTAAAAAAATATTATTTATATTTCAAATATATGTGAAGATATATTAAAATGTTTCCTTATGGCTATATTCTGCTTTCACATAATCGACGACCGGTAAAAAAATTTACATGTTATCATATCCAAACAATAAAATAAAAAAAATAACACTTATAAATGCTGAAATTCCTTTTATGATAAACCGAGTATAAAAAAGTCTTTTCTGAAACAATTATAACAACTTTTTGATGATTTCTGTAATATTGGTGTTAAATATTGAAGATTTTCAAAAACCTAATGCCACTTTCTTGATGAAACTAGTATTTTACAGAAATTATTATTGTTTATAATCAATCGATCAAAAACAAAAAGAAGGTTTTAATGTTGTAGTGAATCACCTTGATTTATCTTTACGAATACACTAAGGAAAAAAAATATTTCATGTTATCTCTGAATAAAATAAAATAACAACGTATTCTTATCACTGGTGATGATTCAGCTTGCTAAGAACCTGCGCTGAAACCTGAAGCCTAGACTTGGATTTTCACCGGATACCTCGTTAGCAGTTTAATCTGTGTCAGCACTTCTCTGTATACCAACTACCCGATCCTTGATCTAATTTTTAAAGAGCCATTCCTCTGTTAGGACTTGACCTTTCCGATAATCATTAGAGATAAGCTTCCGTTATTGAAAACCCATTAACGAACCATTCCGAGAATACATCATTTTAGAGGGATAAGGGGATAATAAAGACATACCTAAAATGCGCCCACCGAAAGTTTTCATGATTTCAGACTTATATTTAAGGCATCTTCATATATATATATTGACGCATGTTGTGTAATATTGCCAGTATTTGAGTGAAAACTCTGTATTAATAACTATTCATTGTTTAGCTGTTATTTATAATAATAAAAAAACTTTTAGCAAAACTAATAAATATATACATGAATATGAACATTGTTTTCAAAATTTATATGAAATAAAACAATCCTAAGTATAATTTTTTTATATGACATTTGAACTAACATTACATTTTAAAGAAGAAAAACATATCACGTATGCATTTGTATTTGAAGCGTTATAGTATATAAACCTTTATTGTAATAAAAACATAAAAGAATTTACGGAAGTAAGTCACTTTATTGCATAATAAAAATTAAAATCATTATAAGATCAGGAATTTCCTGGAGAGACCACGTCACGAACAATGAGGTTCTCAGAATAATCAAGGAAGATAGGCAACTAATAAGAACCATCTCAGAGAGGCGAGCCCGATGGATTTGTCACATCATGCGCCACGATGGTCTTCTTCACGATATTGTGGAGGGGATGGTTGAGGGTAGAAACTGTAGAGGGCACCTTAAACGGGAGTATTTGCAGCAAGTATTCGAGGACATGAACTGTAGCGCTTATGCTGAGCTGAAAGGGGTTGCGGAGGACCGAGAGGAATGGAGATCGAGATGCAAGATTCGAAGCTGCAAACCAATCCACCGGATTGATACTACGAAGAAGAAAAAGATCACCCATAGACAAATCTTTGAAATGACTTTTCACATTTTTTAAAATATACAAATTGCGAAAAATAAAAATAAATAAACGTCCTTTTTTTGAAAATACATTATTTATAACGTTATTGTTATTAACTGCCAATATTTGGTAAAACCACCATAATATAATTTAATTTTTATTTTAATTGTACTATTAAGAAATTATAAACATTTATCTTAACATACCTCAAAATAATTTTGAAGGAGTTCAAAGCATGTAAAATTACGAGTATTTAAACATAAAAATGACTTATAACTAAATATTTACAATTTGTAAATTTTTTAATTATTTTTTTTATCCAATTAAATAAATACAATATTACTTAAATTTATCAAAAGACACCGTATATAGCAGTCAAAAATGTAAAAAAAAAGTATTTCAATGTTGTAAAAAGTTGTTTTGTGAATTAAGTTTATCGTTTTCAATGTGACGTTTTTAAATTTCGTATTCTTACGTTACAAATTTTCAGCGGCACTAATAAACGTGTCAACGCCCCATAGCTATCGGGAGATTTTCCTTGGTTTCGTCTTACCCGCTCACATTGTCGCCTCGATGTGCCTGCGCCAGTTAGGAGGCTCTTGTCAGTCGCAACAGCCTTCAGTGTCTGAGGAGAGACTCCGAGTCACATTCCCTTTGTGAGTTCCTGTAGCAGAAAGTTAAACACGCCGAACAGCCTCCTAGCAAAGGAGCTGGCGTTCACAAACAACCCGCCGAACATACTCTTCCTGTCTACTTGCCTTTGATGACGGCAGAGTGAGATAATTTCGCGATAGATAGTGTTTTCTAAGCGGTAATATGATATTAAGAAGCTTCACTGAAAAATGATACAGAGTAGACACATTACATTTTAAAAGCAACAACGAATTAATATCTCTCAGTTTACTTTTACACTTACTTAAAAAAAAAACACACAAAATATAAATAATATAAAATTCAGCATTTCTTATAACATTAAATAAATGAGTATGTCATACCTTGTTTTAACATGAATCACACTGAGCACTATGTCACTTGCTAAAAGGCTGAAATTTCATTATACATACAAGCATCATAAGTTACAATGTGCACAAACGCAATATATTATTAATACTTTTGTTTACTAAACGTTCTTTTGTTTATATTTTGCTCATTTTTCCTTCTGAGATTTTGTATAAAATTCTGGTTGTCTTTTATTTTTTATAAATTACTAGCTGACCCGGTGAACTTTGTTTCACGATTTTATTAAGTTGAATTTTTCCGTACATATGATATCATATATTTGGCCTGGTTGAATTCTATTGCAGTAATCGACGAAACTTCAGCAAGTAGTTGTCAGCATTTCAACGAATAATCAAACGATATGCGTAATAATTCGGTGAGCTAACCTTCTTGGTAGTTTCTTCACCTGAAATTAAGACAATAGATTTGCTATTTTGTATGTAAAGCTAACATCCATATTTGTACCATAATTATAAAGGGGTGAAGATAAATTATTTTAAATCGTTTGCCGGTTATTTGTCCAATTTTCTCTAAAAAACCATCTTAATCTTTAAGTCTGTTATTTTCCTGGTAATAAGCAGTGTAATTGGTCATTTATTGGAAACATAAAGCAAAACCAAGCACTGTAAAATGTATGTCATGACGGAATCAAAACTATGATATTGATTATATATATATTGATTACTCACCATTCAATGGATTTTTCATTTTGATATTGAAATAATATCCATCTTCTCCTTGCCAAAACATCAGTGGGTATTGCAACGTGTCATATGAACGACGTGTTTCAGATATCTGTTGTAGTTGCCCAGTATCACGACGTCTGTACCAGATGGTCGTTTATCCGCTCTGATCACGACTTTGTAGAGGTCGATCAAGTTCTTCCTCCATATTGTCATTGAAATATATTTGTACAAATTTATGCTTTGCATCTTCGAGAGGTTGGAATGATCCGATTCGATGGTGAATCTGTCCTTGTATCTACATAATCAAAAGCAAATACAATATTACTGATTTATAAACACTTTTTTTTTAGAATTAGCATACATAATTCAAAGTAATACGTGTAGTATGTTATTCTGTTAATTAGATTGTGTGTAAGTACAAAAATAAATAAATAAATACCTTGAATGTCGGATTAAATCCTCGTTCTTCGATACGTACAGGTGCAATTATTCTTCTTCAGTCCTTTAATTTGCAATGATTTGAATCCTAGTATTTGAATGATTCTTTATTGGCCATGTATTTTTGTGCATGGGTTGCACTCTTCAGTGAATCACCTTGTAGTAGACGAAATTTTTTGTTTTATTATCAGGCGCAAGAACAAATAACGCAAATTGTCTTCCAACCCGTGAACATGCCACATATAATTGACCATGGGAAAAACATGGATTTTCAAGATTCAGACCACAAACTTTCAAGGATTGGCCTTGTGATTTGTTAATGGTCATGGCGAATGCAAGACGAACCGGAAATTGAAGTCGCTTAAACTCAAACGGCATATCGGTTGGGATCATCGGGATCCTCGGAATGAGGACTTCTTCACCTTCGAATTTTCCTTTGAGTATCGTCGTGTAAATCACATTGTTCATCAATTTAATTATCACCAAACGCGTCCCATTGCACAGTTTTGGTTGGTTTATGTTTCGAAGCATGATTACTACGGAGCTTATTTTTTTTAATTTCGCTTACAACGCCACTTGCATGTGGTGAGGGATTCATATATGATAACACACAAATACAATTATACACAATACAGTTTAGTTTATACCATAACAATAAAGTAAAACCTTGACCAATCTCAATTTGACAACATTTAAAATACATTCTTGATATTTGGCATAAATATTTTATATTTGGTTATAATATATATATATATATATATATATATATATATATATATATATATATATATATATATATCATCATCATGATACAATTTTGGGCAATTATATGTTAAACATATACCTAGCTGAACAAAATGTCTGCCAGTTTTATATTCCCCTCTCTTTAATGATCTGTAGAACAGTGTGTCTTTGGTATAGTGTATCATCCGTTGGTACTTTGAATTTATTGAAAAGACTTTCTGTCGGGTAAGTGGGGGGCCTTTTAATATGACTTTGATGATCAGTTTTTGTACAATTTTGATGGGGTTGGTCGTATTTAGGTGTGTTCTTCCCCAACCAACGATGCCATATTGCAGTTGAGATTGGACAATGGAGTAGTATACCATTTATAAATCTGCTTTAGTTAGGACGTTTCTAAGTCTTATGAAGATGTAAATCCATTTACGTATACGTTTCACTAATTCATCTGTGTGTATTTTCCATTTTATGTTACTGTCAATAAATATTCCCATGTATTTTATTTTATTTTATCTTGCTTATGGCAAGATCATAAAGCAGGTCTTAGCGCAGTTGGTGTTATTACATCCAGGGCAGTGTGTAAGCAATTCCAGGATAGGAATTGTTTTTGTTTTTGTTTATGGAGAATGGGATAAAATAGGTCTTTTCTGCGTTAAATGTAAGTAAATTAACGTAAAACCACCGTTTGTGACAGTTTATATCATCATCTTTTAATTTTTTTGTGTCCTTCCAGTTTTACTCTGTATTATTATTGTGGTATCGTCAGCGTAGGATATTATTTTACCATTTAGAATCTGTTTGAAAATATCATTTACATAGATAATAAATAGAAGTGGTCCCAGTACCTTTCTTTGTGGTATTCCAAATTCACTCGTTTCTATTTGACTCGGTATTTTATTAATTTTAACTACTTGAGATTGTTGATATAGGTAACTTTGTATGCAGTCCAGAGCGCTATCATTAATACCAATGTGGCTTAATTTTGAAATAAGTTTTTTGTGTGAGATGTTGTCGAATGCCTTTATTAAGTCTATGAAAATTCCTAGACATTTAAGAGATTTGTTGAATGAATCAAGTATATATCCTGATAGTTTTGCGAGATAAGTATTTTCTTTCTGATACTATAGATATTCCAAAATAAACTGAAATCTTTATCGAGGAAACTACTTAAATATGATATTGACTATATTTCTTTTTAATACGTGGTTTTATTTTTTATATCAATTGATATTTTCGTTTAAATAGCCAAAGAATTTACTTCTAAATATATTCCAGCAAATATCTATTCAACGATGTCTTCACCAACAAATGACACAAATAAAACGTATAATATTTATATATATTAACGAAATATTCTTTGAAATCTGGTTTATTTATTATTAAAAAAATCTCAACAGAATGTATTTTGTTACAGATAATTGAAACAGTAGTTAACGAAAAAAAAACTTAATCTTTTTAATTTCTAGAACTCAGCGTCAAAAGAAGGTTGAAATCCTAAGTGCTGCCTGCCTTACTTCTGTGAAAGTAAGTGGTAGTCAACATTTTTACATTAAAAGCAATTAAATTGATTTGAATTGAATAATCTTGAGTTTTGATTGAAATTTTGACGAGATAGAAATACTTTAATTGTTTACTACGTATAAATTAGTGCAATCATTTTTATTCTCCGATGATTTGGTTAACGACTTAACGAGGTTAACTTTATGTAAATAATATTTTTATTTCGATCACGTAAGATATCATCATTGGAAGCGTATTATTATAAACATACAAAAGTTAGGGTTAAAAAAATTTGATTAGGTTTTGAAACTTCTAGAAACATATTTGTTTATGGTTTAAAGTCGTTGAATTATTCAAAGCTTATATTTGAAATATGGTGAGTAATATGGGAAAAAATTATGCTTTGAAATAAAAATCTTACGTTTTTTCATTTCAGTTTTTATTCTTTGAATCCACTAAAAACTATGTGTGCATTGTTTGCACTTGGCAAGACCTGCACTCATGTGCAGATAAGACAAAATTGATGATGCAAAATTAATCACATATGACAGAATTTTACGGCTGCAATTTGGGAAAACCAAATGTCTGCACTATTGTGTAGGTATGAAAAGTTAAAAATATCGTGTAAGCTTTTATATTGAAATAACAAAGTATTTCAATTTATTAATTAAATATACATATACAATACATAAAAATCTTTTCATTGCGTTAATTCAAGCAAAAAAATAACGGCAGAAGCGGGATGCGAACCGCGGACCTTGGTACCCAACTATGCCCAGGTATTCATACCGCTTTGCCAACTGGGCTATTGCTATGTCTGGACCGACTCACGTTGAAACTAGTATTTATGTCATTGTTATCATAATATTGTAATATAGTCAATGATCTACAAAAGTAGATTAGAATATTGAAATAATAAAATAATATTCTAATAAATATTTAAAAAATCCATATAATAATGTCTCCTTGAGACAATATCAAGAAGATAAAATTATTCATCAGTAACACAGGTTAAATGATTGGTTATAAAGTCCGGGTTGGACCTATAAGTAGTCGTTTCTCATCTATTGAGTCTATAGTTTGGTTCGAGACCCGAGTGGTACTTACTAAAATAAATAGACTGTCGGAAAGTAATAATATTAAGCTTGTGAATAAATGATGACTGATTGAATAATAAAAAATAAAAATATACATACTTTGAATATATACTATAGCGACATCTATCATACGATGATAACAATGACATAAATACTAGTTTCAACGTCAGTCGGTCTAGGCATAACAATAGCTAAGTCGGCTGAGCGGTATGAATACCTGGGCATAGTTGGTTTCCAAGGTCCGCGGTTCGCATCCCGCTTCTGCCGTTATTCTTCTGCTTGAATTGACGCGTTGAAAAGACTTTTATGTATAGTATATGTATATTTAATTAATAAAAATATTGTAATATAGTCAATGATCTATAAAAGTAGATTAGAATATTGAAATAATAAAATAATATTCTAATAAATATTTAAAAAATCCAAATACTTCAATTTAATATACTCGTACGTCATCGTTTTGTCTTGCAAGCACAAGGGTGTGCATCAATAATAATCTTTTCAGTTTTGTATGATAAATTTGTGCTTATCTTTTTTTGGGCTTTTTTTTATGAACAATTAAGTCGTTTAGTAATGAAATATGAAAAAAAAAAGTTGTGAATATCTGGTTGAGAGGTCTACTGCGTAGCCTAGCGTGTCGTAGAGCAGTGCCGCTTCGTAGCACCAGATTGTGGAACCAACTCGCCAAAGACCGTCCGTAAGCCGAGACTCCCTCAACCGGCTGCTAATCCACTTTCACACTCGCTGAAAACTCTGAAAGGTAATACACTGAAAAACTCAACTTGACTTCCCGTGTTTTTGAGCCACTCGTGATTTTTCTCCTATTTTTTACTATGTTCTTTCATTAATGTACTTTTAATTTTTTTAAATAATCAGCTTAGAGAAGAATAATTTTTGCACACTTGTTTGTAAAATTTCATTTTGATAGTAGGTAAATATATTATAATATATTTTTTAATGATTTATTTTATTTATTACACAAAACCGTAGTTCTAAGGTTTACAAAATAAAAGCATACAATGATAAAAAGGATGTGAGAAATGGATGGTTGGCCATTCAGAAGCACCAAGTGTCAACTGGGATGGAAAACAATGGATGGCTGCGAGCACGGGTATACTTGACATGTAATATTATATTATAGATAGCATACATTTATTTGTAAATGTTTTTTTTTTTGAATAATATATTTCTTTCACTTCCTTTTGATGATTCAGGTGTACAAAATTAAAACTTAATCCTTTAGATTTAAAAAAAAAATTACAAAGTTTGTTATATTTTGTAAGATTTTACATAAAAATCATTATTAATCTGGACTCTTCACTTGCGGTGATTTATTTACACCCAGATTCACACAACGCTTTAATACACGGTGTGATGTACTTGAAAAATATGATACATTATAATAAACTATATCAATAATTGATAATGATTCCTGTAATCAGTGTTATAAATATAGAATGAAATAATTCGTCACATACAACTCGACCCACACTCTGACCCAAGCTGACCAACAATCACTGGGGAGCCCAACCACTTCTTCATCGTACCTCAGCTTTAGTACTTTATTTCTCAGCCAGAGAATATGCGGCACCAGTGTGAGGTCGATCAGTTCACTGTAATCAAGTGGATACTGCCCTGAATGATACATGCAGAGTCGTCTCAGGCTGCCTCAAACCAACACCCATTTCTAAACTACACCCCTTGGCTGGTATTGCACCACCAACCATAAGGCGCAAAGTCATATGCGCCGAAGAAATGCGTAATAATAATAAACCAACCGTCCCACTGCTTGTATAATCAGATACCCCCGACACCAAGATTGAAGTCGCAAAGCAGCTTTCTGAGATCCACACAACCTCTCACATCCAGCCCTGAAAATGAGAGACTCGAGCTCTGGCAACAAATCGCATCAGAGGATTTCATTACTTCAAAGGAAGGCCTTTCAACTGGCAAGGACCTTGAATGGTGGACCTGGAAATTCCTGAACAGAATAAGAACCGATGTTGTAAAAACAAAGGACAACCTCGAGCGGTGGGGAATGCTTCGGCAGGGAGAGACACTATTGTGTGACTGTGGAGACCTGCAGACCGCCTCACACCTAAGATCCTGCTCCATGTGCTCAACAAGCTGCACATCTCAGAACCTAATGCTAGGCAGCACACGATATATCGATGTTTCCAGATACTGGGAAAAAAATTGACGTCGCTGACACGAAGAAAAAGACTCTACCCAAAGGCTATTTTTAAGATGTTTTTCATATTAATTTTTAAAACAAAACAGGTACTTAAAATATGTAGTGTTTTATTTTGTATTATTGCAGTAGTCTGCAGTGAATAAATAATTTGCGTGGCTAAAGATGAATAACTGCTCGTTGCAGCGCATTAGTAAACCGCAGTGACGTATCTAGAAACCAGAGCACGCTCCCGTGCCCTGAGCAGGTCCCCAACAGCCCACCCCTAGCAACGCCCTAGTATCATTCTATATATATTTATATATAGTTTAAATCAAACAAGTAATGTTTTTATAATAAGTCATCAGTAATTTTTCAAACTGTTTTTTTTTCGGGAGGAAATTGATTTATATTACGCATAGTCTTGTACTAAATTGTTCCTTCATTGATTTGCATTACAGTGGTGATATATTATAAAGCGAAAACTATTATATTCTAATTTTTTTATGCCTTGTCTAACTATGACAGCTGACATAATTTTGCGATAATTTGTGTGGACTTTATATGCTCCAGTCAGTAAAATGAATTATTAAGTGGTGATAATTTATGTCTGTTTAAGTAAATAAATTAAATAACACAAATACTCGTTTTTGTATTTTTTGTAAAACACATGCAAATTAGTAATATATAAATATAATAGTCACTTCAAAAATTCTTTTGTATCATCGACATGTGTCTTATACTCAGAGAGTTACAATTATTAATATAAACCATTTTTATAATTAATCATGAACTACATTTTTTTTTTGACTATTAAACACAAATAATTATCCTTATCTATTTTCAAGATCTTTAAGTTCATGATTTTATTTGAAATATTTTTATGGTAATAATAATTTTAAATGTTTTTCTTACATTTTAATTTCATTTCCAAAATATTTTTTTTTGCCTAATTGACATGACATATATATATAATCGTGTCGGAAACAACAGGGTCAGATCCTGTCTGCCCAGAAGTGGGCGACGTCGATGGCGTTACTTCTGGCCATCATCAGGTCTTCCTGGGTGCAGCCACTCGGGCACAGCGCACACTCCAGAAGGTGTGACAGGGTCTGCTCCACGCCGCAGTCACATTCAGTCGGTCCGCTGTAAAACTGCCAGGCCCTCATTTGTGTCCTCGTCTTGCATACTCCGGTCCGAAGTCTGTTAAGGGACCTCCATATATTCCACCCTTGGTCATGTCCAGGGGCTAGGTCCTCTTTCGGGGCAATCCAAGTATTCCCCTCAGTTGCGCTTCTCCACATGTTCAGCCGCAGGGTGGCCTCAGGTATCTCCAGTTCCGCTGTCGACTGTAGGAAACTTCTTCTTGATTTGAGCCGTGTAGTTATCTTTTGGTACCCAAACATAGGGTGGAGTGCGTCGTGGGTTGCTTTGGTGAGTTCCTTCTTGATAGTAACTTCTCGCCGTATGTTTGGTGGGGCAATGCCCGAGAGTTGATATAGCTTTGATATTGGGGTAGGTTTTAGGCACCCCATGACATGACATGATAATGGCTGATTGACGTAGCCAAACCGTGTCGTCTGGTAATGAAAAAATACTGCGGAATAAATTTTAAATAATCTTTTATTATTTTTTTATTTATTTTTTATATTCTATATTATTCTTTATGTTATTCAAGTAGATTTTGGATGGGTTCGACATAAATTTTCACATAAAACCGCGCGAGCAAAGCCAAGGTACTTAGCAAGAATTACACCTAATGCAAAATACATTTCCTCATATCTCGATGGCTCTGAGCATCGGGGCGAATTACGAGTATTTCAAGCAAAAACATTACTATCAATTATTAACGAGGAGCTCAAGAAGATTTACCGAAGGAGGGAAGTCATTACAGAATATTCGCGCGGCTTATTGTTGAATAAAATAATATGTTTGTGAATTTTTATTCAGAGGGAGAATTGTATTAATATCTTATGTTTTTTCGTGAAAAAAGTGCCAACATAAATCCTAAAAAACTAATATTCGTACTCTTTTTTGCATTCCGCAATTTATATTTATTTTTTAAATGGGCCCAAGTTGTCCATTTTTGATATTTCAATATTATATAAATTGTTACGTGCTAAGAGCTAGAGTGACCATACTTTAACGGAATAAATGTAAGGCTATGAATATCACATTTTTGATATTCCTTGTATTCAAGTGCGACATAAAAATATATAAATACTTTTATTCCCATTGTTCTGCTATTATTTTTCAAAATGCCTAATATTTTCTTACGTAGTGACATTTATTTAGTAAAAATAACCGTTACCTCTGAAAAAGTCAACATAATTTACCCGTAATGCTTAAATATCTGATATATTATATGATAATGAATGTTCGTATTTAAGGTTTTTAATTTTACTTTATTTCATTAAAAATGTGTTTTCGGTTAATACGTCAACAAATTCATAAAAGAAAATACAAGTAATTTAAAATCCATATTTTATTTTCTATGAAGTAATATTCAATTCAGTTCTTATTACGAATACTTTATCAATATTGTGAAGACTAAAGAGAAAACGCATTAACAGCTATTTTATTATATAAGTGTTCATTTATGTTTTTTGTTTTTTTTCTTTACTTTTAAAACAGATTATATTGCAACCATAATTTAAGGTTTCAATCCTTGCCTATACTTTACAGCTCTTTTAAAGTCTTTTATTTATAAAATAGTTTAAAGAAAAAGTACATTCTAACACAGCTTGTTTGCTCGGCAGAAACACTCGAGCAATTCCAGCGTAACTTTTTCTTGAAAATTGCTCCACTAAAGACGTCCGAGCCGAATTGATTGCTCGGAATAGTTTCAGTTCGGAGAAATGCCGCGCAGTTATCCGCAGGCAAGAGAGAAAGCTCACTTTCATTTTCCGGTCCATTATTCACGAATTATTGGCTGAAACGAAGGCTACCGCGATGGTCAGAAATGTATCAAATTCGTAAGAGCCCCTAAATCTTAGTCTGAATTATTTGGAATATCAGAAACCGTGCATTAGCTTTGAGGAGCGCTTCAAAGGAATTTCGCTACGCCGTATTATTATTACGAACTGAAATCACAGTGCAGCTTTCATACAGTGAACTCTTCAACTATAGTTGCTCGGTAGACATGTATCGCGAAGCTCAGGGATAGCCAAACTTTTTAAGACGTGAACTAGATTGCATACAAAAAAGTAAGGTGTGGGAATTCTTGACATTTATATTTTTTGCATTTCTGGAATGAAATGTGTGAAATTCATGTACAATGAATATAAATCGTCTACCTTAAAAAAAATAATGAACCAAAGACCGATCTATACAAAAAAAAAAGTTTCCCAAGTCTGTTGAATGAAAGATATATTTTATTTACAAACAAAACGCTTTCTGTACAAAAAAACTGCTAGTTATGAAATTTTATTCTAATTTTATTATTTTATGATGAAATATTTTTAGCAATGTACCTGTGTATAATCATAACACAACTTAATAATACATAATTAAGTATTATCGCACAAATAATTGATTAAAATGTTTTCAGTGGAATATTAGCTAGTAAGCCATTAACATATTATATATTTTTTAAGAGTTTTACGCATTAGCAAAGCTAACGAGAGATGCCTTCCGCTTAGTTATTACTAATTCATTTAAACATATTACCTGCCAAACTCCAATCTTTTAATTGCAGGCGTTGAGTTTCTTAAAGGAGTAATTTAACCGCTAAATATCACACTACTATTCCAATATTTTACAATTAAGTTAAATTAAAGTTCGCTTTTACTACCTGATAGTATTAACTAAATGTTTTTATAAATGAAAAACTAATAAAAATTCAGTGGTTTGTCTAAGCCAAAAATTAAAACCATAGGCATTTTGTTATGTTTTTGCTCCCAACTATTACAGTCGTGTTAAAGTTGGGAGCTTTATGAATATTTCAGTCTTACCTCTTATGAAAACCCACTCAGCATTTACAGGCACCTTCATCTCTGCAGGACCGGTATTTTGATTTAATGCCGCGTTATCGTAGATTAGCCTCCATTGGTGTGTCGCGTTAATGAAAACTATGCAAATTTAAAATAAAAAATCTGCCAACTAGAACTTAATAGTTGGGGCTATTAGTGTTGATGCCGTTATCTGCGCTCATATATTACTCACAAAAATGTTTTAAACGCATATTATTCGTAAGTTAGTTGAATTATGCATAAAATATTATTTTTATAAAAAAAAACATAATCCCATTTTAATACGTGTTAGTTTTTTGTCTATTCACTTTATAAATTATATTCATTTTTCGAGTGATTTTTTTTTGTTGTTGATCAAACTACTGGCTTGGAAAATATTTTTTCCTGTACTTTGAATAAACTAATTGAGTATAAACTAATAACTTCAATGAATTCAATTCATTGAGTGCATTGTTTTAAATAACTTTTAAAAAATTATGTAATGTAGTGGGTAGTTTCTTATTATTTTACATTAAAAAAAAATACTTATTTGAATGTATTTTTATTTTTAATCAATTGTTTATTGTTATAAATTGGAAATTAATTATGTATAAACATCAATAAATGAGCACGATTTGACTAATTAAAAACTGATACAATTATTAACTTTCCTCATTAGTTTACTTCATTTATATTAAACGGGTTATAAAAGGATTATAATAACACTTAATTCATATTTATAACTAAAAATGTAATGTCACAAAAAATGGTACAAGATAAAAATATTTGATACTATACAAACATATACTTCTCTAATATTTGTCTCCGAATTATTGTGATTTTAGTGCTTCATCTTTTAGAAACTTAATTTTGCTTTCCAGTTAGGATAACATATTTTACATGTCCGTAGGAAAATTGCAGCACTCAAACATTCATTCCTTCTTCTTCGCGGTTCAATTCACAACTCTGGGATTCTTGAATGTTTTAAGTTCTATGTTCCAGATAGGTACACCCGTGCTCGTAGCCATCCATTGTTTTTGATACCAGTCGATGCTTGTAGAGCTTCAAGCACTCAATTTGGTACAACGGCAATGTCGCTCCTAAATGACCTACAGGCACACCTCGATCTTTTTCTTACATCCTTTTCCTCTTTTGTCGATGGTATTGTTCTCGTAGATCTTTAGACGTTGACATGTGTCATCTTTTTATTCGTTTATCTAATTTTTATCTTTTGTATGTATTTATGTATTGTATATTCTATGCTCTCTATCTGTTTTCTTAGAACTTCTCTTTTGTAATAAATAAATAAATGTATTTATATTCCATTCCAAAACGCGCTACTATGCGTTCATGCATAGCTCTGGCAGAACGAATAGTGACACGGCACTCCCTGGAAAGATTGATTTGATAACATTAAAATTTAAAAAAAAAATGCACATTTTCAATCAAACGTGGGCATGCCAAAAAATTATTATTCAAAATATTATTTAATGTCGTGTATAGATCATAACATTTTATTGAAGTATGCGTACAGAGAATACCGTAGCATCAGCTCTACGGCATAGATCCTAGTCTGAAGTACTAGCTGGGCTCTCCACGGCCGTATGCGGCGTGCCTGTAAATACTTCACGAGCCGCACGCGGGCTGCGTTGATACGGCAAACAAGACACACGGAGCCTGGCAAACAGAATTCTAAATCTATCCTTCCGCCGGATAGAGTCGCGAAACCCTGTTGATGGACGCGAACAGTGCGCCGAGCAAGGGAATATTTACAAGAGAACAGCTTACATACTAATTACTAAATAAAAGAGTAATAATCTAAAAGCTAAAAGCAAAAACGAGTGTTTTTTTTGTTTTGCTACATTATTTTTTATAAGCCTGAAACAAATACATTATTCGAGAGAAATAATAAATTGATCGTGTTTTGACAATTGTAAGATAAATAATATAATAATGTATTTTTAAGAACAAAATAAACTGAAATAATAATTGTTGATTCGCCAACATTTTTTGACTTCAGTTTATCTTAAATCGATCATTTATTTTTACAAAAACTAACGGTGGGCTTACCAGGAGTAGAGTCTCAAAGTAATTGGGAATGTAAAAGATGTTTGTAATTATAATATTTATTTTCAATTGCCTTGGAATCAAACTCGAAAAGATATCTCGCATAGTAAGCGTGTTGCTTACATCCAGATAGTTTTAAAATAAAATCTTTGATTCAGAAAATAAATTTCGTCATCTTAAGAAAACAGAGTTTAAGAATTATTTTAACTTTCCGAAAAAAATATTCAACAAAAGAGCGTGTGAATTTTTGTTTTTCCTTTTTCTATGACCCAATTACTTATTTCAATTTTTTCGATCGATATTTCTTGGTGGAATTCCATAATATCATATATAAAATAGAAGATTCTTTAGAATTTATTCCACATATATTAATTTTTTGACGACATATTTCAGCCAGGTCGGATGGCCATTTTCAAGACTTGAAAATGGCCATCCGACCTGGCTGAAACATATCGTCAAAAAAAAATGTGGAATAAACTCTAAAGATTCTTTTATTTTTTATATCTGACCCTATTACTCCTTCGGCCACCAAAATTAAGCAACGTTGAGACTATTTCTTAAACAGATAGCCGCTCGGTAATCATAATTATCGTTCATTATATCGAATATCTCTGTATATGAATACTTGATTTTTGATGAGATTTTGTTTTAAGTAAATATAAATATACTGACACAATTAATATTTTTTTAGTTTTGTTATACTGAAGAAGAAAAAATTTCAATTAAAAATATAATAAATAAGCCTTAAAATTGGCCTTGCATACGTTAGGTGTCTTATCAAGAAGTTCTTAATAATTAATTATCTTATATACACGTCTTTTTATTTATTCATTTCTGAGACGGTAAAAATTCGAACATTGACGAATAAAATATAATAATAAAAGTAAATTCATTTTTAAATTGAATTAAAATTTCAATTTATTTTATAAGATAAAATATTTAAATCACTCAATCATTAAGATGTTTTCAAGGATATTCAGTACAATAGTGTTATAAATACTTAATAATAAGCGCCTGAAATCAAGACTGTTGTAATCCCTTTAACAAAGCTCTGAATAGTATTATTACGATCTTCAATAATGACAGAAGGTGTAACGAACGAGACGTTACTAGATACGGCTTACGTTTAAAGCTACCGTAGCACAGCTTCACCGTAGAGATCGTCGTAGACGCTGGGAGAGTATTGGTTACATCATTAAGTTTAAAGTTGTATTTCACAAAGGTGTAATCAATCAATGTGGGAGTTCTCCCAAGAAGGCTCACCTACGCGAACATCCTGATGGTTCTCAAATTTCGTAAACTCTATATAATTGTATCAAATAATTATTGTTTTCACGATTTAATCACGAATATTTTTCTTAATGTTCTCACCATTCACTTTGATTGAAATCCATTATACACTTCACTCGATCACTTTGATTGAGATCCATTATAAATAATAAATGTTTATTTATTTACTTTGTTTTTATATGGATCACGTATGACCACTGTTTCTGAGACTGCATTTTCAACTAACTAGTAGCTTTCTTCAATCCGTCATTTATGGTAATTTGGTTGAAGATAGCAAAATATTGCCTAGAGGGGATACAAGATGTATCAAATAGTATAATAGTTATTTGCAAAGACCATATAATTGAACTAGTGGATGATGATAAAAGACCTTATAAATGTTTTGATAATCTCCTAATATAATCTTAAATTAAAACATTCGATGACCTTCCGCATGGTAGACAAGCATTCTACCTCTTGTATGTCATTTTGATGATCATTGTTTGATGATCATTGTTTGATGATCATTGTTTGGTGATCATTGTTTGATGATCATTGTTTGGTGATCATTGTTTGATGATCATTGTTTGGTGATCACTGTTTGATGACCATTGTTTGATGATCATTGTTTGGTGATCATTGTTTGACTATCATTGTTTGGTGATCATTGTTTGATGATCATTGTTTGGTGATCATTGTTTGGTGATTATTGTTTGATGGTCATTGTTTGATGATGTCAAATGATTGAAATGAAAACACAGATTTTTTTATATATAAACAGATACAGGAAAAACCAACAGTTGGTGATAGTAATTCTGAAGTTTCATCTTTGGATTCTATGATGCTTACTATTTTACAAAAAGCTAAGCGCTGTATGTGGAGTGTTGATTTGCCAACGTCATATAATACATCCCTTATTATTACAGAAATTCACTATGAATGGATGGTCTTCACGGGATGACTTTCGTCTACCACCAATTTTGATCAATAGGCTATAACAGGCATTTTACGGTTCAGGGATTGGTACCTAACCCGCTTGGTGTGAATTTGAATTCACACTAACCGGGGTTATTTTGGAGCTCAGAAATGAATTAAAACAAAATATATCTCAGTTGGAGCTCAAACCCACGACCTTTGGTTTACAAAGTAAACGCTTTAACCACTGAGCGATACCCGCTAGCTAAATAAAATATTTGTCTACACCGTTGTAGAAGAGCCGGCCTCAGCCCATGTCTGGTTTGTGAGACGTGATACAAGGCCTCATTATGCAGAGCTCGGGTGGCATGCAAAATGTTTGCGCCACGTTGCTCACAACACGTATGTTACTTTATTATTTTCACTTCGATGTGAAAGACTTTCGAGAAATTAATGAGGAAAATGATATGCCCACAGCGCCCGTCTGTTAATTTACTTGATAATGCTTTGTATGTTTTCTGACAGCGCTGATAATAACATTGTTTTCTAAATGTTTATACTATATTTAATTAACGTATCGCGTTACACGTGTATTTTTAATATGGTTTTAAATTTATTAAATTTGAAATTAATGTTACGAGTATTTCAGGCATTCATTATTATTTTCAGGTAAATAACAGTGTGTCAAACAACAGTAAATGTGATAATATATAAATGAGTTCCTTTTATGAAAAACGTCTATTTTATTTGTAAACTTATTTTATTTATTTATTTTGCTCTAATAACAAATTTTTATTTTGTACGAGAATTATTATTTTAATTTCTCTCTAAAAACTATTATTAATAAATAATAATTGTAAACACTTTTTTTTTCAATAATCATTAGTCTTAATCAGTTTAAATAAAATTTGATGTAGCGTCGTTCATTACCATCATAAACAACAATAAACTTATAGTTATCATATCATTCAAAATATCTTCAAAGTCTCCCAGAAGTATTTTTAAGGCTCACGGTATACACTGGCAACCTAACAGCAGAAAAAAGGTCACAGAAATACCTTATTAAAGACCTGAGCGATTTCCGTTTCTTTTTTAACTTTCAGTTAATTTTATAATAAAATTTATTTGTTTATTTACGAAAAATTCGGCGCACAGTCTTCAAGAAGAGATTTGTAAACAAAGAATTTTAAATTACAAGCGCACTCAAGAAGCGTGCGCCACCGCTGATGGAAAATATAAATCTGATTGCATCAGATCCTGTTATATTGGAAATAAATAGATTGTTTATCTTATTTTTGATGCAACTTTTGTTTGGCTATCGTGTGTTTATTTTATTTAACGTTGAATATTTAATAACTGGTTACAATGAAGAATTTTGTATAAATATTTTTTTATTATACCCAAACTGAGATGTCGCGGTATGTGTATTAATATATATTATTATAACTATGTATTTTCAAATGCCAAAAATCAGGGTTCTTATTATAATATGCTTCATTTTTATTTTTTTTTGAAAACATTTAATTGTGTTGGTTAAGTAAACTTTGCTATTCATAATTTTATTTTTGTACTGTAAACAATAAATGATTTTTTACTAACCAAAAAGTATTTTACATTGTTTCATTCTGTTTTATTAAAATAACATATTTTTCTAACTAATTTTGTAATATTTAGTATGTGAATGGTAAATGTTGGTTTTGTGAAATATTTTACTGAACTGCATGTGGCTTGAGAAAATAATTCATTTACCAGGTGTAAAGTAAGCGTCACACTTTATAATTTCCAAGCAAACATATTAATTCCAAATTGCAACTTTTCCCACTACGTGGTCCACCGGCTAAGCGATTTTGCTCATCAGTATTTTAAGCGCTAACTGAATTTCAAAATCCGTAGACGGACCGTCCACGAACAGGTCCCTGGCTAATGCCACCATAAAATAACTTGCAGGTTCTACGGGGCCTTCCAAAGAGCAGCCCCACAATTATAACGATATTAATTTTGAATTTTAATTACCAAGCCACGGAACTTTAGTAATCATTTCCAAATCAGCGTTGCTTGGGTCCGTGGCATTGACTCGACGTAGAGGGTTTGTAGAGATTTTGTAAACCCTGAGGACTGGCTTAGCGACGTGCGTAGCACCTTGCCTTTTGCCCTCTGTGGACTCGTAGGGGAAGTTTTGGATGTATTGTAGCGGGATTAGGGTCGGTCGGTATTAAGTTTTGCGTAGTACAATAAAAAGGGGATCGCTATACAATGGAACTTTCTGGCGGTGTTTACTGTTGCCCTCCGCTCTTTCTGCGAGGCAGCGGTCGTTGTTGTTAAAATGAGCCTACTCTACTGAATTAAAACACTACGGCTCCGAAAATATATTATTTATAAAGATCCTTTCATATAGACTGCATGGCGATTTACGTAAGAGCTTGGTGTTTTTATTTAAAATTTTGGAAATTTATAACATTACTTTAAGCTCACATTTATTTGATTTTGAGAAATATATTAAATATTAACTTTGCAATCAATATTGAAACAGTTTTTTTTTAAATTTTGTGCATTTATACGTCTTTATTATTTTTAATAACTTTTCACAAATTACTACTTTCACGTTTTAGTACGAGATTTTTTTTATATAATATTTACAAAAAAAAGGGAATTATTTTTCATATATAAACATCATATATTTATTCATCAAAAATGTAGTTATATTATAAAACATACTCGTAAGTCATTAAAAAAATGTTATGTGTAATGTATGAATATCTAATTATTTAACACGCTTATAAAATGGCTTATTACAATTTTACGACTGACATTAATCATAATTATTATTTTTAAAAGTCAGAAGCAATTTTTCCCCATTTTTAAAACAAAAAATCAAAGTCACGCTGAAACGTTTTATCCCAGGCTCGCAGGGTGTCGTTTCATTCAACCTGTGACGTCGTAAGACTGTGAAAGCTTTTTGGAGCATTTAATGCTCGGCGCGGAAAAGACTACATCACTGCCGTTTTCATTACCATTCAATAAAAGGCATCCAGCTTACCTTGCAGTGATCCATCAAGCATTGTAACCACCACCTTGACATCTATTCATCCGCAAAGTTAAGCCCTCACTTCATCATCAGCGTAAAGAATACCGGATCGCGATCCTAAGCTTCCCAGCCGCGAGTAGAGAAGGAAGCATATCAGAAGCCAATGACAACATTTTTTTTTATATGAATAATCTTATGTTAAATAAAAAATACATCTCTCTAGAATATTCTGTATCTACTTATTGTTAAAAATAATATGATATTGTGATGTAGTTATTTCAATTAACAATAATAAATATTTAGTTTTATTTCACAAGTTCTAAATATTTTAATGACTGAAAGCTTTTTGCTTCTTAAGGAATACATTATCAACAGTGAATATATTTTTTACTTTTATTTTGGATCAATCACAATTTTAAATTTATATGATGTTTCTCCAAAAGTTTTCATTTAATCATTTAAAAGTTATTTAAAAAGTTGGATGTCAACAAAATAACTGCAAATAATTTATATATTCATTTCAATTGATTCAAGGAAATGAAAGCAAAAATACTTTAATCAGACATTATTGTTGTATAACCTGGACGCGTTTTGTACTGAGTAAAAACACTGTCTTGAAGTCATTCGTCAAAAGTGCTCTTAATATATGTGAAAGGTGTCCTGTTTTTATATTAAAGCATAAAAAATATTTTCACATTATCACATGTACTCGTTCATACGTTAGTACGTCTAAATCTTTTGTTAAAAATGATGGTTTTCGTGTAAATTTAGAGAGACTATGTTTATAAAAATAAAAATAAATGTAATCTCTAATCACAACCAACTAATATGGTATATAATCAAACATAACTTCGATTTTTTGTAATGAATTTTATTATTTTATTTGGAAACTGACAGTTATATATTAACATCCATCAACTGAATAATTTTGAAGTTTGCGCGTTAGTTTAGAAATCCTTCAACTCTACACAATGCGCTGTGACTCAAATATTTCAGCGTCATCCTCTGAAAATGTTACCGACGCCTGAATTTCAGCCTGAAGCGGATGAGAAAGCTCCCCGTATTGTGTGTGCGAGTCTGTTATCCTGAAGGCTATTCGAGCTAACGCGTTTTAAATGATAATTAGGTAGCGGGACTCATCCCCGACTGACAATCTGGTCTTCCATCAGTGAGGGCCGCGTCATCGCCCGCTAGCCCACTGTCCATTAACCGGCCTAAAAGCTTTTTTATGCCCTGAGTAATACATCCCGGAGACGAGACTCTTAGCTACAGTGAACCTCGCACTGACTGCTCTCAAGCCGGACGGGAGAGTCAGTGAAATACGAAATGTATGGAGAGTTTTACGGGCGCATTGAGTCGAGGTTTTAAGGCTAAGTTATAATGCAGCCGTAAAATAAAACATACTTTTAATGAATATGTAGTATTATTGTGGCAAAGCAACTGGTTGCTTTTTAATTATTTGCGGTGGGCCGGTTTTTCATCAGAATATTACATATGGAAAATATATTTTTATGTACTTTTTCGTTTTTCATAATAATAATCATTTTTATAACAGTTTTCAACATATTTTTTTACTAAATCAGATTGTCGGTAGAAAATAAGATAAAATTAGTAAGTGTAGTAGTAATGCTCGTAAATGTTTTCCTATTTTTTTATTCTCTTTACTAAATAATGTAAAAATCATTATAATAATTTTATAATTCAACCAAAATGTTATTTTAAGTGTAAGCATGAATAATAAATTCATACAAAATAAATATTGCAAGATAAATATTTAAATAAATCTTTTCAACTTTCTATGATATTTATTGGTTAATAATTATCTGAAATGCAAGATTTTTAAATGTAAGAAGTAAAAAAAACTTGTTTAACATGAATTTTTGCAACGATGACAAGAAAAATCTAACGTTGCATTATTTATATTTTTATTGAAAATCGGAGCTGTATTATTATTAGATTAAGCCACTTTTGTATACAGATTATTAGAAGCCTCGGAAGAGTTAATCTCATTCCCTTATTTACTTAACTAATCAGAAAAACAAATATTAGCTTTAGCCACTTTAGTTTTCTTAAGGCCCTCGAAAATTATACGTAGACTTTGCCTGACAGAACTGCACGTATATATGTTACTTAAGATTAATTTAGTACCGTTGAAGCTGAGAAAACTTCATCAAGGCAACGAGATTCAGATAATTAAGGTGTATGGAAAAATAATAGTCAAATTTAGATTGAAATTATTTCGTTCTATTTAAAAATTAAATGATCACCATAAAATACATAATAAACCTGTGACAGTTGTTATCTACGTAGCTTATTATAACGCGCAGTAACATTCAATGCTTTACGAAAACATGCGACTTATAAAAAATGTACATAGTATATGTCCATCACGCTGGTCTCCGACACGTGGAAACGAATGAATCCGAACGTTTGTGATTACATTGAACAAAGCCCTATCTACAGTGTTAATGACAGCCCTGTTGAAGTGAAACGAACGTTCTTTGTTCCAATTTGTTGCAATCCAAATAATATTCTACAAAAATATTATAACATTAACGATAACTTTATTGATAAAATTGTATGTTCAATTGAGTTTACATACGTGTAACAATTTACATTTTCTTTGATTCTTCTTTATAATAAAAACGTCGTCTCGTACACACCACAAAATTCTTAGTCAACGATGCATGAATGCACAGTCCAATGACCTACTTAGATCAACACATCACCTTTTAAAAAATGGCTAGAATCATGTTATCAATACACGGTATTAAAACATCACCGTCTATTGTACAATTGATTTAAAGAAAATATATATAATATATATAATTAAAATAACTAGTTTAATTAGACCGTATGATTGAGCAAATAATAGTGATGTCGTGAATCAGAGCTATGTGCTGAAATGGTCGGTGTCTGGCATTCTTGCACTGGTCTCCAGACGTGTGATTAGCGGACTAATCACCTCCTGGCTTCAGGCGAGTGTAGTGTGACTCATTAGCGTAATGGGCTCCCAAGAAGGTGCAGCCATTAGACCACCGGCGAACAACCAAGGAAAGTCCCTTCGGTCAAGACAGAACTGAATACGGCTTATAAAGCACAGCATTAGAGATTTTAGTTCAATAACGTGTTATAAGATATCCTTTCTCAATAAAAACAAAGATTGCAAATATAGCTTAGATGTAAATCGCTTGCTTAAAATAAAAATAAAATATCCATTATTTTTAAAAAGCATATATTTTTGTTATAAAATCCGTTTGTGAAGGGAAAAAAATATCGTGCTATAAAATATATTTTGTGTTCAATGGAACAAAGGAAAAATGATCAATATGAAAACAACGTAATTAATCTGAATGTAGTACTACGATTAATAATAATATAATAAGTACAGTCTTACCCGTTATTTATTTCACGATATTTATTATTACTACACGTGTTTTATGGTTTATTTTACCTGAGAATATAAATGATGCTGACATAACACCATTTGAATTCACTTGAATAATTTATTAATTGAAACTAATAAGAATTTAATTAAAGGAATATTTTACAAATTCCTTTGTTGAAATAAATATACAAATACAAATTTAAAATTCTGCATTGTATGCTCCAAAAAACTAAATAAAATATTAATTTAAGTACTGCTTTAATTTTTTATATCGTATATTTAAAATATTTTTTTTGGTTTAACTTCTATACATTTTCTGAATTGTGGCATATTTTGAAGCCATTAGGTCTATTCAGCATTTTCCTGAAAATGTTTTGTAAATTTATTGAAAATAACTGCTTAACAGTTATCAAATTAAAACTTTACCATTAAAGAAGCGATAATCAAAAAAAAAAATTTAGAAGAGGTATCAATTTATTACCCTATATTTATACAGGTATATAATGCAATCAGCACGCATAAAATAATTGAAAATGAGATCTTCTTTTTTTAAATAATTAGTCGTTAGTATAATAATAACAAATGAGAAGAAATCACAACCTACGTACCTATGGACACAAAATGTAAGAAAAATAAAAATACATTTGCATATTTTTTGCGGTAACAGTTGCAATAATACTTTAGTTCGTGGAGATGCTGCATCCCTAGAAAGAGAACAAAATTACTACTGAAACGAAAACAAAATCCTCTGGCGGAGAGACCTGGTTGTTTATGTTCCGCCTTTAAGTAATTGGTAATCGTATACCTGGGGAAACTTCGCGAGTCGTCGCGTCGTTAGAAAATCTTAAACTTTTAAAACAAAATAACTCTGCATCAGCCATCTCTATCGGGAAAAACAACGAGAATCGCAGAACGGCTGCCGTCCTATGAAAAAACTTCTATTTTTTCTTGAATGGAAGCGATATCCATTTACAGGTATGACATACCCGTACTTCATTGCACGCGGTAGGGAAGAAAAGAGTTAGACAAAACATTTTCGCTATTTAGAGATTATTTTGTTTCAGAAACTATTTACTATTATAATTATTTAAAAAACCTTTTGAACCCACGGAAAATGAATGCAGGGAACATACAATTATTTTTGTTTATAAATCCCATAAACCATGTTTTTATTGTTTTTATTTAAAGTTGAATTTTCTAATTGCTTCTTTCGGTTTTATTGTAATGTACTTGTATAAATTTTAATACTTGAGAAGAAATTTTTTGTTGTTGATATATTTATAATATTATTAATGAAAAGTTTTGATATTTTGTAGAAAATAATAAAAAAATAATCCGTTCTTACTTAGAACCCTTATCAAAAAACATTATCTTTATTTTAAAAAAAATGTTTTGATATCTTAAGACTTTGATATAATTAGTACTTTATTTCGATTAAATCAAAAAATTGTAGAATATAACTTTCTAAATCTCGAACATTGCGACTTTTTCAATTTAAATTGCCGAGTAAGCTAAGACAACAGCGTAAACGTCAAATTTTCTAAGAAAGGCATTATATTTTTTTTACGTCTGAAATCTTTATTCCCCTTAATTAAAATGAGTGCACTTCCTTGTATCACAGCTGATTATTTCAGCATCTTGGCTGCAGTCTCTAATCCCGGACAGTGGCGCTGAAATATCACTCATAAAACTTTCATTTTATCGCTAATCTCCAAGTCACACTGAAGCAACATTTGCGAGGGATGAACTCCTGGAAAGTCAAACACCGTACTAATGTATTCCCCAGCTATTCGGCTATTTGCCTTTTGCAGACTCTCTCGTACGAACATACACAAGTATATGAAACCGAAAATGAATGCTTTAGTGACAATTCTAAGTGCATGGTATAAAACATTATCATTGATACAATTAATTTTGTAAGTTTTTTATTTATAATTGATTTTTAAATTAATATCAATCAATTTACAATCTATTTTAAATATTAAATTGATAAACATTTCCAACCTTGTTTTAACATGGATCAAAGTGATCAATTTTTATTCACTTACTGGAATAACGCAGTTTTACCTTCAACTAAAGCTTAACCAGTTCCTTAAGTGTAGAAACATACCTTTGTATGTTTATACATGTTAGGAACTGAGATATTGTTATACACTTTGAGAATGCACTAGTATAAATACTTTCAATGAAGATGATCCTCGTTAGTACAAAGTAGGAAATCATTTTTATTTTTAGCATTCATTTTGAGTCCCATTTTTATAAAATTGATAAAAAAATTCATACCTTGTTTTAACATGGATTGCACAAGTATTGTTTTACTTGATAGAAGCGATCTATAAAAGTTTCATCAGTTTTATCGTGCACAAACGTACTTACGCGTAAATGAATCGCAACTCATAATGAACGACTTAGTAGTAATAAATATAGAAATAGTAAATACGTCTCATTTTTAGGGTTGATGATTCTGCGTCACACAAATTCGTAACCCCTGCAATGGCGGTCGAAATATTGATGCAAATAAATTCAGCACACACAGCGAAACCCCAATACCTTGATCCGCTTATGATCAGCTTTGATTAAGAATAAAATACGACATATTCCACAAATAGTCAATTTCTTGTCAGTGATATTAGTATTTGTGCAAAAAAACGGGTTTTTTCCATCGTCGATACTTCCAGACTCATAAGTATATTAATGTATGACTACATTTGCATGCACGCTGCACTGTGGGCTTCTATAGCATTTTCCAGCCCAGATCAATTGTCATAACGCATTACTGACTGGCCAGAGCCGGAGGGGGAGGGAATGAGCCGCCCACTGCCGCCGGCCCTGGAACAATATTTATTGTGACAGACAGAGTTTGCAATGGCTTCTGCAAGTGGCGTAACAACATCAGGCATAAATACAAAAAAAAAAGTTTTCTTTCAAACATTGATTTCCATTTAAATTTTTCTATACTTTAATAAATATTTTTTTTTATTTAAATATTTTCTATTAAATATTATCCATGACCGAACACCAACAGTTCAACAGAGAATCAAGATTATAATTCCTTAGATTTAATTGGCGTACAAATATTGAAGATTGATGATATGATTGAAGACTTTTTGGTCAGGTTGAATTAATTCAATAAAAATCTTTGCGTCTGATTAACAATGGATTTTTTACATCTTATATTCAATCTATGGATCACAGACATTCAGTTTGTTCACTGAGCTTATTTTATCTCCAATTATTTGAACACTGCTGTCACGAATATTCTCAATTGCAATTATACACTACTACCGTTGAACCCATGAAAATATTTCCAAACATCTCTAACCGGTTATATCATATAAGTACTTGGATACGGATTCAACAAGATACAGCTAGTCAAACCTGTTAGAATTCGAGTATTTTTTTCCTAAAATTTTAAACTTAAATAACTGCGTACGTTTTGACGGCCAGGCTTAGAGTTGCTGCTCTTGGGTTTAGTTGAGCCGTGTGCGACGAATTTTTCTTCCTCTCTAATATTTCGACCGCAAGAACTGATCAAGGTAGATAATTTGTGATGAGTTGATGTCTTCAGGTAGTTTATCTATCAGCTAGACGTTGTTCTTCCATATGAGATAATTATGTGTGTCGGAAGCATACTTCCAAGAGTGAAGTATACTTTGCTCGCTTGTGAAAGATTTTGGAATCAAGAGACACCCCTTTAACATCAACAGGAATGATGGCCTGATCCTTAAGCTAGCGTGGTTTTCACCTCTAACACATATTCATATGCCTTTATCGACGAACAAAGACAACTGATACTATCCGACATGATGCTCAAAGAAGTATGTTTTTTATTGCAAATTTGAAAATAATTGATTGAAGGTAGCGCCGCTGGTGTCTACCAATGCAGTATTGGGAATCGCTCGATGCCCCCATTAAGGCCGCCATAAAACTGCGCTTTAATGATGCACTTTTAGTTGCAGGACGGTAACTCAAACGAAAACAATACGAGCTCTGCCCGACTCAATGTTGCATAACTTGGCTCTAGACATGGAGCTTCAAATGTTTATTTTCCTATCAAGTAATAGAACATTTTGCTCCACTTTTAAACAATCATGACTGGGTTTTTCATTCAAAAATACTTTTCTGATGGTTTATTATCGTTTTTTTTCTTAAGATGATTCTATGTACTTAAGAAGTTTGATAAAAGCGTATTTTTTCGTTGTACCTATCTGGAGTTAGTCTGTAGCTATCCGGAGTTATCGAAAAGATAATATCTTAAATTAGAATTTGTAAATAAAAATTGCATACGTATTCAAACTATATGGATTGAAAAAGACATTAAAAAATATATAATCAATGAAATTAATCATTACTGGTGAGGAATAATATACTATGTTATTAATAAGAATTATCAACAATTAAATAATTGAGAAACAGTAGAACAATAATCATTTCAAATAACTTTTTAATATTTTATGATTGAAAACAAGTACAATGCCGGAATATTTTAATTTTTATTAGAATATTTTTCAATATTCTACATCCTTCATAGATAATTGATCTTTATCAATCTACATATATAAAAATCAATGTTTGTCTATCTGTCTGTCTGTCTGTGTGTATTTGATGCATTCCGACACCATTAACCCGATTGCGATTATACTTTGTAGAATTTATGCTGATACTAAAAGGAGAAAGATAGGATACTCAAAATTTGATTTAATTACAAAAATTAATTAAATATTTACGTAAAACATGTTTTCATACAAGCTATTGTAATACAGAACGGCCAATTTAGAACATTGTGTTTCCTTGGCAACGCCGTAAACAACAAATCACTCAACTGAAGTTATTATAAGTAGGTACTAACGTAAGGTACTGAATATTTAGAAACAAAATTCGATTATCGAATAAACTTTTTCAATAATTGAATTTTTGACGACTTTTTTGTTTATCGAATTAAAATAAATATAACGTAATAATTGTGTGTGATATACAGTAGAAAGAGTTATTTTGGAATTCCAATTGCGTGTCGGCTTCGGATAGTATTATATTATAATTTTATTATTAATTTTAAGTAAAAAAATAATAAATTAAAAATATTTAGTTTTCATTCACAATTTATTTTAATGCTAACATGTTTCGGCCTTCCTGAAGACCATCTTCAATAATGAAAAAATAAAAACAGGCCGTGGCTTATATAGGTATGGACAATATCCTATATTAGTACACACATATTTACAGGTTTTAAATTTTTTTAAATTAATTGGTATGTGATTAGTTTTAATGTATTAAGACATTATAAAATAATATTTTTTTTGCTTTCAATTTAAAAAGATATTATGAAATACTAGGTATTATATTTTTTTAATTAAAATTATTTCGTAAACTATAATTAGTTCACCAAGTATTGTCAGTTGATAACCTTAATGTTAGTATTATATCAATCAATTTATTTTTATTTTTTAAAAGTGAATTTCAAAACGTAACATTCACTGTGATATCAATTATGCCACCCAAACGAAAAGCAATAAGTCAAGAGTACAACTCAAGCACGAATGAAAAGGGCATCTCGAGCTTCAGAAACAGTCGAGCAAAGGAGAGCAAGATTGGAAACAGATCGAGTACACGCTGCTCAAACCCGTTCATCTGGACAGATGAGCAACGGGAAGCAAGATTGGAAACAGTTAGAGTACACACTGCTTAAACCCGTTCATCTGAAACAGATAGGCAACGGGAAGCAGGATTGGAAACAGTTAGAGTAGACACTGCTCAAACCCGTTCATCTGAAACAGATGAGCAACGGGAAGCAGGATTGGAAACAGTTAGAGTACACACTGCTTAAACCCGTTCATCTGAAACAGATAGGCAACGGGAAGCAGGATTGGAAACAGTTAGAGTAGACACTGCTCAAACCCGTTCATCTGAAACAGATGAGCAACGGGAAGCAGGATTGGAAACAGTTAGAGTACACACTGCTCACACCGGTTTATCTGAAACAGATGAGCAACGGGAAGCAAGATTGGAAACAGATCGAGTACGCGTAGATCGTACCAGACGTACTCTGCATGCTGATTTAAATCATAGTGCTTTCCATTACGATCCTAATTATGAATACAGTCTGCACCCAAGTATTGTTATTGGAAAAATTGATAAATTATGCATGTATTGTAGTGCCTTTAAATTTAAAAATGAAACACTAGGAATGTGTTGCACGAGTGGAAAATTGAAATTGCCAGAATTACATTCACCACTCGAACCTTTATTAACGTTGGTATCGGGTGATACGAGAAGGGTATATTCATTTACGCGACGCAGCTGTAAATGATGACTGAAAAACAAAAAAACATTGTGTATCCAAAAGCACTCCAATAAATAAAAACACATACGGGCGCCACTGTCAAATTTAGGTAAGAACAACATAACCTAAGTTGATTGTTTCTTATTGGCTCCGGTCACGCCTCAAGTCCAACGTATCCAATCGGAAGACGAGAGGCTCCCGACGAGGCGCTTCCATAAAAACTCGCGGTTTATTTTTTTTAAGTGGCATTGCAACGCATGCCGGGTACACACTAGTATTTTAAAAATTCATAAAAAAAGGATTTTGAATAAATGAAGATTGATTGAATCCTAATAATATAAATATAAAAACATTAAATTTACAGCAAAGCGAAATCTGTCATAATACAAAAGTAGCCATGATATAAATACGTTAATTTTCTCCACTCGATTGAGGTGGAGAATAGTCATGGTCAATTGCGCTGTGCATAGAACAGAACTGAGTGCATAGTTCGTGGTTCGTATCCCAGCGTCGGCTGTTTTTTTTCACCACAGATTGATGAGAGAAATTTGATGTCGATTTTTGTGTATGTATCAATTAACGAGTACAAATACTTGTATATACATCACTTACTGCTAGAGTCTTACATTAATAAATATTATAAATTATGAAATTTAAATTATTCATTATCCTGCTGTTCGATTGACTTTTCATTATTGGATTTCATTTTTGAAAGAACAAATGCATTCCAATAAATTTTCATTTCCGTTTTTTTTCTATCAGGATATTGCATGTCATCATTTATTTTCAGGCACTACAACGCTCTGAACGAAATGAAAAAATCTTTAATTACGAAATCGACGAGTATTTTTCCTTGCTCCGGTCTGACTTGGGTTCTATTGCATTCTTTCAGTGATTTAATTCTTCAATATGCGCGAGACTACCAAGAGTAACGGTAATGGGATTTACACCCGGGATTCGCAAAATTATATCTTTTAATCTATTCAAATCGATTCTCAAGTAAAATTATCACTCTGTATATTCAAAGAGTAGTACATAAAGTATATCAATCTTATGATGATAATTGTCGCCTTTCAATTTAAATTTTACATTAATTTCTTTAAAAGTCGTATTAATGTGCATACACAGTTATTGTTAATATTGATACATAAAAACTATCAAAATTACTACCTTTTTTGCCAAAAAATATCATTGTTAGCCTCATCACTCATATTGGTATGCACATAATATATATTGACTTCTTGATACTCATCTTAGCTTTCGTTCATAAATATTCATATAAAATGACAATCACGACCCCATGTTGCAAATGTTTTTAGAAACTACCTGGATAACCTCAAAAGGTAAGTTCTATCCCACCCGCCTTATTCACCAGACATTGCCCCCGATGCCCATTTGTTCCGGTCGTTGACACATGGTCTGGCTGAGCAGCGATTTTCTTCTTATGACGATACCAAAAAATAGGTTGATGACTGGATTGCTTCAAAAGAAAAAGCCTTTTTCTAGTGTGAAATCCGCATGCTACCTGAAAGATGGAAGAAGGTCGTAGTTACCGATTGATATTATTTTGAATGATCTGAGTCTGATAATTTTCAGTGCATATCTAAGCTGCACCCAGGAAGACCTGATGATTATCAGAAGTAACGCCATCGACGTCACCCACTTCTGGGCAGACAGGATCTGACCCTGTTGTTTCTGACAAGATTATATATATAAAGTGGATATCATATTATATCTAAATTATCAAAGTGTATAATAATATATAAAGGGACAAATTGCAGATGAGGTTTTAGATGAGAGTTTTTGCAACAAGTTTTTGAGGAAATTAATATCACCGCATTAGTTGAAGATGGCTGGTAAAGAAAGACTAGAAACAATATTTATTCCCTTGCTATAAAGTTTACCGCAAGAAAATCTTGTTTCTATAAATCTACGGTACAATAATGTTTATCTTAATAATGTAAAAAAAGAGTTTTAATGTGATAACCATATATTAATTGATTAATATTACACGAAAACGTTAGAAATGAGTTTTAAATGTAAACAGCAAATAACGTAATTTCATCGTTTCATTTATTAACTGAAAACAGTCGACTGATGAAAAATGTCAAAGTCAATCACGGGCGCACGTTAATCTAATACATTCTGACGCGCCATCAATAAATTCAAATTATCATCCCGGCGCCGCAAATTTTCACAAAGCCCTCAAAGGCATCGATAGCAACATCAAACGTTTCGAAATGTGATAATCCAGAACTTATCATAAAACGCGTTGCATGAGAAGAAAAAACACATTCATTGACGAGATGCGATAGAGAGTTATAGTGCTTGACTGGCAAGCAAGAGGATGCGGGTATATCTCAATAAAATGAAAAATACAATCAACTTTCAAGCAATGAACTAAAGATTTCAGGAAAAGTAAAAGAAATATGCTAAATAAAGTGATGATGGTGGTCTCAAGAAGAAAGCCTATATTTAACTTTTGTTGGAGTTACAGAACATCCGGATGTAAAAATGACTTGAAAAATGACCATGGACAATGGCAGCTGACAAAAATATATTTACAAAAATGTGTTAAACTTCTCTTTGACTAGTAAAAAAATCTTCAATAGCCTTTATATAAATGCTGTGATAGACAAAAGTAATTCATTAAAGTCACAATGAATCCGCAAAAAATAAGACAATATGCTTTAATCTTATGATGTTGAGGTACCAACAGCCATCGTAAAAAAAATTACATTAGTCACATACTTGAGTTGAGAATAACCCTCTTGCAGTTTATTCACATACTCGTATACTCTGTTACGTGTGAACATAAAATATAAATTGACAAAAAGTTTTCATATGTGATAATCTGGAACTAATCATGCAACGCGTTGCATGGGAGAAAAAAACACACGAACGTTCATGAAATAACTCTGCTAGGAACTTTCATGCAGATGATTTACAACTTCACAGCTTTACACAATCAGTGCTTTTGAGTCCGCTGTAAATTACTTTATTTCAATCGAGCATTTTTTCGTACGGATACAGTAAACCTCTAAAATATTCCCATGTTTTTATTGCTTTGTCATTTAAATGTTTTATTAGTTTTAACTCTATTTGAAGCACGGTTACTGACAAAATTAGACACATTCTGTAATTAATAACTCATTTTTTGGTAACAGTTGTTGATATGACCGATGGAATCAGGTGTGTTGCCATTTAATAAAATAGTAGTAAAAGCCATATAAAAGGTTCCAAAATCAATTGAGTTTAAATAATAATGATGATATGTTAAAAAACATTTATTTTCTTATTACATATCAACTTTCGTAGAAAAATGAAAATATCTATCATAATATATTTTTTGTGCGATGGTTTGGTGACTTGCTGTTGTTTATATCCTTTTCTATGCCAAGCGGTTTCCGTATGGGGAGACCCCGAGGGCCGTCATTTTTTTGAAAAATTAAAAGCTATTTTTAAAATCGATGTATTATCGATAATTCTTGACAATACGTAATAGCTAATTATTTCAACATGACAGCAAAAGATGTCACTGTGTGTTCTATATTTTAAATTAACCAAAAAAACGGGACATATGATGACACAGAGGCTCAAACCAGAGCGAGAATACTCGCTCTTTTTCTATAGCCGGCCTGCTGGGCACGGCCAAGAATGCGAGTAATCTCACTCTTTGTACAGAAGCGGATATAGAATACGAATATTTTAAATTAAGTCAATAACTATTTTCTTTTCTTCGATTTACAGAATATGATATTTATAAATTTGTGTTATTCATTTGTCATCAGTCACAACTTTGTCACTAATGTATTGATATCAGCTTGATATAACTTCTTTAGGCTGATGCCGTAAAGCCTCGAAAAACGATATTTTATCTCTTATTTTGTTCGCTCGCTTGACATGCACGTCTAACGTTTGTAATTATAGAATGTTACACGGTGTTTGCATACTCCAAAATATTTTTAATGACAGTGGGCCCATTTCCTGTTGGTACCACTGTCATTTTGAATTCGCTTTTTTCTGCAGCGACAGTTGGCACCACTGAGATGTCAGGGCGCGCCGTTAGTTGTCAGTTGAAGTTTGACTCGCGACCGTTATATCGCGCGCGCCTAAAGGCGACGTTTTTAACAAATAAAACGGAATAAATTGTGAACCGAAAACTAGTTTTTGTATTGTGAACCTGACTCTGCAACCTTCATTTAACTTATCGATATCTAACTATGAGAGGAGGATGTCAGTATCTACTCCCGAGTGAAAAAAAATATAATAACCTTAACCTGTTTACCATTTTTTAAGAATAGCTAGTGATTTTTTTGATTTTAAGTAAATATTAACATTGTTTTAATATCGATAATACTAATGTTTAATAGTTCCAAGATACAGAAGACTTCCATCAAATATTTAAAAAAAATGTAGTTCACTTTAATTTAAATATAAATAACAGTTCATTGTTGAAATGTTTATGACCTATACGAATATCCTGTTACATGAAATGTCATTGATAGTTGTTCTTATGTGTGTGTCTTTTACCGATAATTTATTTAATACGCGTTTTTTATCGCTCTTGTAAACCACATCAAGTATTACACGTTCTGACATATTTGTAGTAACAAAAAAACGTTAATAATACAACATCAAAAAGTAATATTCTTTGAAACATCCTGTAAGCGCATACTAACTCGATGGCTACCGGAAATTCAGTTGGTTCGAATTGACTCTGGCATTGTAAGTGTTGATTGCGTTTCGTTTGCATTTAAAGCATAGTAATGCATTCGTTCTGTACCGGAAACGAGAAAAATATTAACATTCAGTTGAATTCTGCAACCATATTATTCCTATGTAAATCCTGGAATTCAATCTGATGGCAAAAATGTAACAAAATCTTAAATATCTATATTTTAAAATTTGAAATTTCAAAATTTATAAAAATATATTTTGATATTGTTTTTTCACTTATTGAATTTTGTTCCTAGTTTGTTTTATTATATTTTATATGTAACTAGCGTGTACCCGGCATGAGTTGCAATGCCACTCAAAAAAAGAAACCGCGAGTTTTCATGGAAGCGCCTCGTCGGGAGCCTCTCGCCTTCCGATTGGATAAGTCGGACTTGAGGCGTGACCGGAGACAATTAGAAACAATAAACTAAGGTTATGTTGTTCTTACCTTAATTTGACAGTGGCGAAGTATGTGTTTTTATTTATTTGAGTGCTTTTGGATACATAATGTTTTTTTGTTTTTCAGCCATCATTTACAACTGCATCGCGTTAATGAATATACTCTGCGGAACGCAACTTGGTTTGATTTAATCAAATGTAGAGAAGTCGTTCAGTTTCTACTTTCGCGTACATGTATTGATGGAACAAATGTCGAACTTTTAGGATATGATTTTCAGCGTTTACACGCATCATCAATCGATATGAATAGTAATTCATGGCACTGACTTTCTTAGTCATTTCCTCATCTGTTTGTGGATTTTTCAACGGGATGTTGAAATGGTATCCGTCTTCTCCTTGCCAAAATAAAATCGGATATTGCAATCCATCGTACTATCGATGCGTTTCTGAGACTTGCTGAACATGACCATTTGTATGATGAAGAATGATTTGCGTTCGGCAGTGGTAGTGAGAAGAATTGTACTTTCGTATTTTTGTCAAGAAATGTTTTGATTCACTTGTATCACCCGATACCAACGTTAATAAAGGTTCTGGTGGTGAATATAATTCTGGCAATTTCACTTTTCCACTCGCGCAACACATTCCTAGTGTTTCATTTTTAAATTTAAAGGCACTACAATTCACGCATAATTAATCAATTTTTCCAATAAAAATACTTGGGTGCAGACTATAATCATAATGAGTATCGTAATGGAAAGCAGTATGATTTAAATCAGCATGCAGAGTACATCTGATACGATCTACGCGTACTCGATCCGTTTCCAATCTTGCTTCCCGTTGCTCATCTGTTTCAGATGAACGGGTTTGAGCAGTGTGTACTCTAACTGCTTCCAATCTTGCTTCCCGCTCCTCATCTGTCCAGATGAATGGGTTTGAGAAGCGTGTTCTCGATCTGTTTCCAATCTTGCTCTCCTTTGCTCGACTTTTTCTGAAGCTCGAGATGCCCTTTTCATTCGTGCTTGAGTTGTACCCTTGACTTATTGCTTTTCGTTTGGGTGGCATAATTTATTTCATAGTGAATGTCACGTTTTGAAATTGACTTTTGAAAAATTAAATTAAATTGATTGATATTATACTAACATTAAGGTTATCAACTGACAATACTTGGTGAAATAATTATAATTTAAGAATTCATTTTAATTAAAAAATTATAATACCTAGTATTTCATAATATCTTTTTAAATTAAAAGCAAAAAAAATATTATTGTATAATGTCTTAATACATTAAAACTAATCACATACCAATTAATTTTTAAAATAACCTTTTTCAATTGTTGTACCCGCACACATATACAACCTGTAAATATGTGTGTACTAATATAGGATCTTGTCCATACCTATATAAGCCACGGCCTGTTTTTATTTTTTCATTTTTTAAGATCGTCTTCAGGAAGGCCGAAACATGTAATCATTAAAATAAATTGTGAATCAAAACTAAATATTTTTAATTTATTAATTTTTTAATTAAAATTGATTCAAAAATTATTATTTAATGCAATCCGAAGCCGACCAGCAATTGGATTTCCAAAATTAACTCTTTCTATTGTATACGACAAACGATTTATACGTAATATTTATTTTAATTCGTTCTGTCATGCGATATATAGTAAAACTAAAAACATAAAAATCGTCAAAAATTCAAATATTGAAATAGTTTATTCGAAAATCGATTTTTTTTTCAAAATATTCAGTACCTTACGTTAGTACCTACTTAAAATACCTACTTAAAATACCTACTTAAAATAACTTCAGGTGAGTGAATTTTTGATTACGGCGTTGCTATGGAAAAACAATGTTTTAAATTGGCCGTTCTGTATTACAATAGTCTTGTATTAAAACATGTTTTACGTATATATTCAATTATTTTTCTAATAAATAAATTTTTGAGTATTCTATCTTTTTTTTGCAAGTCTAAGCAATAATTCGATTAAGTATTATCGCAATCTGGTTAATGGTGTAGGAATGCATAAAAGACAGACATACAGACATTCATTTTTATATATATAGATACCTCAAAAAACTATGCCAAACTATATTTTTTACCGCTCTACTATAAAACATATATTGTTTTGGGTATAGAAGTGTCTTTGTACCTACCTACGCTTTCATGTATGTTAACGTATGACAAAATCAAATTACTATCTTACTCTAAATTTGCTTTTTTGAGATAATGTTATAAAATGTTTGACATGGGTGCATTTGTCTTGTAACACGTCTTTATTTATGTTGTATGGTGGTTATATTTTTAATGAATCTATAAAATAAGGTTTCAATTGGGCTAAGCAGGTTAAGGATCGTCAGATGGAAATATGTATTTCGTAGGCTGTTGTGGAAAAACACAACATTTTACAAAATACGAATATTTTGATGTAAGATATTTTTTTTTAATATACTCGTATATTATTAAGAATCCTCTTTGGCAAGCCACACACATTGTAGTTAACTCAAAACCAAATTTCAAGTTATATACTTTATTTCAATTATTTATATTACTTCAGGTTTTTCATTTTTCTATCGGATTACTTTTCCGTTTTCATTTGTTTTTATATATATATTTATGTATAATCAAAATTGATTTGATTAAGAAAAAATATTGAACATTTACGTAAACATGTTTTCATACAAGACTATTGTAACTTGACAGCTGTCAGTTAAGACGGTGTTGCCATAGTCAGCAACATAACTAAAAATGACGCAATAGTAGGTATTGTAAGTAGGTACCTACGTAAGGTACGGAATATTTTGAAACAAAAAAGAAAACAAAAGGCAGGAAAAAAAAGACAAAAACAAAATAAATATTAGTGAAAATATCAGTTTAATCTTTTATTTGTTAAAAATGTTATAACAAAAAGCAAATGGAAAGGCATCTTCTTATTCTATTGTGTTATTTTTATTTTTTTTTATTTTCTCTATTTATTGTTTATTTATGTATACTAATCTAAAAAATATGTTTCTAAGTATTTGTAAAAAAATTGGAATGGACCAAATATATGATATCATATGTACCGAACAATTCAACTTAATAAAATCCAAAATCTGCTCATTTATTGCCTTTCGGGTGAAACAAAGTTCACCGGGTCAGCTAGTTATTGAATAAAATAATAAGAGCATTACAACGATTACTCTCTAACAGTTTGTTGACCGAGCTTATTTCAATGCTTTTGTATGGATATTGTTCTTCTTATATATACAAGATGCATGAAAAAGGGTTACTTTATGATATTTTTGAAGCTGATGAAGAACCCATTGTTGTATTAAAATTAAGCATTACGTGTAATCAAATTCACACTTAACTCTACAATTAATTAATATATTCACAGTTATTTTAATATATTAACACATCATACAGCTTAACATGTTACTTTGCAAATTATGGCCTCTGCTTTTCAAGTCTCCATATATTAGATAAATTAAAAGTCAGGAGTCTTTTTGTTCCAAGACAACACAAGTCTTCTTGTTGTTCGGTATGCACTACGGATATCTTAAACTGTTGAGATATTCGCTCGACAATCTCTTGGACGTTGGACATTTTCCTGGAACGAGCCGCAGAGAATGTTTATTGTTTGGTCTCTTGTATTTGGATCACGTCCTCTCGTCGGTGGCGTGCTGAGCGAAAAGTTTTACAACAACTGGAAAATATTAGGCGGACACGAGACGTGTAATTTTGCGGCTGATTCGCTCTATTCAGGCAGAGGAATGTCAAAATGTCATGATTCACTGCTGAGAGCAAAGTCAGGAGACTTTTAACCGTACCTACAACATATAGGACAATCTAGGTACACAAGGGATAGCAAAAATATAAGAAAAAAAAATTAAGAGAGCTGATATTTTGACAGTTTGCTCTGTTGTCAAATTGTTCATGACTGAGCGTCATCACAGCAATGAACTTGTGAGTAAACGAGAGTCATTAAACGCATAATTTATTGATGCTATCTCGTGATTTTATGTGATGGATTTTCAAATTCTTTTGTACTTTAATAATTCATTTACTTGTTTTTGTTTATATAAATATGAAATTTTATAAAAGAGTTTATATACAATGTGTTTTTTTTTTTTTTTTAATTTATATACGTGCTTCTAATTTGATTTTTAATTTAGGTGTCGATTGTTTACTTTGAAATTATTTCAAATATTGTTTTTCCTCAATAGGAAAAAACTAATTTAAATAACGTATACAATATATATTCTCGTTTATAACGTACAACGTTTATTATAATATGTATTTTTTTTTAAGTTTTATAATTAATTCATTGCAATTTAATGGGTTTTTAAGGTATATAAAGAGACCAAAAACTTATTATGGTGTACACAATTCAAAAAAAAAGTTAAAAATAAAATAAACATAATCTTTTAATTGATATAAAATGTTCGTTTTATTATTAAGTTAACTTCAATTAATACCAAACTATAAATATGGCGTATTTTCTTTTTGCTGGTGTCCATCTTTGACGTGCACTCAAACAAAACTGGGTCAAATAATCAAAAAATGTATCAATTTTTTTTTTAGTATAAAGTCTGATCTTCCTAATGCTATCTTATGTAACCCGCTCAAATTAATTCAACGTAAGAAAACAGATAATAAATGTTATTAGTTTAAGACGTGGCGTCTTTGTTTTTACTACACCTAATATGAAATATTTATATATTTATTTCTGAAATGGATCTCACAGTAAATACTGCAAATATAAATAATATATTTCTTCTCTTCTTGTACAGCCCACCATAGCTAGAAGCTAGTGATGAAGCACTTGTGGTTTATTATTTCTTTACAGGAACAATGTTTGACGATATAAAAAGTATCCTCACCTTCTAATCTATCTCAGCCTTTTTAACATTCAGTTCGATCCTTAGCATACAGCTCTTAATATATATTTGATTCTGACTACACTTGTGGTGAACATTAGACTATTACGCAGACTATTCTTCCAATAGCTTCACATATCTTTTAGTGTGAAATAGTGAAATGATGATATATATCTGAAATAAAATAATATATGAAAAAGTTTATTGTATGATTTTTCAGTTTGCGGCTTTATTCTATTTGGAATTATATGGTATAAGACAAGACCAGATGAAAAAGAGAAGATCGGTCTGTATTATATTCCAATAAATCTTAAAAATACCTATTATTTATAAACTACTAGCTGACCCGGTGAACATTGTTTCACCCGAAAGGCAATAAATGAGCAGATTTTGGATTTTATTAAGTTGAATTTTTCGGTACATATGATATCATATATTTGGTCTGGTTGAATTCTATTGCAGTAATCGACGAAACTTCAGCAAGTAGTTGTCAGCATTTCGACGAATCGTCAAACGATATGCGTTATAATTCATCGAGATTAGATTCTTGTTAGTTTCTTCACCTGAAATTAAGACAATAGATTTTTAATTTTGTATGTAAAGCTAACATCCATATTTGTAGCATAATTATAAAGGGGTGAAGATAAATGATTTTAAATCGTTTGCCGGTTATTTGTCCAATTTTCTCTAAAAAAACATCTTAATCTTTAAGTCTGTTATTTTCCTGGTAATAAGCAGTGTAATTGGTCATTTATTGGAAACCTAAAGCAAAACCAAGCACTGAAAAATGTATGTCATGACGGAATCAAAACTATGATATTGATTATATTTATATTGATTACTCACCGTTCAATGGATTTTTCATTTTGATATTGAAATAATATCCATCTTCTCGTGCCAAGACATCAGTGGGTATTGCAACGTGTCATATAAACGACGTGTTTCAGATATCTGTTGTAGTTGCTCAGTATCACGACGTGTGTACCAGATGGTCGCTTATCCGCTCTGATCACGACTTTGTAGAAATCGATCAAGTTCTTCCTCCATATCGACGAAACCGCAGCAAATAGTTGTCAGCATTTCGACGAATCGTCAAACGATATGCGTTATAATTCATCGAGCTTAGATTCTTGGTAGTTTCTTCACCTGAAATTAAGAAAATAGATTTGTAATTTTGTATGTAAAGCTAACATCCATATTTGTAGCATAATTATAAAGGGGTGAAGATAAATTATTTTAAATCGTTTGCCGGTTATTTGTCCAATTTTCTCTAAAAAAACTTCTTAATGTTTAAGTCTGTTATTTTCCTGGTAATAAGCAGTGTTATTGGTCATTTATTGGAAACCTAAAGCAAAACCAAGCACTGAAAAATGTATGTCATGCCGGAATCAAAACTATGATATTGATTATATATATATTGATTACTCACCATTCAATGGATTTTTCATTTTGATATTGAAATAATATCCATCTTCTCCTTGCCAAAACATCAGTGGGTATTGCAACGTGTCATATGAACGACGTGTTTCAGATATCTGTTGTAGTTGCCCAATATCACGACGTGTGTACCAGATAGTCGTTTATCCGCTCTGATCACGACTTTGTAGACCTCGATCAAGTTCTTCCTCCATATTGTCTGTCTTGAATATACGCCAAATCGCTTTGTACCAAACTTGAAAGTGCGCAATTTCATCGTTGGTATTCGAGGTTAGGATGCCAAAAACCGCCAAATCGCTGCCATACATTCGTAATGTTTCGATTCCTAGTTCCATGATGGCTTTTTCGTGAAGGATTCAATCGTTTTGGTTTCGAGTATCTACAGAATCAAAAGCAAAGACAGAATTACTGATTTATAAACACTTTTTTTTTGAATTAGCATACATAATTCAAAATAATAAGTGTAGTATGTTATTCTGTCAATTAGATTGTGTGTAAGTACAAAAATAAATAAATAAATACCTTGAATGTCAGATTAAATCCTCGTCCATTCTAGAGTTCGTGCAAATGGATCGCTTTGGCATATCGTAAAGAGACTTGTCAATGTTGTCGCTGGAGGTGTCTCAGCACGTTGAACAACATTTGAAGCCGTGAAATATACCCAATGACCATTCTCCAGATGCACCGCCAAATGCACAACAGCAGTATGACGTTCGTGATAAGCGATTGCGAATATACGCCAAATCGCTTTGTACCAAACTTGAAAGCGCGCAATTTCATCCTTGGTATTCGAGGTTAGGGATGCCAAAAACCACCAAATCACTGCCATACATTCTACCCAATGACCATTCTCCAGATGCACCGCCAAATGCACAACAGCAGTATGACGTTCGTGATAAGGGATTGCGAATATACGCCAAATCGCTTTGTACCAAACTTGAAAGTGCGCAATTTCATCGTTGGTATTCGAGGTTAGGATGCCAAAAACCGCCAAATCGCTGCCATACATTCGTAATGTTTCGATTCCTAGTTCCATGATGGCTTTTTCGCGAAGGATTCAATCGTTTTGGTTTCGAGTATCTACAGAATCAAAAGCAAAGACAGAATTACTGATTTATAAACACTTTTTTTTAGAATTAGCATACATAATTCAAAATAATAAGTGTAGTATGTTATTCTGTTAATTAGATTGTGTGTCAGTACAAAAATAAATAAATAAATACCTTGAATGTCGGATTAAATCCTTGACTATTCTAGAGTTCGTGCAAACGGATCGCTATGGCAGATCGTAAAGAGACTTGTCAATGTTGTCGCTGGAGGTGTCTCAGCACGTTAAACAACATTTGAAGCCGTAAAATATACCCAATGACCATTCTCCAGATGCACCGCCAAATGCACAACAGCAGTATGAAGTTCGTGATAAGGGATTGCGAATATACGCCAAATCGCTTTGTACCAAACTTGAAAGCGCGCAATTTCATCGTTGGTATTCGAGGTTAGGATGCCAAAAACCACCAAATCACTGCCTTACATTCGTAACGTTTCAATCCCTAGTTCCATGATGGCTTTTTCGTGAAAGATTCGATCGTTTTGGTCGCAAATATCGGCACAATAAGCTAACAGAAATTTGAAAGTTCTTGAAACAAAACGTCAACCGATAGACTTCAAAATATCTATGTAACCATATACAATAATAATATCAGTTGTCAGATTCCTTGCCTTTTGTTATAACATTTTTTACAAATAAAAGATTAAACTGATATTTTAACTCATATTTATTTTGTTTTTGACTTTTTTTTCCTGTCTTTTGTTTTTTTTTTGTTTCAAAATATTCCGTACCTTACGTAGGTACCTACTTACAATACCTACTTTTGCGTCATTTTTAGTTATGGCGTTGGCTAAAGCAACACTTTCTTCAACTGACATCTGTCAAATGACAATAGTCTTGTTTGAAAACATGTTTACGTAAATGTTCAATATTTTTTCTTAATCAAATCAATTTTGAGTATCTTTTAATTTTTTTTAGGGTTCTAAGCTACCTTTCCATCAACTTTCTGCCAAGTCGGTTCAGCAGTTTTTGAGTTAAATAATAAAAAATAAAAATAACAAAATAGAATAAGAAGATGCCTTTCCATTTGCTTTTTGTTACAACATTTTTAACAAATAAAAGATTAAATAGATATTTTCACTAATATTTATTTTGTTTTTGTCTTTTTTTCCTGCCTTTTGTTTTTTTTTTTTTCAAAATATTCCGTACCTTACGTAGGTACCTACTTACAATACCTACTATTGCGTCATTTTTAGTTATGTTGCTGACTATGGCAACACTTTCTCAACTGACAGCTGTCAAGTTACAATAGTCTTGTATATATATATAATCGTGTCGGAAACAACAGGGTCAGATCCTGTCTGCCCAGAAGTGGGCGACGTCGATGGCGTTACTTCTGGCCATCATCAGGTCTTCCTGGGTGCAGCCACTCGGGCACAGCGCACACTCCAGAAGGTGTGACAGGGTCTGCTCTACGCCGCAGTCACATTCAGTCGGTCCGCTGTAAAACTGCCAGGCCCTCATTTGTGTCCTCGTCTTGCATACTCCGGTCCGAAGTCTGTTAAGGGACCTCCATATATTCCACCCTTGGTCATGTCCAGGGGCTAGGTCCTCTTTCGGGGCAATCCAAGTATTCCCCTCAGTTGCGCTTCTCCACATGTTCAGCCGCAGGGTGGCCTCAGGTATCTCCAGTTCCGTTGTCGACTGTAGGAAACTTCTTCTTGATTTGAGCCGTGTAGTTATCTTTTGGTACCCAAACATAGGGTGGAGTGCGTCGTGGGTTGCTTTGGTGAGTTCCTTCTTGGTAGTAACTTCTCGCCGTATGTTTGGTGGGGCAATGCCCGAGAGTTGATATAGCTTTGATATTGGGGTAGGTTTCAGGCACCCCGTAACCACCCGGCACGTTTCATTCAGAGCAATATCCACTTTCTTGGTATGGGCAGACCTCGCCCATACTGGCGCAGCATACTCGCCAGCAGAGAAACAGAGAGCTAGAGCACTTGTGCGGATCAGGTTTGGTTGGGCTCCCCATTTTGTACATGCCACTTTTCGGAGTAGGTTGTTTCTGGTGGACACCTTTTGCTTAACAGACTGACAGTGTTTCTGATAAGTGAGGGTCCTATCCAGCTTGACCCCTAGGTATTTAGGTGTGTCGCAGTGCTCTAACACCAAGTCGTTCCAGGTAATGTGCAGCTTTCTCTTGGCAAGTCTGTTATTAAGATGAAAGGCGCAGACTTGGGTCTTGCTTGGGTTTGGCTGTAGTCGGTTTTGGTGGTAGTGCGAAGAGAGGGTGGTGAGTGTGTTAGTAAGCTGGGTTTCTACTTCCTCGAAAGAGACCCCTTGTGCTGTGAGCGCCAAGTCATCTGCATAGATGAAGGACGTGGTATTGTTCAGTATTGGCTGGTCGTTTGTGTAGACATTGAAGAGTAAGGGCGCTAACACGCTTCCTTGAGGCAGTCCATTTTTGTTCGTGCGCCATCTGCTACGCTTACCGTCATGATCAACATAAAATCTACGGTTCTGTAGCATAGTTGCTATTACATTAGTAATAGTCGCATCATGGGTAATATTCTGTAGTTTAAGCAGAAGGGTTTTGTGGTGGACTGTGTCATAGGCAGCGGTTAGGTCTACAAAGGCTGCTCCCGTTATTTGTCTCTTCTCAAACCCATCTTCGATGTGTTGTGTGAGGTTCAGAATCTGTCCAGTGCATGATTTTCCAGGGCGGAAACCAGCTTGTTGTGGGATGAGAAGCGGGTCTATAAGGGGCGCTAGTCGGTTGAGAAGGATTCTCTCCAACAGCTTATACAAATGACAGAGCAAGGAGATTGGACGGAAATTCTTTGGGTTGTCTGGGCTTTTCCCGGGTTTAAGTATTGTGATTACTCTTGACTTCCTCCATATTTTTGGAATATGTTGAGTACTGATACAATTATTTAAAAACAGGAGAATCCATTTCTTTGTCTGTGGTCCAAAGTGTTTTATTTGTTCCGTCCTAATGTCGTCCAGTCCTGCGGCTTTCCCATTCTTCATTATGCTCACTGCTTTGTCGAGTTCAAGAATGGTGACTGCTGCACTCAGACCTGTATTAGCGGTCTCGGCGGTACATTTATTTTTCATTTTTATGTTCCTCCTAGCACATTGTACCATTTTTGTGGGCTTTCCATTTAATAGAAGTTGGTGGGCGATTTGGTCTGCGGTTATATTTGAGCGGTTGTGTTTCGGTTGTTTTGGGTCACTGTTCAGGGTTTTGAGTAATCTCCATGCCTTATGGCTATTTCTTGAAAGATCTAGCTCATTTAGCATGGCTGCCCATTTCTCTCTTTTATTTTTTGACAGAGCTTCCATTAAAGCATTCCCAGCAGAAACAGTATTGAAGTTGAAAGGGTCCTTCTCGTACAGCTGGGTATAGTCGTCAAGTAGCCTCTCTGCTTCCTTCTCCAGTCCCTGTATGTGATGTCGTTTGCAGCCTCTCGGGATTGTCTGTCGAGACACCTGTTTTACCGTTTCCACGAAGTGGTCGTAGTTTTCTGGCATTGGGGTGGTATTCCAGATTTTGGCGTCGAGGGATTCTGAGAATTTATCCCAGTCGGCTTTTTTAAAATTAAACCTCCTTCTGAATGGCACGGTTCCTATATTTAGTAAGGCTGACACCTTGCATAGAATAGGTCTATGTTGAGAGTGGGGTATGTGCTTATACACCGATTTTTCGCACTGCTGGATAATTGTACCTGTGGAGAATATTAGGTCCGGGTTGTAGCCTCTTTTCCAGCGACCGCTGTTGAATGAAGGTGGGAGCTTTGCGTCGTGTATAAGCACCAGATTGTTTGCTTCTGCCCAGCACTCCAGAGACTCTCCATCTTCATTTGTCTTGTCATAGCCCCAGTTAATGCTATGACAATTAAAGTCTCCTAGCAAAAATCTCGTATCCTTTGATCGGAAGTTGCTCGGTTCGGAGAAAGCAAATGGTGTGTTTGGTAGTTTGTAGATGGAGGTGACTGTGCATGCTGTAAGTTTCGTCGTTATGACCTCTATGTCAGATGTGTCAGTCAGGGCTGTTGATATTATTGCTAGGTCCTCTCGTGCAAACACGGCACTCCCATATTTGTTATGGGGCCTTTCTGCTACTAGTCGCATACCTGGCACACTGGGGCGATTGTTGTTAAGCCCGCGGTGAGTTTCTTGCACGCATAAGATGTCACAGTGGTTGGCAAGGCAGTATTCTGCGAGTAAAAGTTCTTTACTAGCTGATAACCCTTCAATGTTGATGGTCATTATTGTCAGTTTTGGCTCTGAGAAGAGCCGTTTTAGGTTCTTCTGCACTTTTGCGTGTGTTGATGTTGTTTCCGTAGTAGAAGTCTTGTATGAAAACATGTGTACGTAAATGTTCAATATTTTTTCTTAATCAAATCAATTTTGAGTATACCATGGACGTTTTTGGGTTCTAAGCTACCTTTCCACCAATTTTCAGCCAAGTCGGTTAGGCCGTTCTTGAGTTATAAAAACAAATATAACCCGACTTTTTTTTATATATATAGATTCAAATATAACGATGGATATAATATTTACCAGTATTTTTAATAATGTTTATATTTGGAAGATATTTTTTTTTTGAAAATTTAGCTCTAGTGAAATTCATCGACAATGTATGAAAAATGTCAGATAGTATCGCCTAAATATAGAAGATATAATATTTTAACAGTCAATTTATTTGGAGTAAAATTATTATATTAAAAAAACTGAAATAATAATTGAAAACAGAAATAATTGAGACATTAAATTCCCTCCCAAAAATGTTTTATAATAACAAAAAAGCTTGCATCTACCAGTTTTTTATTTTTTTCTTTAATTCCGCGTTCTTTGAATTAAAATTTATTTGTCTGGCCGGTTTTTAAAAGGAAAATTAACATGACTTTAAATTTTAATTATTTGTCTCTCGCTTAACTACCTGCTCAAAAACGTTGCGTCAGAGTTAATTCTAATTAGTAATTTAAAAAGGGCCAAAGTTTTTTTGCCGAATACATTATACATCTACACATATATATGGTCTTTTGTCGAAAAACAAAAAAAAATATTTTAAAATATATTTCACGTTGGAATTCAGTACAGTCTCTGAAACAAACGTTATATTTTCATTTACTCAAGTGGTAGAGTGAGAAGAGTAGCACAATTTTCAGCCCCAATCACATTTTTTCTCGTGTGTTACTACAAAAAAATACTTAAAAGCCCTCGTGCTGAAAGTAGAAATGTGCTTTTTGTCTTCTTATAATTAATATTAATGAAGCCTATTCGCGGTTTCTTTTATTGTTTCAGGAAAAGGGGATTTTTCGTCAGACATCTGTTGGCGGAACAATAAAACAAGAGCAATGAAAAATATTCATAATTTTTAAGATCCACTTACAACCATCTTGGCGACTGCGCATTAAAATTATCATTTATCATTTTTTTTTTCAGAAAATAAAAAAAAAAAGTGTATAAAATCCACTTTAATTTCTTAAAGAAAAAAAATGGTTTTGATGTTCCATTTTCACTCAGATATAAATCATTTATTTAATATTATTAAATCATATATCATTCTTACCTAGGATATTTTCCAACTTATTAAATATGTTAATACGCTTTCATTCAATAAATACTGTTTGTGAATCTTAGGGATTGTTTACAAAATATAAATATATATGTATGTTTTCTTTAGGTGAATAAATAATTTATTAAAATTTACGACATTAAGGATATGAATTAAATTATTTTTCATCATTTTTGCCTCATTATACCAGTACATATATCAAAACAAAATTGTTATCAAAATCTATTTGAACATTTTTAAAATATCAAATGTTCTACACAGCTTACACTTTATAATTTTGGAAGAAGTATCAAAATTTTATTTTGCTTGTTAAGCATTTCTTTAGTCACGTTACAATTTAAATTTTGTTTGTAATTAATACATCGAAAAGTAAAATTGTTCATGATACAACTTGTTTTCACAGTCTCATCATCATTAATCACTGAATCAGCCTGTTTCTGCTCGCCTCAAACGCTAAAACAATATCTTGTAATTGCCACGGTAATTATTTCATTTCAAGCCACCGAGTAAAATAGTTGAGGTTTCATCAACATACTTGCAAAGACACACTTGAAAGGTAAACAGCTAATAGCCGAATATTTTACTTGGTGGACGTTCAGCCCTTTACAATCCCTTATGGTAAATAGCCGGACTTGAGGATAAGGGTCGTTCCACAGATTACCGCTAAAAGTCCGAGGGTGTTTTGCATAAAACGCCATCAACAAAAGCCAAATTTTGATTGATCGGTTCGCCGCATAATCGATTTTTTACGGACTGTTTTGTGGCTTTGCACTTATCCGGTCTCGCTAATCCTTTTCAAATATTAATGAAAAGTGAGACACGCTTTCAATGCCCTTTCAGTTGCTGCCTCAATTTCTCTGATAAATATTAATTAAATTACTTTATCGGCTAGAGGTTTGACCTTTCAATTGAACAAATAAACAAACGTGGTGGTTATTTATACAGGTAACAGAAAATATTTTTTTTCACAATAAAATACTTAATTCAAATTATTATGTTTATCAATAATTTATATGTTAATTGCAGCTTAGTAAATTAACTAAGTAAATGACAAAAAGTCAATTGTGATACTGAAAAACAAAAACAAAAACACAAAATAGCAATAAAATGTTAACTCATTTAACTAACTTTGAATATCGATTTAATAATCAGTTATATACTAGCATAAATTTTTGTTTGGGCTTAGAAGAAAAAAATCAAGAATAAAACTAATAACATTCGCAATGTACATTTCGAAATGACGATTAATCAATTTACTAATATTTTTATCGATACCATCACGTACATTGTTCAATGAATTTAATTTTAATTAAATTGTACTGAAAATTAAATTTAAATATGTATAACTTAGACATGCCACTTTAAATTATGGTTATATTAACGTATATTGGTTGACTTAAGATAATACATAAAATAAATAAAATATTCAATAAATAATTTTGATCACGCCATAATAAATTATGGTTACATAAACACTTTACCAGTACGTCGAGTTCCTGAAACATACAACAGACTCCGCGAGCGATAAGTACAGAATAACTTGCCATGCCGTAGCTATGGCACTACGGAGTAGACGCCCGGCATCGACCTAACTTGGTCCGCTGTTTGTCTGCAACTTTATTGCCGGCAGAAACCATTTTCCAGTCGACTTCTCGCCAATATCGGCGCGTTCAGGTGCAAGATGCAGCCTGCGCGTGAATCCGATTCCAGATTAAAATGTGTAGCAAAGTTTATACGCCGACCGCACCACCCCCAATAGAACACCGAGAATTGAGTTTCCTCAGTTATTCATTCTTGTTACCTGATTAAATAACTTCGCCCGTATATCTTGGAAGCATATTTCTACATAAGTGAGTATACGTGTTTTTTTAAGTACATGTCATTATGATATTATTAATAACTAAATATTACAATATAATGTCAATTTTATCATTTAAGCATACTTTATGATCAAACGCCATCTTGAAACAGTTCGTAAAAAAAAAAACAAAATTATTGTCACAATATCAATAACAATACGTATTTAGTAGATAATAATTTCTTACATTGTTCAACCATGGATCACATTGAGCATTAGTGGAATCCATATTAAAATAAGGTTTTAAAATCTTACATTTTTCCTATTAAAATTAATTTGTAAGTGAATCCTAAAAATATAAATAACGATACATAAGAAAAATTGAAAAACAAAATGTGAGAAAATGAAGCGAATAAATTATTTTGATAATAGAAACCAAAAATTGTAATTTGTTTGGACAAATGATTTTCTTTATTAACTACTAGCTGACCCGGTGAACTTTGTTTCACCCGAAAGGCAATAAATGAGCAGATTTTGGATTTTATTAAGTTGAATTTTTCGGTACATATGATATCATATATTTGGTCTGGTTGAATTCTATTGCAGTAATCGACGAAACTTCAGCAAGTAGTTGTCAGCATTTCAACGAATCGTCAAACGATATGCGTTATAATTCATCGAGCTTAGATTCTTGGTAGTTTCTTCACCTGAAATTAAGACAATAGATTTGTAATTTTGTATGTAAAGCTAACATCCATATTTGTAGCATAATTATAAAGGGGTGAAGATAAATGATTGTAAATCGTTTGCCGGTTATTTGTCCAATTTTCTCTAAGAAACATCTTAATCTTTATGTCTGTTATTTTCCTGGTAATAAGCAGTGTAATTGGTCTCTTATTGGAAGCATAAAGCAAAACCAAGCACTTTAAAATGTATGTCATGACGGAATCAAAACTATGATATTGATTATATATATATTGATTACTCACCATGGATTTTTCATTTTGATATTGAAATAATATCCATCTTCTCGTGCCAAGACATCAGTGGGTATTGCAACGTGTCATATGAACGACGTGTTTCAGATATCTGTTGTAGTTGCCCAGTATCACGACGTGTGTACCAGATGGTCGTTTATCCGCTCTGATCACGACTTTGTAGACGTCGATCAAGTTCTTCCTCCATATTGTCATTGAAGTATATTTGTACAAATTTATGCTTTGCATCTTCGAGAGGTTGGAATGATCCGATTCAATGGTGAATCTGTCCTTGTATCTACAGAATCAAAAGCAAAGACAATATTACTGATTTATAAACACTTTTTTTTAGAATTAGCATACATAATTCAAAGAAATAAGTGTAGTATGTTATTCTGTTAATTATTTTGTGTGTAAGTACAAAAATAAATAAATAAATACCTTGAATTTCAGATTAAATCCTCGTTCTTCGATACGTCCAGGTGCAATTGTTCTTCTTCAGTCCTTTAATTTGCAATGATTTGAATCCTAGTATTTTAATGATTCTTTATTGGCCATGTATTTTTGTGCATGGGTTGCACTCTTCAGTGAAACACCTTGTGATAGACGACATTTTTTGTTTTATTATCAGGCGCAAGAACAAATAACGCAGATTGTCTTCCCACCCGTGAACATGCCACATATAATTGACCATGGGAAAAACATGGATTTTCAAGATTCAGACCACAAACTTTCAAGGATTGGCCTTGTGATTTGTTAATGGTCATGGCGAATGCAAGACGGACCGGAAATTGAAGTCACTTAAACTCAAATGGCATATCGGTTGGGATTATCGGGATCCTCGGAATGAGGACTTCTTCACCTTCGAATTTTCCTTTGAGTATCGTCGCGTAAATCACATTGTTCATCAATTTACTTATCACCAAACGCGTCCCATTGCACAGTTTTGGTTGGTTTATGTTTCAAAGCATGATTACTACGGAGCCAACTTTTAGTCGTAAATTGTGCGGTGGTAACCCAGGCACATCCAATGAGTTTAAAAATTCAATTGGATAGTTAGTGGCTTCGTCTTCATTCGTTACACAGTCAATAGATTTGTATGAATGCAGTGTACTAATGATATCATTCTGAATTATGTAGTTAAGGTCGTCTACATCTTTATTCTTAGCCGCCAAAATTGCTCGCTCACTCAACCATTCATTATTTTTGTGGTTAGTCATGATTTTTGGGAATACTTTGTTGATGAGTTCGTCTTTCGATGAGACAAAGATACAGAAATTCTGAGGAAATGAAATCAATCCATTCGATATGTCGACAGGTACTCGACCATTACCGATAATCAGCAATTGCTCAGAGAAATCTTCAGCAGATGTATCATTCATCAATGCAACTCTCATGTTTGTTTTCAGTTGAAGCTTCTTTACATAGCGCCATAGATTCTACGATTTGAGGCAAGCGTTAATTTCGTTGGCAGCAGTTGATTTTGGAAATACTGGCAGTGTTTGACGTAAATCGCCAGACAGTAAAATCATTGCGCCTCCAAAACATCTCGAGTCATTGCGTAAATCTTTCAATGATCGGTTAAGTGCTTCCAATGCACGTTTATGCGCCATTGTGCATTTGTCCCAAATGATGATTTTCGATTCTGATAAAACTTTGTCCATTGCGGAGTGTTTTGAAATATTACATGTAGGTTCTTCAATAGTTTGAAGATTTAACGGCAATTTTAATGCTGAATGAGCCGTACGGCATCCTTCTAACAATGTGGCTGCTATTCCAGAAGAAGCAACTGCAACCGCAATGTTGGATCTCGCACGGACAGTGGCTAAAACTACTGACATGAGGAATGTCTTACCAGTTCCACCAGGGGCATCCAGGAAATATTAACCACCATTTCCATCATCAATTGCCTTCATTAATGTATCATAAACTTCTTTTTGTTGAGGATTCAACAGCGGTACATTCGTTTGAACTATTAAATCTAATTCATGGTGATCATATTCATGTTCCCGTTCCAATTCTCGATTAAATGCGTCATTCATTTCACGATTTGGTGCTGGCATTCCTAACCTGACTGTTAAACTACCGCACATGAGGTTAACACATGTCTTCGATTAAGAGCAAAGCCCGATTATGTATTTCCTCATTCATCTTAAGATCAGGATTTCTTGATCTAACACGAATTTGATGTAAAATATCTTCTGACATATTATTCTTGTATTTGTGCCACAGGTTAGATGGGTTCAATGGATTGTTCACGCGAGATTTTTTGCTCTTCGTCAGTCCTTTCATTGACAATTTTTTGATTCCTTGTTGCGTGACGGCTTTGTTGTGAAAGATTCGAACGTTTTGGTGTCGGCATTATCAATAATCAATAATAAAATCAGCAAAATGCTGTCGAAACAAAACGTCAACCGATTGTCAAAATATCTATCAAACCATAGACAAAAAAAAACATAGATGGCACATCTATATATTTATTTATTTATTTATATACAGAATCGAAATTCCATTTTTTTTTTCAAATATTTAGAAACATAGAGTATACATAAATATACAATAAATAGAGAAAATAATAAAAAATAAAAATAACACAATAGAATAAGAAGATGCCTTTCCATTTGCTTTTTGTTATAACATTTTTAACAAATAAAAGATTAAACTGATATTTTCACTAATATTTATTATGTTTTTGTCTTTTTTTTCCTGCCTTTTGTTTTCTTTTTTGTTTCAAAATATTCCGTACCTTACGTACGTACCTACTTACAATATCTACTATTGCTTCATTTTTAGTTATGTTGCTGACTATGGCAACACCGTCTTATCTGACAGCTGTCAAGTTACAATAGTCTTGTATGAAAACATGTTTACGTAAATGTTCAATATTTTTTCTTTATCAAATCAATTTTGAGTATACCATGGACGTTTTTGGGTTCTAAGCTACCTTTCCACCAATTTTCAGCCAAGTCGGTTTGGCCGTTCTTGAGTTATAAAATCAAATATCACCCGACTTTCTTTTATATATATAGATAAATAAATGTTGTCTCATATACTTCTTTCAGCTGACGGAAAAAAAGTCAAATTTTCTGTAAATGTATTCATAAAAAACGTGTTCGGTTTTAGAACTTCGCGATAAATAAAGATTATGTATGTTTATTTTAGTTATTGGAAAATATTTGTTCGAGATTACAAAATTCCTTAAAAGTGTTATTTAATTAATCGTAAATTTTTGAAATATTACAGATATGTTGATTAAGTTAAATCCGCTTAAATTTTCACGAAACTTTGAAATTGAATACTTTATCTAATCCTCAAATAAACATGCTGAGTTTGCCTGCTCTAAAATATCCAACTTCATATGCGAATATCTGCGTAATCTCATCTTAGAATTCTTCGCTTAAATTCTTAGAAGAGTATTTTTTAATACAAGTACTTCAATCTGAGAATACTTTGCCAAAGTATTTGGGAGACTATAACTCACTCTTCTCATCCCTAAGGGCTCCAACATTTGACGCTTTTCCCTTTCAGGGCTGTATAAGCATATTTCCAAAAGTATTATATGAAAATATATTAATCTGAAGTAGATTTAATGTAAAATATTTTTTACAGTAAATAAAAAATATACTGTTTATATTTTGTAAATAACTTTGATCTGATTATTCGTATTATCAATTAAATTCTATTTTTCTCTTTTTATGCATCAACTGATACATTTATATTTTTAAAATAACCTTAACTAATTTTTAGTTATAATAACAAGTGATTATTGCATGCAGATTTATAATATTATTTTGCAAGCATAATTTAATTTTTTTAACATATCTATTAATATTCTTTTAAAGCCCTGTATAGCTTAGCTAAGTCACCGCATAAATATAATTTTTCTCACATTCCACTTAGAGGACCTTACTTTTTGACGAAAATTTTGACTTTGTCGCATTAGACGGTTGGATACACTGGAATGTTGTCCCTTCCATTATTCATTTTTCTCTCAGTCAATGGAAAATGCACTGTTTATTTTCTGATGTTTATGCATAAAAAATAACATTGTACAACGTGTGATAAATCAAATTATTTAGTAAATGGGATCTTATTGCAAGTCCATGAAATCTTACATTTAAGGAGGCAAAAACAGTTGATATTGAATTAACCACGCTTGAATACCTCATTTCCTGTCAAAGGTTTATTATGGGAAAATACAAGCAAGACATTTTTAAGGCAGTGTACTTTTACAGATATTCATTTAATTTCATATATTGATGAGAAAAAAAACGATTAGAAATTTTATTTTAAAATCGTAAGCTATGACAATTTTTCTAGAAATAAGTAAGGTTAAGTAAAAACCATTCTGTAAAGTTATTTTTATTCTTAAACTTCCTTACATTCAGATTTAAATAAAAGTCTTAAAAAAACAGTACAAATCATTGGAAAATTTATAGTGAATTCCTTATTAAATTGGCAGTGGTGTGTTTGTATCAGCTTGAGTTTGTAATATTACCGCTATGAACTCGTAAATAACTATTAAAATATCGTTATAATATTGATAGGCTTACTAAAGTAATGACTTAAGGTAAAAGAGGAAATATTTATACACATATAATATATCTTCGTATGGCAATCATACCTCTGAGTTGCATATTTCTATTAGTAAATGAGGGAACTTCTGACAAAGCCACCTCTACGGATGCGATTTCCTGTTGTATGGCATAGCACCCCAATAGAGTCTTGTAGAGGCACTGTGCGTATTACCGCTACGGATCTTGCCTCCGGACTACTTCCGCAATCTTATACTAAATGAGTCGTGAAAATTTGTGAGTTACGGTCTATGCTTAATAGAAGGAAATCCTACTTTTATCTTTTGTTTTCTCTTCGCTTTGAGAAAGCATTAATTTTTATAATAAAGTTTGATTGAATTTTATTTATAAAATTACATACTCTTGATTTACAGGAAATATCTATTATGATACGAAAATATATCTGTATTTTTCTAATTAAAATTTAATAAAAAAATTGTTATTTTGCACAATTTATTTTTCACTTTCATATTTACAGTTATTATATATTTTAACAATTAAAGTTAATTTTATATTCATAAATTTACACAAATCATCATTTCTTATATTTGTGTGATGAATTATAAAATTATCAAAGTATGAAGTAGAAATAAAAGATACAATAAGGGTATAACAGGTGACAAGGGATTGGACAAAAAGAATAAGTCAAGGGTAACCATGAACCACGTGACCCTTGAAGAGGGAATTACACGAAGGCAGCTGTGGAGGCTCCACAGGAGTGATGAGAGCTAATTAATTATACCGGAAGTCTGTGCCACCACGAAGCTTACCTTGCTGCATATGTCTAGCGTATAATGTAGAAAGTTTTTTTTAATTGTTTAAGAAAAAAAGAAATTGCATAATAATTTCATCAAATTTCAAATCGAGAAACCAAAATTTTTATTTTATTGAATTCTATAATACCTTAAAAATAATATTTGATTACAGACCGTTTATTCTTTAAGAATTTTTTTTTTATTTATTCTTAGAGCGCAATAGCTTTGTGGATTGTCTTACATAGACAATGAAATAATAATTGATTTTTTTAAGTAAATATTTTAATAAATCATTCCTTACAATTGGTCTTAAAAAATGACGAACGATCTCATTTATAGAGGAATCAGCCCACTCAAAAACAAAAACTGCTTGCAACCTCACTGTTAAAAATGTATATCATTCTTACCTTACAAATGCTACATGTTCCGAAAAACCCTTTATTGTAATCAATTTACTTTATTTACTTTAGCAAATAATACTTTTATGACTTATTTTGTCTTTCAACATACTCGTACCTTATTTTTTAATTAACGAATTAAAAAAGCCAAAAAATACTTTCTAAATACCAATAATTTTAAGCGCGTTTATTACTTCTGCACCAATAAACAGTAATGCTTATTTTAAGCACTAATTTTGATATCCATTTCAACACTTAAAAGTTAATTATTGTATTCCTTGTTTGAACATGTATTACACTGCAGCAAACACTGCTTAATCACTTTCTAGATTATCAATCCTGTAATACATATTTTTTCCGTAACTGATCATTAAATTACCTATTAAGGTTAAACATTAATATTTCAAAAAATATTCTCATTTTTCGCTAAGCGCTCATTTTAATTTGAAAGATACTCGTACATCTAAAACAAACGTTAATTTTTTTTCATATAATAAAATTAGCTATTTTTTTTGTTTAAATATTTACGTAGAATCAACTGATAAATCCATTGATCTCATGTTAACAAAATACATCAGCTAAGGTGGCATTTAATTCATCAGTTGTCATCTAGGTTATTCAGTTACATCGTGTCTCAGGCTGTTAATACATCTGTATCTGGACGGATCCCGCTACCCTGACAACCGCTCTTGGGATTTATGGTCCAGCAGCCGCCTTTGTTTTCCGTCTGCACCGCCAAGCAACGACGAGTATTTCTGACATGCTATGGAATATGATAGCCCCTCGTCCTGATATGCATCAGTTGCCAAACGATTAGCTGGCGATCGATCTTAATAAATAATATCTTAAGTTAACATCATTCGTTACCTTGTTCTGATAAATAATCACAGAGAGGTGAACAAAATTGTACATATCTCGGTATTCAAGAAAATGTATAAAAATTCTGCGTTTTAAATATATAGTCCCCTCTGAATAATTGTGGCCACTGCACAGAAGTGATAAAGATAAATAATCTGTGAAACATATAAGAATCGCATTCACGGGTTAGAGGAGATAAATATAAAAAAAATATATTTCCTTACCGAAAATACGGTAAAGACGTGGATTTTTTTATGTACACATTTATAAATGATAAAGGCAGTTTATTTTGAAATATGTGGCAAACATATGCTCCGTATCTCAAAAAAGATACATTTTTAACACGTTCCCGAAATGATATACTCGTATTACATTATTAGTGGAAACTCTACTTTATTACCAGTTGGCGAAGTCATTCAGCCGGGATTCAGCAATCACGTTCGCGCAACTTCAGTGTTTAGTGTTCGGCGCCCGTTGCATCGCGCAGAAGCTCGGCAGCCGCGAAACCTCCGCAGTACATCGAGCCTTACAAATAAGCATAATTTGAATTTAACACGCAGTTTAACATGGAAATGCGGCCACGTTAGACGAGAGTGGCTCGCCTCTATATCAATTTCACCCGTGAAACCATCGGATGCTTTCTGCTTTTTTCTGCTCCCGTAATAGATACTTTAGCAATCAATTTAATTTCAGTCTGCAAAATTTATTATGTGAATAAATCATGTGTTAATCTTACTTCAATGGGATATTTGATCACATATATTTAATATAAATTATTATTTGATGAGTTAGAACTGGAACAAAAACATATGCCGATTCGAGTTCGCCGATATATGCATTTATACTAAATTTATATTAAATCAGGCGATAAAACTTAGCGGTTGTATCAAATACATAATAAAATTGTTTTTGGTCTGTGTAAGTGCCATTTACCAATTCACAAATTATTATAATTATTCACCAAGTAAAATTATCCCTATGTATTTTTTTTTTATGAAGTACACTGTAAAATAAAAGTTGACGTGGGTGTTATGTAACATTTGATATCTGATAGTTTTTTCGTTTCACTATTGAGTCCACCGATCGCAAAATTATAACATTACATAATTCATATTAACTTTATCCACACACACACAGAAAAAAATGTTTAAGCATTTGAAAAGTGACTTTTCAATCACAAATGAGATTAACCTAAGATTACTTAGGTTAATCTCTTATTTCCATTTATGAAACTGTGCACGTGGAAGCAAAGTGTCTTTCACAAACTTTTTTTTATATAAAATTGTATTTTTTCAGATGCAAGGAATTACAATTAAACAGACTATTTCTGAGAAAAAACATTGCAATATTTTTCCATGTCTCTGTCAGATGTTCATTGTTCAAGACACCGTCGCCATTTTTAATTTGACATTAAAAATGAAAACTAGAGATGAATTTCATTTGACATTTGAATGGCAGAGAAAAAGTTTATTTACAGTATATCTTTTGTTTTTTTTCTTAAAGCTGCAACTCGTATTAATGTTTCTCGTATAACTATTTAGTTGATTGACTAGAATGATTACAAAAAATTACCATTCATTTTATTTATGACCATTTGTATAAACCATGGTTTCATTTTCTAAATAATTAAAATCCATAATAATTCATTCAACTACATAATATGCGTATTATCCTTGAATACATGATTTTTCTTTTACGTAAACAAAATCTGGTTTAAAAACTAAAGGGATTTTTAATTATTCTTATTAAATTATTAGAAATTAAAATATCAAATAAATCATACTTAAAGCACTTATGTTTCTTTAAAATATCATTTTTATTAGAAATTTCATTTTAAATATTTCAATTACTCGGTAATATTTTTGAGTATTTTTTTATAATTTTATGTATAAAAAACATGTGTCTGGGCCTTCATTCATATGTCGTTTCTCTTAATATATATTTGTAGAAAACACTTTTCCAAGATTTTTTTTCCTTAAAGCGAGTATCATAATGTGAGCCCACCGCAGTTTTTAGTTTGTATGAAAAATAAGTTAACCGACTGACGCACGGACGAGGGGTCGTAAAACAGAGAAAACCAGGGGGTCGTCTCTTGTTGAGAAAAATGTAAAGGGTAGAAATAATAACCGGTCGAGTTATTGCGATATCCGTCAGAGTCACGGAGGAGGCTGTCTGATCCAGAAACCTTCCGCACGACTTGCGACTGTTGGAGGGAAGGCGGGACGATATTCTACGAAAGATCCATCGGAGAGAATGGGAGCTTTAGAATCAAGCTTTTTCGTAGATAGTATTATTGGTAAAAAACCTATTACGCAACGTACATATATTTGGATGATGATTGTTAGTAAAATTTTATAAATTTAAATAAACCTATACTTTTTTTTTTTTTTATTAATTTTTTTTTTTTATTTTATTTATTTTTTATTTTTTTAATTATTAAAAAAAAAATTTTTTAAAAATTATCCATCAGTAACACAGGTAAATGATTGGTTATAAAGTCCGAGTTGGAACTATAAGTAGTCGTTTCACATCCATTCAGTCTATAGTTTGGTTCGAGACCCGAGTGGTACTTACTAAAATAAATAGACTGCCGGAAAGTAATAATATTAAGCTTGTGAATAAATGAATACTGATAGAATAATAATAAAAATATACATACTTTGAATATATACTATGGCGACATCTGTTGTACGATAATAACAATGATATAAATACTAGTTTCATCGCGGGTCGGTCTAGGCATAGCAATGGCGCGATTCGCCGAGCGGTATGAATACCTGGGCATTGTTGGTTTCCAAAGTCCGCGGTTCGCATCCCGCTTCTGCCGTTATTTTTGTGCTTGGATTGACGCGTTGAAAAAAGAATTTTATGTTTAGTATATGTATATTTAAGTAATAATAAACCTATACTTATTTTGCCAGTGTTTATGTCTAAAAGTGCCTTTAAAATACATAAATTACTCTGGCCTTGACTAACCGCCTCACTCCAGCATCACATTGGTGAACAATGTACTATCCATAATGATACACTTGTTCTAATTATAGATGAAAATCCATTTGTCTTCGCTTCTGAAAAATTATATGGAAGAAAAAAAAAAGTTTGGCTTGTATGCATGTCGCAGTAAGCCAAACATCATTTTTAATTTTTTATTATTATGTATTCCTTTTTTATTTAAAAAAATGTTTTTTTTGTCAATTTAGCTTGTATTTTTCTTGAGAGAAACATTCATCTGGTATCGAGCAATCTTCAGTAGAATTAAATGAACTAGTGTCAAACATGTTTTCTAGGTCTTAGTCATTGCTATCAGAAAGAATGCTTGTTAAGTGCAGTACAGCGCATGAGTTTATAGCGGTTATAGGAGTTCGCCCAGCAAATGCTTCCGTAACAGATAGAACTGAGATAAATAGAGCCATCTTAATGTTAAATATCAAAGCATACGAGATTTTTTTAGTAAGCATATGTCATATTACATAACATCATTCTACAATTAAAAATTAAACGAATTGTAATACGGAGTATTTAATTGTGTGTTTTTCCTTTACATTGTTAAAATATATGGAAAAACGTTTCCATAAAACGATGGCACATTTAATGATAATATTCAAATTTAACTACACTGAGACCGGGTAAGTATTTTCTTAACGGCAAAACCTTTTTGAAACGCTCTTTTTAAATACAAATCACAAATAATCTATACAGAGATCCATGAATAATAAAATGAGTTCCGCTCTGCGGATCTTAAAAAAATATTATTTAAATTACTTCGCTTAGAAAATCTAAAATTCAAACACGAAACTCACTGAACGAGTGATTCTCTCGCTTTCATTGATGTTAAACTCATCAACAAGAAATTTCAAGACTCAATCATGGGTAAATCGAACCATACGCCTTGTAATCACATGGCTCCATTAGCTTACTTTGAGTTGATGGTTATATAAATTATTGGAATACTTTCTCTTAAATGAAATGATTTTGCATTTGCATTGTTTACAAATCATTTTGTTAATGTTTTTTCTTTCAATCTCAATTTGTCACATTAAACGTATTGATAAAACATTGTTTTTTGCTTAAAATTAGGTATACGATCCGATGGTTTTTTTTTTCTTTTTCATCTTTATTCCGTAAATTCAAATTATATATAATTATGTTAAGTTTTCTTTTGGTAACATTGAGGTTATCAACTGACAATACTTAGTGAAACTGCACAATTATATTAATAATTAAATATACATATATTATACATAAAATTCTTTTTTCAACGCGTCAACCCAAACACAAAAATAACGGCAGAAGCGGGATGCGAACCGCGGACCTTGGAAACCAACTATGCCCAGGTATTCAAACCGCTCAGCCGACTCGGCTATTACTATGCCTGGACCGACTCACGTTGAAACTAGTATTTATGTCATTGTTATCATCGTATGATAGATGTCGCTATAGTATATATGCAAAGTATGTATATTTTTATTTTTTATTATTCAATCAGTCTTCATTTATTCACAAGCTTAATATTATTACTTTCCGACAGTCTATTTATTTAAGTATTATAGTACATGATCTGTAAAAGTAGTTTAGAATATTGAAATAATAAAATAATATTCTAATAAAAATTTAAAAAATCCATATTGCACAATTATATTTTTTAATTAAATTTAAAAGTATTTAGTGTTGGTTCACATTTATTTTAAACGATTACATGTACTTGCCTCCCTGGAGACCATCTTCAATAGTTATTTAATTTGAATATTACCTTATAATTTTGGTATAACGATTGATTTATATCACACTTTAAAAAAAACTATATAAAAATTATGCCTTTTTATTTTTACTATACACTACAGATCTAAAAAAACATCATTCAAGATGTAAATAAGTTAAATGTAGGACTTATTGTAAGATACATAATTATTTTTATAAATACTTACCAAAAATGTTATTTTAAATCTTCAAACGATTATGTCGGCTTCGTCAGGCTCAGTTTTATTTCAGCCGAAATATATTTGTGAAGTATTCTTATACTCTGAGAACATTCAATACTTGTGATGTTAAAACATACGGTCTGTTTCAAAAATATACAGTGACATGAATGTACGAGTGCAAAACGTATTTACGCATAAAAATACTTACGTGCTTATAGTACTCAGGCTCAGCTATTATTCAGCTTGAATTGAGCATCATTCATAAGAAATATATCAAAATTTAGAATGGTAATGTTGAATATCTTGAGTACCCTACTGCCTCATCAACATTTCAGGCACTCACTGGTGCGATGTGGACCCTCACATGTTTGGGTGCCTTTAGCCCTCGCCGTCTCTTTTTATCACCGGTCGAGACAATAACATTATCATCGCATTGTTCCCTGAAGTCATTTCACTATTACCCAAGCCGTCCCATTTCCGGGAATTGTTTTCCGGCATTACACCGGAAGTGGATCGTGCAAGTGTTGAGAAAAGAGACAAAGCAATGGAGAAACTTTACAAGTATGCATTTCATATAAACAGTTTAGTTAAAGAACCAACAAAGAAACATTAGATTTACAAACTAATTAAAATAAACGTTTTCAAGCGACTTAAAGATAAAGCTTTTAAAAATTTCAACCTGACGTGTGTTTTTGTATTTAGTGAAATTTTTTAATGTTTGTCAGAAACATAGTAAGATACCAGATCTTCTCTTCTTCGTGTCAGCGACGTCAAATTATTTTTTCCCAATATCTGACAACATCGATAGCTCGTGTGTTGCCCAGCATTAGGTCCTGAAATGTGCAACTTGTTGGGCACATGGAGCAGCATCGTAGGTGTGAGGTGGTCTGCAGGTCTCCACAGTCGCACAATTCAACCCAGCGACAGATACCAGATGTAATGGATATATTATATTATAAAATAAAAAAAGTTACATATATAAGGAGAGGTAAATAGAATAAGATACCGAGTTTTGAGAGGCTTGTATCGTATATTTTTAAGCAACAACTAATACACATACAAATTCACGGTGAACACATCGTTTATGAAATTTCGTCCATCGTTTTTGGACCCTTAGTCAGATGCTAGGGTTTGAACCACAAACCTATGCAAAAAAAATAATTTCATCAGCCGTTATTTTTTTTCATATTTGTTGAGAAATATCGTGTGATGTTTGCTGTGAAATTTTCATATGTATCATTTGTTGAGTATTGGCATTAATCTTCAATGGTGAATAAAGAATAGGAAAATTGAAATATAAATATATTTTTAAATCCACCAAATCCAAAATTATATTATGGCCTTTTGCTCTACACAAATATTACATTACTTTTTCTTTAAAGACGCCTCTGCTGGTAGCGATGCTCTGTGTTTTCGGTCATTGCCGTGTTTATACAAGTCTTATCATAAAAGCAAAATGGAATGCCTGTGACAATTTTTATTCTCAGGCCGCTTTCTTGCTCACATCTCCATCCCAGGCTAGATTGGACGTCTTCTGGTCGTTTCCCGTCGGCGGATAAATTGTCTGCGGCGAGGAGGGAGCGTCTTTATTTGGAAAGAATCTGGAACAATCACTGGACGTTTATATGACATTGTTTATGTATCACAGCTGAATGTGACTCAACAGTTTTTGATATTTTTTGTCACGTTTCTTATTATTTTTATATGTATTTTATGGTATATTCGCTGGAATTGTCTAGCAAAATAATAATACTTGTATATCGTTTCGGATTAATTTTTCATTAGTATATGAAAATGTATAATGTTCTTTTTATTTACATACAGTGCTACGAACATATTACAATTTAGCAGAACTTTGAAAATAACATCGATTTACTACTCGTATCTCATTCGCTTTGATTTTGACACGAAAATTGATAAAGACGCAAGATCTTGTGAAAGTGTGGTGTTTACTTGAATTTTATAACAATAACTATACATAAATTAATTTAAGTTGATATAGTTAATAAAAAATGTCAAAAATCTTATAACACAGCTGTTTATTTAAATTATTTCTTCAAAACAGTTTTTTATTTTTTATTTATTTTATAACAACATAGCGAGTCTCATAGAAAGACAATTAATGAAACAAATGAAAATATGTAGAAAAAAAATCTTCACAATTTTTTGTATACCTTTTTTGTTTTAAAACTGTTATATAAATGTAGATTTTTTCATGAATCAATTAATTAACGCAGATTGATTTTTGTTGTTGATAATAAAAATATAAACATATTCATTTTTCTTAATTTTGTTCATTCTAAAGACTTTATTTATTTGCAACAACTTGTTTTTGGTTGGATTTATAGAAAACATATTATCTCGTTTTTCTTTAGAAAATGTCAATATTTGACATCTTTTACAACAAATAATGCCAAACTTAGAGAAATTTAAACTTTTGTATCATTTAAGTTATGCCGTATTTTTTTTAAGGTCCTTATGTAAGTTAAAATTATACAAATTTACAATAATTACTCAATCTTAAATTACCAGACTTAATAGTCTCTTAACTTATTATATAATGTTCTAGATAATATGACATGAATTTTTACTACTTAATTTAATTTTGATCGTAAGTTACTTTAATTACACCTTCATTGAAATGGAAGACATTTCTTTCATATTATTTTTTTTAATGCTAGGAGTTAAAACTATGCAGGAAATCAAGTGACATGTTTTGTATGCTTAATGTGCGGTTTAATAATTTATTTCGTAAGTGAGTACAGTATATTTGTGATCAGTCCAGATCGCTAGATACATTCAACTGAATCAACTTAATGACGTAATTTCTTGATATTATCAGACATTGCTTCTTCGCAAATTCATTGAATTGGTACGCATTGTTCTCTTTATATGCATTATTAACTACAATATATTTATTTGACTGCAATTTTATAATTTGAATCGCCTGATTGTAAATTTCATGCTTTGTATGACATTGTCACCAGTAATATTTTTAACGAAATGTGAGTTACGATATAACTCGAGCGAACATTACATCAAACAATAGACTACTTTAGTATCACTTCAAACGCTTAGCAAAAGTCCAACGTCCGATCGAACCGGAAGCTCTGGTGAACCGCTTTCCTCACACATCGACATCCGGTGAAGAAATAACTACTCGAGAGGCTTCTCGCTCCGACCCGGGCCGGAAATCATCCCTCATTACTACAGGAGTTCTTTTGTTCACCCTCCGCTAAGCTCTTCTGTTGATTCACCTCGCAAGCCGTGGTTTGAGAATTAATGGAACTCGGGGGCTTAATGTTTTACAATCGGTGGATCGGTTACTCTTTTACCCTTTGTGCGATGTATGGACACATTTAAATGACAGTATGACACCGATAAATACTGGTGTATATTTCCGTAAACAATGATACTTTTTTTATCAATTTTCTTTGTATTTTTTATCCTTATAACTTGGACGTTTGCGACGGCAAACATATTTAAGATTATATTTTATTTTAAAATCGAATTCTTTGAGTTCGATTTCAAGTTTATATCCGATAGCTCCACCAAGTACATTTTATTTATAATCTTAGCTCCCGTTGATTTTGTACCCTCCACTGAATGACATATAATTTAAAGCCTAAAGAAGAAGAAATAGAAGCTTTTTTTCCTGTAAAATCCAAAAAATATGTCACAACCCGGTTAACATTTGTCTCCTGACTGACTGTTGTATGGATGGTATCAGCCAATTATCTCTCGACAAAATGTGTTTCGTTCACATGATCCCGATATATTTTATCCTTTATTTTTTATTTTATCCGTCAATATTTTATGAAAAAAAAATCATAATATTTTAATTTAGTTTTTCTTTTTGTATTTTTTTGTATTGCCATTTAATAGCTCTAAAATTTTAATTATAATAAATTAACAAAGATCTATAAGTTTCATATATATATTTTCATTTTGTTTTTAATATTCGTAGATATTTTGCCTTCTGTTGAGGTCATTCTATCATGTTTTCATATTGAGATATCCTTTCTCAAATTCTTCATGGCTGCTCGTGACAGTCGCTATTAATACTTTTGGCTCACAATACACATCCACAGTTACTATTTGTTGTGTATTCAACCCACGTCCTAGAGGTTGGTTCTTCATCGCAAAGCTCGGCGATGAATCAGACGCCCTTGTCACAGTTGCTAATAAAATATTAGGCCATCAATCGTCCTTTACATGTAATATCTGAAGCTCGCATCTGCTTAAGCGATGCAATTAAATTAAGTTCCAAATTCCGCGCCAAGGACGCGCCTCACTCGACACGCCGATATTCGCACAGTTGTAAACAATGAGGCAGCCTATACACAAAACAAACTTCTAACATTTTTAAAGAATTATTCTTACAAACAAAAAAGAAATATATCAATAAACAAGGCAAATTCGACAATCGAAGAACAAGTGAATGTCAAAAGTCAATGTGAAATAAAAATAAAATGAGCAGCCAGCCAGCTAAGCACCAGTTGACAATGGTAGTATTTTATATAAATTCAACATATCAATTGTATCCAAGGAAATATAGGGTCTTGGGTATTATTTTACTATGTTTTTAAGCTTTAAATTTGATTAAATTTGTATATTGTTCACTAATTTAAAATATTTACATTTAATAAATTGTAAATATAAATTATTTTAAGCACTTTAAATGAATTTTAGGATTTAAAAAATTAATATATGAACATTTAGTACAATACAAAATAATGATAAAAATAGGAGGATTTTTAGTAAATCTTTTTTTGTTCATTGTATACATCATATTTAAAATGATAAATCATGGATCATCTGAAACTCACTTGATATTGTTATTTGGTTCAAAATTAGATTTATGAATAATTAATCGTCAAGAAGTTAGTGCGTAGGGGAAGATTTTTTAACATCAATATTATGAATAAAAGTCTTGTAGTTATAACTCATTTCTGATACAAATAAATATGTTTTTAATTTTGTATTTCTTCTTCGTAGTATCAATCCGGTGGATTGGTTTGCGGCAACAGAATCTTGCATCTCGATCTTCATTCCTCTCGGTCCTTCGCAACCCTTTTCAGCTAAGCATAAGCGCTACAATTCATGTCCTCGAATACTTGCTGCAAATACTCCCGTCTAGGGCGCCCTCTACAGTTTCTACCCTCAACCATCCCCTCCACAATATCGTGAAGAAGACCATCGCGGGGCATGATGTGACCAATCCAACGAGCTCGCCTCTCTGAGATGGTTCTTATTAGGTGCCTATCTTCCTTGATTATCCTGAGAACTTCATTGTTCGTGACGTGGTCTCTCCAGTAAATTCCGAGAATTCTTCTGTATGACCACATCTCAAAGGCCTCTAGTCTTTTTTATCACTTTCACATAAGTACCATGTCTCACAGCCGTACATTAAGATGCTCCAAACAAGTGTCTTGGCAAGTTGCTTGCGGAACATCAAAGTAATATTCTTTGACTCAAGAATTTTTGCTTTTTTATTGAAAGCTAGCCTTACTTGATGTATGCGACTGTTGACTTCTCTTTTTGTTCTGCCATCCCAGGTGATCGTACTTTCAAGGTATACATACTCTTTTGCATCTTTTAAGGGGTACTCCTAGCATTGATGTGTTAATTTTCTGCTGCTCATTGCGGCTTACTCTTATGACTTTAGTTTTTGTGCTGTTTATCTTCATATTGTAGTTGGAATTAAATATGTTTTCCATGGATGTCAGCGCTTCAGTGAGTTCATCTTCAGTTTCAGCAATCAGAGCAATGTCGTCAGCAAACCTTATCATATCAATCTTTTGGCCATGTATTTTTTTATCCCCTATGGCCCATGATTTCCCTGATGTTATTTATTGCATTTTGTATGTATACGTTGAAGAGTACAGGCGATAGAGAGCATCATTGTCTCACCCCTTGACGTATTTTGTATTTACCAGAGTCGAATTAAAAATTATGAACAGAGTTTTTTTTCCTACAATCTGTTATTTAGTGTAGTCTATTTTCGGGCAGTAAAACCTCGCTGTCATAGCCATCTCGCTGAATAATTTCAGGCTATAAACTAGGTTGTGGTGGGTGCCGGCACCTAGACGTTCCGGCGCACGCGCGACGCAGACAAATGACGTACCACGCAGCTTCCGCCGTGGCACATCTGCTCACGCGCCACGCGCCACACATGCAACTGTGGGCGCCACGACGATCCTATAATCCACATAGGGGTGACGAAATATAATACGCATCAATAAAAAAATTACGTTCCACGCAGTCATATAAGCTATACAAACCTTATGCAGTGTAAGATCATCATGTGACATCAAAAAAATATGTGGTTCATGTTAAAATAAAATCATACTGAGCTCATTTTGATCCATGTTACAAAAAGGTAAAAAAATATTATCTTTTTAATCCAAATAAATTGTATTTCCTTTCAGGATATTTAAAGTATTGGTTTAAAAAAAATGTGTCGGTTAATTATTTGACAACGCTTGATGAATCTGCAAAAATAATTTAACAATAAAAATAATTTAATTTAATATATGCTTTTAATATTATTGTTGCAACTAATGCTACCATGGTTTCGTGCACTATGTGCGTTTCAAAGTCTGTAACAATTCACATTTAAATGGTGGAAAATCGTGATGGTATGCCAAACGATAAGTAATCGATTTTATATATCAGTTATTTTAATACTATATAAAAATGCCATAACATATAATGTACTCGGCAAAGCTGCGGTAGGTGGAGCTGACGAGAGATGACGCGAAGACTATGACGGCTGATAGAGCTTTGTGCTGGAAGTTCGTGAAAACCATATACTCCAGTTAGAGGAGTGATGATGATGATAAAAAATTACATTAACTTAAACGTTAAAAATGGTTATTGTATATTCATTTGCTTTCTCGTCAAGCCTCCTAGCTCATGATGTTACTAATATAAATTAGCATCTAAGCATATAATGTACACAAAACAACACATTGGCTAACAAAACATTATGGTGGCAGCACGACCATAAGCGGTTATTAAAGGGCAGATAATACGTACAATTGTTAGTAAGTTATATTGTAAAAATATACATCGTGAAAATAATACGAGTGTTCAAATTAAAAATATATTTACAGGTAACACAAACTTCAAAGAGTTCATGATATATATTTTTTCTTTTGACAAGCTTGGACAACGTCTGGCTTTTTATAAGTCCTTCCGCGTTTTACCAAGTAGCTACAAAACGAGAGCCTCCCAAGAAAGTCATTACAATCTGCCGCGCTAACTCTGAAGGCAACATAACACTGAAGCCTCTCGATACGATCCATCTTCTCTCTACGGCGCGGTAGTGATGCTACGTCGTTGAGCCTATCCAGGGGCACTTCATCTGCAGTTTAATTATTTTTTTACGTAACAATGTTCATTGAAATCATGAAAAATTTAAGACTATTTTTTGAATCTGAATTTCACTCCACAAAAGAGATATTCTCGAATAAGACCAAAAAATAAATATACTCTTATAGTCGTTTAAGTTGGCTTTAAATCATATAAGTAAATATTTTATATAAATTGAAATGTAAGAAGCACTTTTGTTTGTCATAGTTATTTTGATTTTGTAATTGACATGAGTTTTTTTACTTGGAAAATGTAATTACGTCTTAAGGTCTCATTGTAGGCACATTTTATTTGCAAGCATAAAAAATATCAATCTGGGTTTTTCAATTCTTTATCTTTTTATTAATATAAACTTAAATAGTCATGCTTAGGAAGATATTTTTTATTTTTTTCGTTTATTCTTGAAATTTTATTTATACATGCATTTTTGGAGAATACATCTTAGCAGGCTTTTTCCAATGTTTGTATGAAACAATACAACATCAATTAATTTTATTAGGTATTTTATTTATTTATTCGTAAATAAACATTCTTTTTCGATTTTCTTACATAACGTGATTCGTTATAATAATAAAAAAATCTGTTACTTCATTTACCAGAACTTAAATAAAGTAATAAATATTCATTTATTTACCTTGTTTCCAACGAAGTGTTTTATTTTGAATACAATTCTTAACGCTTCACCGGAATTTCAAACCGATACTTTGAAAGACCAGCAAGTCTCGTATTACTTTGTGAAAATACTCTAAAATGGCCGATTATAATTTTTAAAATATACTCATGTAAGAATAACGCTGACGAGAGGACGCAACACTGCTCGCCAATTCCGCCGGGAGCGATACGTAACGTTAGCACACATCTCGGGATCGCTCACCTATGCGATCCTCAAGATCGCTCGCCTACGCGATCCTCGGGTCGGCGATAACTTCAGCGTTCCGTTATTTACCACCGCTGAAACACGCGTCGCGACGATAAATCGGCCCAACGACGCACACGAGGCGCTTTACTCAGAGTTACATAACACGCCCGACAGACTCTCTGCGAGGAAGCTTTACATATCGCGAGCTACGGGCGCCTCGAGAGCCTTCCTTCGAAGCCTCCTCTTCCCTCTTTCTTCCCTCCCACTCGAAGAACACTACATGCAATGATAATGGCTGTTTATTTATTTAAACGCGTGGACGCCCACACACGAGATATGCGTGAGAGCGCACGTGATTTGTTGGCGATTAATCATATGCAGTAAAAAAAAAGCAAAATTACTTATTTTTAATATATTTAATTTTTCTTTGAAGCTTATACGCTTTTTGTCACGAGTATATTCTTTCAGTGGATGTTTGCCTTGGCGTATCTTAGTCCCAAAAAATATTTTTTTGGTTTCCTCGGCCAGATTTTGAATTGTGGCTTTTGTTTGACCAGTACATGCCATATTTCTTATTCTTTCTGATATTATGACCACCATTGCAGGGGTTATCTTCAGGATTACCAAATCATTCATCTTGAAGATCATCCTTACAATGCAAAACGTAATATTAGAGAGAAGAAGATATTTGCCACACACGGCTCAAACCAAAATCCATAGTTACATAGTAACAATATTCTACTACTATGGATCGAATTTAGAACAATAATTTGTATTTTTGTACTAAGAATGATATTTCAAATATAATTTTGAGAATAAAGACAAAGAGAGTTTTTTTTTTAATTGAAGAAGTATTGCTTGAACAATATGTTTTTGTGCGTACAGTAAACATCTTTTTGTTAAAATATTTTATTTGTATTCTTTTTATTGGAAGCATTTTTTCCATTAATTATAAGTAATTGAACTATACATAACAGACTCACTAAGAGAAAACAAAACATTTTTAAACATTTTGCATTATTAATTTAAAAAAAACGTTACTGTTTTTCATGTATGCATCTCAGAGTACATTACGATATAAAAATATACATTAAGAGTAAATATTTAAATGGATATACATTAATTTTGCAATAATACACATACAACAATCTTATTTATAAATGTACAAACGTGAAATATATATAAGTATATAAATCTCTATTTATATCTTAACGTTGAAAAGTATATCTATCATAATATATTAGAATTTAATTATATGTTCTTATTGCAAGTAGGGCATTTGAATAATTTAAGCATATTAAGCTCTGGTTTGAGGCTAAGAGTTTTCAGCTTTCGCGGACATCACAAGTGTTTCAGCGGCGGTCCTTGCCCGCGGCAAAGCCTCCTACAGCCTACAAGGTGAACAAAACGCGATTTTTATTTCAGGAAAAGCACAAACCCGGTGTTGATGTCCAAAAGAGCAGGATCCGTGTTTGACTTTATGTGTATGACAAGCAAATACGAAATAAAATATGGGAAATCTGGATTCAAATAATGCCACTTTAGCTTAGACGCAAAATTTTGTGTGAGATTTAATTTTTACACATTTAACTTTCAGAACAACAAATAAAATTTCAAACAAAGCTTTGATTTATTTGTTAATTTGTTAACAGCCTCTTTATATCATTTTTTTAAGTTTTAGTGAAATCCTCAATAGTTATACAAACATATTTTAATAATAACAATTAAATATTTGAATAAAACACAAATCTGGTGAAATTGAGATTTTATGCGCAGATAAGATAAACGTGTGTTAAAATGAGCAATGTTGCTCGAAACGCTCGAGCAAGAATTAGGAAGACCGGTGGTAACATGGCTAACCATCGACTAAAATATATTAATTCCTTGACTGGCCAACAGGTATAGATTAGACACATGTAAATAAAAAAACACGAGTTCATTATTGAGGAAAGTGTGATTTTGTATGTAAAATTGTAAGAAGTATATGTTTAATAAATAGTAAATCTTTATAACTGTGTTTGAGACTCTTTTTAAAGGACATTTTGTTACTTTTATTAACGTTTTTTCAAACTTATATGAGATCATAAAACTAGGCAGAATTTTTATTGCTTACATTCAATTGCACAAATGCTCTATTTTACATCCATAAACACGTAATAAATAAGTTTTGCCATAAAACGGAACAGTAAATTTAAATTCCTTTATAAGGGACAATAGTCATTTAAAGATGTGTTATTATAGTTGTCCAAATTGGTTATGAATAGTCGAAGTACAACCGTGGAAATATTGAGTCAAGAAATAAAAAATTTGATTGATTATTTTATATTTACTCAAATATCTTATTTATATTAATATTAATAAAATTTCCATTTTAAAATCATGTTTATTTACTAGTCTATAAAAACGCATGGCGGGTACGCGCTAGTATATTATAAAAGATATATATTTTTCGATTTTATGAGATGATTTTGTTCAGCACTTTGAAATGAGGCGTTTTCATATCATAACACATAATTAATGTTACAATTACTATCAATATAAGAGTATACATGATAGTTAAGAAATTTGCTTTATTTTTATAAACAACTAGTTGACCCGGTGAACTTTGTTTCGCCCGAAAGGTAATAAATGAGCAGATTTTGGATTTTATTAAGTTGAATTTTTCGGCACATATGATATCATATATTTGGTCTAGTTGAATTCTATTGCAGTAATCGACGTAACTTCAGCATGTAGTTGTCAGCATTTTGACGAATAATCAAACGATATGCGTAATAATTCGGCAAGCTAACCTTCTTGGTAGATTCTTCATCTGAAATTAAGACAATAGATTTGCTATTTTGAATGTAAAGCTAACATCCATATTTTTAGCATAATTATAAAGGGGTGAAGATAAATGATTTTAAATCTTTTGCCAGTTATTTGTCCAATTTTTTCTAAGCAAACATCTTAATCTTTAAGTATGTTATTTTCCTGGTAATAAGCAGTGTTTATTGGAAATCTAAAGCAAAACCAAGCACTGTAAAATGTATGTCATGACGGAATCAAAACTATGATATTGATTATATATAAATATTGATTACTCACCATTCAATAGATTTTTCATTTTGATATTGAAATATCCATCTTCTCCTTGCCAAAACATCAGTGGGTATTGCAACGTGTCATATGAACGACGTGTTTCAGATATCTGTTGTAGTTGCCCAGTATCACGACGTGTGTACCAGATGGTCGTTTATCCGCTCTGATCACGACTTTGTAGACGTCAATCAAGTTCTTCCTCCATATTGTCATTGAAGTATATTTGTACAAATTTATGCTGTGCATCTTCGAAAGGTTGGAATGATCCGATTCGATGGTGAATCTGTCCTTGTATCTACAGAATCAAAAGCAAAGACAATATTACTGATTTATAAACACTTTCTTTTAGAATTAGCATACATAATTCAAAGTTATGAGTGTAGTATGTTATTCTGTTAATTAGATTGTGTATAAGTACAAAAATAAATAAATAAATACCTTGAATGTCGGATTAAATCCTCGTCCATTCTAGAGTTCGTGCAAACGGATCGCTTTGGCAGATCGTAAAGAGACTTGTCAATGTTGTCGCTGTAGGTGTTTCAGCACGTTGAACAACATTTGAAGCCGAGAAATATACCCAATGACCATTCTCCAGATGCACCGCAAAATGCACAACAGCAGTATGACGTTCGTGATTAGGGATTGCAAATATACGCCTAATCGCTTTATACCGAACTTGAAAGCGCGCAATTTCATCGTTGGTATTCGAGGTTAGGATGCCAAAAACCGCCAAATCTCTACCTTACATTGGTAATGTTTCGACTCTTAGTTCCATGATGGCTTGTTTATGAAAGATTCGATCGTTTTGGTCGCGAATATCGGCACAATAAGCTAACAGAAACTCGAAAGTTCTTGAAACAAAACGTCAACCGATAGACTTCAAAATGTCTATGTAACCATAGACAAAAATAATATTAGCTGTCAGATTCCTTGCCTTTTGTTATAACATTTTTAACAAATAAAAGATCAAACTGATATTTTGACTAATATTTATTTTGTTTTTGTCTTTTTTTCCTGTCTTTTGTTTTTTTTTTGTTTCAAAATATTCCGTACTTTACGTAGGTACCTACTTACAATACCTACTTTTGCGCCTTTTTTGTTTATGGCGTTGCTATGGCAACAATGTCTCAAACTGACCATTCTGTCAAATGACAATAGTCTTGTATGAAAACATGTTTACGTAAATATTTAATATTTTTTCTTAATCAAATCAATTTTGAGTATCTTTTATGTTTTAAACGGTTCTAAGCTACCTTTCCATCAATTTTCAGCCAAGTCGGTTCTGCCGTTTTTGAGTTATGGAAAACGAAACTAAGTCGTCTTTTTTATATATTTTATATATATAGGTATCTACAAAATCCTCTACAATTTATCGCGTGAACCCGAAAATGTCTTAAAATTTCTTTTGACTACATATAACGCGCCATGGAAAAATCCATGCACGGATTGTCTTATAAAGATATAATCCAAGACGTGGATATTCGAAAAGTCAGAATCAAGATATGATGGTCGATGGGGAAGAAAAGTGTTAGAGCGGCATATAATAAAAGGCAAACGAAGCGTTGGCAAGATGAACTAACGACATCAGGAGAATAGTGGAAGTGACCTGGATGCGGAGAGCGAGCAGAGGATTGAAGGATGGAAGCACATGCGGAAGACTTATAGTTAATAGTGGACGGGCACACGCCGATGATTATTCGTTTGATGAAATAGAAACTGGAAATAATTGCAGATGTCTTACTTGTATACATGGTTGGTTGTACGGCTCATGATATGTTTGCTTGGTGGGCTGCAAGTCCCTATACGATGTGCCACTCGCCCGTAAACTTATTTATTGTGGGCTGTAAAGTGGCGTCGCCTCAAGAACCTACATCCCGCCACTCTGGCAGCCACTTCTCCCAAATCCACAATTTTCGCCAATAAATACTTCAGTACAACTTTTTGTCATACTGAATGTACCCAAACATTCTAAATCTAAGTTCAGTTTCACCGTGCATATAAAACATTGAGTGGCATTCCCAATATATTTTTTATAAGAAAGTCCAAAACAATATACTTTATGAGATACTATATATCATATTGCTATAATTAATTTGGTATTTTGTTTACTCATCATTTTGATGTTAGTTTTTTTATGTAGTGTCATTTTCAACCCACAATTGTGATGCAAAAGATATGTGTCTTTATTTACAAAATATTCAGACAAAAATCATTTTTACGAGTATAAGCTCTTTTTCCTGTCTGTCTATTTGGGAGGAATTTTTAGTGTAAAAAATTAAACAAATTTCTTTTAATTCAATTGAGGTTCAATTTTAACATTGTCTTATAGTTGACAAAATATTTTTAGCACCGTTACAGGGATCATCATAAAACAAACCTTACAGGATTCAATCGAGCTAAAATTTAGCTTGTTTACTAGATATTATTGAAATTTTCTTAAGTATATTAAATATACAGAACTAACAATGTAAAAATAATATAATAACTAAAACGTTAGTCTAGGATTTGTTAGGTCAAATTGTAGTGTTGTGGCTATATTTATCACAAAACCAGTAAACATATAACATAAAATAAAGAGAAAATGTTTGGAAGTTAATATCAGTTTAGTTTATTATGAACTCAAAATTTCAATTTAAAATATGCCGACTAGATATAACATCAAATCTGATTTTGTAATTACGATTATTTCGAGTATATATTTATATTATATTATCAATACATCCACTTAACAACTAACATCGGAATATAGTTGAGTAACATATTATGTACATAATATGCTTATTTTTGGTTTAAATTAGTTCTCGTACTTAATCACTTAACGTATTAGATTTCAGGCCGTTTCCTCCTTAGACCCCTGGGGGTACTACGACAACTGAAATGCTGAAATTCAGTGTACGGTGAGACCGCTACGACGTAGCTACTTCGTTGTGCCTTTCTCATCGCCGTGTAATTGATAGTTATATATTATTTCAATTTGTTTCCCTCCCTTTCAACCGCAAGGAAGCAGATGATAAATCGTCGTGTCTCTTTCTGTACAGTGGGTATCGTACTTGATATGCTACACGCAACTTCGGATTCAAATCCCGAATCTAATACATTTTGAAATTTAAAAAAAAACATATATTACTTAGTCTTTGAGATGACGGTATTTTACTATGCAGTCATATTAAGAAGAGTGTTTATGTTAAGTTTAATTATAAATCCATGACTAAATAAAAACATTAAGAATGAACTATAAGTAGTCGTTTCTCATCCATTCAGTCTATAGTTTGGTTCGAGACCCAAGTGGTACTTACTAAAATAAATAGACTGTCGGAAAGTAATAATATTAAGCTTGTGAATAAATGAAGACTGATTGAATTATAAAATAATAAAAATATACATACTTTGAATATATACTGTAGCGACATCTATCATACGATGATAACAATGACATAAATACTATTTTCAACGTGAGTCGGTCCAGGCATAGTAATAGCCGAGTCGGCTGAGCGGTATGAATACCTGGGCATAGTTGGTTTCCAAGGTCCGCGGTTCACATCCCGCTTCTGCCGTTATTTTTGTGTTTGGATTGACGCGTTGAAAAAAGAATTTTATGTATAGTATATGTATATTTAATTATTAAAAACATTAAGTTTTTATTTATTTTATGCTTTTATCTTAAAAATAATTATTTAGTTTTAAAACCCATTCAAAAGAAGTTGTTTTGTACGTTATGCCACTAAAAATATCTCTGTGATTTTATTTTATGTGTTCATTGAGTTTAATAACTCTTATTTTATTATAAAACAACATTTATATGAAATAATTTGTTCATGCCCTGCATTTAAATCAAGATCCATTTTATTCACATACAAAATTCAATAGTTTAAGTTATGCATAATATGTTTCTAAAGAAAGCATTTATGAAATACTTTTGTAGTGATACAACAATATTCTTGGGTGGAACGCTTACAATCCTCCAGTAGACAATACAAAACAAAAAAATTAACTAATTCCTAAAAGACGAATTTATTTCTAAATCATATTCATCTTGAGCTGCGATTTATTTTATTATGTTTGATTAACATCATCAGAAATAAAACAGTGTTTGAATATTTTTTTCAGTGTTTTTTTTAATGTTGCAAACATTACAGAACTGTCCCTACGAAAACAATTATTTATCGTCCGCTGTCTCACCTTAAGCCACATAGGTATTAAGAGTGCGCCACGTCTCGGAACTTTCTCCGACTTCATTCGTCAAGATAAAAATTGTTCCCGAAAGAAAATCCACGAGTCATCTTTCTCAAAACTGAAAGTTTACCGAGGCCGAGAGCCTTTCTATTCAGGCGGCGTAGTGGTGCAGCGTCTGAACAGTCACAGGCCGCATGACCTCATCGTAATATCGTGGCTAAAATTAGTGTCTTACAAAGAGAATTTCAATATTCAAATTTTAAATTCATAATAGGTGAACTCAATAATTTATGATTGATTTATTTGTTTATGAAAAATGACATTATTTTTGTACCCCAATTGCTTCAACTGCATTATATGTCATAGGAAAAACTGCACACACTGTATAGTACCTTTTTATGTACTCACATAAAGGAGAATACCGACAGATAGTTTTCTCTTATGTAGGTAAAATGAAGTTCGCCTCTTTTAAGTATGGCCACACGCTGCATGTAAAGTGTTAATCTGACAACCTCAAAAACTACATTCTGATATTTAAAAGATTTACTAGGGTGGTGTACACGAGACGATTTTTTTTAACCACTATGACTGTCATTTTACGTCTAAGGGATCAAATACAGATAAACGGTGTTTATAAAGCATATAAATTGATAAAGATTTTTAATTTATTAATTTTTTAATTAAAATGAGTTCTAAAATTTTATCATAAGAAATCAAAAGAATTTATATGTTTTGTCACATGTTTCGGTCATATACTATTTCTTGAAATAAATTATTATTAAATTGCAATTAAAATAAACTTGTTATGAATTTATTCCATTGCGTTCAGAATGCCATTCTCTTGTGTTATTGAATCCTCGGTATTTCATAATAGAGAGTTCAATATTGTTTTATCATTAAAAGTTTAATTTCGCTCTCCGTCTAAGCCGGCAGTTTAATTAATATATTTTGTACAATAGACAAGGAATTGTTTTCTTTAAAAACATTCTCTATCGTCCTCATAACATTCCATTCGGGAACGCCGTTTCGTACATTTATTTGCTCATAGAAGCAATTCCCATACAATGAGACATGAAAATTCCACCAGAGGCGCTTAACATAATAAATAATTCATATTTTATTTTTCATTGAAACACAACGTATGTTTATAAACAATTTTACAATTGCAAGACATTCAATGTTTCCTTATGAGTTTTATTTCAGTAAAATGTTAATTTATTCGTTCAATTACTTCAACAATCTAACTACATATATTTTTGAAAATAAAAATAAAAATACTATCCAATTGCGATCCGTTTTTTATACACTGACCTAGATATTTATTTTCAAATTCTATTTAAAAAGTGTTGGTAAAGTAGAGTTGTGTAGTAAGAAACTTAGAGGTTCACTAATAAGCTTTATAGGAGGAAACCTTGATAATTTATTATACCTGAATAATTTTTCCGTAGATATGTAACATATCAATAAATATAAATATATTTATTTTAAATTTACATTTGTCTCTATTGACTGAACGTGTTTCATTCCATTGACATCAATCAACAGTAAATAAAAATGGTTTTATTAAAATTTAATAACAATTACAAATACACAGCTAAATAACGAATGTTCAGTTAATAACATCAAATTTCCTGAACTACCATTAAAATAAATAAATATCTTTAGTTATTAATCCGTTTCATATTGCCATAATTGTCTTTTTTCTTAATTTTATTTCTAATAAAATTTTAAACAATCATCTAAATAGTGTAAACAATGTAATTATTCGAAAAGTTGTCAATCTCAATATATTGTTATCTATTCATGTCGCCTAGGAGCAGCGTTTATGCAAGAATATCATAATCAAGTACGATTATCTTTCTGCATTGTAATTATTTGCTATTTAATATAAAAGAGAGTACTGGTTTCCCAATTCATTTTGCGTTTTTTTGTGTTCGATTATATTATTGTAAGTAGTTAAAACATTATTATTGTTTCGTTGAATTTTGTTTAATATACCTGCAATAGAATAACTACTCTGAAAATATACAATAACACATATAATAACAGTGACTTTGCAAGTAAAGGAAAGAGGGTCACAAGTGCAGAGCCAGCTCTCTTCTCTGAGTTTCCTCCGAATTAAACGCGACATATCTCTAGCGACGCGGTGCGGTGTAAAGCTTTTTGTTGTATAGAGCTTTTTGCTCGCCCCTTGCTTGACTCGGGCAACGTAAAGCACGAATGTTCTAAATAAATTTTTTTAATTAAATAACTATAATACACGTTATTATATTTACCCCTAAGGAACTATTTCAGTATAAATTTCGAGTATCTCCACTCTTTATGATATGGAAAAAAAAATTTTGCCGTTGGGTAAATTTTCAGAATCAAATTCATTAAATGGTTGTGTTAACACCATATTTTGACGGAATAAAAACGTTTAGCATTGATTTAGGTAATTTTTAGTTCTACCGATTACGATATATAACTGAACTAAAAAATATATACCAAATCATTTAATTTTGGCAGTGGTTTGTGATATTCATATGCTTCAAATTAAAACTGATTAAGCTTGTACAATCTTATTCATGCAATTTCGCTTTTATTAAGAATCTACGAAATTATTATCTCTGAAATTATTAAGTGCATCATCATTTTAATATATTTTACTTTTATTTACATCAAACCAAATCTGTGTAATATATTTAAAAATCAAAACAATAATATTAGTATTAAACTTTACTTGGTACAATCTTTTGGCTACTGCAAATTTGACTTTCACCGAATTATGAAAGTACTCGTAATCAACTTAAAAAAACTAATTATGTTGATTTTTCTAACAGTCATTTAATTCATTTTAATTGATGTATAATTTAAGAATACTTCTTAAATCTGGAACTTGTAGACATCTAAGCTTTTCATAAACTCATACATATTTTCCATTATTTCATTATGTTGCCTTAACAGTCAATGGAAATGAAACAAATTTCTTGACTATATCTAGAAAATTGTCCGGGCAAGAGATGACAAACATTTTAATACTCATTTGATTTTGAATTGTATTTAAACAAATGATAAAGCAGTATTTATTTCTTATAATTACACAATAATTGATGTACTTTATAAAGGCATAAACTTAAACTGATCTTCAAATTCACAGCCGCCATTCCTTTGAAAGACTAAATATCATAGTTTGATTTAATGAATAATTAAAAGATTTCAATTATACGAGAAAAAGAAAGAGCTTAAAAATATAGTGAGATTTTTACTTGCTGCTAGAGAACACAGGTCAATTACATTAGCTTAAAACAGCAATAAACATTTGATAAGTAATGTAATTAATCTTTTTTTTGCTGGATTTAATGGAATTAATTTCAATATTTTAATATTTACAAGCCACTGAAGGCTTATATGGACGGGTAATGAATCACAACGTCTGCCATTTATTTTTTCTAATTTTTTGATGGGTGAAATTGCATACTATGATAAAATTTGCCATGAATTTGTATTAGTTCTTAAACAATTTTATTATATTCGTATATAGGATATTTAAATGGATTGGTTAGTTGAGAGATATTTTTTTTTCTTTAGTTTACTAATCCTACTCTTGACTGCAATCCGCCTTCTTCAATTGACTTTTCATTAAGCTTTAGTGTTATTGTGAGAAATTTGTCGACTACTTCAAGTTTTCCCAGTACCAGTATGATATTATTTTTAAAGTGGAAAATGAATGGAATACCATTATTGCATGAAAATTTTCCATTAGCTTCATCACTAAATCAATTAATATAAGCAGCGGCATTAACTTTGATTCGTATTAATGAAATTATCACCTGATAATTTGTATAATCAGTTAATCTTTTTATCCAATTATTTTTAGTATCTCTATATCATTCAGTCAAAATTCACGCAAACAAATATTCCTAGTAATAAAAATAATACCTAAGAATAGTTTTTTTTTTTTTAATTTTGGCTCAAAAACTATAATAAACTATACAAAGGGTCTAACCCCCCCTTTTTTACCTTCTTATTCTCCTCTTAACCTTTTTTCATCTTATTTGGATTCATTTCAATTGTCCATGTCCACTCCCTTGACTGGAACATATGGACGTCACAAGGCGCCGCCATAAAGTTCTATCAGCTGCCTTGTTCCTCGCCTCATTCCATGTCAGCTCCGCCTCCCGTAGCTCTACCGAGTACATAATTCTTATAGTTTCCAACGGCCTCCCATGACGGTGAGAGCCCGGGGGATAAATTAAAGACAGTCGTAGTTAATGCTCTCCTGCGGCATTCGTAAGACATGTCCCAGCCAGGTTCACCTACGTCTCTTGACACACTATAGTATGGACTTCCTTACATACTTCCCTATAATTTTCAAAACTATTTATCCATCAGTATTTTTATATACATATCAAACTGATTAAGCTTTCATTGAAAGCAAACTGTGGCACTCCAGGAAATTAATAAAAAGTGTTCAGATTATCAGAAATATTAATCTTTATAACAATATGATAAATATTTTAATTTGGTTATGTACAACTTGAAAAGTTAACACATATTATATGCTTGAAAACCTAAATATTATTGAACACTGTTTCAGAAAAGACCTTTTCAAAATCATTATTTTTCGAGTGGCTATTGTGCCAGTTTGTCCAACGCTTGTAATTTAAAAACGAACCTGCAAAATTTTCAACAGTAAATACATTGCGACAATACAGCTCGGAACTGAATGAGACAAAATACAATGGTCACTGAAAAAAATGTAATCGTGCATCGACATAGCTACACACTTTTCAGGACTTTTTTCATTCACCAGAGTCCGTTGTTCGCCCTCCTGCATAATACAGCCAGGTGGGTCTTTGCTCTTCTCCCCTCCAACCATCCGCCCACGCAGTAAGTGGATTCTCCGGTTGTATGAAAATAATTGTGTACTTGTACAAAATAAATCCGGATTTATCGCAGCGTTTTGCAATTACTGCGTTTTCATGTAGGGAGTGTTGTGCGTGTGCGAGTATTTGTGTGTTAGTCTATTTGGCTCTCGGAAGCACCTATGTTCACGAATTCTCTTCAATCTTTTCAGTCAATGTAATATTACCATTTTGACTGAATTATTTATTTGTAAGCACCGAAATTTTTTTGAAATAATAAAATAAAACTGATGCGATGTATAAGCTTTATCATTTAAGCCCAATAATTATAATCTGTAAAATATAAGATATTAAAAATAAAAATACAACTTCGAGTTGGATAAAATATAGTAGCCTATTTCGTATATTAAAAGTATTAATATTTTGTAATTAGCTATGATGTAATTTTAGTTTTTTGTTGGAACAAAAAAAAAGGTTTCTTAACTAAAATTCATTTTCTTTATATTTTTTTCTAATCTACAATCCACCCTTAACAGTCGCACTGATGAGATTTCTCCACATTCGTGTATGTTGATATTCTCATAAGGTTAAACAAAAAAAAAATGGTGTAGCGAGAAACTTACCACCAATATTTTCAAGGAAAAGGTTTAAAAAACAATTCTTTCTATTTTTGCATTCACTGAGAATGTGCACGAAAGTATTGTCATTTTAAAAAATATAATTTACTCAATATAATATACTTTAAAATAAATTCTTTTGGATCGTTGGAATATTATTTCAGCACTGCGCAGTAAGTTATGTAAATAAACTACAAATCTCAGCAAATTAAAAAAAAATCCACAAGCGTTTAGCTAACAGCGTGCAGTTTATTTTTTTTGTGTTTTTTTTTGTTTTTTTGTTAGTGTATTATTGATATGCGTTAATATATATGGATATTGCAAGAGTTGAATATTTTTGTTCAGCCTGTTGTAACCCCTATGCAGAGTGCTTATACTCGTATGCAGCTGAATGTTTATTTTCACTTCACAAACCTCGCAGGGAGGACAAGGCCCAGTGAATATAACCCTCTTTTCGGAAAAATAACGTATGGAGTAGACTCTTGCTTGTTTTTCAATATAATTTTCTTATTTATAAATATGTTGCCATACTTTCAACTTTAAATCATGAAATAGCATACTCTAGTGTCTTAATTATGCTATTTCATGTTCATATAACATAATCATGAAACAATATTTTTTATGCTCATTATGAAACTATGTACTCAAAAATACTTTTATGAATGATGCAAAATGCTAAATAATCTTATAGAACTCATCTATATTTCAAGCAATATCGTTTTTTATCACTTAAAAATCATGTATCGATTAAGGAAAAATGATATAGCATTTTATTTTTGTAAAAAGGTCAAAATCTGGTCTGTGATGGCTATAATTTTAATTTTTGGAGTATCATCGCATTATAATATAAAGAAATATCTTGATAAAAATTAAAATGTATTTTGTTTTTCATTGATATTTACGAAAATTCAAATGTCTTTACTTTACGTTAATTTTTAAAACTCAATCAGTTTTGAACAAATCTTTTCATTTATAAAAATACAATTATCAAATTTTTGTAATAATTAAAATTATTTATTCAGCAACCAGTGCCATAATCAAAATTTTGCATGCAATAATTCGTAACAGAGTTAATTGCACACAGACACCTCAAGCATGGACCGGTCACCTAACTACACTTAATTAAAGTCGCAATACGCGCACTGTTACACATCACAAACGACGAGCAGAGCCGCCTTTCTCCAGAGCAGCGTGACGCCCACGGCCGTAGCACACTCCAGCTGATATAAAGAAAAAAAAGCACTAAAAAGTAGTAAGGTAATGTATTTTTTTATGGAAATAACTTGTGATACAACAGTTAGTTGTATATCTGTGCCTAGTTAGTTCCTCGTAAAGATATTTTTTGCATGTTTTTGTTGTAAATACAATCGCAAGTGAGAAAAAAAGAAAATAATAAAGAAAAAGGTTTTGCTTCACCATACTAACTATTTGACTTTTCTAGTACATTGAGAGTGTTACGAATCTCTCTTTTGTATCTTCCTGGCCACGTGTGATGGTTTCGAATGAAATGTTGAAACCAACCACTCGTTGTTGAAACAAAGTGAAAACAACCCGCTCTCTGTATTATTTGCTCTCGTTTGTCAAATATTTGAAACAGAAACTGTTTATATCTAAAATGTGTATACTTTATTTCTCTCATTATGCCCGCATCGCATTAAGCATGGACATTAAAGGGAACTGAAGCGCGGAGTAATCACATATGCATGTAAATGTTAAAAGTTGAATCCCCAAAAAGCTTTAAAAAAACATGATAAACGCTGCCATGGCTTATAATCTTGTGTGAAATCTTAAAAAAATGTTAAAACTGTTTCACAGTTGCTTATCAACCAACTTTTGGATAGAAATAGAAGTAAATAAAAAACAAAAGACAGGGATAGAGTTGAAATACATTAATAAATATTTACATATTCACCTTGTTTTTACATCGATCACGTTGAGTATGGCTTCTGTTTAGGAGACTGCAGTTTCGACGAGTTATCGTAGCCTTCCTCAATCTGTCACTCTTAAAAGACAACTCAGCTGCATGTACATTTCGTAAGTTGTCCAGCACATTTATGTAGGAGAGGAGGTGGGGGTGTGTAAATCAGAGAGTAATAAAAGAGGGAGACAGATAATGTTTCAAGGATGAAGATGAAAATGATTTAGTTATTACTTTTAATAACTATTATTTGTATTAAATATTGATTTGACATTTTTTAGGTATTTTGATTATTATTTAACGGAAAAAAAATTATAATTGGTGAATTAGTTCACGTAATCACCGAGACATTTTTTTTTTTTTTTATGTAAACGCATGCAGGAGAGCACAACCGGTCAAGACCAGTGCACTCTATGATGCTCAGCCAGGGAGGCTGGACGCTGCATGCGGGAAACGTGTGTTGTGTTCGTGTTTGTGTGTGGGTTGGGGAGATTGTAAGTGTATATTTATCTGTTTCTTGAAGAGATCCAGATTGTAGGAAGGAGGAAACACAGCCGCTGGAAGAGCATTCCATAGCTTACCGGTGGCATTAAGGAAGGAACTTTGGAAGCTGCCAGTTCTTGGTCGACATATATTAACCGTGTATGGATGTTCGGCAAGTGTAAGACGAGTTTGTCGGCTGTGAGTGGGTGCAGGAGGAATTAGTTCTTTAAGTTCCGAAGAGCAGCGACCGTGGTAATAACGGTAGAAAAGACTAAGAGAACCAACCCTACGTCTGTGTTCCATTGATTGTAGATTAGACGTAAGGGTGTCATTGTTTATCAAACGAATTGCTCTTTTTTGAACTGAGTCAAATAAGTTTAGAAGGTATTTTGGGGCTCCAATCCAAAGGTGACTGCCGTATTTAAGGATAGGTCGGATTTGTCCTTTATATAGAAGAAGAAGTTGTTTATCGTTGAAATACTGACGTGATCTATATAATACACCTAGTTTTTTGGAAGCGAGACCGGCTTTACACTTGATTGACTCGTAATATTTGACATTATTCGATATTGATAATCCAAGCATGTTGATGGAGCTTGCTTTTGGAAGAGAACAACCGTTGAAAGATATAGGATCCATAGCAGTCTTCTTGGTGGAGAAAGTACATGATTGGGTTTTTGAAATGTTGAAACTGACGAGGTTGAGGTCGCCCCATCGTGAAACCCTTTCAAGAGACATGTTCATCTTCTTCACCAGAGATTCCCTAGCAGCAGATAGATTTGTTGATGCTTGTAATCTGGGATGTAATCAAATCGACATATAATTCGCAGATCTTTTAAAAATATCAATCGCCATAGATTTCATAAATTATTTGTATTTAGCACCATCTGTTGGCATTTTTTTTAATGTGTTAAAATAAAAATAGAACATGACAGGCTCTTTATGAAGATATCGGCTACACATAGGGGAATTTAATGAACGACATTTAACCGAAGTCAACACAATTATTTTCAAAATAGCGTCTAGACATGATTTGATCTATCAAAGTAGCAATAACGTGTAGCAAATACGAGTACTTAAATTGTTTCTGATTAAATTATACCAACGAAATCACGAAGAGTTGCTCAATTATAATGTTCTTTTTATTATTGTAGTACAATGCACATATACAAACACATACGATGATGCACTAATAGACGGTTTTTTGGTCTTCAACAGATTCTATACGCATGAACTATGTGCTTAAATTTCCATTTAGTTATAATTGTTTTGACTAAAAAATATAAATAACTGTGTTTTTATATTAATGAGAATACAAATCAATATGTATATTTTATTATTATTATTCTATCCATCTATTACATAATGTCATATTTCAACGTTAAGATATGATAAAAAATGCCAATAAGAAAACTCCTATGTTAATTCCTTTATCCTATGTTTATGTAAACACATATGCTAGAATACTGATTGACGATGATGGACAAATCTCATATGATTGTTTTTCAAGTATGTTACTTGAGTCCTATGTTACATATAGTACTATTATTGTACATCTTAGTATTCACTCATCGTCCATTACAAGTAAGCGCTCTGTTCAGAGTTTATAAGTCTTTTATTTTCCACTATCTTTGGCTATGACGAATAATTTTAGGTGAGGCATTAGCTTTACCCCAACCGGGGAAGTTGAATTTGTAATTGTGAAAAATTACAGAAATCTTGAGTTGACTAACATTAACCAGCATATGGTTGTCAGCATATGCCGTCATAAGATTCCCCGACCGTTGACATCGGTTGACATGATATAATTTTTTCTACTTTCATAGAATAGTTTTTTTTTCATCATCTGATAGCTCAAAGCATACAAGAACTAATGTGAAATATAAAACTAGCCAGATAAGTTCATTTATGCTTTAAATACTAGTTTTATAATTGACAGTATAATTTGTATTCCAACCGAGTCGTAATGAAAGTGTTAAATACCAGTTTGTGGACACACAACCACAAACTCTGGTTGTATATACATCACAGTTTTACATATGTTATTAATCTACAGCATTTTTTTCAATAGCCATATTCATAGAGTATCATCTTTGGATTTACTAATTGTTATTAGGAAATAATAAAAAAATCCACTTCTTTGGATTATATTTTGTGATGCGGTTTTGTATTGGTTAATATTGGATTTTTCTATTAAGGACCTCGTACATGTGTCATAGACGCCGAGCATTTTAATAGGTATTTGGAAAAGTAAATAATATTCCAGAGAATCAAAAAGGAACACATCAAAACTTATTCATATTATACGACAACAGCACATTCTAAGCGCCGTCAAGCAACATCGGACGTTGACCAAAATATGCTTTAACGCCTTTCATTGGTTGGATTAAGCCGTTTCTAACGAATGGTCCAGGCTTCAATAAACAAATCATGCTTGAGATACTCTAGATAAAGCACCGTCTCATATAATCCCCAGGCTACTGCTCTTGAGGGTTATTTTTTTGAACCATGCAAATATATCCTCCTGGGTGGACTTTTGGATACAAAAAATTGTTGGGATAAGCCACAGACAATGGCGTCTGACAGAACATAGTGATGGTAATTTGTGGTGAATACATTATATGTTTCCACGCTTTGAACCAATATGGAAAATATTCTCACAGATATTAAAGCCATTCAAAAATATTTATTATTGTTTTTCATCTATTGAGTAATGTAAGTCTCATACTCTCAAAATAAAAAGAGTATTTATTATTTAAAGCTGCTCGTAAAATACGATTTTTGTGTGAATAAACAGCGATTTGATAATTATTAAGTGTATTTTTTCTCATTTATGTCCACGTGGTTTAACATGTGAGTTATTAATATATGAAATGTATTGAAATATCACAGTCATTTTCGTTTTTATGATATTATTTTTAGCTCGTCAAAAATCCAATTACATTATCGCTGAAAAAAATAAGTTCATCGGTACGAGCCGCCCCTGTGGGGCTTTATAGATAGCCGATGTCAACAACAGAATCTTCGTCGGTTATTTTTAATTATTATTTCCAGTGGCGTGGGGTGGAGGGACTTATTGTAAGGAAACTGAAATGATTGCTCCGATAAAGTGAACAGGGAAAAAGACTTACTCCCATAACGGCTTCCATAAATCCACATCTAAAAAAATAATTAAAATGAAATGGCGATGGCGGAGTGATATTTTTTAAAAGATTTATTTTTTCATCTTTTACTTCTATTTGTAGATGAAACAACTAGGATTTTCTTAACGTCATTGTAAATAATTTATAATTAATAATATTATTATTTCTTATTTTATTTATTTTTTTCATTTAACAAATAATAAATCTATGAAAAAAATATTTTTGAACTAAAAAATCTCTAGATTTTTTTAGCTATCTTAAATTATATAAAATATTTTTTTCCTTGTCAAAATGACATGAAATAAAAAAAGTAAAAAAAAACGAGTCTAGGAAAGAAAAATATATAAATTGAATGATCTTAAAAATCAAGATTAGATAGAAAACTATACAGTTTTTTTATATTCTAAGGTGAAATAAGTATTTAACTGTTAATATTTAAGACCTTTCTAAAAATCATCCTCAACACCTCTTTTCAGAAAAGCATAATAATTCATCGCGGGTTTCTTATACAAACGTATAATTTACTAAGTTTAAATTATTTTAGTTTCAAATTTATAATAATATGCGCGAAACGACTTTAAAGGTAGTTAATATTCAATTTAGGCAGTTTAAAAAAAGGCTCGAGTAAAAAGTTTATGTAAATAAATCAAACTTTACTCAAGACCCTTCGTTATGATAATACAATATTCTTAGACAAACCACCTTTATAATCTTGAAAGTTAAAACTTATATAATTAATCACCCAATAACTCACATAAATTATATTTAAAAAAAGGAAATACATTGTCTGAGAAAATTTTAAGTACCTCCTTTTTAGCGCTCTTTTTATTATGCCTTGTTTTTTTTTGTTATTTCTATGAAAAACTTAAAATTATTTTTTATAAAATGTGAGGTCAATTTTTTTTTTTTTTTAATGTTTAGCAAGGTGTTCAGTTTATAAAGATTTTCTTATCATATATGGTTTATTATATTTGAATTAACATGAAATCGATTAATCTAATTGGTGATATTTGATTCCACTTCGTATATAGTAAAATCGTATCAAAAACGAAGGCTTAGCTGGGGCATGTACTTCGGGTGTATAATGAAAACACAAACTACAGCTGCCTTTAATGGCAGCTTACAGCCGTTTGTGATGACAATATGAATATGAAATGGTGATGTTATATTTTTTTATTTCCCTCCTTTTTTATTTTCAAAAAGTGACTACCAATCAATAGAATTTCTCATCTTTTATTATAATTGAATTTTATTACATATCTATTGACCCTTTATAAAAATAGTGATTTTTATTTTATTTATTCAGCCACAGGTGGCTGAATAAAAACAAATATGGCTCTGGAGCAATAATTATTTTTTTCACATTGACATACAAAAAGAAAAGAAAAGACGACTCGATAATATTTATCAATTTTAATTTTAAACAACTACTGACTACTGTGAGTTGAGCACCGGATCACCGCCGAATGCCGATTAATAACAAACTGAATGAATTTTACATTTCCCTTTGAAATTCTCAACTAAAATACTAGTTCATCATACTTTTCAATTTATTTTATATTTTTTAGTCAGTTTACGTAATTACTTTTAAAAAAAGTAAGCATGCATCTTTTATAGTTTTTTTCTTCATTCTAAATGGTCTCTCTTTTACCGTTTCTTAAAAAGACTTATTATTCATTACCCTTTTTTTACGGCGAGTGAAAATTTAAATTGAGTTTTTACAGCGGGAATAAATTTTTGAAGTTCGTAAATTAATTACTGAAGGTCAAGTGCTAATTTTATATCTTGACATATATAAACGAAAACGGCTACGTTTCCCTTGGTCTAATAATTTTTCTCCGTTTTTCTTTTGTGTGAAAAGAAAAACAATTTAATTAGAGCGAGAATTTTGTTTTGGGTAATTATTTTTAAGGCTCTTATTTTAAAATATGTTTTAGCGCGTTTGTGTAACTTTTTAATTAACTTAAAAAAATACTTTCCGGGAAGATTAATTCTATTTTATTCCTGTTTCTAAATATTATACAATTATTCATGTCGGCTTGTTACTCTTTTGTATAACTGTTACGAGAAATATTTTTTTGTTTATTATTAGAACAAAACAACTTATAATTATATAAAACTCATTATTTGTGGCAATTTGACGTAGCATAGAATATGTTTTTGCAAAAATAAATATGGTAAAAAAAAAAAAAAAATTAAATTTTTCGCTTAAACAATCGTTATAAATTTCAATTTACAGATAATTAAATAAATATACTTTTAAATTATGACATAAGACTTTTTGAATTCAAAATGTTGAATGTTGAGCTTTACAACGAAATTTTCATTTTACAATTACAAGTTTCTATGAATTCGTTTTTTTTGCTCAGTTTCAATTCATGTTATATAACCATTTAAAATTCAAATTCAAAGTAACTTTAAGCTGAATAATAAAGGATATACTGACGTCATATCAGTACATATATTATATGTTCATAATTGAAGACCATATGTTTTTCACTAAACGACTTAAAAAGCACATATAAAAAAGAATACCGGTAGACAATAAAGAAAAAATTTCATCTGTGTTGATCCGCAAACTTCACAAAATGTAGCGCGACATTTAAAAATTTATCAATTTTTACGAGGACTCATTATGGTGGATGTTCACGGGAAGACTTCCATCTGCTATCATTATTATTTAAAAGACTGCCCAGCATTTTGCGAATGAAAGATCAAATTCACACCAACCGAGGGTATTTATAGATCTTAAAATTTGATTTTAATTCGTTTTTACTAAGATCTCTATCTAGAATTGAACTCACGACCTTAGGTATAATAAGCAAACGCTTTACCACATAACGGTACTTGCTGGCAAATTATTGCTTAAAATAAAAAATAAAATTTGTTCAAAATCCTATCCATTTTTAAAAAACACATTCGTTCCTTAAACAATTTACATTCAAAATTAATCCTCACATATTGTACACATTTAAAAATTAGTTTGAGCTTTTCGTAATCGCAAAGCTCTCGGCAAGCTTTTCCCGTCCGGGTCGGTGAGATGAAGTTTACTTTTGACGCAATTAGTCGACCGCCTCTCTTCCAGTCGTCAACTGAGCTCAGCAACTCGCTCCGCATAACTTCGCTTAGATTTTCACACATGCAGGATATTAAAACCATACGAATGTAGATGACTCTGAACGTCAGTCGTCTAAAGCTTTCGGCTTATCTTTACATTAATAACTTTAATATCTGCACTTTATTCCCATCTCGTATTAAAAATTTCATTACATCAAATGGCACTTAATAATTACATGAATAACCTCTCGAATTTGAAAATCATTAAAAAGATCCAATACTTATTTAAAAGTAACCTAAATGTTATGATTGATATATGATCTAAATATAAATGCATTTTTTTAAATTACTATTACGAATAGACAAACATGTATTAAATATAAATTTTATATATTTTGTTTGCTATACTTGATACATTGATGACTTCACATGTCGTTATTTATGACATATTTTTACATCGTCTTCATCGTATTTTTCATTAAAATAAAAAAATTCTTCTACTTCTTTAAAATTCACTACTAAGTTAGAGCATTTGTCTGCCACAAATACACTCCATAAATAACTTTTATTGTTATGCTTTTCGTCTGGCAACAAGGTGTCTTTTTTCAAGCTATACATTTTGAATCTAAACCGTGTACATTTCATATATATTTCTCTACTGTTTCCAGTACGACGAGTGCCGAAAAGCAGCTGTAGTTTATTCTTTTCTGCGAAAATTAGGAGAATATATCTCATCTAAATTCAGGTTTATTTCCTAATACTTAACCTCCTAGTCTACACTTTAGTGACAAACTATTCCAATTTTAATAATCTACAAAGGAAGCCATGAATAAAATGTTACCACAAAGTATCTAGTAATGTAAATAATTAAGTGTTAAAACATCAAAGAAATATTAGTATTGTTCAGTTCATGTCTCATTAGTCATTTCTTAATAATATTTTCGTGAATAATTTCAAGGTACAGATGGCGCTACTTGGGCCGAAAGTTGCACACAATAACTTTTGCGGCAACTCCCAGAGGTCCGCCGCGCAGGTATGTATCTCGGCTAAGTGAGATTTAATGCTATCGCCCAACTCAGCGGGGACCCAAACCTCCACACCGTTAGCCCGGGAATAATTTCTAATTTGCGAGTTTTTTTTGGTTTTTTACAAATTACACCTCGACGCTTGCTAATTCACAGTCCTGCTGTTTCGTTGGTTCGTTTTTATTTATTTTTCTCGCCATTGTTATACATTATCTGTGTAGTGCCATCTTTGGTTAATAAGTAAAGTAAATAAGTATTTATGAGACTGCTTGTAATCATTTTTTTAATTTATGATCTTTTACTTTTGGAAGTATTGTTTTATCTTATTATTACTTTGAGCTATCTGTTATATCAATCGGAATTATGTCATGTCAGTTCTAAGGGACATCGAATTAAAAAAAAAGTTTATTCACAGGTATTTTAATGAGTGTCTTTCAATTAATTGATTTAACACGAAATTCGTATAAATGTTCATCAAGGTTGTGATGACGATTTATTTTTTACAATAACTATAAATACTCGTAAATTATTGTGAAATAACTATACTCGTTATAAAAGGTTAGTAAGTTTAATATACTCGTTCTTGTTTATTTATTTATTTCAACAGATGTTACAAATTTATGGAGTACAGTACAAACATTATACATATATTTGACAAGCCAAATAATTAAACGAGTATACAAATTTTAGATTTCATAATTTAATATAATGCAGTATAGAGACAGACATGAAAAATTACATTAAAAAGAGGCGAAATAAATTTGTTAAATTCTACGGTTCTAAAAATGAATTAAGTGATCTTAAATCTTTCAAGATCTAAGTTTATAAAAATTAACTATATATTATTTGATTACTGCCTAAAATAATAATGAAAGAAGCAAATTAATCCAATAATTATAATAATATATTTTACAAGCTTTGAGAACTGAGAGATCAAAAGTTAAGACAAATCTTTTAAAATGGATACAATAGCTTTTTTATTAAATATTAACTCTGATCTTGTAAACTCCATTTAATTTAATTGAGTGATTTGAAATAATACATATAATGTGAAAAATATTCCAAATAAATTAATTAAAATATAAACTCCTCAAGCTTTGCATAGTCGACAAATATTCATAGTTTCGTATCAAGTTAATTGTAAGCACTATAACATTATACAGAATATTCATTTCAAAAACACTTTGTTGTTATATTTGAACATTGTTTCGTTACAAAAAAAAACTTTTTCATCACAAAATATTCCCGCAAAACATTTCTCATAAACTTTGCTTGAATCCTTCATTTCAGGAATTGAAATTCATCCACTGAAGCACCGAATAATTTTAAAGCGGTTGAAAAAACGGCAGGATTTGAATTGAAGCAAACTCCTGCGGTCTCCCAAGGAACTTCTCGGCCACTGGAAATTCCATCCCTTCCACTTTATTTTCCGTTGCGGACCGGACGCTTATCCCTTCTCCTCTTCCTTCTTTCAGCAATATTCTAAAAGGTGAGATTACGCGTTAGTTATTTTACACTGTCAACTAAAAATAATAATTCCTTGGCGCTAGGAATTATTGAGATCCAAATTTTACAACAAGGCTCAACTCAAGGCTTACTTAAAAATATGATTCGTGTTGCCCGCCCATCTAATAGCAGACATTCAAGCGACTTTATTTCTGCTAGTATTTTACTATTTTATATACATAAATTAATACACATGAGAGCACAAGAAGGCTCTGGTCCTCCATGCATTATATGTAGTATTATATGAACGGCTAGACGCTACTTGTAGAAAAGAGTAGTGATTGCGTTCGTGTAGGTAGGTATTAACAGGAATGAAATTATATATTTGGCTTCTTCATGTAAAGATTCAGATTACATGCTTGAAGAGCATTCAAAGTCTGTCTGTGAAATTAAAGGAGCTGGATAAGCTGTTTATCCTTAGTCAACATATCTCAACTATTTAGGGGTACTCTGAACGAGTTCCATTGTAATGTCGATAATGATTGGGCTTATACCCAATCATTATCGACATTACTAATAATTCTTATGAAAGGTGCAATTGAGAAACATCAGGTGTATCATTTTTATAATTTGGGAGTCATCAGCACGAATAACGTTACTTAGCTATCCAAGAGTTTGTAATAAGATACGTTTTTTTCATTTCCATTCATCCATTTTTGTTAAATCTAATTTATGTATCGATATTTAACTAATCCTTAAGTGCATCTTTTTATATTTGTTTAAATAAATATATATATATATATATATATTTTATTCTTTATTTTTATATTTCTTTTATATTTTTGTAGGTTGTTCGGGTACTTTTGTTATGGAAAAAGTAATAATTAAATAAAATGAATAAATAAAATAACATTTCATTTAGAATCTGGTATTAGTAATCAATTTAATTGATACTTTTTCGTTAAATTTGAGCCTATATCTCAAATTATATGAATTAATTGTTAAATTCAAATAGACAATTTATCGGCTACTAACTAAAAATTTTACATTAATATACTTTCATCCAAGTATTTAAATTTGAATTAAAATTTGATCGATCAACTAAGCTGAAGTAAAATAAACATAATCCATCAATGTAAAAAAATACAATTTTTGAATTGTGTATACAAAAGCTCATGGTGGTTATTTGTGTTAAGCGAATGCTACAATTTAGGAAACGAATATGCAATAAGAAGAAAAATATTGCTTGCATATATACTCTAGTCTGGCACTATTCATGTAAGCTTGGCTTTAAGTGAAACAATTTAGCCGCAAAAACTAGCCGATGAAAACAGAACCCCTTCCTCTTATATGGTCCCATTCTCGTGTGGGGGCGACACACGTTCCTGGAATCTCAATTAATGTTTACTGACAGTTGAAGTACATTTGCTGCTAGTATGGGGAATGTGGATGTTAAATACGTTTGTTAAATTTTCCGCCCATTTACTTTTCCGGTGTGATAAACAAGATAGTTTGATATTTACTGCCCGGGAATCCCGTGATTAAAATTGTTAAATGTTATTACTTTCATCTCGATTTTGGAAACTCATATAATTCCTGAAATATAAATAAATATATATTTTTTAAACTTTCAAGAATCATAAATTATTTTACTGCCGTCGTTCGTCACATATACTGTATTTTTCATAAAATTTTGCAAAACTCATATTTTGTATGCCTAAAAAATGATGCAACATGTTTTTAATGCGTTTTGCTAAAATATAACAGCGTTAACTAAGAATGTGAGCTATTTTTATTTTAAATATTTTTTAAGCTTAACGCACTTTGTCGTGCCCTGAAGAGCTTTTATTTATGTTGTAAGCTTGCTGAGTGAAAGCGCCCGGAAGTTTCTCCTCGGGGGATGTGATGTCACATTTTCAATTGAGCTTTTAAAAACTTTTCATTGAATGACAATCAATTTTCCCTCACAATGATTAATGGAATATAAAATTTCAATTTCGTGACAATTTATTTTACCAATATTATATTTTCATACACTTCATGGTTAGCTTCTTACAAAGTATTTTTTAATAAGTTGCGTAAAAATAGCGCAACTTAAAATTACGTATAAAACAAAAGTCAGAGTCACAGATACGAGATTAATGCTAAATTCTTTTTTTTTTTTTCTTTTTTTTTTTTTTGAACATTGCAGCGTAAGGTTATAAACCGAATTACTTTATAACATATTTATTTACTTAAATCGGTTTTGGTTTTGTAGAGTACATTTCAATATTCTAAAGCTTTATAGAAAATTTTAAATCATTATATATTTTTTTTTCTGATATTGATGATAGAAACTTCATAAAGATAATATTAGCTGTAGATTCCTATATGTATATAAATTGTTTTTAAATAATTTTCTCGTAAAATAACATTTCTTCTTATATTACAAATAATTTACTTAAGAAAAAGCTTTTATTCATCTGAACTCACATATTTTAATTACTCTATTGATGTTTATTAATACGCATAAATTCATTATGTATATAATTACAGTAATTATTTTATAAGATATATGTTATACAAAAATACATTTTATTTTATCAATAGTTTATTACATTTTTTATAACAACGAGAATTGAATTTTTCTTATATTAGTAAATTATAAATATAAATTGTCTTATCTTTTGATAAAAAAATATTTATTAAACAAAGTTTAATCCAAAATCAATAGTATTGCTTGTAATTACCTTTTTTATCAATCTCATTAAACGATTCTGCAAGCAAAGCCATTAACTGAATACGACGGCATTACAAAGCATTTCAATTTTTCATTGTGAATTGCCAAGTTTGCCTATCGAAAAATCTTTTCTTTGCGGACTTAACATGGCAGCTTTATATGTGATATTACTATGTAAGTAGACACAGACTGATGAAATTATGAAACTTTGCCAATTAAGATAAAGATCGCACTGTGTTTAGTTAGGACGTGAGCCTCTGTTGGCCATTTCTCCGCCACATATGAATATCAGACCAATCTCTTTCTCATTGCCTCCCTTAACCTTTTACGCCCGTCAACATTTCTATGTGCTTTGGCGAAATAAGTTTACCTCTGGGCAAACACATTGATAATTGTATTTTGGGTTTAATTTTAACATCTGACGATAGAGATCGCTAGCGTGCAAAACTTTTATGAGGGTATCTCATGCCTCTTCACTCATCAGCACACTGATTTTATATTCTTATACCTTGCTGGAAATATGACATTCTCTTTGTTATTTTGATATCTACTCGATACATCCTTTTAAGCTAGTGCCGAAAAGCCTCGATATGCGATCTTTTGTCTCTTATTTTTGTTCGCTAGTCTGACACGCACATATAAAAAAGTAGTATTTATAAGACGAATTGTTTGCATACGCCATTTTGTTTAATTTGTTTTGAAATGCAGTCATGTGAGAGCTTAGTTGTTCTCCATATGGCTGCTATGTAGGCTTCAGTCGCAGTCACCGCCCGGGCGCTGTCAAGTAAACAGAATTTTCTATGTTTCTGGGCGGAGGACAGAATTGTCTCAGTTTTTTTACTTAAGCGTACGTAAAATAAAAGTCATGTTCTTTGTTTTGGCAATCTGCTCCTCATCCACCATCGTTAAACAATTCAATAAGCATCGTTGTTCATTGAAATGCCACCAGTCTTTTGCACTATTTTTATCTTATTTCTAATCTTGTACAACAAGCTGATCGCAGCGCCAAAAGATGTCTGTATAGTGTCATTTTGTTGCAATACAAGAAGTTTATCTAATAATCTCGTATGTATTTATGTAATTCTTTTGCTTCGTTTTGGGTTTTCATTCGTTGTTTATTAAATATGCACGATATGATGGCAATTAGTTGGGCACTTTGTAAAGCATTTGGCAATATATATTTCCAGGGCGGTACTGGTTGGTCTCGTAACGGCCTTACTCAAATATTTAAGTCATCGTCCTCCTTCAGCAAACACCCAGGCGGGGACGTCATGTTCCCTGCAGGCAGACGTCCTCGATATGACGGATGTACGAGTATATTCACGTATCAAATATACTACTAAGAAGCTATCTCAACTATCGGATATAACTATATACTTGGATATAAATGGTTTAAAACCATGATCTTTTTCTTACAAAAATGAACACCATTATTTATTACGAGTATTGTATATGTTTCTTCTTTTTATATTAAATTTCAATATCAAAATTAGGTTTTGCTACTTAATTAATTATTACCTTAACCTTGCACCCTCCAGTCCAATAAAATTATATGCTGTAGGCCTCAAAAGCGTCAAGTTAATCATTTTTTGTTCTTAGAAACGTTCGTTAACAAATGCTCAAATAAGTCTCGGACACTAGAGCTGCTTATTTTTTCTACTGGCTTTCATTTTTGTATTCCTTTAAAAAATACGTGAAGTATAACATTTAATCATTAGCTTTAAGAAGAGATTCTTCTCACATGACTTAAATTAGGTCGTAAAAATTTTCTAGAGGGTTCAAGGTTATTTATTTCCAGATAGAATACTCTAGAGCGGCATGAACTTATGAGAATAAAATATAATTTTCTTCTAAAACTATATAAAAATATCAATGACATACAAGTGAAAATTAATAGTCATGTAGAAAGAGTTAAGATAAAATTATTGAGTGTAAAATCTAGATTGTCAATAATTAATAGTCAAGCAAATCAAGCTCTGATAATTAATTTATAATTTACGAGTGTAATACTATTTGAAACTGAAAAATGCAAAAGTTCTACAAGGATAAAAATAAATTGGAATAAAAAAATATGGTGGAAATTTGTTGCGATCATTTGCTGTATTTATGGTGCAGATATGGACGAAGATGAAAAAGGGTATTCAAATTCTCAAAATCGACGTATATATTAAGATGAGAAATATTATTCTTGAGTGTTTTTTTTTGGATTAATTTAGTTTTAGATCAATGTATTTTATACAACAATGTGCTAGGTAATAAAAAACGAGTGTGATTAATTTTACTTTAATATTTGATATGAAAGCAAGTATTGCGTGGACTAAAAATCCGCCAATAATATTCGCAGACAAAACGTGCAAAGCCCGCGAAACGAAGGCTCAGCGCCGTGCAAAAAAAACCTCTACACAAATCGGAACACCGCCGCGGACCAAGCCGCATAAAACAGTGACACTGGCATAAATTCTGCGTTTGATACAGAGGACGGAGCGCGAAACATAAAAGGCTAATACGCGGCCAGATACAACCTCCCAGTTCAGCCCGGCGAGTGCTTTCAGGACCTGAATCATTTCAGCAGATTTTTTATGCTATAATTCCTATAATAGAGACCTCTGTAAAATAATAATATATTTTTATTTTTTGATATTGATAGTGTTATAATAATAAATGACAGCCAAAGCGTATCGCGTAAGTACTTCACAATTTATTTTGATTGATATCGATTGTAAATACGCATTTGTATGACCTTTTTGAAGATTTAAGACAAAATAGCTATGACATTTGGGACACGTCATTAAAACTAATCATTTTAATTTATACTCGCTTCCTTAGCTGCAGGGTTTGTTCGCCATGAATTTCTGCTTTAAGGTGCAGTTTTCCTAACCTTGTTCTTGTCATATCTACACTTGAATATCTGCCTAGTTTTTTATATAAGACGAGTAATATGCATGCTGATCAATAACTTTTCGGTGACTTAATAAAAGGCCGCTGTAGTGTCCGAAGTCAAATGTCCATTTGTAAATTTTCGATTATCAACACTATGGATGATTAGATCAACACCTGAACCATTCAATCCAAATGGCTTCTCAACACATTTAAATCGAACTTGATATAATTTTTTGTGTATATTAAGCACTTTCAATCACTTAAATAGTGTGAGTATTTTTTTATTTAGAAAATGACTACGTTTCATGTTCATAAACTAAAAAAAAAAAAAAAAAAAGTCTCTAAGGAATGTATCACTTTATGATTTTGTTGACAATTATATCATCATTTTCATATACGCTCTCTTAACTGATGCATAAGGTCATCACAAATTTGCACAGTTAAACTCAGTCACCATGGTTGTCACTTAATCTCATGTCATCTATGCCTTCTGAAGATCCGCCGAGTACGTTTGTTGACATTTACGGTGAGGACATTTTATCATGGGAGCCAAGTATGAAAAATTTAAATATTTATTCTTGAAGAACTACATTTAAATCGTTAAATTAAATTCAATTAATCTACTCAACTTGTGAAAATATTACAAACGGTCATTTCGTTTGGAAAACAATTATTTAACTTGTAAAAATAACTTTTATACTATAAAATAACAATACAAAAAAAACTTAAATTGAAAAAAAGAAAAAACAAGAGACAGTTTATTGAAATATACCAGGAATTTACTTTAAGTCCCAAAGCTTGCTAAAAATATGACTCCACTAAATTACTTATATTAACAAAGTCTTGGAACCCATGTCGGAACTGGGCTTTTCTCACGTTGAATATATCAATGTTCGAGGCGATATGGTATAAACAACCAAATAAGAACATAAAATACATACGAAATGCTAAAATTTTGAAAATATTCATACGTGAATGTTTTTTTCATTCCTTTGCTGAAATAGCATAGAGTCCGTGAGTACGCTGTTCGTACGGCCGGCGCGTGCCAATCTGTGGCCAGTTGCGAAAAAATCTCTCTCAAACTGCAGTTTTATGTTATCCACGAGATTGGATTCCGAAAGATATATGCCTTTTTATGTGGGAACCAACTCGCCTGCCTCTATCGGCCCGTTCCATCTTTATTTAACGCTCTGTAGCGCCGTTCTTCGGCCACTTTGTACGCCCATTTTTAAATATGAATACGTTTTTTTTGCCAGGATTATACTCGGTGCGATCAAAAAGAACCGAGATTATAATAAATAAATACATATTCAAAAACTAGTAATATCCATTTAAATATTGTCCATTAAATACGTCTACTTTACCTTATGTCACTCGTAATATGGATCTCTTAGTTTTTTTTAATTTAGATTTTTTTAAATAATTTTCTTTAAGCATGCATTTGTTTGTGTATAAGAAAAAATAGTTACTGAAAGCTTCAATAAAAAAGTAAAAACATAAAATAATTTAGTATTAAAAGCGGAATCACAAGAAATTATTAATAATTATAATGCTCTCAAATAAGATACATTTATTGTAATACATCATTGAAAATTCGTTGTATAACTTTCAAGTCTTGTAATTTTATTTATATTTTGAAATAATTAAGTGCTGAATTGTAATTTTCAGCTACATTGATCTACAAGCTTTCTTATCTTAAAGCATAACTTTACATACAAGTATTCAAATATCATATTTATATCCTCTTCGTTACATATACTGAAATATAATTAGCATTTTTTTGAAAGCTTAATTTCAATAAAATCTGTTGTTGATTTTAATTACATTGATGTTTTTTGTTTTTCAATTAATTGCGTAATAACATATTATTTCTCTGAAATTTATAATTGGGATAATTATACGAATACCAAAATTGTTATTGTTATTGCTTTGTATTCATTTTATATTGATACATCATTCTATTCGAAATTGTTATTAATGGTAAGGTATAATTTACTATGTCAACATAATATATATTGAACGCGATAATATAATTTTGTGTTTAACAGTAACTTAATGTATAATTTTAAGTTGTTATGAACTACTCGTATATCATCAAATCAAAAAGTCTTTGAACTTGAAAGTGGTTCAACATTGTATCACTTATCTTAAAAATTGACAAAATTTATAATGTAACTTTTTTTCGTATTAAAAAACCACTCAATTGATTTAAATACGCTCTACAAAAACTATTTAAAGAATTTCAAAATAAGTGACCTATAAGAATCTGCTCTCAAAATTCATTATACGGCTGCGATGGTTTTTAATGAGGTACCAAATTTCACAATAAAAAAGAATAGAGACGATCTAAGGAGAGCATTAGAAAATAATGATTTTATAATAAATAATAATTGTATACCTTGTTTTAACATGAATCAAACTGAGCACTGTATCACTTTCTAGAAGACTGCAGTATTGCGATCTATGATAGTTTAATTAGTTCCAACGTGCACAAACGTACTGACGTGTAAATTAATATTTACTAATAAAAAAGATTTTCACTGTGCAGTTAAAGAATATGGGCTTAGAAACGAGATTATAAAATCAAATTAATATTTTCTAATAAATAAGAGTTTCACCAGAGAGTAGGAAAGGATTGTAAGGCTGTAGTCTTCCAGGAAGTGAAACAGTGCTCAGTGTGATACATGTTAAAACAAGATATAAAACACTTTAAATAAATAAAACTTTTAATAAATCAATCACTTTTAATAAATCAATCAAAAATTTAAATGAATATCAAAGTTAATACTACAAATATAAGTAACATTGATCTTAAAAAGTATTATTCTCGTTTTTTTGGTGTGCTTCTGAGCCTCATTTTTAAATATGAATATGTTTTTTGCTCGGATTATGTGAGGCCGCAGCGGGGCTGAGCATCGAATGCTTTTGTCGTTCAAAGGGTATGATGTGGTCTTTAATATGTGACATGGCTGAGGTCGGCCCGTGTCAGGGCACAACATTTCCTACGTAAAAAATACGTTATGACGTTCTTTAGGCCTGAGTGGGTTGTAAATAATACGGAATGACGAAACGTGGGCGCGCGCATATTTTTTAATAAAAAAAGAGTCTTGCGGGTGCTCTTGCGAGGATATGAAATACTTTCATGTATCACAGCATTATGAATATGTACCGCTTTAAGTATCGCGTCACTTTTATTACCGCATGTTACATTTTTAGTAATATTCCCTTCCGTGAAATATGCGCGAATATGGCCGTAGTATTACTATTACACTGCCATATACGCAGATTTTCAATGAACAAATTTTCAGTATTGTAAAATTATTTATGTTTTATTAATTTAATATTCATATTCATTGGCTCTCTAGTTGGAATTAGATATGGTGGTTCGAAATTTTCGCACATGCAAGGTTTATTTGTGACAAACTTTTTGTGGGTCTTATTACTTAATTTAAATTTAAAAAACTATGTTTTTGTTAGATTTTCTAGAATTACCGGAAATAAATTTAAATTAAAAGAGTACCGAAATAACGTATGTTGATACAAATTTCCCATATATATTATTTAATTAACTGACTCCCTTGTATATTTACTAACTGAAGTCCCAACCAGGTCCACTTTTGCATCTTCATGGTACATGTCTACAAATATAATACAAATTTGTTTGTACATACGCTTTTCTACTAATCTTCACGATTCTTTTCAAATCAATTTTAAACTAATTTTAATTTATAAAAACAACTTTGAAATATGTTTAAGCACTTAGGAATAAATGTGAAATAAAACCACATAAATATATATAGGGAATGGCAAAAAAATCTGACGGTGTTAAATTAAAAGAACGACAAAAACCGTCAACTTTTTTGCCGTTCCCTATATTTTATAATTCAAATTAATATAAAATTATAATTTTTCAGTTTCTCCAATTATTGTCAAATAATAACCTCAACGTGATCATTACACAGATACAGATTTAAAAAACATTTATTTACTAAGGAAGTCTGTATTTTTCTTCCATTGGAATGCAATACGTGCTAGGTATGCGCTAGTAAAAATAAAATACCAAAAAATGACGGCATTTTAATTTTTAACCATTAAATTTAATGTTTACTATGAAAAACAGACTTACAACACAGAGCCGAACACGACACACGTTTATTATGAACTCCCTCACAATGACTTGTGAATGCGCGGTGTTAGTTTTCATGTAAATGCCGGATAGATGTTTTCGAGAACAATTCCAGCGCCCGCGGCCGGGCAATAATTAACTTATTCCAAACAGTAATAACCGTTTGTTTGCAATTGTCCGACTCGCTAATACATCATGTGCAACTACTGCGGCTCCCACACTTTATTGTCCAGTTTTCGCAACTCTGTTCAGGTGGGGAGAACTCCCCGCGGATCGTTCCACACATATTTCACCTCCTACGAATCCACCGGAGCGGGATTCCAAAAACTTTCACCAGGCGACCCACCGTCACGAGCCCTGGCGGCGCTCCTACCGGTCTCCAAAGCCGGATACTACATCCATTGGCGTCTCTTGATACAGTACGTTTAAGTATTCAATCAAACCACTTTATTTAGTATTGGTTCCATATCAGTTAGTTATAATACCACACATAACCACCACACAGCTTAGCTACCATGTTTTGTAACTTGTCTTAGATGTCTTATAACTAATATCTCAGGGGCTTGTTTATCAGCATGTTTAAAGATATCGTATGACTACCCCAAAACTCCTGGACCTGTTCAAAAAGGCGACTCAATCTTAATCGTATTCATTTAATTTAGAATATTTTAACACACTAACGAATTTCCTGAAACTGATATATTAAATTATATTCATCATTTAATAAATGTTGACATAAAACATACAGATGTTCTGAGGTAAGGTTTAGATAATCTGAGCTTACGTGTTACGTACGTCTCACGCTGAAAACGACAGCTGTTGATAGTTATGTGTTATTTGTAAATGTGTTATTTGTAATGATATAGGAATTCGATGGTTTATTATACTTTGCATCCCACGAGTATTATCGGGCGGACCTTCAATAAAGAAACAGTCCGTGAGCCCCGACCGATTGTTAGAAAGGGGGTCATAAATATTAAATAAGCCAAAACCGTCGCCCTTTGTTGGCCAGCGTGAGATGCGTCTATTCTCGAGAAAATGTCATAAATATTAAATATTCAGAAAGTGTTCCTTTGTGTAGTAAAGCGTGCGAACTAGCCTGGGATACGTTTCAGTTTTAGCCATAAAAACATAAACCGATGTTATGGCTAGGATTACCTATCTCCAGGAACATTTCATAATAAAACCCTAAGAAAGGAATACAGACTCGTGCGAACGTGACTATTCTCACGGCCGCAAAAGTAGGTACCAGAAAATTAATGTATAAAAGCACCGACTTGAACGTTAAATAAATCAGTTTAGACTTGAATCTCTTGCGTTTCATTTCTACCTCCCACCCTCCTGTAAAGCCGCGCCGGCTGCCCTAAATCTGGAGAAATGAGGCTGCCCGCCCACTTCAGATTGATGGCGTAACTAGTTACCTTACAAGTAACTGGGAGAAGATGGTCTAGTGAAGAGCGGAAAACCGATACACGCCCGTAGAGCGGATCGTCAGCGGAACTGGAAGCTGTCGTCTACATTTGGTCCTTCGAACCGGATTCTGCCTTCGTGAAGAAGATCATCTCCTGACCTGATCATGCCTGCCAATCGATCACCGATTGCAACGCGATCAGGAAGCAACCGTGGAACTAACATGGAGGAGGACGACGCCCGATCAGAATCGGGGAGTCAATGAGGTCCGTGGACTCCAGAGAGGCGCGCCGCAAGTCGTTGAACGCTCTCACCGACATGATGGCCCAGCTCGTCGCAGCCATGGCGCAAACCAACGCAGCCGTGACGACAAGCAGCGCGCAAACCAACGCAGCCCTGACGACAACCAACGCAGCCATCGCAAGCTTGGCCGCCAGCCTACAAGTTCAGCGGACCACGGAGCTCCCGCCCGCATGAAGCGGACCGCCGTGCGGCCCGCAGTACGGGCGAAGCAACTCACGCCCCGATGCAGCAGCCCGCCACGCCGAGGTCTGTGCAAGTCATACGGGAGCCTGAGGAGGACCACTACCGTGCAGCCTGCAGCGCCGGTGAGTCAGTCCCGCCCACACATGAAGCGGACCGCCGTGCGGCCCGCAGTACGGGCGAAGCAACTCACGCCCCGATGCAGCAGCCCGCTTACGAGTGGGTGAGGCAGGAGCCAGCCGCGCAAGAACAGCTGAGCTCCATGACTGGTCGTGAAGAGCGCGCGGGGCATATGGCTGCCGCGGTTCGAGAGCGCCCAGCGCCTTGTCGGTCGGGCGCGGAAGCCGAGGCCGAGCAGCCCGCTTACGAGTGGGTGAGGCAGGAGCCAGCCGCGCAAGAACAGCTGAGCTCCATGACTGGTCGTGAAGAGCGCGCGGGGCATATGGCTGCCGCGGTTCGAGAGCGCCCAGCGCCGTGTCGGTCGGGCGCGGAAGCCGAGGCCGAGCAGCCCGCTTACGAGTGGGTGAGGCAGGAGCCAGCCGCGCAAGAACAGCTGAGCTCCATGACTGGTCGTGAAGAGCGCGCGGGGCATATGGCTGCCGCGGTTCGAGAGCGCCCAGCGCCGTGTCGGTCGGGCGCGGAAGCCGAGGCCGAGCAGCCCGCTTACGAGTGGGTGAGGCAGGAGCCAGCCGCGCAAGAACAGCTGAGCTCCATGACTGGTCGTGAAGAGCGCGCGGGGCATATGGCTGCCGCGGTTCGAGAGCGCCCAGCGCCGTGTCGGTCGGGCGCGGAAGCCGAGGCCGAGCAGCCCGCTTACGAGTGGGTGAGGCAGGAGCCAGCCGCGCAAGAACAGCTGAGCTCCATGACTGGTCGTGAAGAGCGCGCGGGGCATATGGCTGCCGCGGTTCGAGAGCGCCCAGCGCCGTGTCGGTCGGGCACGGAAGCCGAGGCCGAGCAGCCCGCTTACGAGTGGGTGAGGCAGGAGCCAGCCGCGCAAGAACAGCTGAGCTCCATGACTGCTCGTGAAGAGTGCGCGGGGCATACGGTCGCCGCGGCTCGCGAGCGCCCAGCGCCGCCATGGAGGGCGGACGCTGAGGCCGGTCATCCTACTCACCAGTGGGCGAGGCGGGAGCCAGCCGCACGGCAGCAGCTGAACTGCGAGACTGCTCGTGAAGAGTGCGCGGGGCATACGGTCGCCGCGGCTCGAGAGCGCCCAGCGCCGCCATGGAGGGCGGGCGCTGAGGCCGGTCATCCTATTCACCAGTGGGCGAGGCGGGAGCCAGCCGCACGGCAGCAGCTGAACTGCGAGACTGCTCGTGAAGAGCGCGCGGGGCATACGGTCGCCGCGGCTCGAGAGCGCCCAGCGCCGCCATGGAGGGCGGACGCTGAGGCCGGTCATCCTACTCACCAGTGGGCGAGGCGGGAGCCAGCCGCACGGCAGCAGCTGAACTGCGAGACTGCTCGTGAAGAGTGCGCGGGGCATACGGTCGCCGCGGCTCGAGAGCACCCAGCGCCATGGAGGGCGGACGCTGAGGCTGGTCATCCTACTCACCAGTGGGTGAGGCGGGAGCCAGCCGCGCAACAGCAGCTGAGCTACGAGACTGCTCGTGAAGAGCGCGCGGGGCATACGGTCGCCGCGGCTCGAGAGCGCCCAGCGCCGTGGAAGGCGGACGCTGAGCCCGAACATCCTGCTCACCAGTGGGTGAGGCGGGAGCCGCCAGCACCAAGGATGCTGAACTACCGAGCCCACGAGTGGGACGCGGGCGTCTATCGAGATGAATTCGCGGCTTACGAGAACTCGGCATCGAGGGGAATGGCTGCCGACCTCGACCGTCATACTCACGAATGGTTGAGAGACATGCAGAAGCCTAGGACGCTGGATGATGCCGAAATACAGTCGATGATGGCAAGGCGGACAGGGGTCCAAGACCTACCACCCTTCTCGGGGAACCGCTAGAGTGGCGCAATTTTGAAACACAATTCATCCAATCGACGAAATTGTGCAAGCTGAAAAATGTCGAAAATGGACTCCGGCTACAAAAGGCCTTGAGCGGACGAGCCTTTGACATGGTGAGCGAGATGCTGTCAGATCCGGAAAACGTTCCGGAAGTGATGCAGATCCTGGACAAAGAGTTCGGGAATCCTCGAGTCATCGTCAACATGCTGACTAATCGGGTGAGCAGGGTCCCGCAGCTCCCGGATAGAAGTGTGATTGCTGTTGTAGATTACACAACTCTAATCAGAAATACCGTGCCGTCACTCGAGAGTTACGGCGCGCAGCATCTCGTCTCGACGTCGCTGCTCGCGGAGATGGCGTCGAAGCTTCCCGGCTACCTCCAATGGAGGTGGATTGACTTAAAGGACAGTTTAAACGACAATTGTGTCACCAGTGTGAAAGTGAGGCCTGAAATTATCATAGGTCTAGACAGTGCCGAGCTAATAGTGCCGCGAAGGATTGCGCAATTCCGGCGTGATGGCGTAATTGTGAGTGATACGCCGCTGGGCCACGTTGCGTTCGGCACGTGCGCTCAACCGAAAGGCGGCGATGAAGCTGGACACTTCGTGGGGCACTGCAGCGTAACGGAGGGACCGCCGAGCGTGCCGCGGTTTTCATCGAGGACGAGACCGCCAAGGACAACCGCTCGGACTACGGGATTTGTCGATCGCTGCCAGAATCCCCAACGCCTGAAGCCCGAAGGAGAGTGTGAGCTCCGGGCAGAGAAGATCGTCGACGACGAGGCGATACGTGTGCGTTCTTCCCAGAGGCGCGCCTCCGGCGACGAGATGAAGGTTCTGCTACGGGGGAGCCGCCACCGCCCGGCGGGCGCATGCGGGCATTCGCGCCGACATTCACGTGGGACATCCGGTGCGGTGCACAGCAGAGACTACACAGGATCAGCTGGTGGCATGACGACCCTGGTACAGTACGACACGGAGGAGGAGAAGATGTGTCTCAAGAAACAATGGCGGGCGTCACAACAGATGGCAGATGCTTTCTGGCGTCGGTGGGTACGGGAGTACTTACCAACGTTGGCGCGGCGCCCGAAGTGGAGGACCCCGACGGAGCCGATTCAGGAAGGAGACCTGGTACTCGTTGCGGATCCGAAGTTGCCGCGCAACACATGGCCACGGGGACGAGTAACGCGAGCGACTCCAGCAGCCGACGGGCAGGTTCGCGTGGTTCAGATAAAGACCGCAACAGGGACTTATACGCGGCCAGCGGCGAAGCTGGCGGTTTTCAACACAGAACGAGTCGAGACGTCCGAGGCAGAGTACAGCAGAGACTGCACGGTGGGAGTGTTACGTACGTCTCACGCTGAAAACGACAGCTGTTGATAGTTATGTGTTATTTGTAAATGTGTTATTTGTAATGATATAGGAATTCGATGGTTTATTATACTTTGCATCCCACGAGTATTATCGGGCGGACCTTCAATAAAGAAACAGTCCGTGAGCCCCGACCGATTGTTAGAAAGGGGGTCATAAATATTAAATAAGCCAAAACCGTCGCCCTTTGTTGGCCAGCGTGAGATGCGTCTATTCTCGAGAAAATGTCATAAATATTAAATATTCAGAAAGTGTTCCTTTGTGTAGTAAAGCGTGCGAACTAGCCTGGGATACGTTTCAGTTTTAGCCATAAAAACATAAACCGATGTTATGGCTAGGATTACCTATCTCCAGGAACATTTCATAATAAAACCCTAAGAAAGGAATACAGACTCGTGCGAACGTGACTATTCTCACGGCCGCAAAAGTAGGTACCAGAAAATTAATGTATAAAAGCACCGACTTGAACGTTAAATAAATCAGTTTAGACTTGAATCTCTTGCGTTTCATTTCTACCTCCCACCCTCCTGTAAAGCCGCGCCGGCTGCCCTAAATCTGGAGAAATGAGGCTGCCCGCCCACTTCAGATTGATGGCGTAACTAGTTACCTTACAAGTAACTGGGAGAAGATGGTCTAGTGAAGAGCGGAAAACCGATACACGCCCGTAGAGCGGATCGTCAGCGGAACTGGAAGCTGTCGTCTACATTACGAAACTTTAAAAACGGCAATTCGAGGTGTCCATATGCCCCAAAATATGAAGCTTTTTTGGTAAAGTAATGATAAATCTATAATCAAACAATGTTATTGGACGAAAAAATAAGTTGCAATTCATATAGAATTTTTGATTTCAATGCACTTGTTTCAACGTTAAAAATGGTTTACCTGTCATAAAAGTATAATATACTTTCAACGTTTGTTTTGTATAATAATTTGATAATGATAATCACTATTTTTCTCTTGTATTTATAAAAAAAAATATCAATTTATCTTTGTAGACCATGTAGAATGAGTAATTCCAAGTTTATATGCAATGATGTTTGTATATTGAGAATTTAAATTTATAGTGAATTGTCATTTTCGTAATATCTTGATTTCTTCATCACCAAATAGTATTATCAGGATATATTTTGGAATAGTACCTTTCTGCGCTTATATTACACAACGCCTTACAACTTTTCAGGAGCGGCGCCTTAAAGCGAATACTGAACTCTCCCGCCGCTGTATCCTTGAGCACTTTTTCGGTCGAATCGCTGTGGACCGGCCGGGCAAGATTTCCCACAGGGACGGACATTTATTTACCGACTCGGCTACAAGTTGAGGTGTCGCAAATTAACTTCCGGTCCTTGCCGGGGTGTTTGCTCGGCGACAAAGTTTGCGGAGTTTCCATTACCTCCGTCCTCTCGTGCCCTCCGAGGCCGGCGCTGGACAGAACTGGAGATCTCAGCCTGAAAATTTTAACTCAATGCTGCTGGTCGGGGAATTCTAAGGTGAGCTTGCAACTTGGAGATTTTAGTAAGGCTCAGTTATTCGGGACAAAGATAAAACTGTATGTGTTATTTAATTAATGTTTTTGGAGTAAAAAATTAAATAAATAGCTTAATCAATCACACAACAGATTATGATGCCATGTATAAGCGAAGTAATGAATAAAAATATACCTTCCAGTATCGCTGTAGACAGCGATAAAACAAACAAAAACGAGAAAAATTCAGTCTAGTTTGCAAAAGTGTTAAAAAAAACAAGATTCACATTTACATAATTTTATTATAAAATAATTTAGCCCAAATTATTTTTCTTTAAAATAGCAATATAAACTTTGTAAGTCACGCAACGTGTTTATTTTTATAGCCATTATAAATATTAAGATGTAATTGGTCTTCCCTGTATTAATACAGCGATGATCAGCAAATTATCAAAAAAAGAGGACCAATTTAGATTAGTGCAATCTATGGAAGTTGCAAGGTGCAATAGTACATCTGCATTGTTTTTTATACGTTATAAAATTGTATGGATGCAATTTCCGATACTCACATGATGACATATTTGTACGTAGAATGTTGCGTACTTTTGGTTTGCATTAAAGGCTTATTGAAGTAGTTGCATGTTAGGGTGGTTGAATTGAAATATATGTTGTAGTTTAAATAGTGTTGCTTTATAACGAGATAAAATAAATTCGGAGTAATTTCAAATTGAAGTAAACGAATTATGCGAAAAATACGAAACGAGATAAATGTGTTTTTGAATTCAGAAGTGTTTTTTTCAAAATAAGTGTTATTACAATTATAAATGGTATAACATATTAAAATCAAAATTGTCCTCGATGAACTTTCAGCTTTACTGTATACATATAATATGACGATCATGCGTTGTATTTTCTAGGTTGTTTGTTTTGGTGTAATAAATATTTTACACTTTGCAGTCGTAGATTTTCCTTTAGAATTGTTAGTCTAGACATTTTTACACTACGCAATAATAGTACATGCGATAAATCAGAAACTCTGCATCTTATTTTAAGCATGCAAATAAACACAGGAAAATTATTTCTGTATATTTGCAATTCCTTACCAATCAGAGATCGGCAACAAAGATAACAAATAGAATAAAAATATTTAAACTTAACACATTCGGACTCATTTTATACTAAAAAATAAAATAAAAATTGACATCCCCCGTCATTAAGAAAAGGTGGCAAGTTGCGGGTTGTCACGTGACTGCGTGGCAGAAGAATGCAGGAGCAGATCACAAAGCAAAAGAATTTGTTTTTGAATCACAATTCGTATTTATTTGTAATAGAGATTTGAAGAGTATAAACTATGTATAGTGATAAAAGTAAATATCATTTTATGACTCCACCTTTTCCGGTAAGAATAAATATATTTTTTGTCAGAATATAATTAAATTATATTTTTTTCGCATTATTAAACATAGTTCAAACCTACCAAACCTAACCTAATCTAACACCCTAACATCCTGTCTTAAATTTACAATAATAATTTATTTTTGATTTCGATCAAAAGTTGATTGAAATCCTGACCTGATTGATGTCATTTCAGACCATTTTTTTTCTGCTATATTAATGCGTTATTTGTTTTGGATACTTGACTATTCAGATTAAAATAGAGTTAAAAATTCAGTTTTTGTTAAATAATTAACTTTGGTTTTGGTGAAAAAAATTTAATAAACTTTTTCGCAGTGTATGGACGAGCACTTTTTCGAAACAGCTTCGTACAATTGACTTTATTATTAAAGCTGATGAAATATTAACTATCCTGGATTAAACGTTGTTTTACGTTCCCCGTGTAATACACGACGCTCTCGCATAAATGTTACACTCATAAAACTGTAACGCTTTTCTTGGAAGAGTTTGTTTTTGCGCTGCTCCTCGATCCTCCTGCGGCATTAAGCCTTAAAACAGGAGCTTAGTTTGGCCTACTGAGGCGTTCTTCTGCCTCTCGCTACAATTGCGTCAAATCCCCGTAGAACAATCGCGTAGCTTCATTTTTGAATAAAGCGAGGAAACAGGCTCAGAGCTATGGTGCTACGCGGCCGCGAAGCCTCCGATAAGCTTTTGCTGGCGTATTGTTGTTTGGACATGGCTCCCAGCGGTGATCTGCTACGCTGCTACGAAAGTGCTACGCGAATTTTCTATTACAAACGCAAATATTTTATCTACACCCGCCCATTCTTATAATGTCGGCTCATGCAAACAAGACGTATCAAAAGTCAGTAAACCTAATTTTAACTTGCTCACTCGTATATCTTATACGTAAGTTGAAATATTTTTTTATATGTAAATACCGGTGGTATTTTAATAAAAAGCTTCATAGCGGCGTATGATTATATATTAATAATGAATAAAGATAAATAAATGCGCATACTCTTCAAGTAATCAAACTTCTGCTTTGGATGTCAGGAATCATAAATGTTCTTAAATGGACCATAAGGTGCATATTTGTCCTAGAACGAATAAACAGTAGCAGCTGACAGAATATAAATAAGTGGTGGTACTTTGTGATGATCATATGTTCCAGCTGTGGAATGTATATGGGAAGAAAAATATTTATTCAGATAAAATAAACGTGTTTTGCAGAATTGATATATTGTAAATCTTACTTATTTTAACAGAATTAGAATAATTGTCACATTATTAAAGCGAAAAAGTAATAATACGGAACTTGTATGTAGTCTTATACAACATGTTAGTCCAAGACTTGAAACCATTGATATAAATCAGAAACTCACTTACGGTAGTCAAACTATTAAGAAGATCGAACTCAGCTATCTATCCGTACAAGACTCTGAGAGTGGTGGTCTGCATAATAAACTCACTATCTGCCTGAGGAACACAATTGACTCATAACGACATGCATAATATATTGTATTAAATGATGATTAAACATACTGCACTTTTTTGATGATTTGTATTTTAAAACATTGATTCTTATTTATTTCGACTTAATGGTACATAATTGTAAATATAATATTGTGATCTTAATGTTTATTTATTATCATCATAATTTAAGTATTTATTGTTTTTATTGTAATGTTTTTGCAAGTATTGCGTCTATTGCGCTACTCAGGATCATAGCCATCCTTGATGTGAAGTGCTCAGATATGTTGGGGCTGCAAATTTTCCGCAAGATCGCAGCGCAATATGAAAAATCGTTTACAAAATCTCCTCTCAAATATGAAGTACAATAGTTTTCCGAGCGCCTCCGGGCATGTTATTCGGAAATTCGTTTTATTTCTGCGCTGCAATTGTGAGATTTAATCTTCAGAGAGCAAACTTCAAATGTAACAAGCCAGCCTCCCCTGTACCGACTCTCTTTGTCCTTCTTCCGCGAATTCAATCTTAGATAACATCATATTATGTAATCCTAATATGGAAAAGCTGCATTCAACGAATATGTTTGCGTATAGAATTTGGATGGAGGCACTTTCGCGAAAATGCATTTTACATAAGCAGCTTTTACTGGACAGGCGAATTAATATAATGTATTCGTATGCGAAATGATATTATGAACATTCATTTTGTTCTTAATACGTTTTGAAAAATAGATTAACAGGAATTTCAAATTACATGTTTATAATACATACTCGTATTTTTTCATTTTTTGAACTCTGGATACACTCAAGTAACAGGTAAATGATATTTTTTTTACCATACCCGCTCCATATTTGGAACATATAGACACTGCAAATTTATTTTTTTACACTTCAGTAAGCTCAGATTGTATATATTATTCAAAACGCTTGTATATCTGGAGGAACACATGGGAACATAGATGGTTACTGGAAGGCTGTGTTATTTACTAGAGAAATATTTGGGTATTCAATGGTCAGGTTATTCTAAGAAGATCGGATGATCATCCCGATACTTCCGATACCTGATCTATTATTTTTTGTTCTTAATTTCAAAGACACAACCCACCGGAGACATTTTATTAAAATCAAGCTCAGTCAGGCTTTGAACCGATATCATCCGAATAATAAACAAACGCTCTTACCACTAGACTATGATACTCGTCTTGATAATTCTATACAATTCTAACTTTAACTTTTTAGTATATTTTTTATTTTTTATTAATTTAGTAAATGTATTTAATAAATAAACATTATTTCTAAGTTGACTTTATTTAGTGACGATTTTGAATACTCTTTTGGTTTCAATTATAAAGCTTTGAATGTATACTGCTAATGCTTCTTAAATGAGTAGATCAATAATTTATTAATCTATCTAAGTATGCAAATAAATATAGAAAATGTTTTATTCGGAATTTTCGCATTCTATTTGAAAAGATTTGTTCAGTTTATGAATTTGAAAGAATGAAAGATATTAAAACGAAATTATTTTTTCCAGCATGTTTTTATGTTGTTGTGTAAATATGAAACCACAATATCTGTAACTGTTGTTCTTTTGATATCGTTTCGTGTAATCGAAGAAGGTTTCATTCATTTCCAAAAGATTCTCAACATTTTTCCGACTGTGAAAAGTTATAATAAATATCAAATTTTTAAAATAGATTTTTTAGATATTTTTTCACAATATTAATTGAAAGAACGCATTTGACGTATGATTTGACAATGTCTTATGCCAATAAATATTGTGTAATTATTTTTAAGAAATATTTTTTTCATGAGTTTGATCTAAAAATATAAAAAATATAATTAAATGTATATTGTTTAAGCAAGGAATGCTGTAAATATAGATATCATGACTGTCTTAAAATAGGACCATCTTTATATTCTTAAATAGTTTAAAATAAAATAAACTTCATTATACGGGGACATCCGTGTCAAAATAGGCTTGAGTAATAACAAAAGAAACCTGAAGAAAAAGGAGCAAAAAAGTCATGTTAGCTTCAAAAATATACAGATCTATTTATAATACAACTAAATATATTGTTGCCTTTTGCCTCAAATGTTATATCTATAAATTATTATGATTTAATAACAATTTACTTAGTTTAATTATTCTAATTACATAAAAGTTTTAAAAAAATCTAAATCCATAGCTATTTTTTCAATGAACATTACAATTTTTAAAATATAATGACTCTTTCCGTATATTTTAAAAAAAAAATGTAAATTGATATTTATAACCAATATTTGACAAAAAAAGGTGTACATATGTATGTAATAACATCGTCAATCACCTCAGATTTTTATTTTAAGATGTGATGCATGTTTATAAATTATATACACGGATAATTTAAAATTATTATTGTCAATATCATGAATAGATTATTATAGATATATAGATTATTACTTATTTTATATAATAGATTATTGATTATAATTATTATTATTATTTCTTATCCTATAGATTATTACTTGTTTTAATATAATATTTTACCAACTTTAAATGCAATAAAGACAATACGTATAAAAATAAAGAAATAAGCATAACATTATTCTCGTACTTGTTTCAAATCTCGACAAAGATTGGAAAATCCCGCGCGATTGTATTTTTCATTTGATACTGTATCGGAAACAGCGGCGCAGCATTCTGAAAAGCCTCCCAACCAGATCCCGCCGTGATTACTTTCCCAAGAAAATGGGAAAATGAGCAATAACCAAAGAAATATTATTTGCAATCCGCACGCCGTAAATCTCAGCTGTACTAGGTGCACAGCAATGCTTTAAATATGCCAAAAATACACTATTTATAATTTTTTTATGTTATGTAATTCTCGATTTTTTTTTACTTCATTGCTGTTTTTTACAATTTGACGTTTATTCGGTAACTAGAGCGTATCAACAAAAATTTTCTCCAAACATTTGCCATCCTTTAATACCTACGACTTTCACCAAGTCAGTTCCATATTTCGAAAAGTCTTATTATTGATTACTAATTGAGCTCGTTAATACGGTATATTAATTCATCATTATAAGTTTAAAGAAAAAAAATATGTGAATACCAAGTTAGCTATTTATTTTCATATGTATTCCTTTGTCTTTTCATCTTATGTTTTTGAAGAAGCATATAAATTATACTGACAAAATAAGAATTAATACTTAATTTAAGATTTGCGTATAATAAAACAAAATATATAATAACATCGATAATTATTCTTATTTTCAATTAAAGGAGAGAAAAAGTAAGACGCCTCACATAAATTTTCTTTGTTTTTATTATTTCTATTATTTAATAATCGGGATAAATTTATTACACTTAAAACTGTATTTTCTTGATAAAAAATTACCGAATAAATTTGAGTTTTTTTTACTAAGCTTTAGATAAAAAAACTCATATCTACCTATCTAAGAAATCTGTATAATCTTAACATTATTTTTAATCATTTGTCATGTCATATCTATGTAAAATATTTCGATGTTTTTACTGTACTCCATTAATTTAGAACATCTGTTCTGTTGAAATAAATAAATAAAAAAATAAAAGTTTATTATTAAATACATTACGTGGCCTATATACCATGCTATTAAATATGTTATGCAAACTAGCATTATATTACCGACAAGTGAAATTTTTTGGACTTCAAAGAAACCTTACATATGCTTTCCAAATATCAAGGGCATACATAATCATGTAGATATTTAAATAAATTTTCAATACGTATAATTTTTGGATCTCCCGGCTATCGGTGAAGAAGACAAGTTGCCGCAAAAATATTTTGTGTATCGGGAAGGTAAACATAACAAGTCAGATCCGCAGCTCTGAAAAGTCTGAAGAAAAGGATGAAGAGGCAAAGAAAACAACTTCCTACCACTTCAGTTACCTCGGAGATGCAACTGCAGCAAATACATATTATATTACCTACATAACAGATGTGCCAAGTTTAAGCTTGGCTGAAATAAATAGTGGTTTATGTTACTTTGATATAGACAGAAGATTGCCGATTGATGGCAACGAAGGTATCTCATTTATGGATTTTATAACGCTTGCATTTTTATTTAGTATTTAGACTCTATATGTGGAGTATTTTATTCTCTAATGAAAAATTATTAATGGCCAGCATTCAGAAATCGTCTTTGTTGACCCGGTTTTTTTTATTATTTAAAAACTCGCTATCCCGATGAGCCTCATAATCATCTCAACTGCTTATTCTTCTGTTCAATTCATAAAATAAAATGTACAATAATAAAGAAATCAATCCGTCAGTACTCAAAATATCACCTTAAATACAGTTCCATACAAAATGTATGAAAAAAAAATACTTTATATTTTTTTCCTTGATTTTTATTTTCTTGAGATTAAGAAAATTTCAAAAAATTAAGAATCATGAAAATCGGTTCAGCCGTTCTTGAGCCATAAATGGTAAAACTAGCACGACTTTCTTTGATGTGTACTTTTATATACTGTAGATATTCAAAATAATGGACCATTTAGATAATGTTGACTCTCCAGTGAACTATATGACGCTCCGCTGGGTTGGATGCATATGGGTGGAATATGTTGGTGGTTGTTTGAATTTGGGTAGAGAATTTTACATGTGCTAATACATATAATATTTCCAAAAATATAATTCCTTTTAATTTTAAAACAAATTGATATTTCTCATCATACATATTTATTTATGCAACAAAATGTTTTTTTTTACTTTTGTAAAATAAAATTCACAAAATATTTAAATGAATATATTTCTGATTAAATTTCCACGAAACAAAAAATACTTATGTTTTCATTTCACCAAACCTTATTTTTCACAGAATCAAAACAATAATACTCAGTTAATAAATCGTTTATTTTTTATATTTCAAGTGCTTTATTTTTATTTATATTTTAATTGCTAAATAAAGGAGTAGCCTTTCAGCTTATTTTATTATACTTTTTACGGTTTTTTATCGAGAAAAACAAACTAGTGTATGATTTTATTATAAATAACAATATTAAATTTTACAAGTATGTGATAAACACAAAAGTAGTTAGTTCCGAGGTAATTGTAAGAAATCTTTCTATCCATTTTTGAGTTAAACATTTTTCGGTTTTAAATAAATATTCCTTTTATGTGTCTTCTTCTTCATCAACACTCTCTAGTGGAATCTATTGTCCTATCTTAGATTCAAGTTATACAAGCTGGCCTTGGTGGAACGTCGAAATTACAGCTACCATTGGCTTATCTTTCTTATTGGTGATTAGAGCAACAACCCTCGATTTTCATTACCTTGAATGAGTCAACCAGCCCCAAGAATAATACTCACAATCTAGCAACACTACTATCTCATACAATACACCATGGTTATTCAACTACTAACATAACACAGTACAAATCGGGAATGCTTTTGGTAATCTCTGACTTACATATTGTTTATCCGAATATAAATATTCGTGTATATAATATTATTTATTTATCTGTACATCACTTTATATAACACTTTCAATAAGTTTTTAGCAACGGGATTTTTTTTTTAATGTAATAGAGTTGTATAAATTATGCAAACTATTTGAAAATGCTTTTTTTCATTCCAGCAGGCTGAAAAAACCAACAAAGTGATTTTAATTAATATTTTAAGCATTCATTTTGCGATCTACTTTTATATTAAGTTGATTTATTTTTCTTGCCTTGTTTTAACATAGATAACAATGGACTGCTTAATCACTTGCTAGAAGACTTAAGGTTCTCCCTCAATTCATCAGGTACAACGTGTATAATCATATTAGTATTGTCATACTTCTTACATACATCCATTCCATTAATCGATATATTTTAAAAATATATAAAGGTAATTTGAAGTTTTTTTTTTACTTTTTCTCCATAATCATTGATAATTTAGATCTTTGAGTATTTTTGAGATAATTTCATTTTTTCAGGCACTTTAGTGTTGAGATAATATATTTCTTCACACCTTCTCCCTATCCCCGAATGTACGGCTTTATTAAGGTTCCACTATTAAGGTTTGTGTGAAGCAGAATTAATTTTGGCGCCCCACCGTTGCATGTGCCCCATGTTCGAGAACAACAGCGTTCGCGGACAATCTCGTGTGTCAACTGCATTGTGGCGCCCCCCACAATGCGATGCGATAATTTCAAGTTCGCGATAACAACCGCCTTCCTGTAAGACGCGTCGAGAAATAAGCAGCTCCGACCCTGAACACAATCATCCAGAACATCTCACCGAATATATACGTAGTTTTACTTCAAAACTACAAACATAACGTTACCCAGCGTGATTTGTACTTAATGTTGTAAATTATTAAACTTAAAAAAAAGTGTATATTCGGCTTTAACAAGATATTATTTAAATTCATTGAATCCTTGAAAAATATTTAATTGATTTTATGCGAGAAAAATTGTTTTCAAAATATACCTTAGCGTTATTACTGCCTTTTCCTAGAGCTTCCAGAAGCTTTTGGTTCTCCTTTTGCATTTGTTTGATATTTGGAATGTTAATTGGATATACTATAAACGTTATAAAAGTTAATGTACAAGACTTTGTTTAATGTATACGCAGTACATCATCCTTATAAATCAAAATGGATGTACCTTTGTACGTTTGTACGTTTGTTTGTTTGTTACTTATTGTTATTAAATTTTTTAAATATGTTGATTGGGCATCCGAAATGGTTTCTGTCTTTCAAATCTATTTAATTAATATTAAATGAAATAAAAATCAAGTACTAAAGAAAACGTGTAAAATATTTGAATTGTTGAGATAAGTCGTATTTTTTACGCAAGCAATTCACAGAAACAACCTCGAGGTGCATAACTCGTCTGGTCGGAGAGGATGACGATCAACTGTTATAATGATTTACAATTAATAATATCTTTCATTATAGATAATTAATATCAATTCAAATCAAACCCTTACTTTCCTGTCCTGAGCAACGCCAAGTGCAATGTGCAAGTAAATAATACAAAACATGAATAATAAATTATTATTTTTGTACGAAAAAGATTTATTGAACACTTTCGATAACCCTTAATCATGATGATGATGAAACCCTCAATCACCACATTCACACAATCATAGTTATCCTTTCGTCAGGTAGCGTCTTACCAATCAAGCTGGACGTAACAGATTCCGCGGGATGGCCGAAAACTTGAATTAGCTTTCTCTTCCATACATTTGATATAATATTACGATATATGTAATATATTTTCATATAAAGTAACAGGTATACTGTAGAGTTTTCCTGAAATGGAAGGAACTAAAACATATCTTGCAGCACTTCAGCGTTAGTTATAGCATGCGTCTCACAATGGCGCTTCTACGCCATCATTAATCCATATCTCAAGATGCTGACTTGAAGACTTCTTCGCATGGAATGCATTTCCAGCATTAATATTATACATTTTATTACATTTTGTATATTCTACAACTCACGCATCGAAGATTCTCATCTTTCTTTACTTAAAACGTATGATTTCTATTTTTTTGCTTGACTATGATAATGTTTCACTTATCATAAATACATTTATAATATTTTTCTCTTAATTATCTCTACTGCTAAATATTAATCATTAGTTTGACTGAATTAAGTATTGAAAATTATTATGATTCTTACATTTGTATTTGTGTTATAATTACTCTTTCAAGTCAAAAAAGATTCATATTAATGCTTTAATACTTTTAAGTGGTGAATAGATAGTAAAAATATTTCTTATTTATAATTATTTAATATTGCGAATAAATAGTTAAATTAATTCATAATCACTAGTTTTCTAATTTTGAATGTATTCTGACCCATTTTTGATTCAAATTGGCAGATTTATCAGTCAAAAATAAAGAACAACAATGATATATTTATCTCTCTATTCTCTATAATAGTAATTTACTAGAATATAAATAGTTCCTCAAATAGTTTAAGCTTTGATCCAATTAAGCAGTAAAATAATACTCGTATTTTGCATAACATGTATAAAAAAATCCAAATCAATATTAAATTTTCGTCTTTTTTATAATTTTAATCGGTTGTAATTTGTATGATTATACTCTTTATAATATACTTTATAATATTTTTAAAAAACAATTTTTAATCGAGAATATATTATTTCTTACATTGATGCGTTATTACTGATTGAAAGTATTTTTTTTGTTATTTTTTGTAACCTATTTTCTTTTCTTTTTTTCTTATGGACAACGCACATGAAATTTCGTCTCGTAATAAAATTACTATCATCATAAATCTGAGCCTTATAAGTTCACTCAAGACTTCATCAAAATAAACTCGCATATTTTTTAGGATGCAACATTAAGCCGTTATGACTCAATATACCTAAGCTGCAAATTACTTGGCCGTAAAAAATGTATAAAATTATATCAACATCCGCGTCGTACGAGAGTCATACCACATTTGATGATTCCCTAATGCTCGTCTTGTACCCCACTTCAGAGACAGTTATTAAAAATGCTTTGACCCTCATTTATTTGAATCTATTCATCAAACCTTGCCTTGATAGATCACTCGTGTACAGTCTTCGTATCAAATTTTTGTCTCTTGTTGCACTCAATGATGCACTCAATATATGTAAATTATTGACATAATAGACTTTGAAAAATATTATTATTCAAATTTTATTTAAAAATAGTACATATCTTTAAGTACAAGTGATGTAATACAATGTTCATTGTTGAATCATTCACTTTTTGGCATACCTGAATATCAATTAATAAAAATTGTTACGTATATGAAACTATTGTTATTATTGTTGTTATTTAATTAATACTTACATTATTAAGTAAGTATACTCAAAATGCCGGGCGGTATAGTCCTGTGATAAAAGCCCTCGTGTGTCACTTTGTTCAAAACCTGACAAAGTTTGATTTTTGAAAAATGATTAAATCAAATCTATGCTCTATAAAATCCTCGTTAGGGTTGAGTCACCTCTTAGGGAAAAAAAATTCCAAGCTTCGATATCGCCTGGCTTATCATTCTTTTTGAAAAAACATAAAACTGAACACCTAAATATTTCTCTGGTACTACAGTCGCAGTCTATGCAAGTTTACGGGTTCTTGCCCTGGAGGCTCCCGTTAATCATGTTCCCAAGTAAACCTCCATGATACAGATGTTCTAAGACAAGTCATAAACAATATGAGCTTACAGAAAAGTGAAACGGTAACCTACTGTATCCATTTGTTCCAAATAAGGAAAATATACGTCAAAAAAATACACAAGCAACTGAATTGTTAGTTGTTTGTCATCAAATTTATAGATGGTGAATTATCTTCCGAAACATGCTGATTGGGTGAATAGTGCAGAAAAATTTGAAAATATTGTTCTAAACAATATAACATTAAATAGTAGTTTTATATGATAATTTATAACAATATGTACAATTTGGATTATAAATGGAAGATTATCATTTAAATTTATTGGAATGAAATCCATTAAATATTTTGCAACTTATTATATCAACATTATCAATAACAAGAACTATTTAATTATTCGTTGTTATATCATATTAATATACAATAAATATAATATAATGTAATATAATATATATATATAATATTAATAAAATATGTTTACTTACTGGCATATCAAGTCGGTCATACACAAAGTCTTAGACACATTCTATAAAAACAAGGAACAAACAACTCGATGAATTTTCTTAGAAAACTAATAAACATAATGATGCCATATACTGAGTTCTCCCCAGTTGCAAGTTTTCCCGAAAATACGACAAATTATCTTTCAGCCGTAGGTCTTACCCAATCTTATCCAATAATATTACTCAAATATAAATAGTTCAATCTTTTATATAAAATTGCAAGTATTTCTATGATTTATTATAATGCTTTGATATAAAAAAAATACTTGTTTATTTTTCTTTAAAAGGCCATTTTGATTTATTTTTGGAAAAAAAAACATCAAAATACGAGTAGCAATTGATTTGAGATTTTTAATATTAAATTTCCTAATCACGTCATTGTACGATTTTATTTATTTAAAAGCCTTCTTTAATAAAATTCTAACCTAAACAACATTCATATCTCACAAAAAATTCCCACATATTGCTTAGAAGCAGCTTGATTACAAGGTATACGAATAATTTGTCATAATTTATTCTTAAAAATTAATTATTTAAAGTATTTTCATCCTTTATAATTTGCTTAGAGTTCGCATTAAACATAATAAATTACAGGTTTCTTATTATTTTTTTAGGATTGTATTATATAATTCAAAACAATTATTTGCATCACACTTCAAGTTTGAGAATTTGTCTGTGGAAATAGTATAATTTTAAATATAACGCTATATTCAAATATTAAATACTTTGGACTTCATTCTGGCTTTTATGCGGCTTACTAATAATTAAAATTTAAAAACCCTAGTCATGATGAATTTGATCATTTTGATATCAAATGAATGAATTAATAATTGAAAAAGATTAAAGTTAAAAATAAGAATATTACTAGTTTTATAAATAATTTTCATTCCAAAAAGAGCAATTAAATAAAAAAATGTGCGAATTGACACTAATTATTTAGTTCAAAACACCTACCCAAGGTATATACGCAGTTCTTATTTCATGATGGCATAAGTATACAATTATAAATAATAATCATTTTTAAAATATATATATATATAATTTAAAAAAACATAGAACGTTATGATAAAAAATTCAAATTTTCTGTTTACATTTCGTGATAAACATCAGAAAAAAATAATTAAAATTAGTTTATAAACTATTTTCATTCAACGCTTGTCTTTAATTTCATGACAATTGTTTTATAAATATAATAACAAATTATAAAATAATCATAAAAATATTAATATGTAATAAACAAATTTAAGCATCATTATTTTATTTTATTACAAAAAAAATGTTCCATATTGCATATTTACGTAGAAGATTGAATTTGCAAATTTAATCCCAGTAATATTGTGCGCATAAACGTATTGAAAATCTGATAAACAGAATTTATTTCATCGGGATACAATAAAGATTTCGGTTAGGGGCAGAAAAACTGTTAATCCGCATTTATAAACCAGCAAAGCTTTATTACATTGGAATCAATACAATACGTTCTGACGAAAAGCTCAAAGAAAATGCCGTTAGGAAATAACGAAAAAGCTCTCAATAGGCAGCCTACGACAACTGCTAGGGTTGCCATGAGCATTTCTATAAAACATTGTAAAAGAAGTAACAAATAAGCGAACGGAAATTATTTCCATCGATATCCATGAGGACTGCACTTCAAGAATGTTTTTTTGTTAAAATAAATATAAAATATTTTGTTAAATTTTTTGTTTTAGATTTAATCTTTTGTTTTTGGACGAAATAAGCAGACTGAGTAATTACTGAAATAAAATGAGTTCTCAGACTAAAATAAGATCTATGTTTTCAGTGGTTTCATACACAGTTTCACTTTTTATATTTTTTAAATATGACCACAATGTAACTGCGTTCTACGAGTATGAAATAAAATCAATGAAAAGTACTCTTTTTGACGATACTTGCTTTAAGTAATTGCTATTTTTATCATTCTTCTCGTATAAATTTACGTTAATTTCAGCTTTTTTTTCACATTATTATTTTACAAATTGTTTGATTTCATAAAATCATTTTTTTGTTTCGATTTGCTTAAATGCTTGCATTTTACGTTTATTTAAGCAATTGATTGCAAGGATCAAAAAACGCGTAAACCCTTTACGTAATATACCAATAACCGTTTGCAGCACCCACCCGGGAGATTTCATTTTAGATCTTGCTACGCCGTAGCGCCTACCGGGCCTCTACGCTAACGGTTATGCTCTACGCCAGGAAACTTTCTACTTTGTTCTCCCATCAGATTACCAGCACTGCTGCCTGCATTGGTGGAGACAACAGCCTTCAACAGCCTGGTAATGATCAGAGAGGGAAATTCAAAACGGAGGCGTGTGTAATCATATCGAATAAGAGCCTGAAGCCTTCGCCGTGACAATGCCTGAAGGCTCTCATGAAAATTCAGTACGTCTAAAAAGCTTCCGATTACTTAAATATAAGCTGTGACATATCACTTCGGTGTAATGGCATCTTTTTTGATTCCGCGTTATCATCATGACTGCAATATACGTTGCTTAAGCATCGTGATAACCGCTTTCACTATATGTGGTGAAATTGTAATGTTGTTAATGGCGTGCATAAATGTAAATTGCAATGCTCTTTGACGTGAGTATTTGTTCGAGGTATTCAGTATTTAATCTTTTCGTGATAAATCGTGCTTGCTTCACATCATATCAAAATAAAATAATAATTAATTAGTGAAAGTGGTTATAGTTTTTATTTAGTGATCTTGTTCTTTCTTCGTAGTATCAATCCGGTGGATTGGTTTGCAGCAGCAGAATCTTGCATCTAGATCTCCATTCCTCTCGGTCCTCCGCAACCCTTTTCAGCTCAGCATAAGTGCTACAGTTCATGTCCTCAAATACCTGCTGCAAATACTCCCGTCTAGGGCGCACTCTACAGTTTCTACCCTCAACCATCCCTCCACAATATCGTGAAGAAGTCCATCGTGGCGCATGATGTGACCAATTCATCGGGCTCGCCTCTCTGAGATGGTTCTTATTAGTTGCCTATCTTCCTTGATTATTCTGAGAACCTCATTGTTCGTCACGTGTTCTCTCCAGGAAATTCCGAGAACTCTTCTGTACGACCACATCTCAAAGGCCTCTAGTCTTTTTTTATCACTTTCAGATAAGCACCATGTCTCACAGCCGTACATGAAGATGCTCCAAACAAGTGTTTTGGCAAGTTGCTTGCGGAGCCCTAAAGAAATATTCTTTGACTCAAGAATTTTGGCTTTTTTATTGAAAGCTAGCCTTGCTTGATGTATTCGACAGTTGACTTCTCTTTTTGTTCTGCCATCCCAGTTGATAGTACTTCCAAGGTATACAAATTCTTTTGCATCTTTTAGGGGTACTCCTAGCATTGATATGTTAATTTTCTGCTGCTCGTTGCGGCTTACTCTCATGACTTTGGTTTTTGTGATGTTTATCTTCATATTGTAGTTGGAATTAAATATGTTTTCCATGAATGTCAGCGCTTCCGTGAGTTCATCTTCAGTTTCAGCAATCAGAGCAATGTCGTCAGCAAACCTTATCATATCAATCTTTTGGCCGTGTATTTTAACCCCCTCTCTATGGCCCATTTTTTCCTGATGTTATTAATTGCATTTTGTATGTATACGTTAAAGAGTACAGGCGACAGAGAGCACCCTTGTCTCACCCCTTGACGTATTTTTGCTTCCTTTTGGACATTTCCAAGTGATATTATTGCAGCTTCTTCTTTGTAAAGTGAAAATATGAGTCTTCGTTCCTTGTATTTGACTCAAATTTCTTTCATTACATCGAAGAGCCTCTCCCAATCAACTTTATCAAATGCTTTTTTAATGTCCACGAAGGCAATATATGTATCTTGGTCCACGTTTATCCTCTTCTCCAAGATCATACGCAGGGATAAGATTGCTTCTCTGGTTCCCATTCTCTTTCTGAATCCAAATTGATCGCTAGTGAGAGTCTTTTCTATTTTTGGTTCAATTCTATGTAGGATTATGTTGGTCAGTATTTTGGATGCATGGGATAAAATACTGAGTGTTCGGTGTTGTTCACATTTTTTTGATCCGGACTTCTTTGGCAGAGTTACAATTAAACACTTTTTGAAGTCTTCTGGCGTTATTCCTGTATTGTAAATCATCTGAGTCATTGCGAACAGAGCATCTAGAATTCCGGTTCCTGCCGACTTTATTAGTTCAGCTAGTAGGCCATCAATCCCTGGTGTTTTTCCATCTTTGAGCTTTTTTAATGCGAAGTCAAATTCCTCTCGGATAATTGGGTCTCCCAAATCATTGGCGTCTACATCAGTTTCGTTTTCTATCACACTCTCAAAGCTGGTATCATTACTTCCGTTGTATAGTGTTTCCAGGTACTGTTTCCATCTCTCCCCTATTTGGGTATCTTCAAACAGTATTTTCCCGTTCTCTGCTTCTATCGCTTTGCCTTTTCAATGTGTGTTTTGTGACTAAGTGATCCTGTTAAAAAAATATAAAAAAAAATCCTCAGCTCTCTGAGGTGAATAATATTTTAACCAAATATTACCACTTAAAACTCTGAGTTCCAAATTTTGGCCATGTAAACTTTCGAAAATATTTAAATTCTTATTCTATTACAAAGATTTTATTTGCTTTAAAATGTATTTTTCCATTAACCTATACTATTAAAAATAACTTATTCATCATAAAATTTATAATTATGCTTAAAAAATGTTTATATAAATTTCTGTATAAAAAAGTAACAGCTACATTTAAATATTTAAAAATAAGAACATCAAATTAAAAAAAAATACGATAAATAATTTAATGCATGTTAGTTGTTAACCCTATATTCAGTTATGTTAAATAAATGAACATTTACTTTGTCCGTCTTCCCCTTAACTTGAATAGAATGAAATGTATTTATCAAGGAATCAATTTCTGAAAGTATCCACAAACCAATTCCATTAATATAGATCGATAACTATTAACAAATGGGCAAAATCTCTACTTCTCTTCTTTATAGTCGTATTAAGCTCCACAAACCGAAATGTCTTCAGACTCTTCAGCCACAAAATTATTACAGAAAGTACAGCCAAGAGAGTAATTTCCATTTTTATTTGAAAATTATGCTAAAAGCACATTTGCTTCATTCATTTATTTTTTGGAATAATCTCACAATGAAATAGCTTCTAATGAATGGAGTTTTTTTCATGTAAACGCATGCAGGAGAGCACACCCGGTCAAGACCAGTGCACTCTATGACGCTCAGCCAAGGAGGCTGGACGCTGCATGCGGGAAACGTGTGTTGTGTTCGTGTTTGTGTGTGGGTTGGAGAGATTGCAAGTGTATATTTATCTGTTTCTTGAAGGAATCCAGATTGTAGGAAGGAGGAAACACAGACGCTGGAAGAGCATTCCATAGCTTACCGGTGGCATTAAGGAAGGAACTTTGGAAGCTGCCAGTTCTTGGTCGACATATATTAACCGTGTATGGATGTTCGGCAAGGCAAGACAAGTTGGTCGGCTGTGAGTGGATGCAGGAGGAATTAGTTCTTTGAGTTCCGAAAAGCAGCGACCGTGGTAATAACGGTAGAAAAGACTAAAAGAACCAATCTTACGCCTGTGTTCCATTGATTGTAGATTAGACGTAAGGGTGTCATTGTTTATCGAACGAATTGCTCTTCTTTGAACTGAGTCAATTCAGTTTAGAAGGTATTTTGGGGCTCCAATCCAAAGGTGACTGCCGTATTCAAGGATAGGTCGGATTTGTCCTTTATATAAATAGAAGATGAAGTTGTTTATCGCTGAAATACCGAAGTGATCTTTATAATTCACCTTTATAGTTATATTATATAATTGTTATTGAAATACAAAATAATAATATGCCTTTTTATTATTATTTTTAAATAATAATACATTTTGCTACTTCTAGTACAAAAAACACAAATATTACGGAAAATGAAGATCATTTTTTTTTCAATAACTTTTCCTGGTTATTACTTTAATAACATTTATTTTAATTTATTTTGAACAGCCTTCTGTTTCAAAATACATAGTGAATTATAAATAATAAAACTTTTGATCAGAATTTCAAATGAAAAAAATCTAAGTTTATACTTTTTAGTCACATTTGTTTCTTCACACTTAACACTATCAGTCCACGAGGTACGCGATTAAGCTTACGCCGGAGGCCCACAGTTTGTTTCTTCACACTTAACACTATCAGTCCACGTGGCACGCGAGTAAACTTACGCCGGAGGCCCACAGTTTGTTTCTTCACACTTAACACTATCAGTCCACGAGGTACGCGATTAAGCTTACGCCGGAGGCCCACAGTTTGTTTCTTCACACTTAACACTATCAGTCCACGAGGTACGCGATTAAACTTACGCCGGAGGCCCACAGTTTGTTTCTTCACACTTAACACTATCAGTCCACGAGGTACGCGATTAAACTTACGCCGGAGGCCCACAGTTTGTTTCTTCACACTTAACACTATCAGTCCACGTGGCACGCGAGTAAACTTACGCCGGAGGCCCACAGTTTGTTTCTTCACACTTAACACTATCAGTCCACGAGGTACGCGATTAAACTTACGCCGGAGGCCCACAGTTTGTTTCTTCACACTTAACACTATCAGTCCACGAGGTACGCGATTAAACTTACGCCGGAGGCCCACAGTTTGTTTCTTCACACTTAACACTATCAGTCCACGAGGTACGCGATTAAACTTACGCCGGAGGCCCACAGTTTGTTTCTTCACACTTAACACTATCAGTCCACGAGGTACGCGATTAAGCTTACGCCGGAGGCCCACAGTTTGTTTCTTCACACTTAACACTATCAGTCCACGAGGTACGCGATTAAGCTTACGCCGGAGGCCCACAGTTTGTTTCTTCACACTTAACACTATCAGTCCACGAGGTACGCGATTAAACTTACGCCGGAGGCCCACAGTTTGTTTCTTGTGTAATTTTTTCATGGTCATGTGTTCAAATAAAATTAAATTTGACCCTCACTGAAAGGGTTTGAGATCTTTGAATTACGGTCGAAAGTAAAAACAACACGTATGTTATGTGATAGGCCACTAACGTTTGAAAAAACATAACACAAGCTGTGTATAGTCTTATAAGCGTTGGCGGAATGATGCCACACATGTTGTGTCACCCACCTTTAACGTTTGGCCTGGCAATTATTACACACATATTGTGTAATCGGATTGGATAGTGTCTTAACGAAAACTTACATTAAAAAAATGTTCCATTGTTGTTTTACGAACATCATCAATTTTATTATGATCATCAATAATTTTATTCAGACAGATTAGTTTCTCTAATAACAGCTCATTAGCTATAGCATATTGCCTTCACAAACTACGACTGTTCAGTTTTGTCTGTTGTCTATATATTTGTCACCCACGTAATCTCCGCACTTGTTCCAAGTTTCCAAATGAAATATCAGTTCTAGTAAATGAAATAACATATTATATTGAGAAACTTATTTTCTCATCCAAAAATAATGTTCTCTTCATAAAACTTGATTACTTCTACTAACGTTCGCTCTGTAAAATGGCAGGATCGAATCAGCAAATGCGTAATTTGGCTGGTGTTTTTCTGGGTTCACATTCGCGATTGCACAATTCGCCAAATAAGATCGCGCAGCATCTTAAGGAAGCAGTAAACAAGCAATGACCGGATAAACAGCAACATCCTCTTCGGCCAGATCGCATCTCAGCAAATAATACAGACATTTTTACTCCCAAACATGTTTTAATGTAGATCTTATCTGTGACCCTTCAGCAAACATTCAAAACAGTGAGTGTGCGCTAGTAACAACAATAACATTGTGAGATAAATTCAAATTTACATATATTTTATGCTTTTTTACTCTTTATAATAAATTGGATTAGATGCATGGTGTTCTTTAGTATTAATTATTTGTTCGTTTAAATTTCAAAAATTGTGTCAATTTCTGATTGACTCGTAAAGAGATAAGAAAAATGACTTCTTTTTATTAGGTAAATACTTAGTAAATGTAAATAAATAGTGAATTCTAAAAGTAAGATTTATTTAAGTAAATACTTAATTTCCAACACATAGCACATATACATTAAATAATGTTTTTTTCGTTTTGTTTTTTTTTTACTTATTACTTAAATGAGATATTTTATTTGTAACTCTGGATTATATTAAATTGCAATAACGTGTTTAATTTTGCTATTTCATCCTGTTTGTTATAAATTGGTGGTGATTTAAGGAATTTCGATGATTAGGTCGATGCTTCCGAGGCCTTGACCATTCGATCATAAGAGGCGGCTCACCCCGAAAAGGCTTACCTGGTTAGGACATACACTAAGTATGCTGCAGAAATGCAAAAACTGCAGAGCCTTTTTCTTCAAGCCTCCGGGCCCACATCGTCCTTAAAGGTATACATATATAGAATACAGAACTGACATGGGATTAGGCGAAGACCATGGCGGCTGACACAGATTTGTGGCAGCAGTCCGTGACAGCCATATGCTCCAGTTAAGAGAGCAGAAAATTTTGCAATATAGTGGACACATTGCACAATTAATGCACGAATTGCGAAATATGTGATTGTATTTAAATTAAGTTGTATTCAGTCGAATTCAATAAAAATTATATCGATTTTTTATTGAATTTGGCTTTATATCGAAAAGAGCTTTTTCACAAAATATATCCGTAAATCTTTCAATCTTGAAATCTCCGCATCCTCTCTTCCATCTCGTCTCTTCGCAGCCTCCCACGATCTCTCACATCCAGATCTCTCATCTTGACGACATTATTTTTTCGCTCTCTTGCGATGACGTTATTTATTCCAGCTTAATTCAGCCAAAGCGCCGCACAAATTGCTTTCTTTGGCCCGCGCTCCCCGCGAGAGATCCCAGCGCCGCGATATAAACTCGGCTAACAACGATATGGTCGGTCTCGGCGATGGGGTAGACAGGGGTTGATAGTGCAGTGGGGTAAATTATCCAAAACAATGATGAACGTAAATAACAGTACAAGTACCGTAATTAACACGGTGCAAATTTCATATGATAGCTAACATATTGTCAGGCTTATTAGCTAGATAGCAGACATGTCAGCGAGTATTTTTTTATTTAAGCACATACAGGAGAATACCGACAGTAACATATGATTAGGCGCTACATGTGAAATTTTGATCCAGCAACATTATAGAATACAGCCTCACATTCACGCATCATCCTTATTATTACAAGAATTAACTATGAATGTGTGATCTTCATGGGACGACTTTCACTTACCAACAATTTTGATAAATATGCTATTACTGGCATTTTACGGGTGAGGGATCAAATTCACAACGACTGGGCTTATTTTAATTGGGGGTAATTATAGAAAGAAAAGGATTGCACGGTGATATTAACTAACAATCTACTTACAATAAAATAGCGTTTTGTTTAAAATGAATGGTTATTTTATAAAGAATTATGCATTTTCACAGTTGTTAGTCAAGTAAAATAAATTCATATACTACGTTTGTAGTATAATAATTTTCGGCAACTCATTTTTATCTCAGTAATTAATTCAATGAAAGACTTACAAATTTATTAAAAAATAAAAAATATTAAAAACATAAAAAAAGGTCATTAAAGAATAGTTATAAAAAAAATGGGAGTTGAAACGAAAATTGGCAGTAAATAGTAATTGAATGGTAATTACTTAACTAATGGGTCTGATTGGGTTTCCATTTATCTGCTAATAATTCAAAGTCCTGGTTTTTAAATTTGCATGGTGCGGCAATCTACTCACAAGCTATCAAGCTTTAACTAGTTATTTGTTTAAAAATAACTTATTTTATTTATATATCGACCATTTTACATTAATTAATGGCAGTATTGAGTATATGAATGACATTTTAATTTTACAACTTATCACATTTGTACTGTCACAGTGGACACTGCCAATTTATTTTATCTACTGCCAGTTAATTTACGCTGCTGCCAATTCATTTATTTTACTGCCAAATAATTTTCGTTATTAACTTCTAATGAAACTTTCATTATTCGTTATCACAATTTTGTAAAATGGACACAGTTATATTATTAAATAAATACAATAATGCAAAAATTGTCTCACCGTTCAAAAGACACTAGTTTTATTGAAATATTTTCGCTAAGAACTACTAAGAAATAACAAAAAAAAAAACTTAATTTATCACAGTTTATTTAACATATAAATTGATATTTTAAAAAAAATAGTGTTTCGGTCATAAAAAAAGTCCGATTGTATGATTCAATATATAGAAATATAAACACATTACAAAGATTAAGCACACAACTCAAAATTAAATATAATCTAGTTTAAAAGATACTTTTCATGTTTAAAAACTTTACTCTAATTATACTACAACAATACCCCACTCTACCCAAAGATGCGCCAGTGAGTTGTACGATACTATCCCTTTGATTTAATCTTTTAATGATATTACGTCTTTGAGTGCTGACAAAAGAGAAAACAGCCTTGTTTGAGTCAACGTTCTTCTCTGTGAATTTAAAACGAGAAATAAATAAATAAAAGAACTGTAAAATCTTCAATACATTTGTTTTTTTCTTTTACTCTCTCTTTGTGAGCGATACTTTTAACAATTACTGATAGTGAGAAAATATATTCGTTAATTAAATCATCGTTGTTACACTATTATGAAATTTTGAATTAGACGTAAATGAGAGATCTTAATTTTGAAATACTTTTTTAGACTTTGTTTTTGATTATTTGTATATTTTTTATCTTATTTCTTATTATTTTAACGTATATAGCGTGTGGTTTATGAACAGTTCAATAAATACTTTGCCAAATATATATTTCTGCTTTCGGATATCTTTTTAAATACTGATAGACTAAAGAATATTTGAACAAAAGTACATTTATCTTACATACGTTTTGCCAAAAAGACATTACGCCCAAACTTCACACAGCGACTGATGTTTGATGGAATATTATTTTTAAATAAATGTTATTGTTTTGGTGTGTTTTTATTTGGAGCTTCATTAAATAATTTTATTTCATTTCATTTATTTTTTAATGGTACAAATGTTCCAAATATTATAAAATACAGGAAAACACAGGTAGAAATTAAATATTTAAAAAAAACACAAAAAAAGATTAATTACAAATAATTAACAATTTAAGAACTACAATTTTTTTGAACTAAGAATAATAACCAGAACACTTATGCCATCTACAAAAGAGGACAATGATGAATAAAAGGATCGAGATGTACTAGTATGTGTATGTGTAGTACCTATTTAGAAGCATCATCGCAGTTGAAATGAATGTAGTATTTATTAATATATCTTGTATAAAATTTCCGCTTGGCCTGATTTCAATTAACCAATTGTTGAAATAGGTATTAAAATTACTGGTGATCAATATGAGATCCAACCTTCCAATTCAAAAACAGATGCTACAACAGAACAATCTAAAAATGAAGTAAAACTATGACGATTCTAACTTGGAATTATATGAAATACTATATATCGGGTAATTGTAATATTATACATGTATATAAGATATTGTAATTTATGGTGATTATTATTTTACTATGCAATACATATATTAGTATGGTAGAGCCATTTTGACGTTTTCATGAATATGTTTAGTCGGCTCATGACGTTTCAATTGCATTGCTTCATATGTTAATTGAGTTTAATTAATTAATATAATGGCTTTAAATTACGTCAAAACTTATTAATTTGCTATCATATATGAATTTTAAATATGATGAAATAAATGGAAGAGTAATCAATGTAATTAGTTTCACTATTTATTATACAAGGAAATATAAAATAATTATGCGTTATAATAATACACCCCAAAAATAACCTATTTTTAAAGAGACTTTCTCTGAATGGGTGGTATTTACGAGATGAGATAAGTTTACAAATAATTTACTTAGATTTATACAGCTGACAGTTTTTTTAAGTAAATGATTGCTTCGCACCATTCAGGAGTATTTGTAAATATACGTTAACATATAGATCACTGTTATAATTTAATTTTAAAATTTAATCGTTATAATTTTCACGTGATTTTTTTTTATGTAAGCGCGTGAAGGAGAGCACAACCGGTCAAAACCAGTGCACTCCATGACACTCAGCCAGGGAGGCTGAACGCTGTATGCGGGAATCGTGTTTTGTATTCGTGTTTGTGTGTGGGTTAGGGAGATCTCAAGTGTATATTTATCTGTTTCTTGAATAGATCCAGATTGTGGGAAGGAGGAAACACAGACGCTGGAAGAGCATTCCAGAGCTTACCGGTGGCATTAAATAAGGAACTTTGGTAACTGCCAGTTTTTGGTCGACACACATTAACCGTGTATGGACGTTTGGCGTAAGTTCATTTAATAGATTAATGTAATAGATTAAACCACATACCCATTAATTTTATAATGTCTTTTTTAAATTGTTTTACCCGCACACATATACAACCTATAAATATGTGTGTAGGAACTAATCATCTGTCCATGCCTATATAAGCGAATGCCTGTTTTTATTTTTTCATTATTGAAGATGTTCTTTAGGATGGCCGAAACATGTAATCGTTAAAATAAATTGTGAATCAAAAATAAATAATTTTAATTTATTATTTTTTTAATAAAAATTAATTCTAAAATTATAATTATGCAGTTTCACCAAGTATTGTCAGTTGATAACCTTAATGTTAATTACGTACAACTTAGTAAATTGTATTTCTTAAACTGACTTTAGTGGGCTTGTATATATTTTATACGTTTTTCATATAGGGCTGTGTGATCATGTTTGTTGACTTTTTAGCCTAACTTAAGTATAATAAATACCTTATAAAGATACAAAATTTAAAGGGCATAAACTTTTACATTTAAATTTAAGTTAATTTTGTTGAGATAAAGTAGTCTAGTACTAATTTTCTGCATAAATATACTAGGAAGATCAAATAATGCACGTAAAAAAGGTGCTTGCCGCATAGAAAGTTGTCCACACCATTGGCGTAACTATGACCACACACAGGAGTAATCGCTGCCAATGAACTGCGATAAATAGTAATTAATCTGGCAAAAAAGTAGTAGACAATAACAATCCGCGTGAAAGATCTTCTTATATAATATAATAAATCGATAACATTAAGTACTACATCTACCATTTGATATTACAGACACCAATGAGGCTGTCCACAGTCTATTCTTCAGTAGTTTGCTTACATTGGATCTTTCGTTTACCCCCACTCCTAAACTCCTCCCAATCCTTACCTACTCTCTTTTAAAATCTTTTTCATTAGTAATTATTCATTAACACGTCAGTTCATTTGTGCACGGTGGAACGGATGAAGCTTTAATGGATCGCGAAACTGCAGTCTTCCATCAAGATAAGCAGCGTTAGTTAATCCATGTTAAAAAAAGGTATGAAATTCTTCATCATTATCATCAGCCTGTGTTTGTCCACTGTTATAGATATATCTTGCCCATTGCCAATTTAGTGAGCCTATTTATTGGGTAGCCAATGAAATCCGTATCTTTTTAATATTCTCTTTCGGTCTTCATTCCCTGGTAGAATATTTTTTTTGAAGATTTTCTAACTAAAATTGCTGATTCTTAAAATGGCATTTGTATGCCATTTTAGGAATCAATTTTAAATGAGATTTTAAATTTAATTTTGCATTCAAATGATAAAAGTCAATGTATTTCATCTCAAAATCTAGATAAGATAATAAGCAATATATTCACTTAATAATAAGACTTTGCGTACATATGTATAAACCACTTTATTATATTTGTGGATATGATAGTCGCCCAGTGGCTATTTGGATTTAAAAACAAGATAATAGCGAATATGTGGACTTAACAACAACATAACAGCGGATGTGTGACCACGCCCATGGTCACATTGATCCTATCGCAATCTCCGCCTTTGGTTCGAATAAACTTTCCCGGACGGTCGTTGTTTTCGCTCGGCGCTCTCTCTAACTTTGTTCTTTTGATTGGTCATAATAAAATTGGCTATTTGCTGATAAGACCGGAGCTGGCGGCGGACTGGCGAATTATCGGAACATAAACCGCGACCCGCCACAGCTGTAACCTCCCCAAGCCTCCATCTCTACAGCCAGAACCAATATCGAGCACTTCCCACACTACTGAGAAAACACTGTCATAGCAAACGTGATCAAATCAATGAATTCATGTAAAAGAACATGCTTGCATCCACGATATAATAATTTAAGTTTAAATATATTATCAACAAATTGATTCCTCATGCACCTCTTCCTGCACTTGTATGGTTAATTAACGTCGACCAAGAACTAGAAACTATCCTAAATTCCTTTCTAAATACCATTAGTTAACTCTGAATTGTTATTTTTATATCTGAGATTTATCTTTCTTGCAATTGTATTAACTCTTAAAACGCGAAACTTTATTTTGCATTCATACTTCAGCCACCTTTGTTGAGCGTCATGGAGGTTAGGTTAGATTGGGTTAAACTCACCTGCATGCGTTTACTTAAATAAAAAAAATAAAAAAGTTTGTTCGGTGGATAATTCTTGGTGGAATTCCATAAAATCAAAAAATATTTGAAATATCAGATATAAAATAAAAGATTCTGTAGAATTTATTCCACGTATATTTTTTTTTTGACGACATGTTTCAACCAGGTCGGATGGCCATTTTCAAGACAATTAGTAAAAATTTTGTTGGCTCTATATAAAGCAAAGGAGTGAGCGAAAAGGTGTATATGAATTGTGTGATGGGTATATGTGGTTTTAGGGAATCATTAATGTATAAGGGAAATTATTGATGTCACAACAAAATAATATTTATAATTACAAAGGCCATTAAAAAATAATTAACATTTACATCAAAATGCACTTAAGTAAGAATTCTAGATAATTTTATCAAAAAAAAAAAAAAATTGGATAATCCAAAAGTAAAATTTTACAATCTTAAAATGTTAAAATCTTACACGCAGAGAACAAAGGCACTAAGCTCACAAATTTAGAAATCCTCGAGATCAATAGAGCAAAATCGGACACAACTATAAATCATAAGATTAATAATAATGACCAAATTGTATTTGCTTCTTCCCCTCTTTTGTACCCTATAAAACGTTGATACTGCTTTCATTTTTGTTTCAGCTCAAACTTAACCGGACTTTATAACGCCTTCATCAATATCATCAATTAATTCTATTTTTACCTAGAATTGTATTGCTTCCCCATTTACTTTCGGATTATCCACCAAAATATTTTTTTTTTTGATAAAATTATCTAGAATTCTTACTTAAGTGCATTTTGATGTTAATTGTTTTTTAATGGCCTTTGTAAATATGAATATTATTTTGTTGTGACATCAATAATTTCCCTTATACATTAATGATTCCCTTAAACCACATATACCCATCACACAATTCATATACACCTTTTCACTCGCTCCTTTGCTTTATAGAGCCAACAAAAATTTTACTAATTGACTTGAAAATGGCCATCCGACCTGGCTGAAATATGTCGTCCAAAAAAAAATATACGTGGAATAAATTCTAAGGAATCTTTTATTTTATATATTAGATATTATGGAATTCTACCAAGAAATATCAATCTAAAAAATCGAAATAATTTTAAATATATTCCAGAAAACGCAAAAGTCGATGAAAAGAACCTGGTTGACATATATATTTCAAAATACACAGGAGAACGTAAAGTACAATTTACTTTTCTTCAAGCCATTTGGCGTCGTCCTAGAAGACGATCTCCAGGAAGCAGTGCTGATATGGGATAACCATGGCGTCTTACAGAGCTTTGTGGTTGTCGTTCCTGACGAATATGTGCTCCAATTACCAAAGCCGACATGGTGTGATGATGTTTTCATAAGTGTGTCTTTGACAATTTAAATTTTTAGTTTCAAAAGGCTTTGTTATTGTTTAATGAATTCATCAGTTAATTATCAATATTGGATACCTTATGGAATATGATAGATCAGTTAGTATTAAATATTCCAAATAAAATATTTATATTTTTATGTCCCACATAACATCGTGTATTATGAGTAAAATATATAAGTGATCAATGAAGAATTCTTTCTTTCAGCAAATATACATTTTATGGCACTATTTGCATATGACATCACATGGGAGCTGATCTCCATTTTGCCAAATCCTGTGAAATGCGTCGTTCGAGTATCTTTTGCGATGGCCGGTGCCAAATCCGATTAGTTATTTAGTATTATTGTTCGAACGCTTATGTTTACGACCGCTGTAAATTATACTTTATTTCGTACGTATGCAGTTAAGCTAACAAATATTTCAAGCACGCAAAAAAAGCGCTCCGTCCTTTTAACTAGGTACTTAAACCAAGCACTTGGTCTGTAGAATAAACAAACTATTTACAATATATCAACCAATACTGAATGGATTACATATAACTTATGATACATTTGAAACATTTTTAAGATAATTTTGTTCCCTCATTATGCATATAATAATTTAAAAACACATATGACAGAGGTTTTGATCCTCTATTGACTATAAAATTGCATATAATAAATATTTTTAATGGTTTTGTGGCGTCAATGGGTTCATAATTTGTTCAATATGATTTTATTATGACAAAGCCTGCAAGTGGTAAATTTTCCATACTTTGAGTTGTCAACCGTGTATAATTTTTCGGCAAGGATTTCACAGGATGGTGGTGATGAATCAAATGATAGAACAATCGGGATCAATTGAGAATGTTCGGAAGAGGTGTAGTTGCGATAAAAGTGTAAGTGAGCCAATTCACTGTCTGTATTTCTTGAACATAAACCAGATAAGTTATAACTTCTTAGGTTTTCACGGCCAGATTTGATGTTGTGGCTTTTGGGTTGAGCCGTGTGTGGTGAACTGAAGAAGACCCCTGCAATGGCGGTTGAAATATTGGTTGAAAAAAGTTCACCACACACGGCTCAACCCAAAAGCCACAACATCAGATAAGTTATGTTTTTATTTAAAGTAGTCAGAATAAAAAAATAAATATCCTAATTTATTAATAAATGTTCTTTTTTCAAATACATTTTTTATTACATTATTTTCAATTTGACACAATATTACAATATATTATACAAATAATATATTGTAATATATATATAATATAAAAATAATGTAACTCGATGAACACATTTAATCAAATCCATAAGATATTTGAAGGTACAAGCTCAAAGTTTGTTGCTTAATTTAATATGATCTACGCTAATTTATTAGGTAGAGTCCAGTGAATATTATTTTTATTAAAATATGTTTCTTTTTAAATAAATTATGTATCAATATTTAAAAAAATGCAATTTAAAAAAATACTGAAAAATACAATTTATTCTCAGTATCAGATTTTCCAAGATTTTGCTAAACAGACAACTGCAACATTATTTTTTTAAATAAATTCGAGGAGTTTGTGTCTGGACTGGCATCCCTTGCATTAAATATATTCGTAGCAATATATTTGAACAGTCTAATCACTCTCCCAAAAGGCATAGCCTCTGGCATTTTATTATTTTTCTTTGGGATAGCAAACAATATATGTGAACTCATCCTCAGATAATTGTCAAGGATACATAAATCGATTTCCAACTAAATGACTGGATTTCCGAACACGCCACCCAATACCCTGAAAAAATGCCATACCCTAGCACACATTTGGTTAAGTCTTTGACTCAATATCCCGATTCAATTGTTATTTTGTGATGAAATACTGACGTGCTTTATAAAGTATTCCAAGTTTTCTTGAAATAAGACCAGTTTTGCGCAGATTGTTGAGGGTGAGGCCACCTCCCCACATTTCTCTCCATCAATTGTCCTCCGGCAGTTGCAGAAGAGTGCTGCTGCACAGCCGCGGGCTTCCTTCAAGTTCCGACACTCGCGCTTACTCTCGCTTTGGCTGACGAAGTCTTCACTTTTCTCGGAGTTTGCATAAAAATGTCTAAACGCGAAACGCCAATTAAAACACACTTGAAAGTTTTAGCAAAAAGTTTGTTCGGAACATCTTTGCTGAGATAATTGCAAGAAATATAGCGATTGTTTGGGAGCGGGGCTTTTAAACGTGAACCGAGAGAAAGTTTCGATAAGTTGATATATTTCTATACTACTTTCATGTTCAAATCTTCCATTATAAAATCTGCGTCTTGATTTTAAGTTTTATTTTTTAAAAAGCACTTAAATTGTAGTCTTTAAGCATGGTATTTTATTAACCATAAGTGCTACTGTATTTGTATTTTGAAACAAAGTTTAATGAATACTTTAGTGAACAAATAGCCATGAATTGTATATAACGTAATACGTTAATATTTTTAGTAAAAATAATATATCTTGCATATACGATGGTTTCGAAATGTTTCCTAATTACTTGTAATAGAAAATTTTATTGTTAAATCACACACTTTAAAGGTGCAAAAGTAGATGACAATCAAAATTGTTCCGACCACAGAACATCTTTAAATACCTTGATTACAAAGTAAGATTTAAATGTAAAAAACTTGTTTCTTTTAAAAGTTTTTTTATTAACATTGATAGGTTTAATTGATAGGTTTAATGATGTTTATTTTTGATTCATTCATAATAATATATTAATGAATATAAAATAAACATCATTACTACGTTGAGTTGGTTTAAAAGTGAATTAATTATTATACCTTGAAAATACTTGGCCTCCAAACTTTTTAGTTTCAAGTCATGCCCAGAGTTATTATGGAGTATTTCTTGCGAAACCATCTGAGAATTTCTTCGCTGCTAAATTTTAATGTTCTCATATAATCAAAATTACTGAAGAAAATTTTCCCAGCAAAGTGTGCCGGAGTTTAACAAAGTAAATGACTATTCGATAAGGTAATTACTTTTCTGTTTGCTCAGCACTTATTCTGCTATTAAATTTCTTGCTGTAATTTCTAAATAATTCACGGTCCTATAATCAAAATCTTGTAATAATCTTTAGGCTAATGAAGGGTATAAAAGTTCACGGTGGTTTTATTTCTTCGTTATATTTGGTAGTTAGAAGCAATTAATACTTCAATAACTAACTATGAATTTTAAATAACTTCTTAGGTTTACACGGCCAGATTTGATATTTTGGCTTTTAGGCTTAGCCGTGTATGGCGAACTTCCTTCAACCAATATTTCGACATATGGCTGTAGAAATATTAGTTGAAGGAAGTTTGCCACACACGGCTAAACCCAGAAGCCAAAATATTATTAACTATGAATGTAATTATATTTACCTTGTACTATTCGATTTATATTTTTTAAGTTTTCAAAATATTTATATAATTTTATTTTATTCATATGTTCTACTTGATGTTAGATAAGGCAATATTATGACAAATAAACTTTTTTTGTTGATAATATTGAAAAAGTAATCATTATGGTCAATCTCACCACTCTTGTTAAGCTTTATGTTGTATTAGTGAGTTTTGTATGCAATATACTTCATTTAGGGGGGCGGACATGGTATGATGAATGATAATTTATATTTATTATATAAAAACTATTGAGACGAAAACCAATTCATATTTCACCATCAAGGGATGGATAATGAACTTTTTTTAGGTATATTGCAAAATAGAAAGTAGGAATCATGTCAAAATACATCTATTACTCACCACTAAATTCTTAAAATATCGATGTTCATTTATGTTTATTTAAAATTAATGTATTTTTTAAAAAAAAAATCACAATATTTTTATGTAGATTTTGTGGTTTTTACAAGATTTTTAAGAAATACGAATAAAATGTTCGTTAAAAGTACAGACTTCAAGGCTGTTGACATTTCCGTAGAAGTTTATTTTAATACTTCAAGTAGCTGCGTATATTTCAAGTGTGCTATTCTTAACACCGAAACCTAGTGAACATGAATCTTTCATTATATTTTGTAGTCACGCGAGTTGGTGGGTTTGATATTTAAAAGGTGATTTCTCAAAACGTAGAGGCATTTGGTCGGCCAATATATTACAAGCGGACGACTGCCAACACTGAGCCGATATAAACAACTTCCCTGATATCATATTAGGGTTACCAGATATTCGTTTTACCAGACTGTAATGTGAATTTCTCATACTCTTGTTTATTTTTTTGTTCGAAATTCTCTTCATTTTAATATCCGCTTGAAATTTAATAAAACTGTTTGATAATTATGTTACTCGTAAGATAAGAAGTATATGATTTCATTTTTCAAAATAGGAAATCTTACTTATATGAATCATCACCGTCTTTATATATAAAAAATATCATTTTTTAATGAAATATTAAAATTGCGAAACACCCATCGATTAAAAAATCGAAAAAATATAAGGAATCTTCATGTACTCAGAATTTATGAAACCACAGTCTCAATTCTGGTATAGGAGTAGCTCAAGGTGATCCATGTTAAAACAAAGTAAAATATCAATATTATTTCTAAGCATATACATTTTTTCAATGTTTTTTATATATTTCACTCACTAGAAGAAATAACTGTATTAGAAATAAAACAAAATTAAAATCAATATACTCGTATTGTAATATATACTCATTGACAATTATCAAAAAAAATACAAACAAGAAGATTTTTGTTATTTTAAAAACATTTATTTGCCTCTCAATCACCTTTTATTTTATAGGTAAGATTTGCTGTTATATTCCAAACATCTTCACTATTAGTAAATACTCGGAGGATGAATTGGTTAAACGCCTTAGTTTTAAGACATTGCTGAATTTTCGTTTTAAAAATAATACCTCATTTTGTGTTAAAATATAACAATTATCATGCTTCACTGCCGAAAAGTTTTGGTAGATTTTGGGCTTTTATTGTAAGATTCGGCCGTAGTATGATTTCGTCCGTATCAGAAGCGCGTGAAGAGGTCAGAGGTCGGCGGATCTCGGCCTGTCTCGGGTCGCTTTCATAAATCAGCCCCGCCGTCTGAAAGCCTCGAATTATTTCTCAATTACCCGCCCGCCCTGCATAATGAAAATAATTCAGGGGCCATTATATCAACATTAGCGCTCACCACACATAATACTGGCTAACCACTCCACTCCATTCCAACCACTCGGCTCTTCGTCGAAGAAATTGGCTTGAAAGGTTGAACCGCGTCCATGCATAAGCGGGTTCGAATCACGATATATCTCAGTGACTCTTCAAAATTTATAAGCTTTAAATTTAATTTTTGTGCTCATTGAGTCCCCTGAAAATATGAAGGATGTCTTAAGAAAGATAAACAGACAAAGTAAAAGACGAATCGTTTCAAAGGTCGTATTTTGGCACAACGTCAATCATCATTGCCTTTAAACGTTAGAAAAGTATATAGAAGGCTAGTGATATTGTGGCTTTTGGGTTTGGCCGTGTGTGACAAATTTCTTCTTACCAATATTTCGACCACCATTGCAGGGGTCTTCTTCAGGATCGATGACTGAAGAAGACCCCTGCAATGGCGGTCGAAATATTGGTAAGAAGAAATTTGCCACACACGGCTTAACCCAAAATCCACAATATCAAATCTGGCCGTAAAAACCTAAGAAGTTATTTAGAAGGCTTGTGATTTTCGAAATAATCACGACACAAAGATCTTATGTAATTATAACTGAGACTCAAGAGAATATTCTCTACAACAATAACAGTGTTTTTACCAGAAAACTCACACAAAGAGTTTGCACGTTTCAGTTGGTGAATTTTGTGTTTTTTTTTTCAATTATATTTTATCACCAAAATGAGGCGTTTAATATTTTTTTGGCGAATATATTAATCAAATTCATGACAAGCTTACAAAGTATGACATGAAAAAACTGGAATCTGGCAGAATTTTGCGACAATAATTGTTGATGACCTGAAAGTATAAATTTTCAATTCCAGAGATATCACCCTAATCATTAAAATTACAATCCTCATGAAATCCATACGTGAGATTTTTTCTTTACCTTCTTGCGATTTTTCCTGCATGTTTACACACTTTTAAAATACACTCTGTTTCTACAGTTTTTGATCGTTTCCGGAAAGGTGCCTTTTACTTCCGCGGCATTAGTTGATTGTTATTTATACCACACTCGTCAGTCATAATGCGATAACATTGGACTTGGGTATTGTTGACGTAGCACTATGTAATTAGGTTTTTTAATACTGCGCCCATTTATATTCTGATAAATTACTGTTTTTAGATTTTTCTATTATTTTTTAATCCCAAATCTTATCTCTATAATTACTATTAATTATTATAAGTCATTGTTTTCTTCCTGACAATATCCCACTATTAAGAACATTAATATTTAATCTGTCCAAAATAAATTTTGTTCGTCAATATTTTAAGTTATACTTTTATTTATTGTTATTTAAATTATATTGTAAGCCTAGCAAGATTCGACAAGTATCTTTATATTATTTTTTTTTTATTTACAATCCGTTTTAAAATGTCTTATTGCGTTATTTTGAAATGAATTCCAAAACGTTGTACAGCAACAAATTGGCTTTGCATCTATTCAGCTTTGACACAAGCTGAGCCTACTCTGAACATACAAATCTGAAATAAAAAGTCTCCCTGGAGATTTTTCGCTTTACTGACTGTAAAATAAACTATCGCCTTCCGTACGCGAAACACTGTACGAGCGCAGCTCTACGGCGTAGACCGTGGAGAGCACTACGAGGCGGAATCCGTTTAGTAAGGCCTCTTGTCTGATTTACCACTTAAATGCGTTTAAATGTCCCGCCACGGCGTAGCAAAGTAATGTTTTGTCTTTTGTACGGGGAACGTATTGCCTATAAATAATGCAAGAAAACTCGTTCGCAAAGTTATTTGCAATAAATTCACATATTTGAATACATATGTCATGCCGGCGGTGTAACTTTATATTTAAAAGCAAATGGCTTATTTCTTATATTTGAAATTTAATAATATGCTATTTATAATAACATCAGTCATAACATATATTTGATTATCGGTACATTTTAAATTTAATAATATTGAATTAATATTTTTTATTATTTATTAATGTCTTTTACAAGTTATGACCAATGTAGTTTATAATAATTACGACTTTTTCATAATATTTTCATAAAAATATTATATAGATATAGCAATACGCTCGTTTTTAAAAATAAAACTGAAAAATAATAAAAGAAAATTTGAATTTCGATATCACACTCTAATAAAAATAAAATGAATTTATCTCTTTTATTATTTCTGTTTTGTGATTTTTTTAAATTGATATATGTTATATACTTACATATTTACTAACTTACCTTATTACTTAAGTATTATTTCAAAATTATTTTATAATACTATTTATAAAATATTTTAAATGCTTTTAAGATAAAGAAGATACAATTAACATTGTGATTTTTGTGTTTTAACGTTGGCAAGCAAACGTACAAATAATTGTTCCATATTTATTCGTTAAAATAACTGTTGTTAACAAATATAATTTTTTAATAGAAAGATAATGTTGTAATATAATAATTATAGTATTATTTTTTAATTTCTTGAATATATTTTTCTTAATATTTTATTATAGATACTATTTTTAACGCATAAACGTAGGCATTTCTTACAAAACCATTTATTTTCAGAACCCTTTGTTTTCTTGACGATCCGCCAATATTAGACCATCCCTGGTCAAACATAGTAAGCCATTATCTCTTGTCAGAACGTTTGACGATATTTCCAGATTTATGGATTTTTATTTCGGAATTCAATCAATTTTGCCTTCTAAATTTAATTTTAAAGAATAAACAATAAGAAAGAAAATTGATATTTTATGTCATTTGTAAAATTTAAAATGTTTTTAAATTGTTGTTAATGTTCCAGATTAATGTACATTTTTCTTTAATATTTATATAACAAAGTAAAGTAAATATTTTATTATGTCATTGAAATTAGTTTTTTTCCTTTCATTCATAATCCACAATATAAATATGCATAAAAAATGATCATTTACTTTATACTTTTTAATATTATTAATAAAAATTTCTGCTTATTATATTTATAAAACATATTATATTCATACACGATATTAAATCGAGGAAGTTTATTTTCCTGTCTAATAGAGCAAATATATGAGAAAAAACTAATCCGCTGCTTCAAAATCAGATGTTGTCAAACTTGTAACCGTTTAAAAAAAAAATACTATATCCAAAAATAAATTATTCAACATGATTTAATTATTAAAGAATAGTTTAGTAACTTCAAGCTTAATTTTTAATTTTCACACGTTAAAGTAATTCATGTGGAAAAAATTACTTTTGTTTGGAATCATATTCTAAATCAGTAAATAGACAACTATAAAAAAAATTATAAGGTACACAGTTTCATTATTACTTTTGCAACCTTGTAAATAAGAGGTGAAAATAGGCAGAAAAAATACTTCTTTTCACTTATTCAAACATCAGCTTAGAACATGGTTTCGTTTATAATTGATCAGCCTTTCAATTATATTTATTTATTATTTCTAAACCAAATATTCATACATAAGGATTATAAGATAATCAACCTACGGAGATTATGAAACACAGAATATACATAAGCATGCAAATGAAGTTGTATATTTTCATGTGCATGTATTTATCTTTAATAATGTACCTATTCATGACGTACTCGTAGGTTTTTCATTTAAAACTATTTTTGGGTGAGAGATGATTTGAATAATTTTTCATGAATAAAATCTCTTATTTTGGTTTAAATTATGAATTTATTTGCTTATGTTTTTATTTATTAAATACTTATAAAAATGGTTGGTTAGTACTTGATGCCGAGCCTATGTGCTTCAGTCCGGTATTAGACTCAAGCCGACGTGCCGCCGTACCGACATGCCGGCACAGACGCGGCCTTATCCGCTCCAAATGAGTTTTTATTTCCAGGCCATGTTTGCTGATACTCTCGGTATACTCCCGACATACTCCCAGTATACTCCCGACATACTCCCAGTATACTCCCGTCATACTCTCGGTATATTCCCGCAACGCTCCACGGTTCACGTCCTTATTACATGCGGACGGACAGGATATAAACAAAATACAACTATTATAGACACAAAAATAATAAAGTATATATATAATATTCACATACGAATATAGCTAACATAGATCTCTCGTTCTGATTGAATCTCAGAAAAGATCTTGATCAAGATGAATATTCTAGCAATTATGATGATAACATTAGGTTAATCAACTGACAATACTTGGTGAAACTGCATAATTTTAATTTTAAATTAATTTTAATTTAAAAATTAACAAATCAATAATATTTAGTTTTGTTTCACATATATTTTTGACGATTGCATGTTTTGGCCTCCTTGGAGACCATCTTCAATAAAACTATTATTGTAGATGATCTCCAGGGAGGCCGAAGCATGTAATCGTTTAAAATAAATGTGAATCAAAACTAAATATTTTTAATTAGTTAATTATGATGATAGTTTAATGTAAAAATTAGCTCCATTTCAAAAGCAGTTACTCACTTCGCCACCATTTCAAATATTAAATTGGTAAATATTTTGCACCTTTTTTGAAGGTGGATCACACTGAGCACTGATATCAGTTGCTAGAATGTCGCGGTTTTGTGTTCCATGGAAATTTCATCAATTCCCAACCGGTATTACGAGTATGTTTTTACACGTTGTGAACTAATGAAGCCTTTATTTAAATCGGAACTGTTGCGTTCCAGCAAATGGATGATCAATATTCAGTTTGATCTATTAAATACAAATATTTTTTTCATATATTTAATAATAGATACTCGTATAATGGAAATTCAGAGAAAAATGCATATTTATTTTTTTGTAATACTAGTATCTAAAACAAGGTTAACAAGAACATAAAAAAGTTGAAGAATTTTTGTGCCAGTAATGTTAAAAAATAGATACTTGGTACGAGTATCTGGCTACATCTTCAATGTTTAGGTCATTCATAAGCAGTACAGTCCCCAGTTTTTTTTATTTAAAAAAAAAAACATATTTTCCAGGATCTCTTCTACAATGTATCATATAGCACTTACTCATCTTCAAAACATATCTTTAGCATTAGAATTTCATCAATATTTTGATAAAATACATAATCTTTGTATTTGTATGTTGTGAAAATATTTTATTTACCATTGAAAATTACGGAATTTACTCATATAGTCTTAATAAATATTGGAATAATTAAAAAACATTGAACTTATTTGTGGTTATAATTGTTCGTTCATATAGTTGATATGCTGCGCTTGGTTATTTTTCTATGAAATAACAAACATTGAAAGTAAAATGTTTGAACATAGGGTTGCGAACTAAGAAGAGTATTCAAGTATTCAGGTTACTCCCACCGTCCCGCGGTACCGAGCCGTCCTTGCCTTTGGGTGTTCCCGCGCATTCAGATAATATGTTTATTTAATGCCGCACGAATTTATTCACAAAACGCTGCATTGGACAAAACAACCTAATGTACTCGTATGTTGCTCGGCGGTATTTTTCTTCCCAGTTCTGCAGCAAAAATAGCCAAGAGTAGAAGAAGATAAGCGCGCGATAAAATGTATTTAATATGTTATGAAGTTACATTGTGTTCCAAAAAATAACAACCACGATACTATTTCAAACGGAAACTTTCTACGTCTCTCGGTGGAATATCTATGCTAAGAAAAACGTTCAAACTATGCAATTTATAATTTATGCATATATTCAGGTATACTATCTACATAAAATGTGGATGCAAAACGTCGGGAGCATTTTGTTTTTAAGACTCTCATCATCAAAATATCATCAATTTGATGATCTATGTTTATTTAAATAATATACAATTTGTGTTAATTAAAAAAATATGTAAATTATATTCAAAATAAAATAATTTAAATAAAAATAAATAATTAACAAAAATATATATAAAATGGAGTCAATTAATCAACACCTTAAGGGATTAGTTTGGTGTTTAGTTATTGAAAAATTGAAAACATCTTAAGGCATGTAAAAAGGAATTTAGGATAAAGAATATCATCATAAAATCTTTTTGTATGGGAATTACAACAATGGTGTAATTTGTAATATATAAAATAAAATAAAAAATGTGTCGATTTATTTTAAATTTTCACCATTTTAGATAATAAAATAACTCAAAGGAAGAGAAAATCGTTAAATGCATTCAACAAATTATTAATTAAAAATTAATTTTCACTTTGATTTGAATAATGTCACTTCTAAAACAATGAATATAATGAGTATTAATTTAGTTTTAAGCAAAGATGGCAAAATGCTCTAAAATTCTTTATGAGCATCTTAATTTTCTCTCTCATTCAATCTTAGTCTCTCCGAGAAACGAATTTTAAAAACACAATCATCATGACCTAATAAGTCCCCTCCCGTGAGTCTCTCCGCATATAGTAAATCTTCTTTCTTATATGTTTCTTATGCCGTCAGGTCGTCTTGCAGGAGTTCAACCGACATTCCATTTACTAGCTTTCGTTCACCACTCCAATGACTACCTACCTCATTGATAGTTGTCACTTCAGTAGATTAACAGATTTAACGCATAAACTACAAACAAGCACACAAGCCACTACATATTTTTTTCACGCGCAACATCTACCTTACCGGCTGAGTAGAATATATTCACTAGTGGATTAAAAATTATTTTAGTGATAGATGCCATGTTTGTATATGTTTGAATATGTATGCTACTTTCATATATAATATTTTATTACCACTTTTTTCTCGAATTCATCGCGTACTATTTTAGTTAATAATTATTCTCCATATGAATAAAATAAGCATGTTTAAAATATAAATAAAACTCTACATATATTTATACTTATGTGCATTATATCAATGTCATGAATGTACTGAAATGGATTTGTACTGCATTATTAATTCCCAGAAAATGTTCCCTGCGACAGGCGCATGACGCTGTTGTCGGGTTTCTCTAAAACTGACATTTCCAAGATTGCGAGTAGCGCTAATGAAATATGGTGCAATAGGAAACACATGGAAAGCATTTTAATTAAATTTTAATTAAATTAAATTAACATTTCTCATAATAGTCTGGTACATCATGTTTTTTTTTAATTGTAAATTGTTTCAAATTTTGGTACTTAATTTTAAGTGTCCCTTATAATATATTTTCAAATCATAATAATGTAATATTTGTCATGTTCTTAAAAAGAAAAAGAAAATAAAATTACAAAAAAAAATCATCCCCGTGCTCAAAACATTAACTGAAAACATATATGGTTCTCGAAGATCTCAAAAACCTAAGACGGCAGTTATAGTTTCTGTGACATATTTTGAGTTATTCGTTAGGGATCTGGCGATTAGCCCGACGCTTGCAAGGACTGGAAAATTTGGTTCAAAGAATTGGCCTAACTCGACCAGCTACACTTGGTTAGCAACAGGCATTTGAGTTATGCATATTGTGGTCTGTCTCCAATGTTGCGTACCTTCAGTGATCAAATAAGTCACGCTAACTATCTACCAATGACGCTGGACAATTACACTACATTACTTTTAAATTTAATTGTAATTTTCGCTTTCCAAGGCATTGTTGTTGTCTTCGTTTTCACGCGACACAGTGCGAGTATATACTAGTGATAGACTGGCACATGTATTTCCTGTTTTAAAGCATTCAGAACTGTTGGGATTCAGGGGATAATCCGCATTAATCTATTTGAATGGCATCTCCATTCTCCGTACAGCATCCGCCGCAATGCGCGGATAAATCTTACATCGCTGGGGGCGGCGTACTCTTGGAGGAATCGCGGGTTCGCGTTGCCGCCCACAATCACTGCATTATGTGGGACCATTAGCCGCCTACTCTACAGCCCATGTATTGTGCGCTCTTACGGCTGAATGGAGCAATGTTTTTCAACCATTACTGCATTTTACTGCAACAACATAACTTACAATCGAGTATTCGATAACTGTTATATCAAATTTGAGCGTGTCAAATAAAATAACATTAGCCCGTAATTAACATTTTATAATAGAGAGATAAATAATCGCATTTTCATAATTTCTTTAAAAAGCGACTGTCTTTTTTTTTCAGAACTGCATGCATGTCAAGTTAAAGGTAGTTTTCATATTTATCGGTTAAATTTAAATCTGAAATTGTTTGAAAAAACAACGCATATTTGATAACACCTGTATTACTTTGATAAACAACTACAATTGCTTTTAAGCGTTTTGAAGTGTATGCTCTGAAATACAATATATTTTTGGGTGTATTTATTTGTTTCAATCATTGGAAGTATGCTTTATTTGTAATATACATAATACCCAATTTTAAATTTATGTGAGTTGTAACAATGTAAGTACTGCCGCTGTAAAACTTAAACATATTTTCTATGCCACATTATTCTACTAGATTCATGAAAATCCAATGTTAATTTGTATTTAACGACCATCCAAGGCATCCAATAAAATAAGCTTTAGTTGTTATATTTCGCTTCAATTATCTTCTAGTCGGAGCAAATAGTCACTCTGTCAATCTGAAGTTATTTAACATGCGTATATTTTATACTGTATTTTCAATCAAAGCTTAAATGATTCGTTAAACCAAGTAAGAAGAATGTGTTTGGAAAAAATATTATTTCAAAAATAATTGTCTCTTGGTTTCGTTCATAGTACGTGAGCTGTACGACGCTACCTACACCTGCGTCAGTTTTTGGTTAATGTGTCTGCAGCCTGCCGCCTATTGTCGTCTAATTGTATTGCAAATAATTGCAACTCGTCTAATTGTATTTCTCCGTTATATTGATACAAACACTTCATTCTATGCATTACTCTGTTTAGTTATAGCACGTAATCAAATTCAAATTATGTAGCTTTAGAATCAATATCACCATGATATTCGCACATAAATTTGAACCAAATTGAATTAACTATATATTCGTATCATTAGAATAAAACCTGAATAAAACCCAAATCTTAATTATAAATGTATGTTTGTAAGATTATATATACACTTCGACAAAAAACTAAAGATTAATAGGTTACCTACTTCATTTTGTGATCATATGCGCTAACATCCAAGTGTGAGCAAATCATTTAAAAAAAATACAGATTTTTATGGTGTAACGTTGTGTTCAAACGTTGCAGCTAGAGAAAAATAATAAGCAAACAATTTACTACTGATTTATCTTCACCGTTAAAAATATTATTTCTTTCAATATTTTCATGAAATAAATGAGAATATTTTATGAGCTTCTTTTACTTTCGTAAATTAGCTTTTCAAATATTTATTCCACTTCTCGGTAACAATCTCCATTTGTATGTTAGAAAATAAGTTAAATCTTGGAATTCTAAGAATTGGATATTTTTGTTTTTCTTTTTTAATTACTGAAATTAATCAGTCAAACAAAGTTGCTTGGATGTTGTTAATAATTTTTACGAACCAATGAATAATTTAACACACAACATGCAAAAAATGGTTACAAATATAACGGAATAGTTAATTTTAGCAATCTTCTTCGGGAAATAAAAGCGATCAGTGATATTAAAATATTGATTGAAAAGGTGAAAAAGTACTTTAAAAGAATTACTTTATATATACTTAGATTTAATTCAATTTATAGTGTCTTAAATTATTAATTATATAATGTTAGTATTATATCAAAATCATGTAAATGTATAAATGTGTATATGTAAAACTCTGTATAATTATATAAAACTGTAAAATAACATAGATGAATCCCACGCCACACATAAGATCTTATCTTTAAGTGGTGTGGTAAGTGAATGTAAAAAAAAAAAGAAAAAAAAAAGATTGGAATGTAAATTACTGTGTAAAAATGTATCTTTTTATATTTGATTAAATAAAAATAAAAAATAAAATTAAAAAAATTATGCTTTTTTAAACACTAGCCTTGTTTTTTTCATTGAAATTTTGCTTGCTTTAAATATTTAAATTAAAAATAATTTAAATATAATATGAAAGCATTTTTATTTTATGAGAAATTCAAAAACATATAATTTTTTCGTATTCATTTGTGATTCTGAAAAATACAATTATTTTGAAGTTCCACTGACAAGCGTGGTATATAATAATAATCACATAGACTTTGTTCAGGTTGCATAGGCCCTTGAAAATTTATCAATTATTATGGAGGATCCCGGGCTGATGCAGACGAGCTTTTGACTGACGCTTGACAATCGCTGCAGCAGAAGCTCCGCAGAATAACCCTCGAAAAATAATGATTTTTAGTTCGAAGAGCGCACTCCAACTGCTATCTCGTCAAATTGAAAACTGGAAATCATTACTGCAAAGCACCGGTCTTCAATATTCCTGAACCGGAATTATTTTTTCAACTCACCACTTGAGACTAAAGCGAATGCTGTAACGAGACAATCGCATCCATATTGTGAATCGTTCAATACTAGATGTGATGGAGTTTGTAGTTTTTGTGTACAATTGAATATTTCATTTATGAAGTGACCGCATTTGAGCTATTAGGACTATTGCTTTTCAATGCTTTTATCAATTGTGCTTACTTGGAGTTTTTGGTATATATCTTTTACCTGATTTGTTTTCGATACAAACGTCAATATTAAAAACAAGTCTTGTATTGTTGTTCTTAAATATTTTTTATATATTTGACAATATTTAAGGTATCTTAAATTAACTAGATAGGGTTAAGCCACCCTTTAAGGACAAAAAAAATGTCCAGGTCTCGGAAGCGTCGGGTTCATAATCCGATCTCCTTGAAAAATGCTGATTATTGAGCACTAACATATTTTTCTGGTGCTACAGCTGCAGTCTATGCAAGTTGCTTGCCCTGGAGGCTCCTTTGAATGATTTTTGTTCTCATGTGAACCTTTGGGTGTACAAGTGTTGTGAGACAAAGCATAAATAATATGAACTTACAAAAATGTATACACGGTAATTCGCGGTGTATTATAAGAGTGAATACAACATCTATTGTGATCATTCACTGGTCCAAGTGTTTTGCTGAGTACTAATAACGTTGTATTTAATGTACTTAACTGTGTTATATCTCCGGCTAAAGCCAAAATGATTCATTAATCCGAGCACACTCTACAGAAGCTATGTCACGGGACCGGGCGTAAATATAACAATCTTTCACTTTATCAGCACCGCGGGCGGTTCCCCTACCAACCACAATTCATTAAATATTTTGTACGACTATGCCGTAAAGTAAACGGCCCCTGAAGCCTTCACCGTCGCTGGCCCCATGCAGCCTTTAATTAGTATCCAGAACGGCGCCACATCCGGTCAGTAATACAGATCGTCACACTCTGCGGCGCCGGTGACTTCCGGTTGGATATTCCAGCGAAGCGCTTCTATCGGGAGCTTTTGCTCGAAGGCTCTACAGCCCTTTTAGTGCTAGTTTTCTTTTTTAGATTCTGATTTTCCATCTAAATGCCAAAAATTACGAGTGACCACTGCGTTTTGAAAATGATTGCGCTTTAAACAAGTAATTAAAAATATTTCGAAAACATTTTTAAAAAATAAACTTGCCCAATAGATATTTAGAAGGTCGATGTTTAACAATATTTTAAATTTGAAATAAGTCGTTTTAGACTGGAGCTTACCCACCTCAAATCCGCATCACAGCTAAGGACAATTAATTTTCCTTGATGGTGCGATCATTCAGATTGTGATTACAATATGAATGATATAATAGCAACTGATTACAATTAGTAGTGGGAGTCTCCTCTGAACAATTGTGGCTAATGCACAAAAGTGATATAGATATCAAATCCGTCAAAGGGATTACAATCACATTCATGGGTTAAAAGGATATTAAGATGGAAAATATATTTTTTCACTAAAAATAAGAGCGAAAATAGTTAATTTGTGGATAGTTTTTAGTGGCCACAAAGTCTGCATGCCTGGTGGGACCGAGGTACTTTCAACGAATTGCATAAAAAAGGACCCCTCTTTCTAACAAAGGAACTGACAATCCCAGAGAATGTGCTCTAAGATCTGGAAGGGGGCCATAGGACTTGAAATTAAATTTAATGAGTATAATCTGTCTTTAAAAGTGCCGTGCCCAGTCTTTAGCTGGGTAGACCAGTGATCATCGTATTTCCACTTAGCAGTTAGTATAAAATAAATATATGGGAAGATCAGAAAAATTGTTCTTCTTTTGGTGGAAGATGACCAACGATTCTGCCATACCGCCGTAAGGACATATAACATTTATATTCATAAAATATGACTAGGGAAGCAGCACTTGTTGACTTGAATTATTTGATTTTTGGAGATCTTTGTGTCCTTTCATTCCGACATATACTGGAACAGACCATAAACTAATAACGCAAAGATTTAAATATTAGCCCCGCCACGTGGGGGTCTTTCATTAGACACAAAAGAGGCATTTGAAAGGGTCCACTAATTTCAATGGAGGAAGAAGGTCCGTCCAAGGGTCGTGACTCGGCTACACAACGAAGCTGACGGAACAACCTTTGCGGGGGTGAATTTAATTTTGCCTGCGGTTTTATATTGTCAAACATATTCCCCTTAACTTGAGATTACAACCAATTTCGCTAGATTGGGGTACCTTTTGTTTGCGTCATAATATTATAGTAATAATATATTTGTGCGGGTCATATTCCACTTTGATGTAAAAGGAAAATCGGCTCGTACTATGCCAGCAACACACTAATAAGCCTTTGGTTAGTAGCATGTCAAACTTTTACTTAGAAACAATTTAATATATATATGTTAGACACAATGTGTTTTCGAATAGTTTTTAATGTGTTCGTGATTGTTGATATTTAAAGTCTACCACGAGTTCATTTCTTATATCTTATAAATAATTAATAATAAAATCAAAAAATTGTTATGTTAAATAATTTGTGCCCTTTATCAAATTAAAATAACCAAACGAGCCATGAAGAGATCCATAATCGTGGTGTATATAAAAGATTAAATCTGAACCGAGGATATCCGTAAAAGCACGCAAGTAGTAGAGGCTACCCAACGAATAGGCAGGCAAACTCAAGTGACAATGGGCTGGTATTTATATAGGCTGTAGAAGATATGATGGTCGATGGGGAAGGAAAGTGCTGAAACGGCGTTTAAGAACTGGCGAACGGAGCATTGGCCGACGCACTGCAAGACTGAGAGAATTCTATGAATAGCGGAAGTAGCCTCGAGGATCCAAGAGGATGGATACTCATACGGGAGGCCTACGTTCAACAGCGGACGGATACAGGCTAATGATGATAACAATTTGTACATTTTTACAATCTGAATTCAAAAACAAGTAGTTGTTTGATTTTTAAAATAGAAATCGGTTTTTGTATAATTATATTTTTGTAGCCCGATTTATAATTTGATTTACAGCGTGCAGCCTGCCGGTAGAGATAAATTTTACAAAACTATACAAAAGTAATAATGGCTCCAATTATAGGCAATAAACAATGCAAATTCAATATGGACGAATTTAATGCGCGAAGCCAATGGAATATTTTATTTCAAGCTAGTGATTTTCGAAATCAATTTTCCTTTATCCCCTGCAATGTATTTTACTCCAGAGTGCTAACGAAATCAGGCAAACATAATATAAATATGTTTTTTGATAGACTAATTTTTATTTCGTTTTAAAATTTCGCATTTCGATAATATAATCCACTGCCATAAAACTCTGTCAGAAAAATTAACACTACACATATATAAAAATTACGCTTTCCGGAAAATAATCTCAATGATTCCCAAAAAAATACTAAATTTTACTTTTTTCACAGTTAAATTTTACCGCAAAACCTTTATATGATAGATATTTTCATGGCCGATAAATAAAGGCATGCTTATGAAAAAATAACGTGAAAAAGGTTAAAAATTTCAAGAAATATTTAAAAATCTGATGTATTTACAGAAAAATTATGATTACAGAATAATAGTGCCTCAGCCGGCTTGCAAAATTTCGATAAGGCAGTATTGATGTTGAAGATGCATGACGTTCTGGAAGAATTGTTGAAACTGATGAAGAGACATAAAATAACACATGAATTTATAGAATTTATCAGTTCAAGGTCATTTGAAATATCTTGGTATAAAATGTTCATTTTTTTTATTTAAAAAAGCAACTAATTTTTCATAAACAGCCTAATTAAATTTTCGGTTCTTTCCTTTTGAAGCGGTTGAATTAAAATTTTAAATTATTTATACCTAGCATAATTAATTGATTTCTCGTAGCTGATATATTTTTATAGAAAAGAAACAATATATTCTCGTATGATTTCATGTTGAGCCACTCGTTAAGATAAAATGATCCAGGCTTCGAGAACTTTGGACTAATCATTCGATTTTCTTACCCGGTCGTATATTAATTTCATGGCGGAAAAAGCCATATAAGACCAAAAATAATAGAAACATGGTATGAACTCGTATTTATTAAATCGTTGAACCTATTCGAGATGTTTTATTTAAAATTCATTTGTTTAAATATGTAATAACATCCTCTTCTCTTTCAAAGAGGTGTAACTCAGTCGCGTGAGGGCATCATGAGAAGCAAGTTATCAAAACAAAGACCAGAAGCACATTGACATATATTTACGATAAACTTAACAACCTTGTGGCTCGACCTAGTCACAGCATTCGGCCGAGCCACAATACAATATCCTCTCGCCGAAAGGGCGGGACACGACTCATGTGCTTGTGATGGCTCTCGCCCAGCGCCACAATGCCAATATGGCGGACACATTAATGTACGACAAGCGAACAGAAATAAGAGATGAAAGATTGTATATCGAGGTTTTCGGTACCAGTCAGGAAAGGCTCTATTATGCTGATGTCAGTAATAATGGAAAGTTCAAAATAATACATAATTGAATAATAATATTCAAATCTTAATTCTTTTTATATTTTAGGATAAAAACTCTGAAATCAGGCTTTGAAAAATGCGCTATTAGATAAATACAAACTGATATTGCAAGAAAAGAAAAATGAATGATTTATTTTGAAAAATCTAAAACTGATTGAATAAAGAATTAGGAAACTGATCGAATGTAGCGTTCAGAAAACTGATAGAATAGCCTCTGAGAGCTTTTCAAATAATCCGATGCGCCGCGATGGCCTCGTGGGATTAACTAGTGAAGCTTTTACCCACGCGAGAGTCGACGGATTACCGAAACAAAAAATGCAACGTTTCAGCAAACTGCCCCACCTATCGAACCAGGAAAATTTCTAACTTACTCTGACCGATAAAACACCCCTTCGTAAACTTTGAAAAACGTATACAAAATACCGCATTTTGTTTTCATTTTCAAAAATCAATTAGGTATTCTATTTTGGATGGCATTATTCTATCTTTTTATACTTTTTACATCTAAAACGTATGGTCACCACAAGTTGTCGCTACTAAATTCTGTCAGTTACTACTTTTCATTCCTCGTTCTACGACATATTTACTCTTGAAGGTTCACTTTGAAACATATATGGTTCACAACAACCTTAAGACAACTTTTGTTCACAAAATTTATAACTTTACTTCAATTAATATATGTTACTTTTATTTTAAAACGTATTGCTTAGATTCATACCGTCCAATAATTAAAACACACAATGGAAATGAAAAATACTTGGTTTTGAAAAATTAGCGATTTATATCAAATGTATGATTCTTCTATTGTTGTACATCGAAATTAGCGGTAGTAAAAAACACAATATTTTGAATCCCTGCCAGATTACATTTGCAGATCCCGCAAAGGCATCACCATGGCAACATATCCCATCGCCTGACATCCAGTAATCATTAATCTGTAATCATCCTTCGGCAATACAAACCCCTCTCCTAGTAATATCACCCCGTGTGTGTACTACTCATATGTACTGGGTACTCCCACACAGCCCACCCTTCAATCACTTGATTATGTGACTAATCGATATGGTAATTGGCTCCGAGGCGTGATTTTGTGTCTATTGATGGATACCCGCGTCACGTGTGGGTATCATGGGCCAGGTTAATTATCATAATTACGATAAGTTATAACGATTTCGGCATAATTGCGGATAAATTCATTAATATTTAAAGCCTATTAGAATCTTGGTTAGCGACAATGTTGATATTCAATTAGCGGCTTCCGATAAACAAAGAACCTTATAAGGAATACTTTTATAATTTATGAATATTATTAGCTTTCAATATAAAAGCCAAAATTCTCGAGTCAAAGAATATTTCTTTAGGGCTCCGCAAGCAACTTGCCAAAACACTTGTTTGGAGCATCTTAATGTACGGCTGTGAGACATGGTGCTTATCTTAAAGTGATAAAAAAAGACTAGAGGCCTTTGAGATGTGGTCGTACAGAAGAATTCTCGGAATTTCCTGGAGAGACCACGTCACGAACAATGAGGTTCTCAGAATAATCAAGGAAGATAGGCAACTAATAAGAACCATCTTAGAGAGGCGAGCCCGATGGATTGGTCACATCATGCGTCACGATGGTCTCCTTCACGATATTGTGGAGGGGATGGTTGAGGGTAGAAACTGTAGAGGGCGCCCTAGACGGGAGTATTTGCAGCAAGTATTCGAGGACATGAATTTTAGCGCTTATGCTGAGCTGAAAAGGGTTGCGGAGGACCGAAAGGAATGGAGATCGAGATGCAAGATTCTGTTGCTGCAAACCAATCTACCGGATTGATACTACGAAGAAGAAAAGAATATTATAAAATTTAAGGTCAGAATAACAGTTAACTGATATCAATTGTATGCAAAGGGATATAATATTATTTTGAAAACTCTGGGACATGCATACCACATTGCATCTACGAGTAAGTACCTGTCTACTAAAAAATATTTAAAAAACTTCTAACTGTTTTAATACAATATTTGATGACCCACGTACAAATTCATGTAAAATCAGGTATATTATGGTCAAATTTGCAGGGAATATAACACGTTCCAGATGTGATGTATTTTCCTGGGTTACACTTTTTTTGTATCTTTCTACGTTTATGTGATTAGTGAATTGAATGAACTAATTGGCGTTGTATTAACTAGGTTACTTTGACATTCCAACTTTACGTAATCGTACGTAAATAAAAAGGATATTATTTTAATTGCGGATGATTTCTTAGCTAATCACGTTATGTAATTCATTTCCATGAACTTTTAGGAAACTTATAAGTTATTATTCATCACTAGAATCTTTTTAACAACTATGCATGATGTTGTAAGTTAAGGATCAAACAAAATTAATGTTTTAGATTACAAAGTATTGTTTAAATTTAGTTTAATATTTAAGAGCTTCAGCATTAAATGTAAAGCCATTTATTAATATTATTTACTTTATTATTTCTTAATATTTACATATTTTACCTTAAAAACCATGTTTTGTATTATTTAACCGCAAATTTGTTTTACATTTTATGCTTGTATGATTTTTATTATTTCAAAAAATAATTTTGTTAGATACATAATTTAATATTCGAGCATCGACCTTGAAATGGTTTATAATATGTATAAATCTCGTCAATTTGAAAGTACCGAATGTGTCGGTAAAATGTTATTTGTTTTAATTGACGTTGCTTAGTATCTAGATTTTAGATTGTTTATTTTTTTCTACTATGGCTATCACCTTAAATCTATTAAATTATTTGTAAAAAAAAATCTACCACTTAAAAATATTTTTACTTATGGTGTATTGCTTAAAATGAACCAACCTAGGTTGGTCCGAAACACGAACAATTACTAAAATTATTTTTAATATATATATAATTTTAATTTTTAAGTGATAGAATCATACATATCACTTTATATTGTCAGTTAAAAATGTGATAATTTAATGACCAAGTAAATGGAAACATTTAAATATTTTTACTTCCATAATGGCCTTTAATTTGCTGGATATGATCGCCGTAAATTTCCACTACTCAACTTATTTCAACTGTCACTATCGTTCCGAGTACATACCATGTATAGTTCCCAACGACTTTCTAGTATAAAAGTTAAGAAAGGCCTAGTTAGGTTAAAGGTGTAAAACCAATGCATATTTGCATGTTTGTTAATCAGATTATTTTAGGAGATCGTGTGATTAGCCCATTCTTCCCGAAGATTGGACCACTTTCATCTTAAAGGAAGTCTCAAACATTATATTACTGCCATCATGTCCAATCCCCTAATTGGAGCATATAGTCGTCACGAACTACTGCCACAAATCTCTGTCAGCTGCCATTGTTCTCGCCACATTCCATGCAAGCTCCGACTTCCTCAGTTTTGCCGATGTTACGCATTACATACGATGATTAAATTTGTGATTCATAGCAATGCATAATACGTCTTTGTTTATGCACGTACGTATAATACATATAGGAAGATGATATATGATTAGTTCCCGGTGTAACCGAAGTGTATTATGCATCGTGTACCTTTGATCAGCTTATTGCAGGTGTAGTAATCTTCGGTCTGCGGTCGGGCGAGGGATGAGTTAATGAAACGATCATGTCTGCCGCCACGAGGATCTGTGGCACCATCTGTTCGCTGTTCAGCAAACTTGGCTGCACCGTGAAAGTAATCATTGATACTCAAGCTATCATCACATTTCCATACTATTTACTGAAACATCGTTTTAGAAAATCTGACTAATATGTGGTTGAACCACGTGTTGTGACCAATCATTCCAGATCTGGGAAGAATCGGGCTTATCAATCAAACCTGCGGCTGAACATGTGGAGAAGCGCAACTGAGGGGAATACTTGGATTGCCCCGAAAGAGGACCTAGCCCCTGGACATGACCAAGGGTGGAATATATGGAGATCCCTTAACAGACTTCGGACCGGAGTATGCAAGACAAAGACACAAATGAGGGCCTGGCAGTTTTACAGCGGACCGACTGAATGTGACTGCGGCGTGGAGCAGACCCTGTCACACCTTCTGGAGTGTACGCTGTGCCCGAATAGCTGCACCCAGGAAGACCTGATGATGGCCAGAAGTAACGCCATCGACGTCGCCCACTTCTGGGCAGACAGGGTCTGACCCTATTGTTTCCGACACGATTATATATATATAATCAAACCTATTGGAAAAAATACGAAAGTGTAAGGTGGAGTTGGGGAGAAAGTTCAGAACTGTGTAGAAGTAATTTTTATCGTACATATGATTTAGGATGTGAAATAATGGGATGACGAACGAATTATTTTATACGGTTTTATGTTTATGATGTTTTTTTCGTCTAACAACAAATTGATTTATTTATATCAATACATTTACGAATTTGAAACATATTTGACAAAATTTGTTGTGATCAGTTAGTACACAAATGTGTAATAACTGACAAATTTGCATTTTCACAAAACTCAAGTAAACAAATAATAATTAAGCAATATCAATTACTAGTACGTGAAATAAAATTGACGACATGCAAAGATCGTTGTGGAAACACTTGGCCTTTTGTCTTTTTTTTCTGGTCACAAGTCTTTTATTAATTAGAAATTATCTATTCAACCTCAAATATGTAAGAATGTATATTTTTTGGTTCGTTTCCATAAAAAAAAGGTGCATACAAATATGTTGTCAGGTTTTTTTGAGGTTACGTAACCAAAATGACGCACTAGAAAAATATGAATGATCAAATGATCCAAACATTTTTTTTTTAATTTAGAATACAGGTACGAGTATTTTGAAGAATTTTGCACTTAACCTGTGGCATTTTAAAGTACTAGAATGCTTTACGGTGATCTTAAAGAAACATACGAATCTATCAAATATTTAATTTCAAAATCAAAAATATTTGTATTGATGAGATCAATAACAACACTTTGGTTATGTCCTGTGCATGTTATATGATGGACCAGCTTGGTCGGCTCGCCGGGTTGCTATCTGCCCAAGGTAGGGTTGTTGTCTTAGCGGACGTGCCGCTGGTGACAGATAATGATATAGCTTATTGTGCAACGACAATGCGCAGCCACCGCTCGGATGAATGCGCATTGAACCGAAGACACGCTACCAATTGGTTCACACTAGAATAATGTTATCAATAGTCACATGACAGTGACAATATCTCGCATCCATGCCTCATACAGCGTTAAGCCGTTCTGACTGAACGTCATACTTGTAGAGGCACGTGTTACGACACAATTTTTGTGTTCTCTTGCGTACATTTTACTTCTACATATATAAAAGAAAGTAGTGTTAATTACACCACTTATTACTATAAAAAAGCGAGAAGAATTACAATGATCTTGGGTAAATTCAATTGGTCTTCATTTTTTAATAGAAAAAAACATAATAAATTATAATAACGGAAAAAAAACGGAACACATAATAATGAAGTAATGAATTTTTGCATACATATTGTATGAAAAGGCTTTTTGGAAACTTGTTCGAGTAGGTGTATTTGTATGCATTATCATTTTGCACACATCACCATCTAAAATTCGTTTAATACTAGTAAGAGAATAATGCTTTCCTTTTGCTGGAATGTAAATTTATATATGTATATATTTCTTCTAATGTTTATCTTTATTGTAATTTTTAACAATATACCTGTATATTATTTGTTGAAGTCCATACTTTCGTGATAGTTACAAACCAAAGTTATGGAACATGTATAATAATGAGATTTAGCATATTCATTTCTCGAGTAATTTGGTAGGAAAGCGTTATACTGATGTCTCACAATGCTATACCATCCCTCACGTCCTCAAGTTTCCGTCTCCAATCAAGTTACACATCACTACATTATTTAAGAGCAATTATTACATCAATCACCCAACCATTCGCGTTAGCGGACGAGCCTTAATTACAAGTCAGTCTCCCAATTATTAATGACGAACTGGATCCCAAGTGTTTGCGACGGCCAAGGATTGTCTCCAGGCCCATTGTTCTACGCCGTAGATCCGAGTGGGTCCTCTACGCCATTCACGGTCTACGCTTAGCCTGTCAACTACGTCACATCTACGGCACTGACATTAAGCAGTGTGTATAAATAATATGCGAATAACCAACAATACCTTGCGTCGCAATGTGTTTTCGACCAATAACTCTAAATACATGTCGTATTACGCATGGTCCTTAATTTATAATCTGCAATTTTTCGTAACAGAATAATCGTTAACTTACTTAAAGATACTTTATATTAGATAATACCACCAGCTTGTAATAAAATATGGTTTTAATGTTTTTACATAAAATACCATCTTACTGTTTTTTTAGTTAAAACTTCATTCCTTAAAGTGATTTTCTTTCAATTACCAGTTTTATTAAATTAATTATATTTGAAGCTCTGATGACTGAACTACATGGCACTAATGATACTGTTCATCAAACGTATCCTAGAACATCCTATCCTCTTCATAAATTTTTTCATCAGAAAAAGTTTAATATTTTTCTTTTTTATTATGTTATAAAAATATATTTTAAAAAATCAATATAAACGATTTTAATATATTAATTACGTATTTGTGAGTAAAATTGAAAACTATATTTGTACTAAATTATAAGAAAATGGTAATACAAAGTATGCAATTCAATCAAAATTAACAGCATATAACATAAACTATATTTATAAAAAGTAAAATTTTACAAATAAGATCAATCTCACGCCACCTTCATTATGTAAGTACACCCGTGGATCAAAATTGCGAAACCTTTTGCGTGAAAAAAATATACCACCATTTTTATATTCATTTTCTCAAAAATGGAAAGAAAAGAAAATATGGCAGGCAAAAAAAACAGTTTATAATTCAGGAATTATAAATGCTTAAGTAATTGATGTTCTATCAAATTTCTTGTTCAACACACTACTCACCAAGTGGATTGCTTCACATCGGCTAAGCTCACGCTACACGCCCTGCGTTATTGGACTCCGTATTGGGTTACCTGGCCCATTGTGGCGCAGCTGCTCCTCATTGTATGGAGGCTCTTCATCATTGCTGGATTGTTCCTGCGCCTGCAGCGACCTGAAGCAGCGACGTTGACAGAGAACTCGGCTTGAGCCGCCTGATGGTTGGAGCACTTAATCTTGGGATTCACCTCAGCCGATAAACTTGATTAACCTCTTGCGGCTAAGACCGCTTTTCAAGTTAATCTTTTGACTAATATTAACAATGGATTACTCAATAACCAATGGTTATTGTATTTCTGATCCTCATACAACAAACATGATAATAGATTTCATCAACATCTACATATTAATTATATCCGTATGTATATGGTTATCAAGTTTCACTAAATTTTTTTATTTAAATACGTTAAATATTTTTAATTTTATTGATCGAGAATTCTTTGTGGAATTACATTATATCAATTAAAATACATATTTTTACTATATTTCATATTAAATACTTTAGGTAGTTTACTAATTACTAATGTATAAGCAATCTTCATTATTATTAAATAATTAAAGTTTTTCTTGATACTGTAGTTCGTTTTTCATAAAAGTATATAATTCATTTGTAAATATTCATTTAAAGTAATACATATACATAAAAAGTTTATGAAAAAGTATATATTTACTATCCAAGAATCCATAGTTCTAGATTTTAGGTATTGAAATTTTCTGTATACTTTTAGTGGGACATTTTCTTAATAATATATTTTATAACATACACCACTGCAAAATTAATTATTGTATGACGTTTGAATACCAAATATATATGATTATTGTTTTCAAGACATATAAATATTTTTTTAATATACCCTTTCTTAAAGTACAAAACAATTTTTAAAAATGTACATTCTTGACAAAACAATTTTTTTTTTTGAAATTAGAGAAACAATAAATATTATTGCCTTGCACCTGTCGAATATGATTGTTTTTTTTCACCGATTTCAGATTGTTATTTACTTTATGTGCTCTACGCATTTAAGTCGCACGCATACTTAGCGATTTAAATGCGTAAAACACTTTAGTACAATTCGCTTCACAAACGCAACCGAAATTCGCTAGTGTGAAACTATAGCTCAGTAAATTTTAATTTAAGTTACTCTTATGGTAATCACTAAGCAAACAGCTTGCCTAGGTTAATATAGATAATGACCATAATATAATAATTATATTTAAAAAATATATATTTATATTAAATATACTGTTTTTTTATTAAACAGTAAATAGATATCAGTTTTATGATTCAGACATTCAACTTGAGCATGCAGTCTATGCGATGACCACTTGAAAGCACTTGTACCGCGTTAAATATAACATGCCACATAAATGTCAGTGTATGACAGGCGACTGCAGCTTGCACGTTTATAATGCAAAAGGCATCGTGATTTTTGCGGCTGCGGCTGTCGAGCCTCCCGAGTAACTGCAGTTGCGTTACAACGGAATTGCACAACACTGGGTGCACTCAGTGGAAATCAGCCTAAAAATCAAATCACATTAATTCTTAATGAAAACAGTCTTATGATCTCTGAACCAAATTTTAACATCTGAACTACTATCTTTTACTCCAACGTTTGGTGCTGCTCACCAAAGCCCGTTACTTGTATAACGAGAAAATACTCTGAAAATAATGCCTTGGTAAGTGCTCCCAAGAAGCGCAGGTACCATGCGACTGGCCCGAGGGCCTTAGGCCCCAAAAAAAGTCTTATAATCCGTAGAAGAATCTATTTACTTTTATTATTCTTTATGAATAACTCAGAATTTAAGAAATTTTTCACAGATCCAACGCTTAAATGGTCAACTAGCAATGCTTGGTGATGTAAATAATACATTATTTAGTAAATAAAAAAGGCAAACCTTATATGAAAGCACTGAGTTTTAATTGATAACCTGACTACCTAAATCGTTACCACAAAAAGCTGTTTTTAGTTGCTTCTAACGATGGTGCCTTGTCACCGAAACCATTTGATTGATTATTAATTTAAGCTCTGTTTTCGTACATAGTTTTGCTTATTTTATTCTTTAAATATGACAAACCACAATGTTACTGCGTTCGTACGAGTATGCATCATTTAATGTATTGTTGTTATGCATTTTTTTAGGGGACATTCTTAATTTTTGAGATGTTTTTATTTACAACACATAAAACTCGTTGACCACGGTATAGGATTACAAGCCGATTACTTTTTTCTTCAAAGAAAACTAAGAGTTTTATCTGGGGTGCTTACATTTTTAAAGGAACTCACACGACGAAGATAATACCTTAATAACGACTCTCATAAGCGACCAATTTTTATAAATTGAATAAATGCCAATGGCACGCATTTTTTTTTTTTTGTATAATTTCTCCAAATTTGAAGCATATGGTTTGCATAAATTTCAGCCGCCACGGTCTTCGATTCGTCGTAAGTCTCCGACAAAAATAATTGCTGCAGTTCCCGACAACATTTAAAGACACCAAATGCTCGGAGGCTGGAATAAAAGGCTGTCGTAGTTATGAAATTCGGTAGTATTTATAAAACATGTTCAAGCTAAGTCTACCTTCATCTCTTGGCCAACTATAGGATGAAATGTTTTTGTATCCAATCTGTCACACACACATTACATAAATATGTTCTGATCACCTGCTTCCAGAACCTATTACGACTGAGTTTTCCTCTCTGATATTCGATTTATCATCTTTTACTTGATCTGAGATATTGAAGGATTTGTGTATTGATGTTGGTTCAAAGCCGATGAAAGCGACAACTTCATGTTTCATAAAATACTACATATAGATTGTAAAAAATATTTAAGATATTGATTTTATTAACTTGCAACAATGTGAACTGAAGTAAATAAATAACTTATTATTTTTAATTTCCTTACTTACACCACTTTGATAATTATGGGCATAATAAGAAGCCTAACAAAAGAGTGGGAATTAAATATTTACTTTAGAAACGTTGTGTAAAATAATTAGTTTAGTTTCGCAGATGGGTGGTGTACCTGACGTCCAATATTTGTTGTATTATTCACGTGACGTCCCTGTCAGAGGGATTACTTGTCCCGAATAAATGATTCCCACGTAATTCCCGATAAATAGGGGAAACGAGGCGTGCGTCCCGTCATTATGGGCGGATAAAACAAATTTGCGCGTTTATTTGCATTTATGATAAAGGCCGATATTATCCACAAAGCGCAGTCCGGCCATTATTGCACCTGATCGATGGAAATCCTCTGCAAATGACTGAACTGTGAAAGTTATGCGGGGGCTGTATTAGGATTCAATTAAAGGATTCATACTGCGGTTCGTCCATTTCCTGAACGAGTTTATTCCTGCAATTAAACAACGGAGCACTTACACATCGATCGTGTATCGTTGGGATAATACTAAACTATTTTATTAATTTTTTTAGTATTCATTCTGAAATCCATTTCAAGATTAAAAATAAAAAAAAATCAGGACTCATTTTTCCGATCATAATTTTAATACTCTTTCTGTCATTGTTTTCAAAAAAATTGTCTGAATTTTATATTACGAGTACATCGGTCGATCAGTCAGAATTACAGAGGGCAGAATGAATAATTTATGGTCAGAATTTATATTAGACGGTCATAATTTAAGTAACATTGGTTATATTTCATATTAATCGGTTACCCGAACATAACTTAACATAATTTAACCTAACCTAATTCTGATATTATAATAATTACATTCTGTCCGTATGTATATTTTTTTTAAGCCGTTAATATTTTTTTCCGACAAAGAGTTTTTTTTTTCTGACCTGAATACTGTGTATCAACTCGTAAAACTGAAGAAATGTTTTTCTTTTCATTTTAGGAAGGTTATTCAAGAACAAAATTAAATGTTGTCAAATTTGACACGATTTTTTCATCATAAGTCGTCAGATTGAATACAATGATGTCCATTGTCTTACCATTGCAAATAAACAAAAAAAAACTTTATTTCTATCAAAAATATTTTTTTATAGTAATATAAATATTATTTTATTATTTTATATGCGTAAAATATTTTTATGTGTACCACCATTTTCAGTAAATCTAATATCGTTTGATTCTTAGCTACTCAATTACGAGTAAATACTTAATTATTTGAGCCATTTTTTTACGAGTAGCAATGGTACGAGTACTTACATTTCGTAGTCACTCTTAGGGTATTTTAATTAATGATTTAATGTGCATTATTTTCCAAAGATTTCAACAAAATATTACCAAACTTTTAAATATTCAATGAAAGACTACACGAATCAGTGTGTATAGCTGCATCGTACGTTTTGGAAGCAATCTAAGCGGAAAAGGGGAAATCGTCTCTCCCCGCGGTCAGACCATGCGAATGCGAAAAACTCAATTATTTCGTTCCGTCTCAGCGTTTTGCGAGCATTCATACACAAAAATTAATCTCCTCATTCGGACCGACCGGTATGAAAAGTGCAAAAATCGCAGAAACGATCCCTCCTCCCTCCTACACCACACCACCTCATCATACCACCTCACCCCGGAGCAGTGGTTAAACATATGGTTTTGAACCCATGACACACGCTGATCTTTTCATCAAATATCAAAAACCCATACCATTTGTTTTTGATGTGCAATGTTTTCAAAGTTGATACAATCCCATGTCTTAGACACACCGCATAGCATTATCTTGTATGTCTCACTTCATGTCCTGTTGGCGTATGAGTGAAACGCATAAGAATACGCAACGATAACTTACAAGCGAGACGCTGCACTATGTTAGCATCACTGACAGATTTCATACTTTAAGCGAAATAAAATGGTTACATACACATAGCCTGTTGATGATAATTAATGCGTTACTCTCTCGTGCAATTAGTTCTGGGTTTGGAATTCGATTGTTACGTATCCAAAAATAATAATCTCAAAATAAGTACAATGTTTGCAGTGAGAATGATTTCTAGTCCGAACTTTTTTATGTTATAGTCTATTATTCAAACTACGTATATGATAGGATAATCCATCACGTGATTACAACTAATTGACAGTGGGGAACTTACTGATGCATTCATGACCTGAGATAAAGCAGATGACAGAAATTTATAAGGTCGATTTGTGGTTATAATAAACAATATTATCCAGCTGTAAAGAAAATATTTAATCGGTCAGTTTTTTTGCTAAAAGTTTCCTCAAAACTGTAAGCTGACACCAGGGTTATAACCCTGGTGTCAGCTATAGAAAAGCTTTCTAGAAGCACAAACCTGAGTGCAAAAATAATATCAACTGGGATCCTTATGCGGCACTGGTCAGCTTATAATATAATATACTTCGGAAACGGTATTCACTGCAATATTACTTTATCGATACTCTTTGTGTGGCTTCACCATTTGTGTATATGCGACATAATATTCAGTAGATGATTACTAATAATAAATATTTTTTCATTAAAAATTAATTGAATTTATTATCATTTATTTTTTTAAAAATTAATTGAATATTTACGTAAAACATGTTTTCATACAAGACTATTATAATACAGAACGGCCAATTTAAAACATTCTGTTTCCTTAGCAACACCGTAAACAAAAATTCACTCACCTGAAGTTATTTTAAGTAGGTATTTTAAGTAGGTACTAACGTAAGGTACTGAATATTTTGAAACAAAAATCGATTTTCGAATAAACTATTTCAATATTTGAATTTTTGACGACTTTTTTGTTTATCGAATTAAAATAAATATTACGTATTAATTGTGTGTGATATACAGTAGAAAGAGTTAATTTTGGAATTCCAATTGCTGGTCGGCTTCGGATAGTATTATATCATAATTTTATAATTAATTTTAAGTAAAAAATTAATGAATTAAAAATATTTAGTTTTGATTCACAATTTATTTTAATGTTTACATAATGTTTCGGCCTTCCTGAAGACCATCTTCAATAATGAAAAAATAAAAACAAGCCGTGGCTTATATAGGTATGGACAAGATCCTATATTAGTACACACATATTTACAGGTTGTATATGTGTGCGGGTACAACAATTGAAAAAGGTTATTTTAAAAATTAATTGGTATGTGATTAGTCTTAATGTATTGAGATAATATTTTTTTTGCTTTCAATTTAAACAGATGGTGATATTAATTTTTTGTCTCATCTTTTGTAATTAAAATTATATGGCTAAATTATAATTATTTCACCAACGTCATAGACTACAGCCCGAGATTCAAGCATCATCCTAGTATTATATCAATCAATTTATTTTATTTTTCACCAATTTTAATTGATAGGCTTTGACTGACATTTTACGGGTGATGGATCAAATTCACCCAACCGGGGTATTTTAGAGCTCAGAAATCGATTGAAAATCCTTTTTTAATCTCCGTCGGGGATCGAACCCACGACCCATGGCTTGCAAAGCGAACGCTTTACCATTGAGCTATGACAGCCAGCATTATACAATAATATTTTTTTTGCTTTCAATTTAAAAAGATATTATGAAATGCTAGGTATTATATTTTTTAATTATAATTAATTCTAAAATTATGATTATTTCACCAAGCTTAAACCCGTCAGTTGATAACCTTAATGTTAGTATTACATCAATCAATTTATTTTTATTTTTCAAAAGTGAATTTCAAAACGTAACAGATGAGCAACGGGAAGCAAGATTGGAAACAGATCGAGTACGCGTAGATCGTACCAGACGTACTCTGCATGCTAATTTAAATCATAGTGCTTTCCATTACGATCCTAATTATGATTACAGTCTGCACCCAAGTATTGTTATTAGAAAAATTGATAAATTATGCGTGTATTGTAGTGCCTGTAAATTTAAAAATGAAACACTAGGAATGTGTTGCACGAGTGGAAAATTGAAATTGCCAGAATTACATTCACCACTCGAACCTTTATTAAGTTGGTATCGGGTGATACAAGTGAATCAAAACATTTCTTGACAAACATACGAAAGTACAATTCTTATCACTACCACTGCCGAACGCAAATCATTCTTCATCATACAAATGGTCATGTTCAGCAAGTCTCAGAAACGCATCGATCGTACGATGGATTGCAATATCCGATTTTATTTTGGCAAGGAGAAGACGGATACCATTTCAACATCCCGTTGAGAAATCCACAAACTAGATGATGAAACGACTAAGAAAGTCAGTGCCATGAATTACTATTCATATCGATTGATGATTCGTGAAAACGCTGAAAATCTTATCCTTAAAGGTCCACATTTGTTCCATCAATACATGTACGTGAAAATAGAAACTGAACGACTCCTGTACATTTGATTAAATCAAAGTAAGTTGCGTTCCGAAGGGTATATTCATTTACGTGATGCAGCTGTAAATGATGGCTGAAAAACAAAAAAACATTATTTATCCAAAAGCACTCCAATAAATAAAAACACATACGGGCGCCACTGTCAAATTTAGGTTAGAACAAAATAACCTAAATTGATTGTTTCTAATTGGCTCCGGTCACGCCTCAAGTCCAACTTATCCAATCGGAAGACGAGAGGCTCCCGACGAGGCGCTTCCATAAAAACTCGCGGTTTCTTTTTTTGAGTGGCATTAAAACGCATGCCGGGTACATGCTAGTTTCAAATAAAAAAACGACAATGGTAAAATAAAGGTGTAGAAAACACAATCTTATTGTTCCTTTTTTTGATCCAAAAACTGACAATGATTGAATGTTTTTTGAAGAAGTCTGAGTTTTTTTTTCTTTGAAAATAAATAAAATTGAGTGTTTATAATAAAAACACATATTATCGATTTGATGTGAAGTATATAACTTAAATATGTTAATATTTAAAGGATATTCTGCCGAAATTCAATAAGGATTACTTCCTAAACGCTTTTCAATCGTAGGTAAATTTACATTGGCTGGACCTTTCGTTTCCTTTTTGTGTTTATTCCACAATTTCGCATTTTCAATAAGCCGTCCGAGTTGCTTCCATTTGATATTATATCGGCAATCCGCAAACTGAAGACACCGAAGTTTCTCATTATTCCTACCCAGAGGCGCAACTGAGCGACAAACATAAAATTGTACTTCAATAAATAAGTTTATTTTTACTGTTTTATAATGCACATTTCTTACCTGTTTTATGTATAAAACCGGACAAACATATATTGTATGCTTTTTTTTTAAATATATAACTTCTCTTTTTATAGTTTATATATATATTTTATAAGTTATGAAAATTAATCAAAATTAGACTTTGATAAATGAAATACTTCTAAATAACTATTGCAAGTTGGGTTTATGACCTCAAAAAAATCTTCAAAATTCTAGAGTGAAATACGATAGAAATATTATAACAAAACAAAAAAAACATATTACTAACCACGTCTGGGAGGAGTAATAAAAATTTATAGATTTGTAATATTTTTATGGTGAATATTTTATTTAAGAGTTATCAGTAATCCTATTACTATCATCAATTAATGTGATCTTTTTTGTTTTCTCCGTCTAGATATTTTAATATATTTTGGCATAGATCTGCTACTCTTTTCATTTAACGATCTAATAATATTTTATTTAAGTCATTTTTAGGACGATTGTGACTATATGAGTTTTTTAGCGGCCAAGAAATTTCTAAATTGTTCATTCTATTCACATTATCCCCAAAATCTTGTTTTTGTTCTACTCCATCCCACAATACATATATTTGTTGCCCAGAGATCGCCTCTTTGTTTCATTGCAGATTCACTCTCAAAACTTTCCCGTATGACTGTTTTTTTTTTTTACAGTTGCTCCCAATATAAAGTGAATGAACAAACCTTTTTGTATGCTAAAGACTCTTGACCCTTAAACTAACTGTTTGGTAAATAAGTATGTAAGGATTATTTTTTTCTTGAAACAATGCTCGCTAAAAACGTCTATGGAGTCTGAAGGCGAGCCCTTCATACGTTTCAACGAAATGATTTAAAAAACCGTTGAGCTGGACGGACATGTTTGGGATTATCTGGATTCCCTTTAGTATAAGACCGGACTAGCAGGGTCAGCATCTCAGTCAAGAGAAACGAGAATCATCTGCGGTTGTTGTTTTCTGATCCATTTTTTTCATCTGCATACCAAATGAAAATATTACATCAAGAAAGTGTTTAATATATGTATTCATATTTTAAAAACAGAATCAGTATTAAATTATCTTATCCGAAAAATATAATATGTCTGTCTGCTGATATTTATTTAATTTTTGTACCCACTGAATTTTACTGAAAAAAGTTTATGGATAATTTTATGAGTAAGTAAATTAAAAGGCGTATTAATTATGAAATTTATTATTTTCAATCAATATATTTTTAAATATTTATTGAAAAAAAAACCTTGGGAAATATCACCATGCAATGTTTATGCCAAAGTATCGTAGAATAATACGTTTATCAATAAAAAAATAATTCGGAAGAACGCTTTTAATATTTTGACATCAACGTAAAACGGGAATGTCTTTATCACCCGTCACTGCCTACCAACTGCATTGTGTTCACATGAAAAATAATACAAAGTAATTCCTGACCAGAAAACAATGAAATTTTAAAAAAATACAACAATGCGCATGCGGCCCTTTGTCAAGGAGAGGAAAATAAAAGGGTGGGGGTGGAGTGGGATTTGTAAAAAATACCATAAAACAAAAGCGTTGGACAAAAGTGGGGAAATTCGATAACAAAGAGTTGCGGGACGCATCGCGAAAAATTGACGCCCGATTTATGAGTGGATCTTCAGATAACTTAGTAGCGGCAATTATTGTTGACCATATGCTCCAGGTATGGAAACGATATGTGAAGAATAAATCTATAGAAACAAAAAAATATCGATTTGATTGTTAATATGACGCTGGAAAAAATGTAAGTCAACAAAATTATTTTCTTTGACAGCTGGTAGAGATTTTCGGCGAAAAGTTGTGGTGGATTTTAAATTTAGAATCAAAAGCAAATGTGGTCCAGAGAGAGGATAAACCTTTATTTTTACTGGGCTCTTGGCGAGCTCCGGTTGGAAAATGGCGTCGTGAATAAGTTCGCTTTGTGGTTTATGGTAGAGGTAATATGGTCACCTCCTCGGGTTCTTTATAATCCCGGCGTGCGGCGCTTTATAAATCAAATTGAACAACTTCGCCATTAACGTGGCATTGTTTGTGGTGCGGGTCATTCCGGCCGACATCATTTTTGATGAAATTAGCGAAAAGCCCCCTCCCCTCTCCCCTCTCCCTTCTCCACGCTCCTTCCGAGTCAAAAGGCTCGCCCACTATATTTATGCGGCGGGACGGCCGCCATTGTTTCGTCCGCAAAACAAAGTTTGCTCTAATACTGTATTACCAAAGTAATTAGCCACCGCGGCTTAGTACGGGTACTATTGCACACGAGTACTCAGACACGTGCAGAGCAGAACAAGGCGAAACCGATAACACAATGTGAACTATTACACTATATTGTTGCCGTCATTAATGTTTCGCATGTATTATTACACGAATAGAACAGCGTGTTAATCTTTTCTGTCGTATCTCACACCTCAGTTGCAGCATATGCTTATAAAATTATTATCCGTTTGCAGATATATTCCTTCGTTTAAGGTCACCAACTTAACACCCGTTTGCAGACACGTTTCTTATGATTTGAATTGTTAATCATTTTAACCATGCTAAAGTAAAGTAGCTTTTATAGGTTTGTTACCTTAACAAATGTTTCTGTATACTGGTCTCAAGGAATTACCGCATGCGGGTGTATGCCTGTGATCATTACTTTGTCCCAAGTCATCAATGATTCCTTAGCTTCTTTAAATCCATTCTATGAATATTATTTTTCCAGACAGCCCTCCACATCGAGAGTCGAGGATGGAAAATTAGGCAGCTAGTGTATACATAACATATTTCTGGAATTAATGAACGAGACCCTTAAAAAAACGTTTAACACTTTGTGTAGATGAAAGTCAAAATATTCTAAGAATTATGATTATTTTTTATAATATATTGAATAAATAAATGTGAAAAAATTATATACTCAAAATAAATACGAGTATGTACATACATAATGCAACATTATTTACTGTAGATTGTGACTATTAGAGATTTATATTATTTTAATTAATAAATTAATAATAATAATCATTATAATAATAATAAAAAAATATTCAGCCACCAGAGCCATATTTTTTTTAATTTTATACATATTAAAATAAAATGCAAGGTAATAAATAACGTTTAACAATTTTAAGAATTACTGACTCTCAGTGAGTGAAGCACCGGATCACCACTGGATGGCCACGTGAAGGCGCATCCAGTGCCCCACCAACCGGAAGTCCCACCTACCACACAGCGACCATTGCGTTGGGACTACCGTGAACGCGCGCCTCAGAGAAGCGTAACGCTTTCTTATTAAGGCATGGAAGCCATCCACTCGCGCCTCCGTCAACATCCCTGAGGCACTGCAGTATCGCGGCAGACCCAACAACATTCGGAAGGCGTTGTATTATGCTATGTTAGCTTACAATCTAATGAATTGTTGACGTCAAAATAATTTATTTTGTAAATACTCTCGACAGTAAAAAACTTTATTTACCGGACACTTTGTTGTGGCACCAATTGTCAACAATAAGTTGTGAGATCTCAAAACGGGCCCAGAGCCGCCGTTTTGGTCCGGCGCGCTTTGTTTTCCCGCCTCGGTCGACTTTAACCTGCGGTGTTGCCATTATTAAAAAAATTCAATGCGAATGTTGGATTTGTTTAGGTATTTGCTTTTGCCGGCGCAAAACCGATTTCACGCATTCACCCTTTCATCGACATCGCAGGGTGATTGATGACGTTGGAGGTCCACGAATTTGCTGACGCGAAAGCGGTCATTGTTTCAAGCGCGACGGTTGAAATTCAATCGCCATTATTAAGCACGTCACCCTGGAAAAACAACATTAATTAATTACTTTTAACTTCGTTGACGCAAAATCAACTGATTGAAAAAAAATAGGTACCTTACGATGAGCAGTCATATCAACAAAGTTAATCAACATTAAGCCAGGATCAAATTTGGATGGGTCACCGCTTGTTGCTAATCACGTGTCGTTGGACAGGTTGAGCCGCTCTTTAGGACTAAATAGTCCAGACCTCGGTAGCGTTGAGCTTATTGTCCGACCTCTTTGAATAATCCAATTAACAAATCACATAAAATATGCCTCAAATATTACAGTAGCCACCTGTCTTCATGTCCATATTCATGTTTCCAGGTTTCTGCCTTGAAGATCGTCGGGTACCATTATGTTGTTTGGTGGACCTTAAGATGCAGATATGTCTGGGGGCGAGGCATGTACAATTTCAACTGACAAAACTGTGAGCATTTTTTGAGGACCATATGATCCAGATATGGAACGGATATGCGAAGAAACCCAATGATTGATTTAATTAATAATATTTTTGTTAACAACGTTTGCAAAGAACTACATTTCTATAAAACTTCTTTGGCGAAATTGTATTTTTATTAATTTCAATTGTATTGATGGTAGATGAAAGTCATTCCGTGAACACCGTTCATTTATAGTGATACTTTTCAAATATATATAAAAGCATTTTTTTTTTTTTAATTTATTTATTTATCAGAAATATGGTACATAAAACATACATAATGTTATTACTGAATGTCGCGTTGAAGTCCAATGACGCTATCGGCTCAACACTTTATATACAGCATGTCATCAAATTATGATGTTTTTGATATCTCTATCAGCGACATTCCTTAGCAAGTGCCTATAAAAAATATATTGCTTACCTATCTGGATTAAAATTATATATGCGTGACTCCATGTTATCATTTATTCATTAGAAAATTAACACTTCTATTTAAAACATTGATTGGAATAAAACGTTGTTTTTGTACGTTTAAAACTGCAGAAATGTTTTGTTTAAAATGTTGATATCATCATATTTTACCTTTCAATCAATTTTAAACGATAATTTAAGTATAGGGAGGCGCGCGGCAGATGCATGAAGTCACACGTCTGCCGCGCGCAAGCCTATGCCTTGAGCAATCTAAATAACTTATTATAAACTAATAATCGGTCTACCAGGCGTCAAAACTTTTAAGCAGCTCAGTCAAATCGAAGATTTTATCTCCAGAAAACTTAAGAAATAAGCAATCTAGATCGATCCGCTACCAAAATCGCAGACCTTCCTGCAGCCAGGTAAATAAGGGGCATTCCCAACAGGCCGCCAGGTAAGGGGTGTTCTTTGTGGCTCCTGGGGCCGTTGATGAATGCTCCAACATCCAACCTTCAGGCAGACGTCGCAAGGGAGTCCATAAATTCACGGCCCAACAAAAGTTTCATTCTCGACTCTCGTTCGCGCGGCCCTTCGATTTTGTAATTGAGTTTTAAGGTTACGGCTCCGCTCACCTTTCTCGAGCTTCTCTCTTCTTTTTTAAGCGATCCCTTTCCGACTTCCTGTATTCTAATTTAAGGCGGCCGGGGGAGGATATAAATTATTCGAGACTGGCGGCGGCGCCATCTTGGATTGCCGAATCGGAAAATAGTTTCTTATTGAGTTTGTATTTATGTTTTTTGTTATATAAAAAATAACGGGTGCCGGAAATTTCCTAAATCATTAAATATATATATATATATATGTAAGGAAAAAATTCAATTTTATTTTTTTCTGAAGGTCCACTGGGAATTGTACAAGTATATGGTTCCCGATAACGTCCAGAGAAGAAGTCCGAGTGCTTGAAGTGAGGGTCCTGTAGTATCCGAGCCAAATTTTTATGTGATTTGTTAATCGGATTTTATATGGAAATCGGATGATTCACCCAACGCTCCAGAAACATGGACCATGTTTTCCTAAAGGGTGACTTAACCCAGAGAGTCACCCCTGATTACATCCACTTAGTTCTCCCAAGTGCTGATTGCCAATATCAATGCCTCATCCTAATTCATCTGATTCCAGAATTTGTCGAATACATAAAATACCGATATGCAATATTCATGTCCACTGAGACTTTAATAAACAGAAATATTTTCATATTAATTTTAAACCAGAGTTATAATGATTATGTGTATCTCCAGAAAACCGCATACGATGGAAGAAAATGTATTATGATGTACGGAGTTGTACGAGTATATTATTTACACGGAAAAGCGAAATGTTTTATTTTATGTTACCCCAGGTATTCCTCTGTAGTGTCGGTGTCGTACCTCAGTCTCCGCCTGAGGCAGTCCACCGAACCTTACTCCGGTTGCCCCACCTTACCCCAGTTACACGGACAATCCCCCAAAGAGGAGACCTCTAATGTCATAGAAATACGTATTACCATACATAACTTTGTTACTGTGAAAGGGAAAACTATTTTTGATTTCATGTATTTCAATTTTACCTACCAAACTGTAAACAAGCGCGTCATATTTATTTACTTATTTATATTTTACAAAAAATAAAATTTTTATAATAACGAAAAAAAAAAAAACAATTTTATTTATTTATTTTTTTTTCATTTTTTTATTATTAACGGCCTAGGCCAATACATACGGTTTTAAAATAGAAAATACAATAAATGAAATGGTAAAACAGAACAATATAATAGCTAAGACAATACATTTAGACAAAACATGAACATGAGTAAAAAAACAGATCTAGTACATTAGTAGAGGGATCTGCGAAATGCTGGAAGGTCCACCCCGAAAAAGTCCAAGTCACTAGAGGAGTTAACCAGTCTACACATTCTTAACATAGGAGAATTGAATCCGTAGTTGGTTTTGGATGTCCTTACATGTAGCAGGTCACTGCCTCTAGTGAACCGGGAGGGAACATTGAACGTAATTTCCTGCAATAATGTCGAGTCATCGATTATGGAGTTCATAATTTTAAAAATAAACAGCAAGTCAATCACTGTTCTACATCTCTCCAATGTAGATACATTAAGTCGCCTCTCTATATCTTCATAGGAGTAGCTACCTCTCTCAAGGCCGATCAGTCGTGCAACTCTTGACAAGAAGCGATGTTGGACTGATTCAATCCGGTCGATATGAGTTCGATAGTAGGGAGACCATATAACGCTAGCATATTCTAGCTGCGGACGAATCAGAGAACAGTAAAGGACCTTGGTGGAGCTCAGGTTTTTAAAATCCTTAGTGATTCTATTGATAAAACCTAGAAGTTTAACGGACTTGTTCACAATACTATCAATATGGTCGTGATAAGATAATTTACTATTTAGGATGACGCCAAGGTCCTTTATAGTAGGAACATGAGAAAGGGCAACACTGTTGATGTTATAATTAAACTTAATAGGATTCTTAATTCTGGTGAAAGAAGTAATTTTACATTTATCAATGTTAAGGTGTAGACAGTTTGAAATGCACCAGTCATTGAAGCGATTGATGTCATGTTGAAGTAGAAGACAATCATTAGGAGATTTGATTAATTTTAGGACTTTGTTGTCGTCTGCAAACAACCAGAAACGTGTATGCAAGAACACATCACTAATGTCATTTATAAATATGTTAAATAGTAATGGAGCAAGATGGGCTCCTTGAGGTACTCCTGATGTGACACTGATAAGCGACGAGAGAAAGTTATTTATTCTGACTTGCTGTTTTCTATTATGAAGATAAGATTTGAAAAACGATAATAAGGGGTCCCTTATACCGATAGATTGCAGTTTTGCATGAAGAATTGTGTGATTGACTTTATCAAAGGCTTTGGAGAAATCTGTATAGATGACATCTACCTGGAGATTGTCCTCTAGAGCCCTAGTAATGTTGGAAGTAAAGGAAAGCAGATTAGTTGTAGTGGATTTGGCAACTCTAAAACCATGCTGTTGGTCAATCAATACATTGTTAAATAAGGGAGTTATTTTTCTGGTTATGATTGATTCCAATATTTTGGGGATGATTGATAACATTGAAATAGGATGATAATTTTTGACACTAGTTTTATCTCCACACTTAAATATAGGTCTAATATAAGAATATTTCCAAGATTCTGGAAATGTTCCCGAAGACAAAGATAAGTTAAATAGACTACATATAGGTGAGAATAAAACAAAATTACATTCATTCAACAATTTAATACCCATCTAATTTTGCATTTACGCTATATGACTTTTCTACCGTTATTACCACGGTCGCTGCTCTTCGGAACTTAAAGAAATAATTCCTCCTGCACCCACCCACAGCCGACAAACTCGTCTTACACTTGCCGAACATCCATACACGGTTAATATATGTCGACCAAGAACTGGCAGCTTCCAAAGTTCCTTCCTTAATGCCACCGGTAAGCTATGGAATGCTCTTCCAGCGTCTGTGTTTCCTCCTTCCTACAATCTGGATCTCTTCAAGAAACAGATAAATATACACTTGCAATCTCCCCAACCCACACACAAACACGAACACAACACACGTTTCCCGCATGCAGCGTCCAGCCTCCCTGGCTGAGCGTCATAGAGTGCACTGGTCTTGACCGGTTGTGCTCTTGTGCATGCGTTTACTTATTTTTCTAAGAAATTAGTAAACGCAAACGAAATTAAGAATTTATTTATTAGAAATTTATTTAAAAAAATCTAATATTTATTTTGTTTGAAGACCATCTTCAATAATGCATTATTGAAGATGGTCTTCAGGAAGGCCGAAACATGTAATCATTAAAATTAATTGTGAAACAAAACTAAATATTTTTGATTTATTATTTTTTTTATTAAAATTAATTTTAAAATTATCATTTTGTATTTCACAACTTCTCAGTATCTAACAAGTTTATAGAATTCGAGTAAATTCTACCTCAAATACAAATATACATGAATTAATGACATGTTGAAATATCAATTTCTGACTAATTATTTATGTGTTTTCGAAAGAGATTATTCATTAAATTTCCTTCGTACTTCATATGTGACATCTCAAAGCTTTGGTGATAGTAAAATTATTTAGTATTAAACTTTTTAGTTTACATAAACAATAAATTACATCTATTCCTAATCAACTTTACCCCGGAAAATATAGCTATGTAAGTAAGTTTTTTTTTCTTAATAGGTAAGTATTATTCACTACAAATTTAAACTTTGGTCAACAAATATATATGGATTAAACGAGTGATTCAGATGTGTTAATAATTAAAATATTATATTTACAAAATATTGTTATTTGACCGTCATCGTAAGACACCTTTCAAGTGTTCTTCTCCATATTCGTAATAACTTACAAAATACATTTTATTAATGTTTATAGTCAGAATAATATGATTTTTTTATTATTGAAAATAACTTTATGCACATTATGATATTTTAAATAATATATTTAATAAATTATTTGAAACATTTTTTTACAAAATATACATACAAATTTCACCAAAGTCTCTTTACGTTAAGTTATGACATCCTACATGAGTCTTCATCCTTCTCAATCATTTGCATTATAAATCTAGTGTACTGCTATTTTTCTGATTTCATTATTCCAATTATCAGGGATCAGCTGATATTCAGTTTGGTGGTTTTTCTGCGTCACTGCAACATCTTTCTTCACCAAAGAGTTTTTTTTTAAATCTTGTAATCTACATGTTTTCTGACAGTGTATGTAGAAGTTTAGAATATGATAAAATTATATTCTAGATCAATTATTTTTCACGTCCTTTTATTAGCTTATAAGTACTTCAATTATGCTTAGCACAACTTGAAAAATCTCCGTCTTTATCTAACTATAGCTAACAGTCTGGCCTCTGCTCCACAAAAAGTACAATCTAAAAGAACTACTCTAAAAAATAGCGAACCAACTCTACAAATTAAAAAAGGGGTGCTAACTACAGCAAAAAATATTTAATGTTTTCCACGAAGCCGGTGTATAAAAAAGTCTCATTTATAAAGTACATATCTAGGAGGACAATTTTAAACGTGAAAAACAACATTAAGTAATTTAAGCAGCTATTTTTTATGTAAAAGAAACATACAATACGACATAGAAAAGCTTTTAAAATAAATGTGGTATTAGTAGCCATTTCATTTCCTTTTATGTATAAATCTAACAACAAATGAAATATATAAATGTGTATACTTTATTAGAATCTGTATTCGTATTTTTAAATATATTTCTTCATTATTATCTTATTTCTTCCCCAGTTGGAGCATGTGATGTTTGGTAGTCAGAATTTCTTAAAAAAAAAATCTTATTTTCTCGGCACTTCCGATACCTTAATCATTTGGACTTGGATGGACAAGAGATGGATCAGTGTTACCAACGACACACAGTATTCACAGGTGGCCTTCCATTCAAGTGCGATTTACGCCCAATGTTGTTTACCTTCATTGATCGGACAAATCAATATTCTTTTTAACGTGGTGCGGTCCGTAGTTCATGTTTATTAATTTATAAATATCTTTCAATTCATTACAAATAGTCGATTAATACAATTTATTTATTATAAAATAAACAAATTCTATCATACATATTCATTGTACATGACTCTCTGATATAACGCTTATGGAGGTTCGTTATGCTGACCTCTGAACTACCTTAAAATATCAACAAAAAACAATATATCGTTTTCTTGTTTTTTATCTACCACACCAAGCAATGGAGGGTAACAGTAAGCGCAAATATGTGATTCTCTCCGGTAATGCGTCACGACAAAGTCACTGCACACAAAAGTCGCGATTTAATCTTCAAAACATTCAGTCCCTCTTCGGCCGTCCCCCGACTAACTCGATCGAGGGGATTACGTCCACCGCACCGTCCCCAAACTTGCACAAAGAACTGGAAACTGCATCAGCTGGAGAACACTGAAGTAATGCAATTCAGATGCGATATTAGACCGTTAAAGGAACCGCTGTGGAGCCAAGTCCAGGGAAGCATTCCTGCCGCATGCTTGTCCTCGGTTGGCCGAATGGCGATAACTTTGTGAGGTGTGCCAAAGTGTGCGACTCCTTACTAGCTCATTATAAGACCAGTAGCTTATCCCATGTCCATTACCTTGTTATATAGTCACCATAAAATACAGGCACGAAGCAGCTGTGATTATCTTTGCCTTTTTCAAAGCTAAATCTACGCTAGAGCGACACCTAGTAAGCAAATAATATGCAGAGATCCCTATGTGCTTTATGACAAAAAACTATCTTTAGTATGCTTGTCACATTTGTGATTTTTTTAATTAGTACTTTAAAGTATATTTAATGATTATCTCGACGCTTCGGAGTGTTATCATATTCGTAATCGAAAAGTAGAAATTGAAATGTTTTAATAAAAACTGAATTTAATTTAACTGAAATAAGTTAACACAGCATTTATGGACTCTACAGCGATACTAAGTTGGCCGGTTTAGCTTGTTTTACTATAAACTAAGAAGTTGGCTGCAGGGGCTCGTATGGAGTCACGCAAGGCCCTTGCTAAATACGACTTAGGCCAGCAAAAGCGCTCTAGATCAAATCAGTATCTTACTCCAGATTTAATAATCATTTTTAATGTTCGTATTATAATACATTTTGACATTTTATTTACTCTACATATTTATTAATTGAGTGAACTCTTTAAGAGTGATAAAAAGTATATATTTAATGGAAAAGCACGTATGACTATCTATCTCCTTATTAACTAATTAGCAGCCCAACGGTATTACAAACTATTCGTTTGTAACATTTGGTGAATTCACTATTAAAATATTTGGTGCCGTAATATCTACGCAAAAACCATAAACAAAAATAATTAAATCGTTCATCTGCCCGCTTGCATTTCCATTAAATGGCATCATCTGTCAGTAATTCAGTCGTTAATCCAAATAATACATAAACTGCAGAATAATGTTGTTTTCATTTTATTGGACAAACAAACCAATAAGGCCGGTCTTGACTCTTAAGCCTCATTTGAAAGATCGTAAATGTTTAACGTCGCTTGGTGTACGAAATATTTCATTAGACAAAATGGCGTCTCAAAAATAGCGCAACAATGCTTAAGTAACATGGCGGATGACCGACAGCTTTTGTTCACATTTTAACCATTTCTGGTTGGAACTTATGACTTAGTATTATTTACGAATACCTTTACATCGGTGATGCGTGTGTTTCTTAAACAAGAATATTTAATAAGCAGATGAAATTTTGTTTTTGTAATTTATGTTTCTGGAGCTATATGTATTTTACAAAATACAAATAATCTACAACTATTGAACTTTTTAAAGTAAAAATTATTGTTAAATAGCGTGAATGATATCCTTGTAAGCATAATTATATTACATACTTATTTATATTCAAATGATCGAGTTTACAGAAAATAAAATACATATATGAAAGTAAATATTTCACACGTTTGCCTTAAAAGACAAATACCTACATTTTAACTTTTATATAACCTAAAATCCTAATAAATAAAAAATAAATATTTAATTAGTCGGGGATCATGTTAAATTGGGTCTAGTAAATTATTTTCTAAATTAAGAAATTAAATTTTAAAGCAAAGCTTTAGAAGATGTTCTGCTATTTTATTTGAAAAACATTCTTTTTATGTACATTATTTTAATACATAACAATTACGTATTTGTAATATAAGTACCGTTCTACATACATTATTTTTTTTTTTATAGGAAAAGATGATCCTCTCCTAAAAAATAATCCTTTTACGAGACCGTAGCGCCGCACTCGGCCGATAACAGCATTAGTCGTCCAGAGGCGCTGGGCCGGACCATTGTTTGTCGCATTTTTATTAGATTGTTGCCACTATTAGCCGGCCATTCCCCGCTAATGCGATTATCTCGGCTCTAAAATGTCCGAGCACCACTCGCAAACACATCAAGGGAATCCTCTAATGGGGGACGAAAGGAAATTACATATTTTGCTAAGCCAGATTACTGTTTTGTTCTTTCACAAATCTATTTTACCTATTTCGTAACCCCGGGCTTCCAAAGTACTCAGATATTTGCTTTCTTTTTAAAGGACGCGAGGAAAAAAAAGGTTTATAAAATTACCTCTGGGCTTTTGCAGAATAGTGCAGTGTTTCGCAACCAGTGTGTCGTGTAGCCGATACAGGTATGTCGTGATCAAATAAAACAATATTATAACTAAATCTAAAAATATTAAAGTGATGTTAAAACAACGCGCTTTACATCTACTTATGCCGACAGATAACTGCGTAATATGCTTTGCAATTGTTTTTTTTTTTTTTAGATGTATAATAATTAATTCAAGGAAGATATATTGTGTGTCAGAGGTGAAAAAGGCACCAAATTAGTGTATGAGTGCTTAAATCACATTTTAAAATAAAAAACCTTTCAAATTAGAAACATAAAAAAAATATTTTCTGAAATTAGTTGCGCATTCGTTACGAAAAAATTTTTCGTACAAGTTAAAAGGATTTTTATGTATAGTATATGTATATTTAATTGCTTATAATATTGTAATATAGTCAATGATCTATAAAAGTAGATTAGAATATTGAAATAATAAAATAATATTCTAATAAATAACTTAAAATATCCATACGTAAATTAAATTTTTTTTTTCAATACTTACAAAAATATAATGTAATATGTATATTCTATGTAAGACAGAAAAAAATATATTTTGAAATCAAAACATTTGGTCAGCTCAGCTATTAAGAATTTGTCAACTGACAAATTATTACTTATAGAAGTAGTTAGTAACTTTAAGATACGGATGATTTATATAGATAAATCATCCGTATCTTAAAGATCACATTGTATCCAATGTGTTATTGATAGGCAAGTCTTGATAGGCAGGTTTTATCTATAAAAAAAATTGCGGTACATATTCAATAGCTGGTACATTTTAACATTAAAATCCAATGAATATATCGCAACCAGGCTCACAAATAAAGGAACCTGAAGTTCTTGGAATCTAATTAATTCTTTCAAGGAGTCCAGGTGATTAAACCAACTTTCATGTATTATTAGCTGACATTTAAAAAATGTTCCACATTTGATAGACTTTCTTGTGAATGACTTGTGATACCTGAGGGAGAAGTTTCCATGCAGTAAGAAGAGGGTTGTTTGTTTTGAAAATCATAAGTGACTCAATTATTTTTGCACGGTCGTTCCAAATTCAATAAAAGCGAATTAAAAAAAAACATGCCAAAGGCTAGCGAACGTCCCCCGGTATGAAATAAATAATACGAAAGCACTCCAATCAGTCCCAAAAAAGCTAAACACTCGTGTTTGTATTGCGTCTGAGTAGGAACTCTTTTAAAGAGAAAAGAAATCATTTCTGAAATATTATCTAAAGTTACTCTCGATAGGTTCCCCGGCGCGTGCTTCGGCGGCACAGGAAGAGATGAAAATAAAAGAACACGAAGTCAAATCAACTTTAATGGTACGTCACTTGTTCTGCCTCCCATTGGGTGTCCTCGACACATTTTGCGGGTAAAATTTCGGAATTTATTTGCATTTTAATTTGACCGCCATTATTTCGGTTTTCATATTTTCATTTCGTAAGTGCTCGCTGTTTGTTGGCCGTGTAAATTGCCAATTACATGATGAATGTTTTTTTTAAACGATTTTATTATTATTTGGTTTTGAATGATTTTCGCTGTCCTAATAATTAGAATAAGAATATTATTTTTACGAAAAAAACGCATTTTTGAGCTTACGCGGAATTGCAGCTATCCATCTAGCCATTGAAACTGTATATAAAAAAGATGTGAAATATTTTGAAGAATTTTCATTTGATGAGTTTATTGTCTATTCTTAGTTGAAAGAATTATTAAAATACTTCCTATGGAAGGTATAAGATCAACCTTTGATTGCTACGCGGCTCAAACCCTCAAATTGTGAATGATTTAGTAAAATATTAATTACTTTTTGTTTTAGTAAGGATATGGTAGTTTCTCCGTCTTCAAATATTATAGAGGTTGATACAAAGAACAAGTTTTCATTTAAAAAATATCATGTACGTGTAGTTAAAGTCTGGTTTTAAATTTAAGTAATAGAATAACACCACATTTACGAGTTTGCTCCAGAGTGCTTTTCCTTCATCTGTGTTCTCTCCTACATATACACACACAAATACTACTGCACTTGTATGCACGTATACCATTCAGCCAATTTAGTTAAGTGTCAAAAATTCTTTCAGTGTTTTCAACATTCTCCTTGAGATTCATTATAAAAAATATTTATTTATTTATTTACCTTGTTTTTACATGGATCACATTTATAGAATCACCTTTGTAAAGACAACGTTGTCTCTTGACAGTGACGAATTGAAGACGGCTACGAGTTAGTAGAAATTGCAGTCTCCTAAACAGAGGTAATACTCAACATGATCTATGTAAAAACAAGGTAAATAAATAAATATTTATAAAGTGTTCTAGAGTTTGCTGGGAGTCCACATTATTATTGACCTGCTCTCTATGTGTGTATATGTACTCGTTTGTACTATATATTAGTATTTTCGATACACTCAAAAGCCTTAAAATATGATGCATTATTTTGTAAACTAAAATAACTAGACTAAAAACTTATATATTTAAATCGTATTACTCACTATTATCTGTAGGACATGTTGTATTTAATAAAAATAAATTCATATTTAAATCAATAACCGCGTCAGAAATATTTTTCCATTATAAGATGTCTGACCGAAGTGGAAATCCCGACGGTTTTATTGCCTTTATCATATTCCGGGAAATTTCCCCTAAATATAGAATTCAAAGCGTTTTCATAAAACGTGAAAGACAAAAATGTGATGGATTAAATCAAATATAAAACCCTCATTTCGGGATGTTAACTGTCACTCATATAGAGAAAGCCCACCAAAAAAGTGAAATCTTCAAATGTCAAGTTCTACCTTCTCCTGCTTCGCGTTCATATTATTTTTTCTTTGCAGTATTTTTCTTACCTACAATAAATCTCTACACATTTTGAAAGCAGGCAAATTTAATTTCTTGCTAAATATAAACCTATGATTAAAGTAATATTTCACTTATTTACACCTTTTACATGTCTACTCTTATCTAAAACATATTGATATTAATAACGTTATGGTTATACATATACTATTTCAATACTAGGTAAAACTGCCTAATTATAATTTTATATTAATAAGACTTATGCATCCTCTAATCTTACGCATACTTTACTTATGTAGGCAATTTTCAGTTTATAATTTAACCATTATTATAGATAGACTCCAGAGCAATGTTTCCCAGCCTTTTTTTGCCATACCCCACCGTAGTCTTTTCAAAAGTCATATGCCCCACCGGCCGCTTTTTTAATTTTTAAACAGTAGGTAAATTTTCAAAATATATGTTATAACTAAAATTATTACAAAACACAAATGACAATTGAAATGGTATAAAGTTAAATAAAATATAACGTAAAACAATAAAAAAATACAAATTCAATTACGCTTGCTACAAATAAATTTTATGTCTCGATCTGACTTAGTGAATTTCAGTCTTAGGTCCCCTTTATTCCAAATTATATCCAATCAATTTCTTTTTCTTTAATGAGTGAATTGCTTATGGCGCTAAAACCACATTCCACCAAATAAGATAATAAAAAGAGTAATAATAAATTTCTGACTTGCAAAGTAATATTGGGATATTTTGTGTTAGTTTTTTCGCACACCTATGCCATTATTCCTTTTATATTAAATAAATATGTAATAGAATCATCATTTTGCATTTCCGAAAGTTCTTCTTGATACAGTTGTTCATTTGAAATATATACCAGCATTGGTTGTGTCAACCGAGCTGGAAAATTAATTTATTTTAAATCAGCCAATCATTCTTTAAAATCAGTTAATAAAATTTACAGATAGTCGAAAATAACAACTTAAGCATTATAGTCACTTCACATTTTTGGAGACAAGAAAATTTTTTAAATGTTTTCTAAAAAATACTTTTTTAGATAAATTCAATAAAAGAAGTTAATTCAAATATCTTTGTTTTTGCATCGACAAGTGTTGTTTCTTTGATCCTTGAAGTTGGCTATTTAAAATATTTATCTTTTCAAACATATCAGTTAAATAACTCACAATTGCTTTACTGTCGACCATAAGATGCTTTATCATCAAAAACTTCATAACAGTTCAGTTGCTGAACAAATCACTAAGAATATCGAATAATTCCATAAATATTTTTAAGGAATTCCCTTTCGAAAGCCATGTTACTTTAGTGTGAATTAACAATCTAACGTGGCTCGCATTATAGTCTTGACAAAATAACTAAAAGAGACGCTCACATTTGGCACTAGTTTTAATCGTATTGATACACTTTTTAACGGAATTTAGTACCTCATTTAGAACAGGTGAAATGTTTTTAGCCACCAAGTTTTCCCTGTGAACACAATGCACCACAGACAATTCTGGATTCCCGTCTTTCATTAATTTTCAGCAACTATTTTTCTTGCCCATAATAATGGGGGCACCATCTGCAGCACAAGATATTATATTTTTAACATCTAAATATTATTTTACCTTATTAAATATACCTTTGGAGGTAGTGGTGCAGTCTAATGATTTGCAGAATAATATTTCTTCAGCAAATTCTCCTTTATCGATATATCTCACGTAAGCTAGCAAAATAGCTCCACTGTTTCCAAAAGTTGATTCATCCATTTGTAGTGAATAATTTATTGTTTTCAGCTTTTCAACAAGTTGTATTTCAACGTTTTCACTTCATTCGTCTTTTCTTCTGCAAACAGTAGTGTTGCTGAGTGGAATAGCCTTCACGAGTTTGTCATCTTGTTGTAGAACTGTTTTAAAAAATGCTGACATTGAAGGCTTGATTAGATCCTCTCCTATAGTAGGGATTTTTCCACATTTAGCGATGAGCAATATTAGCGACTGCAAAATTGTTATTAAACTGCAAATAAAATGTGACTCAAGTTCAAGGAAGAATTTCTGTTGCCAGACTCAAGTCATGGTTTCTGTTGGTTTTCATATTAAGCATCCATTATCTTACTGAACATAAAAATACACATTTTTAATTTTCTTATCAGTGTGTATATTTTTATAATTTATGACACATTTATTCGTATTTATAACGTTTTTAGATTAAATAACATTAAGGTTATCAACTGACAATACTTGACAATACGTTTACATATTTTGGCCTCCTTGGAGACCCTTATTATTGAAGATGGCGTCTATGAAGGCCGAAACATGTAATCGCTTAAAATTAATGTGACTCAAAACTTAATTTATTTAATTTATTATTTTTTAATAAAAAAATATTTCAAATTATAATTATGCAATTTCTTATGCCATGGTTATTTTTTTTTAAGATTCCAGGGATGTTGTCATCTAAAAAAAGTGTAAACTACAATTAACACAATGTTTTCAATATTAAAAGTAGAAAATAATATTTTATAATCCTTCGGACTCTTCTTACATTCTTTCTTGGACATAAGTTGTTTTATTTATTCACTTTGCAACAGAGAAAGATGAGTTGTTCCAATTTCTAAACATATTTCGGCTACGTCAAGTAACTTTTATGACGTAGCAGAAAAATATAAAAAAAAGTACATTTATTCAAACATAATTGTATTTTTATTTGATAACTGATTTGTCATGCTCATAAAAGAAGAACGTCGATCACTAAAGCAACATTGGCATTGTAATAAATGTTTCCTAATCTTACATATTTTTTTGTCTCTTATGCTAACTTATGCGCGTATTTGTTGAGTCGGCATCTCAGATAGTTTTCATAATTCTGTCTTGTGTAGGCGTGTCAAAGACTCTCTGTAAAGGATCGTCAGAGATGGATAAATGATAAAGCTTTTGTGTTCCCGTAATGACGTTTGCTAAGATAAGTACACGGGTCCGCACAGACACAACATGAAGAGCAAACTGGTTGTAAACAGTCGACAGTCGTGGTCTGGTTACAATCCCAACTCCACATCAACGTCAGAAGTGACCATATTTTCCCTTCTCTGCGAACACAAGGCGGTTTCCCTTTTCGCCATTTTATATGATTAAGTCTATTGTGAGACATCCTGTTTTGTCTCTCGTTGTCCGCCAACTAGATAACATTTTCGCTGGTATTATTTGTAATTTCTTAAATGCCTAGAAAAAAAATTGTTTTCACAAAACATACATTTTATTACACAACTTGAGTTCCTGTTGCAGTTAATAAATTTAAAATAAATTAAAATGAATGAAAACATACGTTTATTTTATAATTAATTTAAATAAGATGATGAAATGAATATTGTAAGAAATAGTTGTACAGCAATATAAAATATAGGATCAATATAAACTTGTTTGATTTTGAGTTTTTAATAAAATATGAAGAATAAAATATCGAAAAAATTTACATTTTATTGAGTTAATCCATCTTTATAATAATAACTAGTCAATACTTTTGTACATATTATGTTTCATCGGAATATCAAAAAATCATCAGGTATTTGATATAAAACTTCAAGAACCAAAAAAACAATTATGTATACTTTACTATTAAAATTAAATTCATTGGCATATTTTCTCCTAATTAAGAACATCATTACCTACATATACTGGAGTGCTCTGATAGATTTTCATACTAAAATTCTACGGTATTTATTAGTCATGCTCTTAATCATAAGTTGAAATTTGACAGTCGATCGCTATTACTTTATTTACTGTAATAGTTTTTGACAGTACCAATGGGCTTGTATTATTCATGGATTCGTAATTTTTTGCCCATGTGAACTAAACTCTATATCACTCATTTAACGTAATACTCGTATAAGGAACGTTGTTGTTTTTTTTAATTAAATGTCTTCGTTCGATGCTAAAAGGCTATTTCAATAAAAAGTTCCTCTTATCCCAATTAGAGCTCTTGGCGCCCCGTCCCCTGGGCAAAAGGTTTCCTTGTTGAGTCCTTTATAATATTCTTTATTAGCCCTTGTCAGGGGCGCAGTTTTCCCTCAAGCCGCCCCAGCTATTTCTTCGCCCTCTCTCTTTATCCTCTTTATATCAGAAAATGGGGCCACTTCATATAAGCAATGAGCGGAAATATTATTTTATTAATCTCTTCAAACAAAGCTATAATAAGAGAACAGCTAATTAATTGCTTGTTCTTGGCAAGTTTGCTCTAGTTATGGATCATATATCCACCACAAACTGTAGCTTATATAAATTTCTTTACATTATTTCGCGCAATATTTTGAGAATCCATAATATCCTTCGAATATTTTATGTAGTAATCATAGTTGTAACAGCCTTACTAGAAAAGAAGACTGTTTTTTTTTTAAATACGATTATTGTTTTAAGTAATTTATATCTTCATATGTCAGAGAAAATCGTGTTAGTTACACCATTTTTAAGTCAATAACGGCTGAATTAATTTTCATGATTATTAATTAATTGGATTTGTCTTGATTCCTGACAGAAAATTTTATATTAAAACATCGAATTTTTTTTTTATATATTTTTACATACATTTTGTATGGAACGGCCAATAAAATGAACGCTGATTTCATTAGATGGCGTTGTACGCTGTATCATTAGATGGCGTTGTACGCTGTATCATTAGATGGCGTTGTACGCTGTGTATGACTAAGTATGACGCAGAGTCCACGTAATTGTAATGTACGGATAAACAAGTTTTTCCACGTAATAAATTTATCTGAAGAAAAAAAAATCGGTTTTAGATTATGTCATCTTAATTACGCAGGTCAATTGAAAGACTTAATAAAAAGTGCATGTTCCAGAGCAGGTCACTTTCGGCCGACCTCGATAATATAATGCTTAGAGAATGTTGCTTGGACAAGATCCGTTGCCGGGCAACGAGCTTCCTGAGCCAGACGTTGCAAGCCTGAGGGTCGTTAATGTCAAATACTTTAGTTGCCCCTGTGGACATATTAATTTATTTTAAATTATCGATTCAAGACAGATTTCCTCTTCTTTAATCTGGCATAGATGAAAGGTGCTCTTGGGTGGTGATGCGCACCTACCGACTGCTATTAAATGAGCAGTTTATAGCCTCTCACAACCAACTCCACTCCCACCTGTACGTGGTGAGCCCTACATAGTCATGTCACATCAAGATTGCGGTAACCAATCCCTTTGGCGATATGACGTGATGAACTGACGGGAGAAAGGAGGGCTGAGAGAGTTATCAAAAGAACCCTCCCAGCTTCAACTAGGCACGGTGTAAACTGGCCATAAACTCGCCAAGCCGCCTGGCAAGCGTGGCGTTTTAAGCCAACAACCCCGAATGAAAACACAACAAAGATCCGGCCCCTAGTTCCCAGCAGCTTCGCTATTCCTGGCCACGGCAGCGGCCATGGTAACGGCGGGGCGGGGGTGCTAAGAATCACTGGGTTACTGCAGGCTGCCACAGACGACTATTTATTGCTACCTACAACACGAGAACATTGAGACTAGATGAGAAAATCGTAGAACTGGAAGAGGAACTAGATAGAATCAAATGGAGCATCGTTGGGCTGGCCGAAGTTGGACGAGAAGGAGAAGGTCTGATTAAACTCAACTCAGGACATCTCTTATACTATAGAGAAGGGGATCAAACCTCTCAAGGTGGAGTTGGCTTCCTTATCAACAAGGAAATTGCCAACAATGTCACCGAAGTTAATAGTATATCCCCCCGAGTATCATACCTGACGCTTAAGTTATCGAACCGATACTCCTTACGAGTGGTGCAAGTATATGCCCCAACGTCTAGCCATACCGATGAAGAAGTAGAAGCTCTATATGAAGACATCGAAAAGCCCTACAATACAATAAGACACATTACTGCATAGTTATGGGAGACTTTAATGCTAAGATTGGAAAGTGCTGTGGAAACGAGAAATTTATAGGACAATATGGAACCGGACTCCGAAATAACAGAGGACAGATGATGGTAAACTTTCTACATGCTAACAAAATGTTTTGCATGAACACATTTTCAAGAAAAAACCAAAACGCAAATGGACCTGGAGAAGCCCGGATGGTAACATAAAGAACGAAATTGATTTTATTATGGCTAATAAGAAGAATATAGTCACTGATGTCTCAGCGATGCAATGCTTTAGTACCGGAAGTGACCACCGTCTCGTTCGAAGTACTGTGCACCTAGACATCAAACTGGAAAGGAAAAAGCTAATAAAACAAAGAGTTATACGTCCGTTAAATGTTCAGAGCAAGCTTGAGGAAACTTTTCAGCTTGAACTACAAAATCGATTCGCAGCACTGGAAGATAGTGATGACACCGACAACGTCAACAAACTTAACGAAAGAATCATTAATAGCATTAAAGAAACTGCCAAAAAGTCATAAAGCAGTGCAAAAAGAAAAAGGGTCAAAATTCTCAGACAAAACGATAGCTCTTATGGACGAACGTCGTAAAAGCAGAAGCATCCAAGATTACAATACCCTGAACAAAAAAGTGAAAAAATCCATGAGATTTGACATTCGTCGTTCAAACACCGAGTATATCATGGAGATTGTTGCACAAGGCCGAGGGTCAAATGCATTTAGCAGACACACCTCTATAGGACAGGCCCAACTTTCCAAATTAAAGACACACGATGGGAAGATAACAACAAATCTTAATGATATACTGAAGGAAATAGAACATTTCTACGGGTTATTGTATTCATCTACGATGCCAGGTCCTAATGACAGATCTGCGGACGACAAGAGGGCTACTCTCACAAAGCACTGGTCTGAAGACATCCCAGATATAAGTATATTCGAAATTAAATCGGCCCTAAAACAACTTAAGAACAACAAAGCCCCTGGAGAAGACGGAATTACATCTGAGCTTCTGAAAGTAGGAGGAACCCCTCTGTTGAAAGAGCTTAAAAACTATTCAACAAGGTAATAGAACATGGAGAAACCCCGGCGACATGGAGTACGAGTATTGTGATATTGTTCCACAAAAAGGGATAAATCACTGCTCAAAACTACCGACCCATTTCCCTTCTTTCCCATGTGTATAAAGTATTCTCCAGAATTTTAACAAACAGGCTGACGGGTCGATTTGATGAATTTCAACCTCGAGAGCAAGCTGGGTTTAGGAAAGGCTTTAGTACAATTGATCATATCCACACGCTAAGACAAATCATTCAGAAAACCGAAGAATATAATCAGCCACTCTGCCTCGCCTTTGTAGACTATGAAAAGGCATTTGACTCAATCGAGACTTGGGCAGTGCTAGATTCACTACAACGCTGCAAAATAGACTATCGGTATATAGAGATAATAAAATCTCTTTACAAATCTGCAACAATGATGGTCCAGCTCCATGATAGCACTAACAATATTTCTATAAACAAAGGTGTTAGACAAGGAGATGTTATATCTCCAAAACTCTTCACAAACGCCCTAGAAGATATTTTTAAACTGCTATCCTGGACAAAATGTGGAATAAATATTAACGGAGAGTACATTTCTCACCTCCGATTTGCAGATGACATAGTGCTAATAGCCGAATCACCTAACAAGCTCCAAGACATGCTCTACGACCTCAATGAAGCGTCGAACAAAATTGGTCTGAAAATGAACATGGATAAAACAAAAGCCATGATTAATAGTCATATTTCACAGACCTTTGATCCTATTTCCATTGGAGGAACAGAAATAGAGGTTGTAAACGACTATACCTATCTGGGACAAGTAATACAACTAGGGCGAAATAACTTCTCAAAAGAAATCGACAGGCGCATACAACTGGGATGGGCAGCATTTGGAAAACTAAAGTACATTTTTAAAGCGAAAATTCCGCAATGCCTTAAAACTAAGGCGTTTAACCAATGCGTCCTCCCTGTATTAACTTATGGCGCAGAGACGTGGAATCTGACAGCAAGTCTTACCCATAAAATAAAAGTCACCCAGCGTGCTATGGAGAGATCCATGCTCGGAGTGTCGCTAAAAGATAGAATCCGAAACGAGGAAATACGCAGAAGAACTCAAGTAGTGGATGCTACCCAACGAATAGGCACACTCAAGTGGCAATGGGCAGGTCATATCTGTCGAAGAGACGACGGTCGATGGGGAAGAAAAGTATTGGAATGGCGCCCAAGAACTGGCAAACGAAGCATTGGCCGACCCCCTACAAGATGGACTGACGATATAAGAAGAATAGCGGGAGTGACCTGGATGCGGAAGGCGGAGGATCGAAGAGGATGGAGACTCATGCGGGAGGCCTACGTTCAACAGTGGACGGACACAGGTTGATGATGATGATGATGAGATGAAAGGTCTACTGAACCATTGCGTTATTTATTATATGAGTACTTTTTTAAGAACCTGATTGTTATAATGGCGTATAGTAACCTCACGAAAATAAGAGTGAGCAATTTTGACAATAAAACAGACTGCAAAAGGTTGTGCAGATAATATTTCTTTTTCAACTAGTCTTCTTTACTCACGGGGGAGTAGGAGAAAAATTGTGTTAATGGCTATAGATATTTCAAAAATCACTCAAGTGTAAACCCAACTAAGATTATGAAGATATCAAAGAAATATATAATAAAATATACTTTGTTATGTGAAATATAAAAAACCTTTTTAAAAAGCCAGATATTGTTTAATACTCGTATTTTAAATTATACGATCAGTACATCCGTGCAGGTAGTCATCCTTTGTTTTATATTCCAGAAGTACACGAAAGGTTTCAATTAATCAAATCCAAAGGCAAGGTTTAGATAATATGTTCTAAGAGAACCGCGAAACGGCAATTTGTAGTGCCATATGCTCCAGATATGGTAAAAAAATATATCAAAATCCTACTTTACATGATCGTTTTTCCTTAAATAAAAAAATAACAACTTAGAATACTCGTATCGCGACATTGAAAAGTGTCCATAGCGCTCTATACAATAGATAATTTAAATCATTAAATGGACTTTTGCTAAATTTTATTTTGGAAATATTTAAGTTGAAATTCTGCGCGCAAAGGTTTCATTCTCCCTGGTCAGATAGCGTCAAAGCCTGACGTGCTCGGATCCATCGGATAAGCAGCGGCCGCCGCAGAACACCAAAATGAACTGAAAAACACCAGTAGTTCGGAGAGATACACAGGTCTCTTATTTTTATAGCAACATGTTCCTTCTAATGGGGAGGTTCAAGCAAAAACGCCCAAGATTACCGCTTCTTCTTTTGAAGGGTGGAAGCCTACTTTTTTATTCGAGGGGTGAAAAAAAGTGAGGATATTTTTGCAAAGACTGTATAACATTATCTGGATCCAAAGCGAGGTGTATAAAATACATTCTAATTACTGCAAAAAGCGAGCAAAAATATAAAGAATATCTGTGCAAATCTGGCCGTGAAAACCTAAGAAGTTATTTAAACCTTAGAAGTTATTTAAACTCTGTGCAATAATCTTTAAGTTAGTTTTTACATCCATTCCTTAGCTGAACATCAAATTAAAATTTGAATAAGAAACATTTTATCAAGCCAATGTACGTGTGGTAGAATAGACTTCTTAATTAGGACATATCTATCTATATTCAATGGGTTGGTTGATTAATTGTTTGATTGATTACAATAGAATAGTACGCATCACATCTAAAATCCTGGTCACGTATTCGACTATCTGCTATTTGCTTGACCGAATACTCTGTAACGATAGTGTCATCGGTGTTGCCAGATGCTTACTATATAAAATTATTTTGGTTACTTTTAGACAAAATAAAAAGAAAATTGATTGTAATCATAACTTGAATTTTCGAACTCGAACCCTTTGCAAACCCAATGTTCAGTCTGTACAGCGCAGGCTCACGGCCATTTGCTCCGCGTACTAAATCGAGAAATTAACACATATTAATATTATGCTATAGATCAGAGCTCCGCAACCTTTTCTCATCTACGGCACACCAAAGTACTTCTTTGGGTTCTACGGCACACCAAAGTTCTCACCTTGAATACCGCGGCACACCGGTTGCGGAGCACTGCTATAGATAATACATAAAGTAAAATACAATTGGCAGAGCTACGGGTGCAGATATTACTTTTAATAAATCAAGGATCATGGCAGCTGACAGATTGAATTTGTTGTGAACATATGACGCTTAAAATAAAAATCGAATGTGGAAGAAGAGAAAATTATTCACAATTATAATGTTAGACGAAAACGTCATGGGAACACCAACCATCCATAGCGAATCTTCAGAAAAATGAACAATGCGTGAATGTCAAATAAAACTTTGTCTTCACATACATCGCTTATTCATCTTCAAAAAAAAGATGTGCTACAGAATTCACGGATTTCTTCATCAATTATCTATATTTTACTTTTTTATTGAAACGAATCCGAGAAAGCACAACCAGTCAAGACCAGTGTACTTTTTGATACTCAGTCAAGACGACGAAATGTCTTGTACGTGTTTACATAAAAAATATTACGCTTTTCTATTTATATAATTGCACTAAACATACATAAAACTGCTTGTGATGCATTGCGAAGGCAAAGCGTTGGAACTGTTACAGGGTGCATATTTAAAAGCTTTGACATTCCATTAAGTATAATCGCCCAACTCACAAAGTATTCCAACATATCCAATAACGATTGGCCTGCTGGACTTTCATGGGATTAATCCGACAGAAGCAATGTACTGGACTAAGCCAAGCTCTGTACGCAGCTGGCTTTACTGGAGGGAGGATTGCAGATTTGCAGACCTAATGGGACTTGGAGTTAAGAGATGATGCTGCATCACGAAAAATCGTCAAACTAAAATACACTTTTTTATTCCCTTTTTATAAGAGTATGTGTGCTTACTTGAAAAATATAACATGTGTATCAAATCAAATTCAAACCAAAGTACATCGAATAAATTCAAATTTGATTACTTATGTTTTATAATAACAAAAATTTCGTATTACAATCAGAAGTTGAATTGGTTCATGTTTTAGGCTTAAATATCATTTAGGTATATAAGCTGTATTCTCTTGAAGCCCCGTGAAATAAAGACTTCGTGATAAAGGCCATAGGAAGCTTTTTTGAATTATTATTTTTTAAACTTAAAATGTACAAAAAATGGTTGTGCGTGGTACAAGTTAGTTCTGCAAGTTACACACAAGGTTAACATGTAAAGTGATTAAAGAACATGAGTGTACTCCATGCGGCCTCGTTAGCCACGCGCGTGATTCTAACAATAACTTTGATGCAGTTCAATAGCAAGGAACCGTCATATCTAGGCAGCTGTTCAGGAAGGTCCTCCCAAGAAATGGCAGAGACTTCCAGGCGATAACGCAGAATACGTCTCCTGATCTCATGGATGATGCACTACATCAGGGCCATCGGGAGCTGTCTATGGTATGTAAGGGGTCCGCCAAATAACTTTTTTTTTTTGAAAATGCTATAAAAAAAACAGTGTAGCTTCAGCTGTGTGGCACGTAGCGCCGTCCTGTTGAAACCAAATGTTGCCAATATCCTCCTCTTCAATTTTTGTGAACAAACATTTGTTCAACATGGCCCGATAACGATCGCCATCGACTGTAACGGCCACTCCTTGCTCATTTTCGAAAAAAAATGGCCCAATTATGTCTCTAGACCAAAATCCGCACCAAACAGTGACTCGTTTTGGGTGCAACGTCTTTTCAATGTATGCGTGCGGGTTTTTTGTGCCCCAAATGCGATAATTTTGCTTGTTTACATACCCGCCAAGATCAAAATGGGCTTCATCTGAAAAGATGATTTTTTAGGCAAAATCGGCATCTTTTGTAAGTCGATCGCAGGCCCACTTAGCGAAGCGAAAACGCATTGGATGGTCAGTTGGCTTCAACTCCTGAATCAATTGGACTTTTTATGGCGTCATTCCAAGGTCTTTATGCAAAATTCGTCTCAATGATGTCTCCAAAATGTTCAATTGTTGAGAACGACGGTGAATTGATGTTGATGGCGCTTCACGCACACTTTCTGCCACAGTAGCAATATTCTCGGGTGTACGCACTGCTTTTGGCTTTTCATGCTTTGGTTTATCGATGAGGATGCCAGTTTCTTTCACTTTTTTCACAAGATAACGAACATACGGAGCTGACGGTGATTCTCTTGTTCCAAAATCCGTACGCAATTTTCGCACACATTCTGCAACATTACCATGATTTTCAAAGTAATGTCGCAATATTTCCCAGCGTTGTTCAAGCGTAAGCACAACCATATTCGTTAAACGGAAATATAAAACTAATTATCGGTCAGACATGAGCTAAGTGTTACCATTCACGAAATAAGCACTAGTTGAAGAAAAAAAAACGTTAGATGGCCGACCCTATACTTGGCGGAGTTCCAAATAACACTGAGCTGAAGCAGCTAGTTAATTTGTATGGTGGAAGTTGTGACAACTTTGTACTCCAAAGATTTGGAAGAAAAACAAACATATTTAACTATATATATATATATATATATATATATATATATATATATATATATATATAGTAACTATATAAATATATATATATAGTTATTATACTATATAAATATATATATATAGTTAAATATGCTTATTATGTTAAGTATTTAAAGAATCAATTGCCCATCTTATTATGTATATCTGTCCACATAAGCAACACGAATTGTATGTTGCTTGAACTATTGGATAAATACACGCCTCTGCATGTACAATGACATCATTACAGCTTATATGAGTAATTTCTGTGAACGTATTAATTAAAATAATTGATGCAAAATGAATGTGTCGCTCGTGTGGACTTCTCTATCATAACTGTGTGGTAGTTAATTATTTAATGCGCTAGATTATGTATAAACAATCTTTGGAGCAGTAAATATATTTATTTGACTGTATTTTTTTTTGGCTATCGTGATAATGGATGGAAATCAAAGGCCAATAAAAAAAGTCGTGTGAATGCTTTGACACTTAGACGGGTGGCGATAACCGCGCGAAAACCATGCGGTCGTTCCCGGGATGCCGACGCAACAACCCGCGGCTAAATTTAACGGGATTAACCGGCTACAGATAACTGCCGAAACGCTCTCGTCCCCTCCTCTCGCGCCCTTTATCCATTAGCCGGGGTTTTTCGCTGGCCGCGGGTTTCCAGGGATTCCCGGGATTCCCGGCGCCGAAGCCACATTGCCCGGCATTAAAGGATTGCGAGCGCCACTCGGTGTAATTAAAGGAGAAATCATAAAATCTCAAAGAGCTCTCTGGCCAACTCTCTTATACTTCTTGTGCAGGGCTGGCGCAAACAATTAAAAGAAACATATTCCACAAAAAAATCCAAGCAATCTAGAATTAAATGTATATCAGCAGTCTGTTTCCATCCACTGTTGAACGTAGGCCTATCTAATAAATCTCCGTCCTCTTCGATCCTTCGCCTTCCACATCTAGGCCACTCCCTTCTACTGACTTCAACAGTCATCTTGATTGGCCAACGCTCCGTTTGCCAGTTCTTGGAAGCCACTCTAGCACTTTTCTTCCCCATCGACCATCATCTCTTGAACAGATATGTCACGTTTCCACTTAATTGTGCCTTTTTGATGGGTAGCCTCCACTACTTGCGTTCTTCTTCGGATATTCCGTTACATATCTGGAACTTATGTACATCACAAATTGCCGTCACTAGATTATGTCAGTAGACACAATCCATTCCTGGTTCTAGGATACATCTGAACCTGAAGCTCCACTTGAGAACATATATGATTCCCGACAACCTCCAGAGCAGAAGTCTGAGTACTTGAAAAGGGAATCGGTGTAGGCATATTTTTGGGGTATTTTTTAATCGGACTTTTTAAGGAAATCGAATGACTACCTCAATTCCGTATTTTCCACCTCAAGAACTTTTTTGTCCTAAATGGTGGCTCAACTCGGTGTGATACATAATTGTTTAATACGTCTCTTCGGAACATACTATGTATATATGTTCAATATGTAAACAAATGTTGTTGCTACCGGCCCTGTCAGTGTATGTATAGCGTGTGTATAATAATATATATCTGGATTTTGTTCTTAGTCGGGTTTTTTATTATCCGGTGCAATATTCTCCAGGGCTGAGGAAAGATCTCTCTTAACAGCAGCACACAGTGGTGGCTTACGCTGCTGAGTGAACAAGAGTGGGTGGCTGAGGTTAATACCCAAAAGTTAATACCCTTCCAAAATTAATATAAGTACTAGAATTTATACTCGAGATGCTTTATTGCTTTCAAGTCCAAAAAACCTTAAAAGCAAGCCTATATAATATTTTTTCAACGTCTTATTTCATAAAACGAACACTCTCCATGTTATGTTTGTGCAATAATTGTTAAAATCTTTTACCTAATTTCTACGCTTTTCAAGTATGTCAATTTTCTATAAAATTTTATTTAATCGATGTTTGAACATTTTATATTGTATTTACATGGTCATTTAATGACGTACTGATAATATTTATTGTCATTTATATTCTTAGTATGTTTACAAAAATGTAAAAGTAGTGAAGCTTTTATTGAAAGTGAAACTGCAATTGTAATACATTTTGATAAATAATGCGCAATGTGATCCATATTAAAATTATCTCTATTTAATATTGATATTGTTTCAGAATTAATTTTACTATTCAACAAAATGTCATATATTTAAGCTCTATTGCTTGCAACATACGAGCATTAAACCACTAAGAAATTAAGCAGAAACTTCAGTTGTGAAACTTACAACTATCAATAGTCTTATAGTGCAATGAAAGCCTAAGAACTGTGAAAAACGAAAGAAAAAAGAATTATCGTGTACTGTGAGAACAACGTTTTTCGCTACGAATTATGTTTCCAATATTTGTTCTGCATAATAAAGTAACAATGACAGTATGTACTGAAGGTCTTTTAACAGATTTAAAGCAAGTTCTGATAATTTATACGACAAGCTGGGACAATAACTAAAACTTTAACTAAACTTTTCTAAAAGCACCCTTATGTCATATATTTAACCGATCGTTAAAATCAGGTATTTTCCCAAAAGAATGGAAGATGTCTAAGGTGACTCCTGTTTATAAGAGTGGTGGAAAGTCGTCAGTAGAAAACTACAGACCGGTAGCTGTACTCTCAGCGCCGGCCAAAGTTTTTGAAATGATGATCCATAAGACCATCGCTTCAGGAACTGAGTCATTTTTGATTGATCAACAGCACGGTTTCAGGAGCTGGCCGCTCAGTTGAAACTAACTTAATGGTATTCACTAACTGTGTATCGAGAGCCTTAGACAAGGGTAGACAAGTTGACTGTTCCTATAATGACTTTTCAAAAGCATTTGACATAGTTGATCGTGATATTTTGCTTGAAAAATTAAACAAAATTGGATTGTCTCATGGTCTACTGAGTCTGCTTGGAAGTTATTTTAGAGACAGACAGCAGTTTGTATCCTATGGCTTTCATCGATCACGCAGCTTTTATACGTATTCGGGAGTTCCGCAGGGCTCTAACCTTGGACCGTTGCTGTTCTCGTTGTTCATAAATGACATATCTGATGTTATAAATCATGCTATGTTTTTGTTGTTCGCTGACGACTTAAAGCTTTTCTTGGATGTAGTTACCCTGGACGACTGCAGACTTCTCCAGTCGGATATTGATAATATATCTGACTGGGGTGCGCGTAACAAACTGATATTTAATATTGCTAAGTGTAGCGTCTTATCGTATACTCATAATTATAAGATGGTATACTATAGGTACAGTATGAATGGTATTGGCATCCCGCGAGTATCATCCATCAGAGACCTTGGCATATTCTTTGAAAGCAAGCTAACGTTTCATGCTCACATTGAAGCTGTGTGTGAAAGGGCACTGAAGATGTTAGGATTTGTTCTGCGTAGTGCCAGGACTTTCTCGAGCACTAACGTACTGGTCGTACTGTACAATTCATTGGTTCGTAGCATACTTGAGAGCGGATCTATTATTTGGGCTCCCCACGAGTATAAATATGGCCTCATGTTAGAGAGAGTTCAGAAGAAATTTTTGAGGTTTCTTTACATGAGGATGTATGGATATTATCCGTGCCTGTACCCATCTAACTTTATACGGGGTATGTTGGGATACAATGAGTTGAGAACTAGAAGCGATGTGTGCTTGAGTATGCATTTCTTTTGCCTAGTGCGCGGCGTGTTCAGAAATCCTGATATTTTGTTTGAAATTGGTTTGTTTGTCCCTGACAATTATTCAAGGATAAGGAGGCACAGATTGTTTGTTCTTCCTAGAGGTAATACTAACCTGCCAGGGACTATGCCTCTTGGGAGAGTGATCAGACTGTTCAACGATATCGCCTCGAATATTGATATATTCCACTTGAGAGAAGCCCAGTTTCGACATGAGCTCCACGAATTTATTTATCAAAGTAATTTCGTGGAGTCTTCTGCTTAGCGGGCTCCGGGACTTTTTAAATGGTCCTATTATTATTGTGTTATTTATAAATTGTTATTTATCCTGTATCCTGTTTTAGAAATGAATTAAATATTTTTATTTGTAATGTTTCTAAAAGAAAAATAAATTGAAATTGAAAAAAATTGAATAACGATTGCAAGTGTGCTAGTGTATGAAGCTGGAATTAATCATTCAGCACATCGAGCACTGCAGATACTCGAGCACTCAAATGTCCAAACCTTTTTTACTCGCATGTAATCCTACAACATGTAGTCCGAAAGGGATAATAACTTTTGGCAAGTTCTGAGATTATTAATCAGTGATCGATATATGTATCAAGCAAATAATTCAATTATATTTAGAGAATAAACAACTACTCACACTTTCTTGACTAAGTACATTTTTTAAAGTTATTAAAAAATACTTTTAAATCTTAAAAAAAAAGTGTAATTCTGTAAAATCTTTTAGCGACATATAATCTCAGAACTTAGAAACTGTAAAAAATCTACTAAAGTGAACTTTTTTGCAAGCCTGCGCTGTTCTTGCCACGACGATTTTTCTTTTGATATATTTACTGAAAAGCCAGAAAATATTTTTGCATCGCGCTAACTGACACCATTGCATTCATATGAAATCGTTTCAACAATGATATTCAACGTAAAAGAAATGATTCAAATCTTATTTTATAGTTTGGAAAACATTTCATTGTACCAACACGAAGAGGAAGGCCCGCCATCAAATATGCCTGAATCCTAAAATATGTATGTAATTTACGTTCCGTGCCAGTGTTGCACGATGTTGCACGATGTTGCACGATGTTGCTCGATGTTTCACGATGTTGCCCGGTGTTTCCTGTTATAGTGGCTGCTATACAATTCCCTTTCCCGATGCCGCCATCAGAATTACTCATTTCCCGCGATACATTTTTCCCTGGTCGTTAAATTATCTTTGTAGTCTATGCAGTAGGTATAATAAATTACCTGTGTGGACGCTTTGATTAAATTAAACGCCCCTCCCTGATGAAGTTTATTTTAATTTCTTTAATGTTAAATTTTTATTATTGTTACCTTTTTCAAAATGAATAAGCGATATTTTTAAATCGAATAGCTGATTAAAAAAATATTTTAACACAATCCTTTATGTATATTTATTTTCATATTCAGTATGTCGCATAAGAAAAGGCATTTAAAGAAAAAAATAATTAAGAACTTTTGTTATTGTACTCGGAGGCTATTAATATACGAGTTTATTAATATTTCCCGAGTTTTTTTATTATAAATGAATATATCGTCACTTACATTATTTTAAGAAAACTTTTTCTCGTATTTTTTGCAAATACCAAAAAAATATATTTTGAAAAGTGTTTTTATTTTCAGTTAAAGTCAGTTTTTCATTATGACATCATCGCTTTATCACATCAAATTGGCAGATAAGGTTTTTGAAAAATTAACTGAAGATATTGTATAACCGATATTTGATGATGTTCCTAATGAAGAAAAAATTCCAGGGAATGTGAACGTAGTGTAATTTTTCATTAGTTCATATATAGAATATAATTTAAAAATCAAAGGTCTTCGTCTGATTGGATCCTTTATCTATCATTTTTATATAAACGCCTTTACTTTTTACACGGTTTCTGTTTGCACGGTAACCCGTGGAACGTATCTACCGCGCAAAAATAGAATTTAGTGTATGAGACTAGGAAATCAATCGTACAGATTTTTATTATTGAGTTTACTTTATAACTTTTTACTTTGACATCGCATAAAAATATATCTCGCATTACCGCTAATTCATCATACCAATAAATGTCATACAAAGTAAAATATAAATTTAAGGACAAAACAGTTTTTTTGGTGCGTTTCTAATTACACAATAAAAAAGTAACTTATCCAATATGTGATTTTTTAAATGCTTCAATAACAAGTAAGCAAATCATAATATTTGTCATTAATTCCGCTTCAGTATTATTTATTATAAAATGATTTTAATTTAAGCGGCGTTAACCAAAGTAACTTACTATAAGTTCTGGTATGCTTTGACATTTCGTCTGAAATATTATCAACTAGTTCACCAATTCAGTCCTTAGCCGCAGATCGCCCTCTGGTGGATATTCCTCGCGGCTGCTTCCGTTGCATCATTTGGCGAACGATCCAGTGGAAGCTCAGCTCCAGCAGCTGCTACGACAGGGACAACCGCAAACAGTCTCAGAGGATCACAGCGAGAAAAGGGGGAGCGCACCATGAATATCATCTCCCTGCAAGGAAAACACTGTCCTGTTGGTATTTCAAAATGTATAGATTTTTAATAATAATTATAAGTAAAAATAAAAATAATCATTTTTTGTAGTACACGACTATCACAAGATTCATCTTTTGTTTAGTTGATAAAATATTTTTTATGTATCCGCACTACATACTAAGCTTACATCAATAATATGCACGATTCATAAGCTTTATAGATGTTGAAAAAACATTAAATTTACCGTCATGAATAACGACAATTGATTGCTGAGCTATGGAGATGTGTAAATGTAGAGATGCAGTGTCTTGGGTGTTGGCCGCTAGCTGTGGATTAACCAGGACTCTGAACCGCAAGACTTGAGCGTTATTGAGACCTCTGCGAAGTGGACCCCGAGGACAGCCCGGCATAATAACGCAGTAATTGTGGCGAGAGACGCGACGCAATTCCAAACCGTGTAAAATATGTATTTTTATCATAATATGAAACGTTAAGCACTCGCAATCTCGAAAAATAAAATTGTTTAAAAAAATCGTATGATTTAGGTTAACATTTTTATTTAAGTACATTTGAAACATGTTTCTGTACATACATTTGAAAATCACTTTACCAACTTCTTCTATTGGAATATATAGTAGCTGCGAATTGTCGTCAAATTGTTTTGTCAGCTTCCATTATCGTTGTCTTTTCCCAAGTCTTTTCTGTACCCGAAGTTCCGCCAATTAAACACTATGCAAAGTTCCTAAACACTTCGGATAGAAGGCAGATATATTTGATGTATATTTAGGCGTATGGCAATAAAAAAAATGGATTAACTGATACGATTGATGCTTACGAGGCCTGGACCAATTGGTCCTCATTGCCTAACCTTACCAATGGCACCGGATTTTCCCAGGTATTCATGCATCCAAAGTTTTGTTTAATTTCTGTGGTCGCACTAGAACCGATGCTTTCTACAATGTAATCGTCGATCAAATTTCAAACTTAAATTATCCATGTTGCATTGTACATACGAGCAATGATTTATGTGTTGGTCATTGCAATATATTGCAGCGTATCTAATGTGTATTGCAGTCGTATATCGTTTGCAGAGTTCGAGGATGACCAGCTGTCGTATCGCAGAACACTCTGGTATGAACTCCTTGTTCTGCCATATGGTGGCAGTAACTAGGCAACCTTGTAACAACAGATGCATACTGTCTGACTGAACACACCAAATTAAATTATAAACATGATTTATTTCACAGTGACTATACCATTTAATACCCAAATACGTACAGTATAATAAGTAGACGAAAAATAGAAATGTCCCAATTTTGTATAATGTAACGAAAGTCTCAAATGAGCGATAGTTGCTGTAAGGAAGTTGAGGCGTTAACTATATGCTCCTACAAAAAAGCGGAAATGACATTTAAAAAAATATTTGAAATTTTCTTCGGCGACTGGAATTATTTCTCTCCTCCTTATACAATTATTATGGGTTGTTTATTTTTATGTTTCATTTACAGCAATTAAAATTGTTTTCCAGATTCACGTAATTAAAGCAGATACGATATCGTCCAGGTTAGTAAGAGTATGTGAATAAGCATATAAGATCTCCATATATATTATATGCGGCATATTTGTGACTGACAGCTTTACTCAATCAAAACAATGTGACGGATATACGGCACATGTATCATCTCACCATGAGCCAATGCAGCAGTATAAGGGAATTTGAGAGCAGGTACCTGCGTAGAATGCTGAGGGAATGGTGGAAAAGGCAGCCTTCCATACTACAGTCTATAAGAGGCGAAGGTGGACAGATACTTTTTCTTCAAGCTATACATAAAATGTACTCAAGAGGCGGAATTGACTTGGGATGACGCGAAGACTGTGGCAGCTGACAGAGCTTTGTAGTTGTAGTTCTTCAATAACATATGCTCCAGTTAGGGGAACATATGGTATGATAATGATTCCCAAAAGTACTTCATTTTGTTATGCAATAACTTTAATGCAATATAACTTGTCAAAAACTAACAATGATTTTGTAAGATTGAATTAAATGTTATTCGGATATATTTTACAACTGAAACTAGGTGACGCAATGCGTTGTATATTAGATCTCAGAGTAAATAACCCCTGGGTTTATAAATATTCATCTGCCATCAAAACAATACCATCGCTGAGCTTCTTTGACACGACGGTCAGACATTTGGACTTTGGGGGGCATCAACATCGCATGAGTCCATCATACCCTCCAGCGCAGTATTACTCAACATTTTCAATACCACGGACCGGTAAAAATCGTCTCAAATGTAAAGCAATAGTGCAACAAATATGACATTTTAAGTTCATGTTTGTACGAGTATAAGACGGTATAGCTAGATAGAAGAACAATCTTTAAGAAATAAAGAAATAGTATAGATAAAAAATAAAAATAGTCAGTTACGTAGAATTCAATGATGATCAGTTTGGCTGATAAGCAATAAAATTTTCATCCACGATATATGGAAAACAGATGTATGAAATCGATTCGCAAGGCCTCTTTTTCATAGCCAGATCGAACACTGCTCTTACAAACTCTCATAATTAATCTCGTTTGCACCTACACATCATTGTCAAACCCGTGGAACCGTTTCCAAGAACTACAGTTCTTTTAATTTATGTTAACTCAAAACAAACAATATATATCTCAATTTTTACACCTCTAGCAGACTTAGAATATTCTAATATTGTATATCTGGTTTTTCTTCATATAACAGTGTGAATATATTCAAACATATTAACAAACACATCTTTATCTTTGTACGCACACAAACTTCCTTAATTTAATAACAGACTAAATTGAGTTTCATTGGGTCGAGAAAAATATAATTATTTTTGTTGTATTGGTCTTCCGTATTTTGTTCTTTCAAGATCACCATGTCCGCACCCCTAACTGGGCTCAACCGCCATGGTCTTCGCCTCATCCCATGTCAGCTCTACCTCCCACAGGTCCGACTCATACATTCTTTGTTTATTCTTCGATAGCTTTCCAGGACGGCGCAACGCCGGGGACATAATAAAAAGCGTATTTTAGGCTTAATTCCAACAAGCAAATACGAGAACTATCTTACCGATGAGAATTTTTATTTTTATACTATCGTAATTAACTTTACATACAAATCAAACTCTTAATGAACTGCAATTTGTTATCAATGGATCTGTATATATTTGAATAACATAACTGTTATCCTTAAAAAATATATTTATAAATCAACCAAAAATATGCCTCGAAAACAACAGCTACCCTTTCTTCAAGTACTCGGACTTCTGCTCTGGAGTTTGTCGGAAACCGTATATTTTCCCCAAGTGGACCTTCAGGTGCAGATATGTTCTAGAACGAGAAATGGATAGTGACAGCTGACAGAAATAAGTGGCGGCAATTCGTGGTGACCATATGTTTCATATATGGAACAAATATGGAAAGAAGAAATGTTATCATTACCTCTTACCCTGAACTTTAATTTTATCAATATGTTGATGAAACGGTTCAAGGACCTTCTTGACTGTGGACCCCCATAGGTCCGCAGCCCTTCAGTTGTAGAACAGTGCTGAAACAAGCCATCATACCCTACTCACTCGCTATCCGCTCATATCACGCTGCCGAACAGGGCAATTTAATTTTGTCGCCTTGCAGATTAAGACCCAGCCCTTATTATTATAAATAATTTATTAAGGTCTCCGGGAGCGGTCATCGCCGGGGTCAGGGTAGGTTGGTCCCCGACTGGGACGACCTCAGATGGTTAGGATCTTATGTGTCGGTCCTAGTTGCTTTATTCTGCGACTGGTAATACCCTCAGGCTCTTCAGGAATTTAAGTCCCGTAGAAACAGAAGCTCAAAACCTTTTCGCTCTAGTTGAAATTTTAAAATGATGTAAACTGGTATTTACTGAATGAACCTGATATATAGAATGTCTCTGATATCTCGCAATAAAGTAATAACCCAGCAGTATCGAAATAAGCACCTTACATCTTTTTCCGGCTGTATTTATAGCTATTCAGATGCATTTAATCTCACAAAAAGATGCATTTTTAGGAGTCAATTAAAGTTATGACAACGATATGTTACATCGCATTAAAAATATTGCGAGCAATGTAGCACTTTTCACGTAGCCCAGGCAGTCGACCACGCTTTCGAGCGGGTCAAGGTTGAGTCGATCCTGATTCTGGATCGTTCTCCTGGCGGAAGCGCAGACTCAAGGCATTTTATTTGTATTTTGCGTTTAAGTTTTACATAAAGTAGAGTTAATTCAAGTCTCGGCTTCATTCAATTTACCCTTTAGTATTAATTTATACATATTTTATTTTGATTAGTGGCTCTTATTACCTGAGTGTGTTACTTGCACTGATCCAAACTTTAGTATCGCACATTACTTTAATTACACTACAAATGTGAACAACGCGAGCTTTCATTACAATCTTGAATATGTTTAAATAAGTATACACACATGAAAAATATTTTTATCATTCAATAACGTGAATCGTTTGTACATATATATTTTTTGATTTTCAAAGAAAGCATAATACTCATTTCAAAAACAAATAAAGGCATAAAACCAAATACGAGTAGTTTGAGTTTACAACACAAAATTCTCAGGATTCTTAGAGATAAAATTATAATTTGAAACGAAGAATTTTCACCGAAAATTGGTAACTTCTGTTGGAAACCTTAATAGATAATTAAGCATAGAGGCAAACCGCCTAATCTAAGCAATCCGCCTGTTTATCCGTTTTTGGTCGAACGTGTATTTTGGGAATTCATAATTATTGTTATATAATTAATTAATTCACTGCAACTTGAGACTCGGTGTCAAGTGCTATTTAATTATTATGTTAAATAAATATTATTTTTATAAAATATTTTTATTAGAATTGAATCCTTCTTGATAATTTATATGATTTTTTGTATTTTACAATCGTTTTTACAAAATTTCTCGACGACCTTTCAAAAATGATAACCTTGAACGAATGGCATCTGTAGTATCTGAGGTATATTTAAGCGTTTATTATTGTTTTTTAAAAAAAACTGCTTCAAAGAAGACTTTCGCAGCCCCGCCGAATACATTTTATATATTATATAGTTGCCGACGGCCTTTCGTGACGGCGCAAGCCCGTTTGAAGAAAAGGCAGCTGCTGTTAATGTTCTACTGTGAATTCTGAAGTATATGTCCCAATCAGGTCCTCATAATTTCTAACAAAGTTGAACCAGCGTACCCATTGCAGCATGGTAATAGATTATTATAACATTTTGTAAAATGATTTTCAGATTAACTCTTTACATCTCATGTGATTTATATTATTTATGTGCCCAAGTGGCGAAAGTCATATTTCATTCGTTATGATAGATACTTAAAGGTTTGTGTTTTGATATTAGTTGAAAACCGATGAATGTGGCAACTTCGTGTTGAATTAGACGCTTTATTTATTTTTTTAAAGTTTATACTGGGTGAATATCATATTGATTGAAAACAATGTGAACTGAAATAAATGGAATAACTCTTTTTTTTTCAATTCCCTGACTCATACCACTTTTATAATTATGCGCACATATATTGAGAATGTTGACATGAAGCATAAATAACAAACACGAGTGTTATATTCCAAACTATGAATAACTTATTGTAAAATTATGTAACAATGGATAAATGACAGCTTTTGATATCAAAAGCAACAACAACTCATTCCTCGGTCTTCCCGTATTGTATAATACTCGTATTATTAACAAACAAGTAACATAATACAAATCCTAGGAATGCGCATGTGTTCAGTACATTGTTTTCATCTGCGTTAATAATTACCAAGACGTATTTTAAGGTTAGCTTTGTACGGCGGCCCTCAAACTGTTTAAGGCCGCAGCCCATGAATCCATAAAGCATTAATTCCTCGCTGTTTCGACATTGTTATTACTGGCCAGCGACCCATAACTCGTCATTCGTTAATTCCAGGCTTTGCCGCTCGACGGAGGTAGCGCCATTGTTCCGCGAAGGAACTTCGGTGTGGCGGCAAGGACGAGAGAGTTTCCCCGAAACCCTTCATACCTAACTGAGATCCTCATAAATTAATATAATTACAAGAGAGCCATAAATAGCGGTAGGCACAATAAACAACTTTGGAGCTAGATATATTCCAAGCAATAAATATTAGTAATATTCAATAAATTTGCGTTACTCATTTGATTCAATTTCAAACAACTTAAATAAATATGCAAGTAATTATAAATACATATTTCTTCAGAATAAATTTTAATACTTCTATACTTTATAGATAATCAATACACACTAATATATTAAATAAATTGATACACACATATAAATATACATCAAATATCATCTTTAATGACATTTTTCTTATCATAGTCGGAAAAAAAGAAACGGCATTTGCTGGGATTCTAACCGCGAACTATGAACCTTAGTTCTATTATATGCACATCGCGGCGCGCTATGACCATTGCTTTCACCTACTGAATTGAGAATCTGTTGAGTAGACGTAAGGATGCAGCAAGAGAGCATAAACTATATCTACATTTTCTTCAAGCTCCCGGGCTCGCGCCATCCTGGAAGGTCGTTGGGAAATATACTTGAATGTACGCAGCGGAGCTGTGGGAGGCGGAGCTTACTTGGGATGAGGCGAAGATTATGGCGGCTGACAGAGCTTTGTTGCAGCCGTTCGTGAATGTCATATGCTCGGGGAGTGACCTGGATGCGGAAGGCGGAGGATCGAAAAGGATGGAGATTCATGCAGGAGGCCTACGTTCAACAGTGGACGGACACAGGTTGATGATGATGATGATGCTCGAATTAGAGGAGTGAACATGGTATGATGGTGATGATTTATATTATTTATTCGTATTTTTTTAAATGGTGCTTTGTTGTGATTGTATGTGACAGTATGTATATTTCTTAAAAGGCGGCAGCTTTTTAAAAACTATTAACCGAAGAATTATTCTTGGGTGATCTATAAATCGTTTATTTCTTCTTCTTGAAGATCGGATGATTAACCCATTTGATATTTAGAAGTGGCTCAACCTGAATATTACAATCAATCATTAAATATGCCCATGATTATGAAAGTGATGTAAGTAATGTTTAAATCGGTCTAAGATAATTAAGGTTTGTGTTTTGACGTTGGTTCAAAGCCGTGTGACAAATTCACGTTGCATTAAATGCTTTATTTAATTTTTTAAATTTAATTTTGGATAAAAATTACATTAATTCACAACAATGTGAACTAAAATTAATGAATTGCTCATTATTTTTTCAATTATATAAATACTTTCACCACTTTCATAATTATGGACATAAATATATATTTTTTGTACGCTATGAAATTTTTTAAATGTTTGCATCGTATACAACTATGAATTCACATCACAGAAACAGATCTATTAAATGATGCAAATCAAGCCGCTCGTCTTGTAGGCGGCGCCAAACGTGAGTCTGGAAGGCAGGGGTTCGGAGTCCGCCCTAAAGAATCTCCCAAAGGGAACAATTTGCGAAGAGAACGGGCGCGTCGCATTAGCACCAATTGTCCCCGCAAAAGTGACAAACGGCAATTTTCATATTATCTGACAGACAGCGGAACTCAGTGGGCGGCGACTGAAGATAACTCGATCGCTTCAAATGCGAGACCTTTTACGAAACGTTGCATTGGAACTCTACATCAATAATACTCGCTTTGCATTTAAGATATTAAAAAATACTTGCATTTTCTAGAGTCTGTAGAGGCTCTCTCACTCAAGTCTGTTGATAAATTGAAACTTTTCTTTCCAATTCTGCTCTATAGCCGGCAAATATGGTCGCCAGATATTACCATCACACAGTTCAATCAGCTGCTATTATACTTGTCCCAAGTCATTTCAATACAAAACTTTACAAAATAATAGTATATTTGTCTCCAGGACGAAAACATGGGGGCTTGAATTGAAGGCATCGTTGTATTAGATGCATATTGAGGTGATTTAACTAGTTTTTTAGTTTATTTTGTATTTAAATAGTATCTTATATCATTTGGAGAGATCATTAACGACAATCATCTGACTGTCTCAATGTAGTCATTGATTTGTTTAATGACAGAATATCTTCTTTAGTCTAGCCATTTCCCATCATCTGGGGTCGGATCTCCTTGTGAACATTCGCCATGTCTGTCTGTCCTGCGTTCTATTGTCGGTCGAACCCAGAGTTTTCAGATCCTTGTTTACAGTTGCAGTTCAGGTTGCCTGTGGTCTTCCAGGTCTTCTTCTTAGCGTGGGTATGTTAAGGGCTCTCTTCACCATGTGGTCCTCATTTCTCCGTGTCACATGCCCATACCATCTTAGGCACATGTTTTAATTGATGCTTCAAAGACGGAATATACCAGTTAATATATAACAGTTCATTTCTCTACGTCGTTGTTTTGCTTGGCTTTTTAACTTTCAGTGTGCGTTTGAAACTAAAGGTATATAAATAACTTTCAAAGCAAATTAAAAAATAATATTCTTAATCGTTTTTAATAACAAGCAATAGTAACATAATTGTAAAAGTAATGGGATACACGACTAATTACATACGTTATATAAGTTAAGCTATGCAAGGAGTACAGAAACAACTATGAATACTTATTTACAAAGCGCATTTCTGCCAATGAATTAGTTCATGCAGAAAAAATCACAACATTCTGCAAATAATGCAACCAATATTATGATTTTTATACCTTTAAAAATATATATATAGGTATACAACATACTTTTCTTTTTCATCAAGACGTAGCTTGACATCTCGTTTCCTTTATGTATATTTATCTTCAACAATTATCATTCCCCTCGACAACGCCATGGATAGATTCTGCTTCTTCACGCACTGCTCTCATCTAACGGTCGTAATAACTAGTACTTAATAAATTCATTTTAAAAGCTTGGATGGAGCGCATTAGTCGCAATTGTCCCCAGAGAGCTGACAGAAGGTAATTTTCAAATTATCTGAAGGGGAGGTTGCTGAAGCTTCTGGAGCCGCCATTTCGCGGGAGACAGCGGGGCTTAGAACTGATGGGGTGACCCTGGACCTGCTGACAGGAATCCTCAACCAACAAGCAATTTTAATATTTTTATTTTTCCATGATTGCACGTTTGTATGCGTTGAAACTGATGAAAAATTTATAGAACGTGAAACTGTAGTCTTCCAGCAAATAAAACAGTGCTCAGTTATATCCACGTTTAATCAAAATATGAAATACTTAATTTTTAAATATTAAAACGAATTTCAAAGTGAATGCTACGTTTTTTAATAACATATACAAAAATATTGCAGAAATACACAGTTGAAAATAATTCAAAGAAAAATAAAATATGCAAGTTAACTTAACAACATAAAACAACACAAAATTGTCAAAATACATCACCATCATCATCTGCCATATTCGCTCTTTTCGATTTGTTTATTTTCGATCGATAATCTCGAATATTAATCGATGGATTGACTCCAAAATTTCACAGAACATTGTATTTTGGCTGAATAGTGTTATTGTATACTTTTTATTCAAAAGTTGAAACGAAAACTGTACATTTTGTTAGTTCCACCGAATACATTGCATGTATGGTCCCCGACGACCTTCCAGAACTGCATGAGTCCGAGAATCTACATTCAAGGAGCTTACTGAACCAGTATATTACGGACTTTTTGTTCGCTGTTTGTAACCCCATATTCTCTGCAGGTAGTGTTTCCCTACCCTCATACTTACTTCACTAAACGTTTTCGGAGAAACACAATTATTTTGTGTAGTTGCAGAAAGGAAACTTAAAACATGCTCACGCATAATATGGCTTACTGTGCAAATGATATCAAATGAAACCGATAAAAAAAATCATAATAAAGTGTGAAATCGGGTTCAGCTAGTACTTAATAATTGTTAAAATCACAATTGTTAAGAGAAGCTTATTGTTTCGCGATATGGTTGAGTGTCACTATTCTCTGCGAGTCTTAAGCCCCTCAAACGAGAAGAAAGGAAGCTCTGAAAAGCTTTAAATATCGTTGACTCATAACGAAGGGTTTTTCACCGTCAATGAGCTTTCCATCTGAAAGCTCGCCATCGCACCTGAGGATCCTCAAATCACACAAACGGCGGAAACAAAACTGATCCTTTAAGTTTGCCGAATCAACTTTCTCCGTGAGAGCAATGCTGAGAGATAATTTCGATAAATTATTCAGTCAAGTTTTCAGTAATTTATGTATTTTATGTATTCGCGAAAATAAATTCGGCATATTTCGCATTGTCAGGCTTCGACAATTAACAATTGCTCGTATTTTTCGGTCGGAATAAATATGTTTTTGATCAAATTGTTTTTAGTTTTTAATCATTTAACATGTTATACATACTCGCATTTATATTAACCCAACTCAACCTTGCCTAAACTAACGAAACTGGATTTCACCCGCATCACGCCGGAGGACAGTTAAGTCTCCTTAATGATGCGCTCATTCGGATTAAATACAAAATATTTTACTGTATTTATTCTGAACAAAATGAGATATGAGAAATTATTTATGTGCATTCATCTATAAAATAATATATTGTCGTCTTATTCAGTCGAGTTTAATTTTTTAGCTTTCAAAAATATATCCAAGATGGCAGAACGCACCAAAAATATTATAACTTTTTAAAAATGTATATATAGAAAAATCACCAACATTAAATCACAGTTGGTAGAATAATATAAACGTTTAATATTTTCTAACTGCGCAAAGGTTTTAAATAAATATTAACAGTAATATAAATAAATAGAATTCTTAACTTCCACTCAGCTTCTTAAATAGAGGATTTATTTGAACTCCTGCATTAAAATAAAATGACTCTAAGATCAGGATCAGCCTCGAGAAATAATTCAAAAGTGACACTGAAGTTGTCCATTGTCTCTCTGCAAGGATAATTACTTTCTTCGAGGAAAAACATATTGCTACGAAAAGAAAATCTATTTTTTTAAAGCCATGTATATTTTGCTTGTTAAGAGTATTTTTTTATACATGTTTTTATATATATATATTTAACTTTATACTTTATGTAACTAAATTTTGTATGACTGAATTTTTAATACTATAGTAGCTTTTTTAGTTTGAAAACATATTTTTGAAAGGCATAATTAAGTTATTTAATATCGAATAACCAAATATTATGAAGAAATTAATTAAGAAAACTTGGCTTATGTTCTAAATAATAAATAAGTATAACATTATTATGTTCTTAATAAATCTGGAATAAGGAATTGTGACATTTGTAATTTATATATTAATTGAACTACGATAGATACGTAATGTAAACGAACTTGCGGTATTTACAAAAGCTATCTATCCGTGTGTTAACTAACAATTACTGTATTTTTTTTATTTACATTTTTTTTTCCTAGTTTTTAGAAATCATCATCATCAGGCTGTGTCCGTCCACTGTTAAACGTAGGCCTCCCGCATGCGTCGTCATCCTCTTCGATTTTTTGCATTCAGCATCCAGGCCACTCCCGCTATTTTTCTGATGTCGTCAGTCTATCTTCCAGGGGGTCGGCCAACACAAATGTTTGCCGATTCTTAAGCGCCACTCCAATACTTTTCTTCACCATCGACCTTTGTCTCTTCGACAGATATGTCCTACTCATTGCCACTTGGGTGTGCCTATTTGTTGGGTAGCTACATGAGTTCTTCTTCAGATGTCCTCGTTTCGGATTCTATCTTTTAGAGACACTCCGAGCATGGATCACTCCGCGTTGCGTGGGGACTTGCTGTTAAATTTCACGTAGTGATAGATTATTTTAATATACATATTTAGAAATTTATATATATAAAAGAAAGTCGGGTTATACTGGTTTTTATAACTCAAGAACGGCCTAACCGACTTGGCTGAAAATTGGTGGAAAGGTAGCTTAGAACCCAAAAACGTCCATGGGATACTCAAAATTTATTTGATTAAGAAAAAATATTGAACATTTACGTAAACATGTTTTCATACAAGACTATTGTAACTTGACAGCTGTCAGTTGAGAAAGTGTTGCCATAGTCAGCAACATAACTAAAAATGACGCAATAGTAGGTATTGTAAGTAGGTACCTACGTAAGGTACGGAATATTTTGAAACAAAAAAAAAAACAAAAGGCAGGAAAAAAAAAGACAAAAACAAAATAAATATTAGTGAAAATATCAATTTAATCTTATATTTGTTAAAAAATGTTATAACAAAAAAGCAAATGGAAAGGCATCTTCTTATTCTATTGTGTTATTTTTATTTTTTATTATTTTCTCTATTTATTGTATATTTATGTATACTCTATGTTTCTAAATATTTGTAAAAAAAATGGAATTTCGATTCTGTATATAAATAAATAAATAAATATATAGATGTGCCATCTATGTTTTTTTTGTCTATGGTTTGATAGATATTTTGACAATCGGTTGACGTTTTGTTTCGACAGCATTTTGCTGATTTTATTATTGATTATTGATAATACCGACACTGAAACGTTCGAATCTTTCACAACAAAGCCGTCACGCAACAAGGAATCGAAAAATTGTCAATGAAAGGACTGACGAAGAGCAAAAAATCTCGCGTGAACAATCCATCGAACTCATCTAACCTGTGGCACAAATACAAGAATAATATGTCAGAAGATATTTTACATCAAATTCGTGTTAGATCAAGAAATCCTGATCTTAAGATGAATGAGGAAATACATAATCGGGCTTTGCTCTTAATCGAAGACATGTGTTAACCTCATGTGCGGTAGTTTATTAGTCAGGTTAGGAATGCCAGCACCAAATCGTGAAATGAATGACGCATTTAATCGAGAATTGAAACGGGAACGTGAATATGATCACCATGAATTAGATTTAGTAGTTCAAACGAATGTACCGCTGTTGAATCCTCAACAAAAGGAAGTTTATGATACATTAATGAAGGAAATTTGACGATGATGGAAATGGTGGTTTATATTTCCTGGATGCCCCTGGTGGAACTGGTAAGACATTCCTCATGTCAGTAGTTTTAGCCACTGTCCGTGCGAGGTCCAACATTGCGGTTGCAGTTGCTTCTTCTGGAATAGCAGCCACATTGTAAGAAGGATGCCGTACGGCTCATTCAGCATTAAAATTGCCGTTAAATCTTCAAACTATTGAAGAACCTACATGTAAAATTTAAAACACTCCGCAATGGCCAAAGTTTTATCAGAATCGAAAATCATCATCTGGGACAAATGCACAATGGCGCATAAACGTGCATTGGAAGCACTTAACCGATCATTGAAAGATTTACGCAATGACTCGAGATGTTTTGGAGGCGCAATGATTTTACTGTCTGGCGATTTACGTCAAACACTGCCAGTAATTCCAAGATCAACTGCTGCCAACGAAATTAACGCTTGCCTCAAATCATCGATTCTATGGCGCTATGTAAACAAGCTTCAATTGACAACAAACATAAGAGTTGCATTGGTGAATGATACATCTGCTGAAGATTTCTCTGATCAATTGCTGACTATCGGTAATGGTCGAGTACCTGTCGACATATCGAATGGATTGATTTCATTTCCTCAGAATTTCTGTATCTTTGTCTCATCGAAAGACGAACTCATCAACAAAGTATTCCCAAACATCATGACTAACCACAAAAATAATGAATGGTTGAGTGAGCGAGCAATTTTGGCGGCTAAGAATAAAGATGTAGACGACCTTAACTACATAATTCAGAATGATATCATTGGTACACTGCATTCATACAAATCTATTGACTGTGTAACGAATGAAGACGAAGCCACTAACTATCCAATTGAATTTTAAAACTCATTGGATGTGCCTGGCTTACCACCGCACAATTTACGAGTAAAAGTTGGCTCCGTAGTAATCATGCTTCGAAACATAAACCAACCAAAACTGTGCAATGGGACGCGTTTGGTGATAAGTAAATTGATGAACAATGTGATTTACGCGACGATACTCAAAGGAAAATTCGAAGGTGAAGAAGTCCTCATTCCGAGGATCTCGATGATCCCAACCGATATGCCGTTTGAGTTTAAGCGACTTCAATTTCCGGTCCGTCTTGCATTCGCCATGACCATTAACAAATCACTAGGCCAATCCTTGAAAGTTTGTGGTCTGAATCTTGAAAATCCATGTTTTTCCCATGGTCAATTATATGTGGCATGTTCACGGGTTGGAAGACAATCTGCGTTATTTGTTCTTGCGCCTGATAATAAAACAAAAAATGTCGTCTATCACAAGGTGCTTCACTGAAGAGTGCAACCCATGCACAAAAATACATGGCCAATAAAGAATCATTAAAATACTAGGATTCAAATCATTGCAAATTAAAGGACTGAAGAAGAACAATTGCACCTGGACGTATCGAAGAACGAGGATTTTATCTGACATTCAATGTATTTATTTATTTATTTTTGTACTTATACACAAAATAATTAACAGAATAACATACTACACTTATTACTTTGAATTATGTATGCTAATTCTATAAAAAAGTGTTTATAAATCAGTAATATTGTCTTTGCTTTTGATTCTGTAGATACAAGGACAGATTCACCATCGAATCGGATCATTCCAACCTCTCGAAGATGCAAAGCATAAATTTGTTCAAATATACTTCAATGGCAATATGGAGGAAGAACTTGATCGACGTCTACAAAGTCGTGATCAGAGCAGATAAACGACCATCTGGTACACACGTCGTGATACTGGGCAACTACAACAGATATCTGAAACACGTCGTTCATATGACACGTTGCAATACCCACTGATATTTTGGCAAGGAGAAGATGGATATTATTTCAATATCAAAATGAAAAATCCATTGAATGGTGAGTAATCAATATATATAATCAATATCATAGTTTTGATTCCGTCATGACATACATTTTTCAGTGCTTGGTTTTGCTTTAGGTTTCCAATAAATGACCAATTACACTGCTTATTACCAGGAAAATAACAGACTTAAAGATTAAGATGTTTTTTAGAGAAAATTGGACAAATAACCGGCAAACGATTTAAAATCATTTATCTTCACCCCTTTATAATTATGCTACAAATATGGATGTTAGCTTTACATACAAAATTACAAATCTATTGTCTTAATTTCAGGTGAAGAAACTACCAAGAATGTAAGCTAGATGAATTATAACGCATATCGTTTGACGATTCGTCGAAATGCTGACAACTACTTGCTGAAGTTTCGTCGATTACTGCAATAGAATTCAACCAGACCAAATATATGATATCATATGTACCGAAAAATTCAACTTAATAAAATCCAAAATCTGCTCATTTATTGCCTTTCGGGTGAAACAAAGTTCACCGGGTCAGCTAGTATATTATAAAAATGAAATCAAATGACCTCAGAAATAAAGGCAAGAAAGTGGGAAATATCTCGGAAAAAGTAAGAATGAAATATAAAAAGTGACTCTTCAATAAGTTACAAAGATGTCAGAAGGAAGTCGTAGTTACCAATCGATAAGTAATAGAAGACACTGGGAGACCAAGTGGAGCTTTGGCGTCGGCGGGACTTAGCGTCGCCGCTGCGAGGGATCTGCTGGCAATCTGAGCGACGGTGGAGATCAACAAAAAATCCTCTTTAAATTGAATTCAGAGTGACAAAGTTCGCTGCAGAGGGAAGATCGGAGGAAGCGAGGCGACGTACTTTGGCAAATAATGAAAGTCTACATTTTATCGACGGTCATTAAGCCGCGTCAGAATAAAGATATCAGGAAAGCATTCTACAACTTTCTAGATTACCTTTATATTCAGATAACTAATTCATCGAATCAACAATAATAAATATAACTAAAAGTTTTTGTATTTTTTTAAATGTGTTTAAAATGACATACGAGTATAGCAATAAATTATTATACACCCTTATATATATATAGTTAATATACTCGTATTTGCAGTAGTTTAATTCAAAAATATTTGAAAACATATACAACAGCTGCAACCAGTCTTAAGTGCCTTTTGCTTTAATTGTACGTGTATGTCCTCGTATGTAAAATAAATTCACACAACATTTATGGAAGCGTCTGATGACTGCTCTTTATTTTTCGCATTTCATCCTACCTTGATATTATTTTAGTATAATTATATTTTATCAATGTCGTGTCGGAAGCAACAGGGTCAGATCCTGTCTGCCCAGAAGTGGGCGACGTCGATGGCGTTACTTCTGGCCATCATCAGGTCTTCCTGGGTGCAGCTATTCGGGCACAGCGCAGATTCCAGAAGGTGTAACAGGGTCTGCTCCACGCCGCAGTCACATTCAGTCGGTCCGCTGTAAAACTGCCAGGCCCTCATTTGTGTCCTCGTCTTGCATACTCCGGTCCAAAGTCTGTAAAGGGACCTCCATATATTCTACCCTTGGTCATGTCCAGGGACTAGGTCCTCTTTCAGGGCAATCCAAGTATTCCCCTCAGTTGAGCTTCTCCACATGTTCAGCCGCAGGGTGGCCTCAGGTATCACCAGTTCCATTGTCGACTGTAGGAAACTTCTTCTTGATTTGAGCGGTGTGGTTATCTTTTGGTACCCAAACATAGGGTGGAGTGCGTCGTGGGTTACTTTGGTGAGCTCCTTCTTGGTAGTAACTTCTCGCCGTATGTTTGGTGGGGCAATGCCCGAGAGTTGATATAGCTTTGATATTGGGGTAGGTTTTAGGCACCCCGTAACCACCCGACACGTTTCATTCAGAGCAATATCCACTTTCTTGGTATGGGCAGCCTCGCCCATACTGGCGCAGCATACTCGCCAGCAGAGAAACAGAGAGCTAGAGCACTTGTGCGGATCAGGTTTGGTTGGGCTCCCCACTTCGTACCTGCCATTTTTCGGAGTAGGTTGTTTCTGGTGGACACCTTTTGATTAACAGACTGACAATGTTTCTGATAAGTGACGGTCCTATCCAGCTTGACCCCTAGGTATTTAGGTGTGTCGCAGTGCTCTAACACCAATTCGTTCCAGGTAATGTGTAGCTTTCTCTTGGCAAGTCTGTTATTGAGATGAAAGGCGCAGACTTGGGTCTTGCTTGGGTTTGGCTGTAGTCGGTTTTGGTGGTAGTACGAAGAGAGGGTTTTGAGTGCTTTAGTAAGCTGGCTTTCTACTTCCTCGAAAGAGACCCCTTGTGCTGTGAGAGCCAAGTCATCTGCGTAGATGACTTGGATTGACTGCATGGATTTATCAATGTCATATTGCATTACTCATCTATATATATAAAAGAAAGTCGGGTTATATTTGTTTTTATAACTCAAGAACGGCCTAACCGAATTGGCTGAAAATTGGTGGAAAGGTAGCTTAGAACCCAAAAACGTCCATGGTATACTCAAAATTGATTTGATTAAGAAAAAATATTGAACATTTACGTAAACATGTTTTCAAACAAGACTATTGTCATTTGACAGATGTCAGTTGAAGAAAATGTTGCTATAGCCAACGCCATAACTAAAAATGACGCAATAGTAGGTATTGTAAGTAGGTACCTACGTAAGGTACGGAATATTTTGAAACAAAAAAAAAACAAAAGACAGGAAAAAAAGTCAAAAACAAAATAAATATGAGTTATAATATCAGTTTAATCTTTTATTTGTAAAAAATGTTATAACAAAAGGCAAGGAATCTGACAACTGATATTATTATTGTCTATGGTTACATAGATATTTTGAAGTCTATCGGTTGACGTTTTGTTTCAAGAACTTTCGAGTTTCTGTTAGCTTATTGTGCCGATATTTGCGACCAAAACGATCGAATCTTTCACGAAAAAGCCATCATGGAACTAGTGATTGAAACATTACGAATGTAAGGCAGTGATTTGGTGGTTTTTGGCATCCTAACCTCGAATACCAACGATGAAATTGCGCGATTTCAAGTTTGGTACAAAGCGATTTGGCGTATATTCGCAATCCCTTATCACGAACTTCATACTGCTGTTGTGCATTTGGCGGTGCATCTGGAGAATGGTCATTGGGTATATTTCACGGCTTTAAATGTTGTTCAACGTGCTGAGACACCTCCAGCGACAACATTGACAAGTCTCTTTACGATATGCCAAAGCGATCCGTTTGCACGAACTCTAGAATGGACGAGGATTTAATCCGACATTCAAGGTATTTATTTATTTATTTTTGTACTTGCACACAATCTAATTAACAGAATAACATACTACACTTATTGCTTTGAATAATGTATACTAATTCTTAAAAAAAAAGTGTTTATAAATCAGTAATATTGTCTTTGCTTTTGATTCTGTAGATACAAGGACAGATTCACCATCAAATCAGATCATTCCAACCTCTCGAAGATGCACAGCATAAATTTGTACAAATATACTTCAATGACAATATGGAGGAAGAACTTGATCGAGGTCTACAAAGTCGTGATCAGAGCGGATAAACGACTATCTGGTACACACGTCGTGATACTGGGCAACTACAACAGATATCTGAAACACGTCGTTCATATGACACGTTGCAATACCCACTGATGTCTTGGCACGAGAAGATGGATATTATTTCAATATCAAAATGAAAAATCCATTGAATGGTGAGTAATCAATATATATATAATCAATATCATAGTTTTGATTCCGTCATGACATACATTTTTCAGTGCTTGGTTTTGCTTTAGGTTTCCAATAAATGACCAATTACACTGCTTATTACCAGGAAAATAACAGACTTAAAGATTAAGATGGTTTTTTAGAGAAAATTGGACAAATAACCGGCAAACGATTTAAAATCATTTATCTTCACCCCTTTATAATTATGCTACAAATTTGGATGTTAGCTTTACATAAAAAATTAAAAATCTATTGTCTTAATTTCAGGTGAAGAAACTACCAAGAATCTAAGCTCGATGAATTATAACGCATATCGTTTGACGATTCGTCGAAATGCTGACAACTACTTGCTGAAGTTTCGTCGATTACTGCAATAGAATTCAACCAGACCAAATATATGATATCATATGTACCGAAAAATTCAACTTAATAAAATCCAAAATCTGCTCATTTATTGCCTTTCGGGTGAAACAAAGTTCAACGGGTCAGCTAGTGTATTATAAAATAAAGGTAATTTGCACCATTTAAAAAATATCTCTATCATATCTTTCTTGGCCGATTTCATTAGTTCGGTAACGAAATCATAAATCTATTCAATATTTTTATTAGAAAAATAAATATGGATCAAATATTTATTAGATATTATTTTATTTTTTCAATACTCTAATCTTCTTTTATAGATCATTGACTATACAACAATATTATTAGTAATTAGATATACACATACTATACATCAAATTCTTTATACGCATCAATTCATTCAGAAAAATATCGGCAGAAGCGGGATGCGAACCGCGGACATTGGAACCAAGCTTTGTCCAGGTTTTTTTAATACCGCTTAGCGCTCTCTTCTCTAGAAGGTCAAATTGTTCATCAGTAACACAGAAACAAATGACTAGTTGTAAAATCCTAGGACCTACAAGAAGTTATTTCTCATCCATTCAATATATAGTTCGGTTTGAGACCCGAGTGGTACTTACTAAAATAAATAGACTGTCGGAAAGTAATAATATTAAACAATCTTGTGAATTAATGTAGACTGATTGAATAATAAAAAATATATATTTAAATACTCTGAATATATACTATAGAGACATCTATCGTCATACGATGATAACAATGATATAAATACAAGTTTTAAAGCGTGTCAGCTCAGGTGGAGAAATAGCCGAGAGCGCTAAGTGGTATATAAAGAACTGGACAAAGGTTGGTTCCAATGTCCGCAGTTCGCATCCCGCTTCTGCCGATATTTTATTGAATGAATTGATGCGTATAAAGAATTTGATGTAAAGTATGTCTTTATTTAATAACTAGAAAAATAATTTTTTTTTAATGTATTTATATGTTTAGCATTCACTTGAGATCCATTTCAATATTAAATATATAAGTATTTTATACCTTGTTGTAACATTTATATGTTTAGCATTCACTTGAGATCCATTTCAATATTAAATATATAAGTATTTTATACCCTGTTGTAACATTTATATGTTTAGCATTCACTTGAGATCCATTTCAATATTAAATATATAAGTATTTTATACCTTGTTGTAACATTTATCACACCGAGCAATATTTCACTTACTAGAAAACTGTAGTTTGTACACGTTGGAACTGATGAAGCCTTCATAGACCGCTAAACAGCGGTTTTCTAGCAAATGAAACAGTGCTCAGTGAGATCCGTGTTAAAATAAAGTATGGAATACTTATCAATTTAATGTTTATTTAGTATAAATAATTATATATTTAATATAACACTAATTTTTATATAATGTTTTTTCAACAAAATTGCTTAAAATGCAAATATGTGGGCCTGATCAAAGCATGCCTTAAGTTAATGGCGGAAGACGCTGTAGGGCTTACTGTGGAAGTTCTTACTGTTAAATTACAGCCCGGCAAAAAGTAAAGTTGTAGCAAAAGAGCCTCCACGAGAAAAAAGAAACAAATGCGAAAAATAATATATTATTTTTACGTAGAAATAATACATTCTCGATACGTGGGGGTCGAGGGGGGCCAAGGGGGGCGGTCCCCTCTCCCGGGGGTTCCCTCCGCGGGAACTGCCTTAATAGATTTGAGTGCTCTGGGCCTATGGGAAAGAAAATAGGTAGAAAAAAGTTGAGAGTACTTTTCACAGGTTGCCGAGGTGCTAAATATTAACTTAGCGTTTATCGAAGTTGCCATATTATATTCCTTCTGGATCATATCCGAAAGCGCATACTTGGCTAACAGCCGCCACTTTAAAGACGGAACGTGGGTAAATATCTATAGTGTATCGTGGAAAAATGTGATATTTATGTATGTGAAATATTGATGATTTTCTTCCCTCTTTTTGTGATGTTCTTTCATTTTTGTATTTTCAATTTTTAATGGTAAAATACACAACTCAATATATACTCGTAGTACAAGGTATTGTACTTTCCAATGTTTTTTATACAAAATCATACAGTAGCAATACATAAAAATCTTTTTCACATTATCACACATTTTTTGTTAAAAATAGTTGATTATTCTTGAAAGTTAACCACATTTGTTCTCCCCTATCTGATTCCTAATCATAATCTGCTTTCTCTAAGGCTACAATCTGTTATTGACAAAGCTTTTGAGTTTAGTTCTAGATCTTGTGAAAACATGTTCTCGAATTGCCTTCTCAATATTCCGCATCGCACAACATATTCCACGCTGCAATTCCTTTTTTATTTAAAAAATTATTATCTGAGTTTTTATTTTACTTTTCTAATTTGGAATTTCTTGCTTCATACAATTTCTACAATATGAAGTACAGTATAAAATTCTTATTGTATGATAACAATACTTGAAATAACTCGGCTTTAGTTTTCATTTGACAGAATTTCACTGCAAAAAAATAAAGGCATTATTTTAAATAATTTATTGTTATAAATCGAGTCGAGTCACCCTTTATCCGATTTTTTAAAAAAATATATACACAAATCATTAAAAAAAATACCTCGGATACTACAGCTACCCCCTCTTCAAGAAGTCAGACTTTTGCTTTGGAGGTTGTTGGGAACCATTTATGTTTCCAAGTGGACCTTGTAGATATGTCTTGAAACGAGGAATGAACAGTGGCAGCTGACAGACAATTAGCAGCAATTTGTAGTGGACATATGGTCCATATATGAAACGTATGTGAGAAGAAAAGAAGAGAAGAATTGTCTTACATAATTTAAAAATATTAATTCTTTTTATCGACTGAACAACTAGATATATGCAATTAAATATACATACACTATACATAAAAATCCTTAAACGAGTCAATTCATTAAGAAAAAATATCGGCGGGAGCGGGATGCGAACCGCGGACCTTTGGAACCAACCATTTTTGCCCAGGTAATTATACCGTTCGGCCACCGGGCCAATTTCTTCCACCTGAGATGACTCGTCTGTGACTATATAAGTTATCATCGTGTGATAGATGTCGCTATAGTAAATATTCAAAGTATGTATATTTTTATTTTTATTATTCAATCAGAATGCATTTATTCACAAGCTTAATGCTTAAAGCTTAAGCAAGTGTTCGCATCCCGCTCCCGCCGATATTTTTTCTGAATGAATTGACTCGTTTAAGGATTTTTAAGTATAGTATATGTATATTTAATTGCTTTTAATATTGTAATATAGTCAATGATCTATAAAAGTAGATTAGAATATTGAAATAATAAAATAATATTCTAATAAATAATTAAAAATATCCATATAAACTAGATATACGTTTTTAATAAATTAATATATAAATATATAATTTGATAATCATGTGGTATCGAATATTTGTAATTTGAAATAAAGGCATATGACAGTAGGTATAAGTGTGGTATCCCAATAAATGTGTCTCATATAAAAACGTTTAACAAGCGATACACCGCCGCTCTTACAAGAGAAAAAAATAAGAAATAACCGATAATGATATTACAGGAAGCGGCGCGTAATAAACGAAAATAATAACAATATTAATAATGATGAGCCATAAAAATGATGCGGAACAATATGGCTACAACAATAGAAGCGAGGAAAATGGTGGCGAAATATATACGCGGGAAAATATAAAGTCTCGTGTTGGGGCCGAGCGTGTGATATGCTTACCAAGTCAATACGTGCAGAGGGATCAGGTGTAGTCAAAATGTGAAGCGCTTCAAGAGGCGCAAGAAGATGAAGAAGACATACATTCAATTCTCAGTGTCGGCCATTTTGTTAAAAAATACATGTCTTTTTTGTTGCGCGCCATCTATAAACAATGTTGTGAAGTGTGATGTAATATTCATGCTTGTGTCAAACGAGTTGATATTTTTTCTGCGGTAAATTTTATTTTATAGTTTCATGCATAATATTAGACGTAAAATAGACACCTTTGAGATGTAGTGATGGCTGTTATGCAAGGCGAAAGATTTTAAAATTAGAAAGAATCTTTTAGCGACGTTTTTTTCAACTGTTTTGCATTTTGGCCACTCTAATTCGGCACGTATAATTATAAAAAATAATGAAATCCGTTTATTAATTTAACAAGTACACTGTTTATTTTGATTGTTCGCATTTTACCATATAATTCTCCTATTCACTTGATGAAGTAAATAAATTCCCATTAGATGCTGTTTGATAGATATTTCCAGGGTTTAAGGTTTACTTGTTTAACACAAAAAGCAAAAGCTTTTTATTTTTATCGTTTTACGCAGTTATGTTTTCCATCAAATTGTATATTTTTATTTATTTTGTTTAGTATATATTTCAATGTACTAAGTAATACTTTATAGATCTTTACCAATATTTTTTATAAATACAACAAAAGCCATCTATAATAATACGTATTGATAACATAATACGTGTAAATTTATCAACTCAGTTTGCGGAAGCAATTATCAATGGACCAGCTCTGAGTCAAGAATGGAACAACGAATGCAAAAATTTGTGTTTCGAATCCTAGAGTCTGTTGTTTATTTTTCTCCGATATTGAGAAATATCATAAAGATAATTATTATTATTTGCGGTAGGTTTGTGTGTAGGTATCATAATTATATTTAAAAAAAGACTACTAGATTGTGCACGTTTTTTAGATAATAATTGATTTTCAAAAAATTTATACTAATACAAGCTTAAGTTTTATATATTTTTTTACAAATCTGGTTTATCATTTAACTTGTTATGTGCCATTCGTAATTTTTATTTGCTAATAATTAAAAAACCGTCATTTGGAGGAGTTGAAATAAAAATGTCATATTTTTAATGCCTGAAAATGAAATAGATTGGTATTGCAACAGTTAAGAAGTAGGTACAGATAAAATGATCACCACGCCTCATCATTGTATTCCGAGATGCCATAAGTGCCATTATTGGCTGAAAACTTTCTCCGAGATAGAAAGGGATTACAATCCGGGTTTTTAATAAGCTGGAAAGTTTGAAAGCCACTACCGATACAAAAGGATTTGCGGGGGCAACAATTGAAAGAAATATTAGTGCGGATTAGTTCCTTGTAAGCGGTCGGCGAAATGATAAAAGTTATAATCCGACCTTCTGTTTGGTGCGGGTTCAATTAGATCACAACTCATACGTGAAAATTTTCTCAATCTTGCCGAGGTTATTTTTTTTTCATTCTTTTCCTTGCTTTAAGGAAAGTTTTTTATTGGACGAGTTATATAGTTTTTGACTTACAAAAGCTTCCCAGCAATCTAATAGTCTCTAAATAACAACACATCGCTCTCTGGGGCCGATATAAACCAACCTGAAATACATTAACTGGGCGTATAATACTGATTTTATATTTCAACACTTGTAAGCAAAATTGTACTCATAATTGAACCAACGAATCAAGTATTATAGATTATTTATCTTGTATTTTAGTAAATACTAAATTTCCTCTTTTGTATGATTTATTTTTATCATCCAAAAAACGAAGTAATATAGATTCTTATTACTTAAATATACATATACTATACATAAAATTATTTTTTCAACGCGTCAATCCAAGCACAAAAATAACGGCAGAAGCGGGATGCGAACCGCGGACCTTGGAAACCAACTATGCCCAGGTATTCATACCGTACTATAAAAGTAGATTAGAATATTGAAATAATAAAATAATATTCTAATAAAAATTAAAAAATTCATATAATAATGTCTCCTTGAGACAATATCAAGAAGGTAAAATTATCCATCAGTAACACAGGTAAATGATTGGTTATAAAGTCCGAGTCGGAACTATAGTATTTTCTCATCCATTCAGTCTATAGTTTGGTTCGAGACCCGAGTGGTACTTACTAAAATAAATAGACTGCCGGAAAGTAATAATATTAAGCTTGTGAATAAATGAAGTCTGATTTAAATTTAATAAAAATATACATACTTTGAATATATACTATAGCGACATCTATCGTGGATGATAACAATGATATAAATACTAGTTTCAACGCAAGTCAGTCTAGGCGGGCAATGGCGCAGTTCGCCGAGGGGTATGAATACCTGGGCATAGTTGGTTTCCAAGGTCCGCGGTTCGCATCCCGCTTCTGCCGTTATTTTTGTACCTTGGATTGACGCGTTGAAAAAATAATTTTATGTATAGTATATGTATATTTAAGTAATAATAATATTGTAATAATTTCAATGATCTATAAAAGTAGATTAGAATATTGAAATAATAAAATAATATTCTAATATAAATAAAAAAAATTATATAATATAGATTCCGTCGGTATTTCACCGACAAACTACTTCTTCTATAAAAAGGATAAATCCGCCCTATCCTTGAAAACGATAGTCACCTTTGGGTGGAACCTCAAAATATCTTCCAGATTTAATTGACTCATTTCAAATAAGATCAATTCATCTGATAAAAAAATACTTTTACGTCTAATTTGTAATCAATGGAATACAGGTGAGGTTGGTTTACTTAGTCTTAATCAACATAATAACAACGTTCGTTTCTCTTTTGTACTTAATTAATTTTTTTTTCCTACGCCCACGAATGACGAACTCGTCTTACACTTGCTGAACATCCATACACGGTTAATGCGTGTCGACTGAGAAATGTCAGTTTTCAAAATTTCCCTTTTAAATACCACCGATAAGCTCTGGAATGCTGTTCCAGGGTCTGCGTTTTCTCCTTCATACAATCTGGATCTCTTCAAGAAACAGATAAATATACTCTTGCAATCCCTCCAACCCTCACATTAACATTACACACGTTTTCCGTCTGTAGCGTACAGCCACCCTGGCCGAATTTTATAGAGCGTACAGGTGTCGATCGGTTGTTCTCTCTAGTATGCGATTGCATCACAAACGGAAATAGCACTTGCAATTTCATCGTGAGTGTAAGCGACTGATAGGCAATTAATTATTTTGTCAGTATTAATTTCAACTAATGGCCTGTAAATATTAAATAAATAGTCAGTAATAAATACATAAAGAAGGTCAGTAAAAATAATAAATTGGCAGTAAAGAATAGTAAATTGGCAATAAATGAGTAATGAATGGTAATTAAAAATAGGTTAGGTTTCCATTTTATGTACTAATGATTTATTTATTTTACATTAATTACTGGCAGTATTGAGTATATTACTGACATTTAATTGCATAACCACATTCGTTGATTCAATTTATTAAATTTACTGCTAATTCATTTTATTGACTGCCACAACATTCCATAATTTTCCAGTGAAATAAATGCGCTGACTCATTTTCAGAATCGCATTTTGTAATTTATACAATGAATACCATCGATAACTAGTTAATGATATATGCGCTAGAACTGCTTGGCAACATCAAACGATGCTCTTCAAACAATTCCAAACGTCACTGAGACACGTTGACAAGCTATTCATTAGCTTCGAGTCTTTTCCGTTTATTTTTATAGAACGTTTCGCTTTGTAGTCGGCGCCGATAATAATGACAGGACCGTCAAAAGTTCAAAATTAAAAGCCTCTGTCAAACTGGCGCCGAAGCTTTGCCGGTGAAAGATAATCGGCAGCGTTTGAAAAGGTTTTTTTCCATATTGATCTTTTTTAGAGCAAACGAGACGGATTAATTTAAATCAACAAATTATAATGACACGTTTTATTTTTACTTAATTTTATTTACGACGGTGAATATTTTAAACGAGTATATATCGTATTTAGACAGTTTTCACGGCAAAAAAATATATTTTTATTTACATGGTCTCATTTGTTATCAATGAAATTTTTAATTTCATCACTATTATAATTATACATTTCCACCAATTAACCGTTATTAAACTTAACCTTACTGCTGTTGATAGTTACAAAGCCAATAACTTGCGCAGAAATCGAGCAACGAGCATATTTTTTAAAAATAATGGCGGATGTGAAACTTTTTTTTAGATCATCAATTTTTTCGAGGATCTTAATAACGGCTTGCCGATCATTTAAAACTTCTTATGCTCGTATTTCTAAAAGTTTTATAATAAAAAAATTCAAAAATATTATTTTAGTAACTTATTCGAGTGCCTTATAAGTTACTGTATTGTCAGATGGGAACACTTTCTAAATATGCAGTAACTACCTCTTTCAGCTTCTTTGTTGTTCAGAATAGTCGACGTTGAGTCGTCTGCCAAGTGTATTATAATTACCACTAAAACATATAAATAAAGCCAATTTCAGACAATTGTCGAGAAAAATCTAAAATAGCAACAACGAATTACTTATTTGCTTTTCAGAAATACAACTGTTCGTGGGAAACGATCAAAAAACGTTAAAACAAAAAAGAGCGATACAGTGAAATTAAATACTTTATTGAATGCAATTAGTAAACATACATACATGCATAACAACTAATTTAGATACTCGTAACTAAACATCACGTAAAATTTATTTATTTTTAACACTATAAAATAGTGAGATTGCAAATGTGTTTCGAAAAAATAAATATTGTAAGACAAATTAATTTAATTATTATTTAGATATATTTTGATAATATAAATGTCTTTCTCACTCTTAAATATGTACTTATAATTTTGAGTATCATAGGTATCTGCTGTCCCAGTTGCCTTCAATACTCGTTGAGTTTTTCACTAATCTTCATGCAATATATCGTAATTTACTCACAACAGTTCAGGCTTCATACCTTGAATATTCTATTAATGTCTTCAAATCTATTGTAAAATACTAAATTATTTACAAGTACACTTTCGCTTAAACATAAAACACACTGTTTCAAGTTTCTCTGTCAGATTTGATTAAATCCTAAATTTTTTTCCTATATTTATGAAATTAATTATTTCAAACCATTAGCATCCATGTTGCAATGCGTGACATTATTTTTCATCGAACTGCCGTAGAATTGTAAAATAGGAAAATGAAGACTTTAAAATCTGAAAAGAAACATAAAGAATATACTTAACGTATCCATTTTCACGTTAAATTTACACTTTTCTTCGAAAAACATGGACAATAGGCAGACCAAGAACTGTAAATTACATTAAATATATACTATCATATGTCCATACTCATGCGGGAGGCCTACGTTCAACAGTGGACGGACACAGGCTGATGATGATGATGATGATGATGATCATATGTCCTGCGCAAGCGCATTTCAATATGCTCTTGCACGAAACGTAATATTTCATTATGTAATGAATTTATTATACAACTAGCGTGTACCCGGCATGCGTTGCAATGCCACTAAAAAAAAAAAAGCGCGAGTTTTTATGGAAACGCCTCGTCGGGAGCCTCTCGCCTTCCGATTGGATAAGTCGGACTTGAGGCGTGACCTGAGCCGATTAGAAACAATCAACTTAGGTTATGTTGTTCTTACCTAAATTTGACAGTGGCGCCCGCCCGTATGTGTTTTTATTTATTGGAGTGCTTTTGGATACACAATGTTTTTTTGTTTTTCAGCCATCATTTACAACTGCATCGCGTAAATGAATATACTCTGCGGAACGCAACTTGGTTTGATTTAATCAAATGTAGAGGAGTCGTTCAATTTCTATTTTCGCGAACATGTATTGATAGAACAAATTTCGACCTTTTTGGATATGATTTTCAGCGTTTTCACGAACCATCAATCGATATGAATAGTAATTCATGGCACTGACTTTCTTAGTCGTTTCCTCATCTGTTTGTGGATTTCTCAACGGGATGTTGAAATGGTATCCGTCTTCTCCTTGCCAAAATAAAATCGCATATTGCAATCCATCGTACGATCGATGCATTTCTGAGACTTGCTAAACATGACCGTTTGTACGATGAGGAATGATTTGCGTTCGGCAGTGGTAGTGATAAGAATTGTACTTTCGTATGTTTGTCTAGAAATGTTTTGATTCACTTGTATCACCCGATACCAACGTTAATAAAGGTTCGGGGGGTGAATCTAATTCTGGCAATTTCAATTTTCCACTCGTGCAGCACATTCCTAGTGTTCCATTTTTTAATTTAAAGGCACTACAATACACGCATAATTTATAAATTTTTCCAATAACAATACTTGGGTGCAGACTGTAATCATAATAAGGATCGTAATGGAAAGCACTGTGATTTAAATCAGCATGCAGAGTACGACTGGTATGATCTACGCGTACTCGATCTGCTTCCAATCTTGCTTCCCGTTGCTAATCTGTTTCATGTGAACGGGTTTGAGCAGTGTGTACTCTAACTATTTCTATCCTCGCTTCCCGTTGCTCATCTGTCCAGATGAACGGGTTTGAGCAGCGTGTACTCGATCTGTTTCCAATCTTGCTCTCCTTTGCTCGACTGTTTCTGAAGCTTGAGATGCCCTTTTCATTCGTGCTTGAGTTGTACTCTTGACCTATTGCTTTTCGTTTGGGTGGCATAATTGATTTCACAGTGAATGTTACGTTTTGAAATTCACTTTTGAAAAATAAAAAATAAATTGATTGATGTAATACTAACATTAAGGTTATCAACTGACAATACTTGGTGAAATAATTATAATTTTAGAATTAATTATAATTAAAAAAATATAATACCTAGTATTTCATAATATCTTTTTAAATTGAAAGCAAAAAAAATATTATTGTATAATGCTGGCTGTCATAGCTCAATGGTAAAGCGTTCGCTTTGCAAGCCAAAGGTCGTGGGTTCGATCCCCGACGGAGATTAAAAAAAAGGATTTTCAATCGATTTCTGAGCTCTTAAATACCCCGGTTGGTGTGAATTTGATCCATCACCCGTAAAATGTCAGTCAAAGCCTATCAATTAAAATTGGTGGTAGACAAAAGTCATCCCGTGAAGACACCCATTCATAGTAGATTCCTGTAATAATAAAGGATGATGCGTGAATCTCGGGCTGTAGTCTATGACGTTGGCGGATCAACACTCCACACGCAGCATTTAGCCATATGCACCATGGTAAGCGTCATAGAATTCCACAGATGAGACAAAAAATTACTATCACCATCTGTCGGTATTCTCCTGTAAGTGTTTACATATAAAAAAAAAAATCTCAATACATTAAGACTAATCACATACCAATTAATTTTTAAAATAACCTTTTTCAATTGTTGTACCCGCACACATATACAACCTGTAAATATGTGTGTACTAATATAGGATCTTGTCCATACCTATATAAGCCACGGCCTGTTTTTATTTTTTCATTATTGAAGATGGTCTTTAGGAAGGCCGAAACATGTAAGCATTAAAATAAATTGTGAATCAAAACTAAATATTTTTAATTTATTAATTTTTTACTTAAAATTAATTATTAAAATATGATATAATACTATCCAAAGCCGACCAGCAATTAGAATTCCATAATTAACTCTTTCTACTGTATATCACACACAATTAATACGTTATATTTATTTTAATTCAATAAACAAAAAAGTCGTCAAAAATTCAAATATTGAAATAGTTTATTCGAAAATCGAATTTTGTTTCAAAATATTCAGTACCTTACGTTAATACCTACTTAAAATACCTACTAAAATTTCCTACTTAAAATAACTTCAGGTCAATTAATTTTTGTTTACGGCGTTGCTAAGGAAACACAATGTTCTAAATTGGCCGTTCTGTATTACAAAAGTCTTGTATGAAAACATGTTTTACGTAAATATTCAATTAATTTTTGTAAATAAATCAAATTTTGAGTATCCTATCTTTTTTTTTCTAGTATCAGCAATAATTCAACAAAGTATTATCGCAATCGGGTTAATGGTAACGGAATGCATCAACGACACACACACAGACACACAGACAGACAGACATTGATTTTTATATATATAGATATGAGCTTAAATGCCCCAATAACGCGTTATTGGGGTATTTAAGCTCAGGTTTTTGTAAATATTTTGTTAACATAAAATAATGTAGAAAATTGGTTAGCATGGTAGCTTGCAAGTTACGTAAAAGGTTACATGTGATTGTAAAGTGACAAACAATTAAAGAACATAGAAGTCCATTCTATGTCGGCCTCGTTAACTGCGCATCTAATTTCAACGATATCCTTGTGTAGTATAACAGCAAAGGACCGTCAAAACTAAGCAGCAGTTCAGGAAGATCCTCCTAAGAAAGGGCAGAGACTCCCAGGTAACAACACAGAACACGTCTCCTGTTCTCACGGGTGATGCTTTCCATCAAAGAATGTCTCCCCACCTGTTGTAAGGAGCGATCACATGGACAATCGTCGCCAGAATAGAAGCCTTTTGAGGAACTCTCTAAAAATTACATGTCCAATAAACGCCTGCGTGAGGTGAAAATCTACAGCGTTCTTTTTTTTCCACGTCTATAAATAATCAATGGAAGAAAATAAAGATTCGGATATTCTTCCGGAAATTGATTCCTGATATGTGGCTTTCCAAGTAGAAGCTTATTCATTAAAAGGTTAAGAAACACTGGTCAAGGCCCTAGATCCTGTCATTAATTATACACTTCTGCTTTCTGACATAAATTATCTGGTGTTGCCGACATAAAAATAATGAATGACAAATACCTTAAATGAAGTAGCAATAATGCGTATTAAAATTAATTGAACTCACTGCAACCATGCTCTCCAAGGACACGCTGGCAACCCCAGATGCCGTCAGCTGAAGTGGCTGCTGCGCGTGCGCCAAAAATAGCAAAAGTGTGGTTTTGGTGCGGTGTGGCAACCCAGTCCAGTTACAACAATACACCTCGTCACCTATCTTCAAACTCTGCATTAACATAACGGAAAACAATATTTTTCTCTATTTAATAATATTATTACATAGCTCTTTTAAAAGTTATCTAACGTTTTAAAAATAAATTAAAATAGTTATTTGTCAACCGAGTTATTTTCATTATATTTTGAATCGTTTTTTAATTTTAATTTTTTCAAATTTAATCTAGATACCTCATAATTAAAGTAGTGTTTCGAGACAAAATAACCTCAAAACATCTAACGTTGTGTTATTAAAATAGAGATTTGAGATTTATTTAATTATTCGATAACGTTTATATATCATTTATCATTGCCTTATTGAAGGTACAATTTGGATTAAGAATAGTTTTGCTTATAAATGATTAAATTAAATATTGTAAATTATAATTATTATAAGTAAAACATTTTACCCCGAATGAAAGTTGATCCGAATACATGCAAATCGTGACGAGCTGTAAAATGGCTCCGAAAAAAAATAATGAAAAACGAAACACGATCAACACTGACTGAAAAAAAAAACATTTATGTTAGGTAGGTAACATTGTTTTCCAATATTTCAAGAACTAATCTATCAAATGATTCATCACAATAAAATATTGATTTGTTATTTTTATATACTTCATGTTTTGACTTACGTCTGATGTCAATTGAAAGCCCAGCAGACACATGCACAAAACATCATAAATGAAACCCGTCAAGAAGACTACACCCAAGCATCTTTGCATTTTCCCAACAAAACTGCAATTTAAATACGTACAAAGATCTATTAAATATGATTAATATACATTTAATATGCCTCGTATTTCTGTGCATTTAATTTGATGTATTTCGCAATTCTAAATTAACTTACTCAACTATCAATCTGTGGTGCAATAAAACATCTCTCAGTTTATCGTCAATCGCATCTTCTTCTTCTTTGGAATAAACGTGCGTTTTATCTTTTTCAATATCCTCAACATTCGCTTCATCGCTTGATTTTTTCGATAAATGATTGGCAAACTCCATGACCTCTTGCTGAACGATCTTCAAATGCCCAATAATGTGCAACATGAAATATATCATCATGTAATCCTGGCACAATATAGAAGGCACGCAAATGTAGCCACTGATGATGCAGATGATGAACATGATACACCAATTGAATAAGTTTCTTTCGGAGTCAAAAGGCACTGCCATGGTCAAGGGTAATCGCATTGATTCTTTGCTGTCTTCGCTGAATGAACCATTTAAAATATTTCCAACAATGACAGACATAAAAAATAGCGTCGAACCACTTGAAACCAATACAAAAAATATTATTGCAAGAATTTTGCATTCTTTTTTAGTTTTCGCCGTGACCTTAAAAATTTAATACGTATTTATATTTAATTTTTATGTCTGATGTGTTTATGTAATAAGTAGATAGTATTTGTACAATTTCTGTTGAACAGTTTATATAAAATTTTAGTTAAGATTTAAGGAAATAAATTCAGGGCAGTAATAGTTTAATACTCACTTTCTCGGTGTATTCCGTAGGATGAGAGTACATGGATAGATTTACTTTGTCTCTGAAGTAAGTTATCATATCCACGACAGTCGCTTCTCTGAACAGTATGTTCATCATTCGAATTTGATACACGAGACCAGTGAAAAACACGATGAACATTTCACCGAGAGCAAAGACATCACCCGTGTGTGCGGAGATGTACGTTACTTCTAGCGTCAGTTTAAATACGTAGAATACAAAAATTACCCATTTGTAGGCTTCATAAGAGAAGTTATTAATTCCATCAACTTCTTTGAGTGGCCAACACCCTACAGAAAGCTGCTGCAATCGCATTAGTAACATAAGCTTACTAAATTTTGCCATTTTCACTTTGATTTTGAAATAATGAAAAGTTATTACTTTTAAATCGGCTCTTTATGGCTTTCTTTTATGCAAATGCAAATAAAAGTGATTGTGGCACACGCGTGTGAAGCTTTAATATATGCATTTTTATTTCACAGCTGCCGCAATTTACATTTATAAAATTATGTTTGAGAAAATTATAGACTTTTGTAATGATACGAGTATAAGCGGGTTTCATAGTAAAATGTATTGATAACTATAACTACCTCTCAATAAAAACCACAGGGTGTAAAGAAAAACACGACTATTTCTACCTCATGGTCATCTTATCTGGTGAGGCTGTACTATTATTTAATTGTGAAATCTGATCTTGTTTCAAACGCGACTTGAATATTTAACCTTTAACTGAATACTTCATTAATCTTCAATGTCTACTATTATCTAACTATTTAATAATTTCATTTGCTTTACCACCGGTACCTTTTGAATCGGAAAAAAATATGATTGTATTCTTGCTACGAGTATTTAAATTAAAAATATTAGTTTCTGTTGTACGTGTTTTTAAAATAGTTTTCTCCTGAATTCAATTATGTATATATTTATTATTAATTTCCGAAAGTCTTCGTTTTGAAAAAGTTTATAAAACATGAAACTATAGCGGTTATAATAAGTACATGGAAAGTGAAACATTCAATTTACGTTAAAATAGTATTGATAAAGTAAATTTTTTTTTATTTTTCGACTATACGTTTATTTTTGCACTGTACTCATACTCATGAAATATACTTTTGGCAATCTTTTGTGTGAAACTTAAAAAAACTATGTTCAATTGAAATATTAATAAATACATTATTATTGTTAAATAATGAAGCTAATACTTTTATCGTATGAAATAGTAAACCTTTTGTTTTTTAATCTTGTAACGAAAAATAAAACATTAGTCTTTGTAATCCTTCTCTAGTTAAGAGATTGTTAAATAATGAAGGAAATACATAAACAGTCTTCTAATAAAATATTGTTACGTGATCCATGAAACAAGGTAAATAAATAAATATTTATAATTTATTATGGATCTCAAAGTGAATGCTCAAAACATTGAAAAAATATTGTTCCCAGGCATATTTTATGTAAAGTGATATTTTGTAATTAGGAGTGAAGTGTAATTAATTATTTTAAAAATAACGTGACGTTGCTTATTTTTTTTTTATGTAAGCGCATGCAGGAGGGCACATCCGGTCAAGACCAGTGCACTCTATGACGCTCAGCCAGGGAGGCTGGACGCTGCATGCGGGAAACGTGTGCTGTGTTCGTATTTGTGTGTGGGTTGGGGAGATTGCAAGTGTATATTTATCTGTTTCTTGAAGAGATCCAGATTGTAGGAAGGTGGAAACACAGACGCTGGAAGAGCATTCCATAGCTTACCGGTGGCATTGAGGAAGGAGCTTTGGAAGCTGCCAGTTCTTGGTCGACATATATTAACCGTGTATGGATGTTCGGCAAGTGTAAGACGAGTTTGTCGGCTGTGAGTGGGTGCAGGAGGAATAAGTTCTTTAAGTTCCGAAGAGCAGCGACCGTGGTAATAACGGTAGAAAAGACTAAGAGAACCAATCTTACGTCTGTGTTCCATTGATTGTAGATTAGACGTAAGGGTGTCATTGCTTATCAAACGAATTGCTCTTCTTTGAACTGAGTCAATTAAGTTTAGAAGGTATTTTGGGGCTCCAATCCAAAGGTGACTGCCGTATTCAAGGATAGGTCGGATTTGTCCTTTATATAGAAGAAGAAGTTGTTTATCGTTGAAATACTGACGTGATCTATATAATACACCTAGTTTTTTGGAAGCGAGACCGGCTTTACACTTTATTGACCCGTAATATTTGACATTATTCGATATTGATAATCCAAGCATGTTGATGGAGCTTGCTTTCGGAAGAGAACAACCGTTGAAAGATACAGGATCCATAGCAGTCTTCTTGGTGGAGAAAGTACATGATTAGGTTTTTGAAATGTTGAAACTGACGAGGTTGAGGTCGCCCCATCGTGAAACCCTTTGAAGAGACATGTTCATCTTCTCCACCAGAGATTCACTAGCAGCAGATAGTTCCGAATGTTTCGGAGGTTTATGGAAGATTATACTCTCATGGACAGTGCTGTCGTCGGCATAACAGTGAATGTTTGCGCATTGAAGCAAATCATTCACATGCAGAAGGAAAATAGTGGGCGACAGCACAGAGCCCTGTGGAACTCCTGAGTTGATTTTATGGCAGGAAGAAGAAAAGCCATCTACGACAGTGATGATGCTTCGATCACTCAAGAAGTGAATCCAGGAGCACAGGGAGGGAGTTAGTCCATAAGACGGTAATTTATTCACCAGACCGCGATGCCAGACTCTATCGAACGCCTTGGAGATATCCAGGGCAACAGCTTGCGTTTCTCAAAAGCATTCGACGGATTTCCCCCAAACATGTGTGACATATGCCAAGAGATCGCCGCACGATCGACTACGGCGGAAGCCATATTGCCGATCGCACAGAAGATCATTCTTCTCTAAGTAGTTTAGAAGTTGGCTGTTAATTAAACGTTCCATCACTTTGGAAAAGTAGTGATGTGATGGCTATTGGGCGATAGTTTGTGGGGTCACTTCGGTCTCCATTTTTTGGAACTGGGTGAACAAGGGCTTTTTTCCATCCCTGGGGAACAATACCACATCTAAAGGACAATCTGAAAAGTTTGGTGAGCACAGTACTAAGTTCAGGAGCGCAAGTTTTTAATACCACCGCTGGTATGCCATCTGGGCCACTGGCTTTGTTGGTTGCTAATTGGAGAAGTTCTCGACGTACGGCTTTGAGGCTGAATTTTACAGCCCCCATCTGCTTGCCACAGTGAGGAATGGATGGGGGTTTGGCCCCACCATCGTCGAGTGCGGAATTGGTCCATTATTGGTCAATTTGACGCAAAATTGTAAAATATGAGAAGGATGACTTTAAAATCTGAAAAAAAAAACAAAATCGTATAATTAAGTTAATTAGTAATGCAACTATGAATCATCTAATTTTACTTACTGCTTTTTTCAAAGGCATATTCAAATCTTTAACTCCAGATTCACTTTGTAGTCAGTCATCAAATAACTTGATCAGATTGTCCCAGAATGATGGATTGAAAGTGTAATTGTTCCAGTGTCGCAGTAAACATGATGTACCTACTATGTCATAAACCAAGACAGAGCCCCGTTTTAAAGGCTCAGTTATTTTAAAGCATTTTTGTTTTAATAAATTGAAAATTCAAAAAAATCTACAACAAATATCAATTATCTATAAAGGATTGGAGTATTGAAACGTATTCCAAAAAATAATCCGAAAAATCATTTTTATATTTTGTTCGATTGGCAAACTTAAAGTCTTGATGTATCACGATCATAACTATTTATCTCGATAATATTTTTATGATTTATCTCAATCATAACTACTCGACTAGAGATTCATTTTTATTATTGTTTCTGGTCCACAGTATCATGGATCCGTAGAGTAAGCTCTCGTACTTACTGCAGTCATGCTCTCAAGAGACACGCTAACGCAGTGAGTTGTAGAGGCTTCTGAGCATGCGCCAGGAAGATCAGCAATGTTGTCTTGGTGCGATGTGGTAATCCAGGCCAGTTGCAACAATATACCTCATCAGCAAGCTTCAGGCTCTTTCAGAACAAATATATTGTATTACTTCAATGTGTACATTGAAACGATAAAAAATAGTCTTTTCTTTCGATCGAAAACTCTCGCTTCGACGAGTAGCTATTTTAAATTGAGACAACTTTGTGACATCAACGTGTTTTTGTAAATAACTTATAACTAATGTTTTTTATTATTAAATATTATATTCATGTATTAATGTAATGAAACTTGTTCGAAAATGTTAGTTAATCACAGTTTATTCACAAGGGCTCAATTATAAATGGCATCGTCATATTTCTCAAACATAAACTTCATAGTTTTTCACGGCCAGATTTGGCATTGTGGCTTATGGGTTCAGCCGTGTGTGGCAAATTTCTTATGACCAATATTTCGACCACCGTCGCAGGGGTCATATTCAGTGTTGAAAAAATCGTCAACCCTGAAGAAGATCCCTGCAATGGCGATCAAAATATTGATCAGAAAAAATTCGCCACACACGGCTTAACCTAAAAGCCATAATGGTAATATTTTAGCTGACTTTGATGACTTGTCGACAATCGCTACTTTTTTTTATAAATTAAAACAATCGTTTTTGTTTAAATGCCATTCTAGAAAGTTGTTTGAAATATCGTTTTTTTTTGTTTGCTACAAAGTAACTAGGTATTTCTATAATATGCTCTTTTTTTAAATGAGGTTAAATTTAAAAAATGGTTTTCATGAAACAAAAACCTTCCCAGATGCGCAATTAACATACATATTTGTATCACTTGTAACTAGATTTCGTAAAAGGTTAGTAATTGCTAAAAAATAAAAGATTCTTACTTCATCAGCGAGCTTAACCGAATAAGTGCAGAATGTGACGAGCTGGACTATTGTGCCGACGAAAAATAAGGAAAAACGAAACACCACCAAAGTTGACTGAAAAAATACATCAAAATAACAGTTACTCGACTTGTTTATAGCATTTTACAAGCTTCAACTACCTATCAATATGTTGTTATATGCTGTTACAATTGATAATGTCATAACAAACTTTCAACTATTTGGTAAATACTTTTCATATAAAACTAATGTCAGTTGAAAACCCAAAAGACACACAAAACATCATAAATGAAATCCACCAAGAAGACCACGCCCAAGCCACTTTGCATTTTATTGACAAAACTGTAAGAGAAAAAGACAAATAAATATTAATTCAAAAATCAATATCAATCAATTTCTTCCGCATTTCATCGATTTTTATGTAAAACTGGAAAATAGTTCATTTAACCCTTGTAAAATATAATAGATACTAAGCTTAGATTTTTTTATTCCTCCGGAATATTATTAAAATTATAATAATTAATAGATATTCATTTGTCGCGATGGAAATAAATAATTTGTGGAATAATCGGGGATAGAATCAAGTGCACGTGTCATGTTTCTGCGCGCGCGGCGGCTCAGACGAGGCAGAACTGGACACATGAGCGGCTTCGCGAACGTTCCGTCAGTATGAAATCGGCTGCGCACGGGTCGATATGCGCGCTGAATTTGTTGCAGCTATAACGGGTAATTGCGACGTTTTTTCTCTTTTTCAGACACTTACATTACAAAATTGTTACATTTCAACTTTAAGCAGTCAACCAAATTTAGGAATATTGTCATTTTTCCGGTTTTCAAATGACATTTTCGTGTTGTATAGAAAATACACATCATCGGAATTTTCACATGTTTTTAGCACAGTAAGGAGAGGGTTAAGCAAAAATGGGAAGTAGTTAACTCACTCTAAAACCAATTTGTGGTGTATTAATATATCCTTTAAATATTCAGAGATTTTTTCTTCTTCTTCTTTCGTGTAATCGTTCTCTGCCGCGTCTTTGCATTCGAGAATGTATTTTTCAGCATCAAGGAGTCTTATCTCATCGCTCGACTGTTGCGACAAAATGTTTGCAAATGACATGAAGCATGAAGTAACACATCATGTAATTCTGACACAAGACTGAAGGTAGGCAAATGTAGCCTCCGATGAGGCAGAGAAAGTACATGACAGTCCAGTTTCAGTGTCATGTACTATGTTTCTTTCAGTGTCAAAAGGCAGAGCGAGAGTCAGTGGAAGCTGCATGGGCTCGTGGCTGTCTCTCCCAAAGGAACCGTTCAAAAAATTTCCAAAGATGACAGAAAGAAAAAACAGCGATGTACCGCTTGTAATAATTATCGTAAATAAAGTAGCTAGGATTTTGCATTCCTTTTCAATTTTCTTTGTCACCTTAAAAAAATATATGAAATCATTTTAGTCAAAAGAAATATTATATTTAAATAAGTATGAACAAGTAAATATTTATTCATAATATTTTAATTAATCGATATAATAATAAGCATTATAGTATAATTTTCGGAGTAATGAATTATTGAGTAGTAGTTTGATATATATCAAATTATATATAATTAATATGAATAAAGACAAATGAAGGAATGTTTGGATGAGCTATCTTAAATATAGGATGAGGAATAGACTAAGATATTTTTTTCTTGCCATATCCGTTTATTTAAAACATATGGTCAACACAAATTTCCGCCACTCAATCTGTCAGTCACATTGTCTTATCACTATGACCTCATTCCAAAACATCTCCGTGAAATGAGGTCATAGTAAGAACATAAATGGTTCCCGATAACCTCCAGGCTAAAAACCCGAGAACTTGAAGAGACAGTCAATGTTGTATCTGAGACATATTTAGGTGATTTGTTAAGTTAGTTTTTAAGGAGATCAGAAGACTAGCTTGACGAATAGTTTATTACATTAAATTTAATATTTTATATAAGGATAGATTGAATGCCTTAAAAATGATCTATTTTATATTCAATAGAAACGAACCGTGATGAGTCATTTCATAAAACTGTCAAACTGTAAAACTGTTATCAACTGACAATACTTGGTGAAACTGCATAGTTATAATTTTAAATTACTTTTAATTAACAAATTAAAAATATTTAGTTTTGATTCACATTTATTTTAAACGATTACAGGTTTTGGCCTCCCTGGAGACCAATTTCAATAATTAATATTTACTAAACAAAACTGATTATTTTAATTTTTTAATTTTTAATTAAAAATAATATAAAATTATAATAACCCGTAAAAAAAAGCCAAAATTCTTGAGTCAAAGAATATTACTTTAGGGCTCCGCAAGCAACTTGCCAAAACACTTGTTTGGAGCATCTTAATGTACGGCTGTGAGACATGGTGCTTATCTGAAAGTGATAAAAAAAGACTAGAGGCCTTTGAAATGTGGTCGTACAGAAGAATTCTCGGAATTTCTTGGAGAGACCACGTCACGAACAATGAGGTTCTCAGGATAATCAAGGAAGATAGGCACCTAATAAGAACCATCTCAGAGAGGCGAGCCCGATGGATTGGTCACATCATGCGACACGATGGTCTTCTTCACGATATTGTGGAGGGGATGGTTGAGGATAGAAACTGTAGAGGGCGCCCTGGACGGGAGTATTTGCAGCGGGTGTTCGAGGACATGAATTGTAGCGCTTATGCTGAGCTGAAAAGGGTTGCGGAGGACCGAGAGGAATGGAGATCGAGATGCAAGATTCTGTTGCTGCAAACCAATCCACCGGATTGATACTACGAAGAAGAATAACCCGTATATGTCATCTTACATAAGACAAAGATAAAGGTGATGATGCTATCATCATATCCCTAGGGATTCTAAAATCAACAATTGCTTAACTAAATGCATATAATTGTGATTGTTAAACAACAATAAGTTCTTTTGTTTCAGTATTATCATCTTTACCCAAGTAAGAGTATCATTATAATTAAACTTACCTTAACAGTGTTTTCATTCGGATTACAATATTCAGTGAGGTTTATTTTGTCTCTGAAATATGTTATCATGTCCACAAATTTGGACTCTCTGAAAAATATATTTATCATCCTACACTGGAACAGGAAGCCAGTGAAGAACACAATAAACATCTCACCGAACGCAAAGACATCGCCCCTGTGTCCCGAGATGTAGATTACTTCCAAAATAAGTTTGAGAAGATAAAAAAGAAAGATGAACCATCTGTAGATTCTGTAAGTCCTACTCTTAATGCCATCGACACCCTCCAGTGGCCAACACCCTACTGAGAGCTGCTGCCATCTCATAAGACGCATATATCTACTGAATTCCGCCATTTATGACTTTCATTCACTTTCTAACTAAAAATAAACAGTGTGTTTTGTGACAGCTGCTGTGCAAGCACTTGTTTATCAGTCTAGTGGTGTTGCAATCACATCCGCACAAATAACTGTGAGCCTAAAAGCAAACTATTTTAATATTCAAATTTATTTGCAAATCCTATAATTTGCATGGATACAATGTTGACTTGTAAATGTCAGACCTGCGCAATGTGATGGATGAACTAATATTGATTCATCCAATCCTAAATAACTACAGGAGGTGCACAAAATAATATTTGTACAATTGCCCATTAAAATTTCTCGAGGACACTTTGCAACCAGTCATAGTTAACCGCTTCTGTGCCAAGAGCGAGATTACTGTGCCCAGCAGGCCGGCTATAGAAAAAGAGCAAGTATTCTCGCTCTGGTTTGAGCCTCTGTGTCATCATATGTCCCGTTTTTTTGGTTAATTTAAAATATAGAACACACAGAGGCATTGAATAAATTTGGTAAGTCATTTAAATATCCTTTCAAGGTGTAATGTTTTTAATTTATAAAAATAAGATTTAAAAATTATTTATTTTGATTAAAAATTCATGGCCTGCTGTGCACAGCTACACTTCTACCTACTGGCATTTAAAAGGTTAAAAGACCCCACCGTGCAATTGAAAAACATTTACCAAACATGCAATTATAACCCCTATCTGACAATACAATTACTTTACCTTTTGACTAATTTTCTAAAATAACCACAACTTGCAACCACCATGTCCTACAACTAACATATCACACAACTAATTCACCTTTAAAGTATCCCACCATAAAACTACCCTAGCATGGCGCTGCAAGCAATTTTCCCATATAAGCTGCTCATGTTTGCAACTAAACAACTCATTGTTATGTAGCCTACCTAGTAACTTATCTCATCTTGCACAACATTAACATTCCAATCTCGACAACCTCACCACAGTTCCAAAACATAATCAATGTATTTTTTAACAAATTCAAGCAATATAATAACCTTTTTTATATATTTTATTATATCTTTTAAAATATATATATTGTGTTTGTAATTAAATGAAACAAATATTCATTATTATATTGAATATTATAATTATCATTGAAAAAAGTACAAATAATATTTTAGTTTATTAAATAATTAGGCCGTTTTTCAGTAATATCTGTAAACAAGCAAATGTCAAAAAATTGAAATGAATAAATATAACTTGACAGCTTTGATCTAAGACTCAGCAAAATATATTATAATACGACTGCACAGTGAATGACGCGAGCATTGAAAAACAAGATTTGATCAAAAATACTGTTTCATCTGCATCATTTAAAATAAGCATTACTAAGAAGAGCTACAGGTTAATCTTGTCATCATCTGAAAACCTCTGCTAAGGATCTGGATGAAATTTTAGTATTAGTGGTTATGTTAGCGCAAGATAACTTCAGCTTTCTTTTTTTCATATCCCTCAAAAGTTGTGGAATCGAATTACATGTGTCAATTCCATGAACTCATTTTCTTTATTGGTAACTACAAATCAAGATATAAGCAATTAAATATACATATACTATACATAAAAATCCTTAAACGAGTCAATTCATTCAGAAAAAATATCGGCGGGAGCGGGATGCGAACCGCGGACCTTTAGAACCAACGTTTTGCCCAGGTAATTATACCGCTCGGCCACCGGGCCAATTTCTTCCACCTGAGATGACTCGTCTCTGATCTTCTATATAAGTTATTATCGTATGATAGATGTCGCTATAGTATATATTCAAAGTATGTATATTTTTATTTTTTATTATTCAATCAGAATGCATTTATTCACAAGCTTAATATTATTATTTCCGACAGTCTATTTATTTTAGTAAGTACCACTCGGGTCTCGAACCGAAACTTTAGATCGAATGGATGAGAATAACTTCTTGTAAGTACGATGCGCACATTGCAATTCGTTATTTACCTGTGTTACTGATGAATAATTTTACCTTCTTGATATTGTCTCAAGGTGACATTATTATATGGATATTTTTAATTATTTATTAGAATATTATTTTATTATTTCAATATTCTAATCTACTTTTATAGATCATTGATTATATAACAATATTATAAGCAATTAAATATACATATACTATACATAAAAATCCTTAAACGAGTCAATTCATTCAGAAAAAATATCGGCGGGAGCGGGATGTGAACCGCGGACCTTTGGAACCAACATTTTGCCCAGGTAATTATACCGCTCGGCCACTGGGAAAATTTCTTCCACCTGAGATGACTCGTCATTCGATCTATAGTTTATCTAGAGACGAGTCATCTCAGGTGGAAGAAATTGCCCCGGTGGCCAAGCGGTATAATTACCTGGGCAAAATGGTTGGTTCCAAAGGTCCGCGGTTCGCATCCCGCTCCCGCCGATATTTTTTCTGAATGAATTGACTCGTTTAAGGATTTTTATGTATAGTATATGTATATATTTAATTGCTTATAATATTGTAATATAGTCAATGATCTTTAAAAGTAGATTATAAAATTGAAATAATAAAATAATATTCTAATAAATAATTAAAAATATCCATACAAATCAAGATGATTATTTAAAATCATATTCAACCGCTTGCGCAAATGATAAGCCTCATTACTGGGATTCCATTTCCGAAACTGCGCCCCAACGAGACTTCACCTGATCGCCGATATTTTTAATGTACTCATATTATTTTTTTCAGAACATCCAGTGGATCCGGTCGAGCATCAGAGTCCATAGAGGATTTTCGAAAATTTCACTAGATTTCACATTTCTTGTGTTTACATAAAAAATAAACGGAGTGAGAGCCCTTCCGATGCAGGGCTCCACTTCCAAATGAAATTGTGCACATTATTTTTAATTTAACCATTCATCACATCACAATTTATAATACTATGCCTAAATACAACTCTAAACAATCATTTCCAGTTCACTCGCGTATGAGATGGTCTGCTCTGCGAGCTCCAGGGCAGGAAACGGAGCTTTGACTTCTTCTTGATCAGATCCGAATTGGTAAAAACCATCCGTGTTCAATGACCACTTTTTCTGAAAGCAAAAGTTCAAAATGTATTAAAAAAAGGGACCCTTAGTCAGCAGACAGATAATTAATGCTTTTGGAATAATTTTCAAAACAATATTCGTCAAATAGGTAACCAATATTAGTAGCAGAAGTATATTTTGTTGATAGTTTAAACAAATACAGTTTACATACAGGTACACACAGACAAATCTACATCAAATATCATATTTTATAACATTTCTCTTATCAATATCAGAGAAAAGAGAACGGCAACACTTGGATTAAAACTGCAAACGATACACCTTAGTTCTATCCATGAACATTGCTTCCACCTACTGAAAAAAAATCTCAACTCAGTATATGGCAGTATGGTCATGGTGGACCGTGCTGTGTATAGAATACAACTAAGGAGCATAGTTTGAGGTTCGAATCCCAATGTCTACCGTTTCTTTTTCTCCAATATTGATGAGAGAAATGTCATAAAAGATTACGTTTGTTGTAGATTTGAATGTGCGTATCAATTTACTAAGCAATTCACTCTTGTTTTATCTTTTTTTTATGTTTGCAAATAAATGAAATACAAACCTTGGTGCAAAAAGTTTGCATGGCATTTTGAGAAGTGATGTTGAGTCTTCTGGCGGCTTCGCTGACAGACATCTTGTGGTAAGCTTTCTCTAAGCAAGCGCCGATCTCCTCCCTGACCGTGTCCAGCAAGATGTCCATGAAGAAGTTGTAGCTCTCGGCGGGAACGTTGCCCTAAACAAACATACCCACGGTAATAAGACAAACTATTCGGCAGAAGACAAAAGTTATTGCATTATTTAATTTAAGATTTTGGTTGCATTCCTGAAGAGCGTATCTTTTAACTCTTATTTTTGTTCGCTCGTCTGACACACACATATAAAAAGGTTAGCCTAAGTTTTACATTTATGTAGTCATAACACGCAGCGCACATGTGGACTGAATTTCGTCAGTCTTTTACGTTAAATGAATTGTCGATTTTCAAAAACAAAAGCTTCTCGACATGTTCTTTGTCTTGACGACCTGATCCTCATTCATTCACAGCGCATCCCGATAACGATCGTGGCGATCTGAAGTTGTTTTTATTAGATGGAGGATGTCATTATACTTAATGGCAGATTCAGTAAAAGTGCTGACCTTGGCCAGGAATATCTTGTTGTAGCTGCCCTCCATGAGGTATTGCTCGAGCGCGAGTGGATGGCGCACGTAAGGGTCGGCCTGAATACTCTCGGGAGGCAGCAACTCCAGCTCCGTGTGGAACTCAGCCACGCGGTTCTGTGACAGCAAGAACAGCAGGTTCAGGCCCAGCAGCTGGTAAGTGTACGCCGACTCGGGAAGCTCACTCCTACAATTGACAAACGGTAATGTTTACTGTGAATATTATCTCCACGGTCGTCTTCTTTGTGTCAGATAAGTCTGGTAGATTCGGCCCAGTACCTGGCACTAGTTAGTTTACTTTAAATTTCATTTGAGGTAGAATCTGTACCTTTCCGAGAAAATTTAAATGAAGTATGTATTTAACAAATTTAAGCACATACAAATCTATATTAAATATCATATTTTATGACATTTCTCTCATTAATATCAGAGAAAAAGAAACACCAGACGCTGGGATTGTCGAACTGCAAACTTTGCACTTTTGTTCTATCCTATACACAGCGCAGTCCTCCGTGTCCTTTGTTTCTACCTACTAAATTGAGAATTTTAAGACATATTTATATTATTGATACATATTGTTACAAATAGAACATTGTTGTAAATTATTTATATGTTTTCAATCGATAATTCTCGGTGGAATTCCATAATATCAGATACAAATAAAACAATTTTTGAATTTATCCCACAATATATTTTTTACCTGGAATGTTCGAACATTACTGCAGAACGGCGCCCTAGACGGGAGTATTTGCAGCAAGTATTCGAGGACATGAACTGTAGCGCTTATGCTGAGCTGAAAAGGGTTGCGGAGGACCGAGAGGAATGGAGATCGAGATGCAAGATTCTGTTGCTGCAAACCAATCCTCCGGATTGATACTACGAAGAAGATATTTTTTAAGAGTATCATTAATTAATAATATATCTACTTAGAATTGTATAGCTTCCCCATCTACTTTTGGATTATCCACCAAAAAAATTTTTTTGTTAAAATTATCTAGAATTCTTACTTTACTCTTTACGTGCGGAATAAGATTTCATGAAAATTGACGAAATAAGTCAATTAGTTTTCAAAAAACATGTGTAGAATGACCCACAACTCAATACATATCGTAAAAAAAAAATTGATGAAGGAATGTCGCAATACCAAACAAAATTATATTCAATATTGCATTCGGATAAATCCGCATCTCACACTGAAGTGACATGTTTTTTTCAGGGCGTGGGATAAATCCGCACCTCGCACTTGAGAGCAGTGAAAGTTGGTGCGGATATATCCGCACCTCGCACGTAAAGGGTTAAGTGCATTTTGATGTAAATGTTAATTGTTTTTTAATAGCCTTTGTAAAATTATACATATTATTTTGTTGTGACATCAATGAATTCCCTTATACATTAATGATTTCCAAAACACATATACCCATCACACCTGGCTGAAACATGTCGTCAAAAAATATATTGTGAGATAAATTCTAAAAAATATTTTATTTATATCTGATATGTTGTAAATTATAGTATACTTATAGAATTAAATTTTATTTATTCTTAGTATTTTTGTTAATGTAATCAAATATATTTGTATGTGTGTATCAATTTGTTAAAAATATTGGTATAGATTAATTATCTCTAAAGTATTAGAATATTAATAATAATCTACAAATAAATGAAGAAGACATTACTTGTAGTCATAGTAGTAGCACTTGAGCTGTGCCATGAAGCGCTCGAAGGCAGCCGTGTCCCTCGCGGCCACGGCCCACTGCGCGCCGAGCTCCAGGATGTCGCGAGCCAGCAGCAGCTCGCGCTGACTGGCAGCAGTGTTACCGGTTGGCAAATACGACACGCCAAGGATCCAAGTCAGGCTTAACTGCAGGAGAACAAAATATGAGGGGAACTCTTATAATCATAATACTAACATGTTGATATATTCCAAGTAAAGGTGGCCCAGTTTAATCACGAGCTCCACTAATTTATTTGAAGAAGTAAATTGTTGGAGTCGTCTGTTTAACCTTTTCAACGCGGTAAGCGAAAAAAAAAGGTTATCTGTAAAATGCAAATTTTACATGAAAAATAAAGTTATATGAATATTATTTTATTATTTCAATATTCTAATCTACTTTTATAGATCATTGACTATATTACAATATTATAAGTAATTAAATATACACATACTATAAGGCAACAAATTCTTTTTGAGACCCGAGTGGTACTTACTAAAATAAATAGACTGTCGGAAAGTAATAATATAAAACTTGTGAATAAATGTAGACTGAGTGAATAATAAAAAATAATAATATACACACTCTGAATATATACTATAGAGATATCTATCGTTATATGATAAACAATGGTATAAATTCAACATATTCCGTTTAGCAGTTCAGGCAGATGATGGTCGAGCGGTTAAGGATAATGAACTTGAACAAATGGTTGGTTCCAAGGTTCGCTGGTTCGCATCCCGCCTATGCCGATATTTTTTCTGAACGAATTGATGCGTATAAAGAATTTGTTGCATTATGGTATGTGTATATTTAATTACTTAAAAATAAAGTATTCTATAAAATTCTTTTAATTTTTTTTTGAGAACATCATGACTTACATCATGAATACACTCAAAAATAGTCGTCAGGTTATATTTTGGGGGAAGGGGGGCTTAAGAAATGAATTTAAATATCAAATACTATACTGAACTTTTATACTGATGTATAAAAATATTTTATGGAAATATATGAAAATTAACAGAAAAAACTGAAAAATATAACATAGAGTATATGTCATATATTAATGAAATTTATATATATTATTTGTATTAATCTAATATTTATAAATTAATAAAAATTATAATTCTTATTTTGGATTTTGGTGTGACACGGGATTGAAGAAAGAACTTTGGTAAGTCGCGGAATTGAAGGAAGGACTTTAGTGTGCCGTAGGTAAGAAAATGGAGCGTAGCACTGTACTAGATTATATATAATGTAAAATTAAATACTAGTTTGCTTCATTCCCAATCTTACAATGAAATTGTTTATAACCTATAAATGCGAATCCATTGTCCTATAAGTAAGAATGTCAGTATGAGGCCGTTTACCGAAAAACCTTAATTTCGTAAGGAGCTAAATATTATTTATAAGTTGACAAAGTATGTATATACCTTTAATTTTTCAAGGATATTTCCACATTTTACTAAATTTACCGACTTGTTTTCCCATTCTTTTTTAAGCGATTGGTAAAGCGAAATAATTTCGTTCAGATCTGACATTGTTATCGACTATTTGAAAATTTGATACAAAATGACACAACAAATCTGACAGTCATTCCAGTGTTGTTTATGTTGGATGAAACAATATTAGAAATAAATACCTAGCCTAAAATATTTTTTATTTATTATTTTTAAATTCAATTTACCAAACACTTTCAACTTTTAATTATCCAAAATAAAAAAGGTAGTTAATGAAATGAAATATAATAAATTGATACCATTTCTTAACACTAAAAAATAATGTTTTTTGCAATTAAAATAATAAATTATAATTTTGTAAATGAAAGTTCAATAGTATTTATCGGTTACATTTTAATTTGTAATTTAATACTGAACTTTCACTGCGATTACTTAACCTTATTATTTGAGTTATCTGGCTAGAATTGCTTTGACATTTACAGCCATAATATTATTTTCGATGAACCTTTGCTGCCAGTAAAAATTAAAGGCAATTCAGTACAGATCTTTATTTTATATTAATTATTGTAGTTGTAAAAATGTTTTACAGATATTCTTCAAGATTATTATGCAACTCATATCAACTTTCCACCGCTGCCAGAGGTAATTTATTTTAAAAGTAATATGAATTACACGGCTTAAATTTTTTTATAACCTAAAAAATATTTTATGTATAAATATATTTACTTCCATATTTTTTATAATCTAACCATAACGATTTCTTATTTTTTACTTCCATAAATAGGCCAACGAATATTTAGTTATCTTTGCTCATTATATATTATTAAGGAGTAACTAAACATGCCCAATTTACTTAGCAGAATTCAGTATTATTACAGAATTGACCTGTAAGGACAATATCCCAAAGCACTTCGTTTATAAACTTTTATCAAAATTAGGCTTATTGTTAGATTTAGAATTTCAACTGTAAAAGTGCCATTATTCATACCAGAATAGAGAATTTTAAGTTACCCAATTATGGATTCAGTCAGCAACATATTTTATAACAGTATTATGTAAACCATTTTTGCTTACTTTACTAGGACTCTCGGCTAATGCTGCCCCAAAGTGGGATATAATGACTGCCGTGTGTGTGGAACGCCTGCCTGTGGTGACGGCTTCACTGCTCCCGGTGCAGCACAACTATCGCGAACACCTCGACAAACTGGAAGTGGAACTTAGTCTAAAGTCTGACCACGAAATGCGACACGAACGAGACCTGTGAGTAACTAACAAACACTTCTGTTTATCTAACTAGAGTCGAGTCGTCGTTGCAACAACTGGCGTGCAGAATATAGTGTTGCGCATTACTTATATGACTTGATACATGAGGTATTACTTAGATCTTATGTTTATTAAAACTATTAGTGTTACTTATGCCAGTGCAAATTCTATGGGTGGTGTAGGTGTACTTTACTCAATAATTTGTATATCTTATGTTTTTAAATAAAAATAATTTATTTGATTAAATTCCATATATTTTTGGCTTATTTTATTTTTTGCGAAAACCATCCCTGGGTGAGGCTGCAATGTAGCGACCCAGTCAAACTCCGAAATACCCGGCTCGGGCCAAAAAAACCCTGGGTCGACGCTTTGCTTAATTTGTATAATTTCATTAAACGACTTTTCAAAAATACATCCTTTATAAAATATAATAATTTTGCTTTTAGTAAGTATCATTTTTTAAATAAGCTTGTCTGTCTACATTTAATTGTGATGATCCTAGAAACAAGACAAGTAGTTTTATTTATGTCCATTAATATTGATTTGTTTTTTTTTAATGGTCCATATAAACATTTTTTCTAGGGTGCATATGGAAATGATAAAGAATGAATCAGCTGATTTGGATCTGGATGCCGTCAGTAAGATCACCGCTCAGGACTTTGAAGACTTGTGTGAAAAAGAGATCAATGAATTCAAATTAGCATCAATTACAACTGGCAAGTATTTTACTTATTAACAACCAGAATGATTAACTTAATCATCAGCCTGTAACCGTTCACTGTTTAGCGTTGGCCTCCAAAGGAATTTATCTCTTGGGATCCTCCGCATTCAGCCTCCTCCGCAATTACCTGATGTCATCAATCTATGTATATGTTTGAATTACATAATTCATGTTGTGATGTATAAAGTAGACAATACAGGTGGTTCTCGACTTACGACGGTTCTACTTACGACGATTCGCACTTACGACCAAAAATTTGAAGAAAAAAAAAATTAATTACGACCAAAAAAATTGTATTCCGGTGCGCGTGTCAACCTGAGTTATGCGTAAACAAAGATGATGCAATAATGATGCCATAAAAACTTCCTTCCGGTCAGTAGATCATGGGACGTGCGCAAAGAATGTTGTTTATTTCTCACTTCTTCCCTTCGTTGTTTTAAAATTATGAATTAATATAAAAAAAATATATACATATACTTAATTCAGTTGACACAGTGTTTTTGAACACGGACATTTTTTTTTTTTGGTCTCTTCATTTTCTTTGCATAATAATTCTTCATTTGTAAGATCTTCCGAATCATATTCTATAAGTTGGTCTAAGTCTTCACGATCAATATTAATATCAAGTTTGTTGCAAAGCCCTACAATGAGATTTATAGTGTGTTCAATTTCATTTTCTTTTTCAAATTGAGACTGAGTTATGTTTTCAAAACGTTTAGTAAGCTTTTCCATATTCCATACATGCACGATGATGTGACCTCTTGCCATCCCTTACCAATATTTTTGATTGCTTGGTGAATATTAAAAAATTTCCAAAACTCTTTAAACGTTTTCCCTCGTCAAGCGTTACTATTGCTTGGGCAAATGTAGTTTTTAAATAATAGGCTTTAAATGTGGCAATAGCTCCCTGGTCCATGGGTTGCAAAATACTGGTGGTATTAGGGGGTAAATACACGATTTTATTTCAATTTTATTAATTTTTTTCCTTGCAGAAACATTACAAATTTTATCAATTCAATGCATTTCTGAAGTACAATAATAACAAAATAAAAATACAATAGGTAACATAAATGTGGTGATGTAAATTTATTGACACATTTAGTATCACTGACCTCACACTCAGAACTAGCGTCAGGAGACTCAAGATAAATAGTTTGACTTGTAACAACAAAAACCCTGTCATAAGTATATCATGATTGACTCACAAATAACAAGGCATTATTGTCACAAAATAAAACGTGTAACATTTCGCCTCCATAAACACCAGTACTGAATTTAAAGCAATATTACACTAAATATGTCAATATCTTCACTTAAGTTGGTTTCAACCACTGTTCACTGCGATTCTTTCGTCTTATGCGTATCCAGGGTTGAACGATGGTCCCTTCAGGCCACACTTGAGGCTCCATGAGAGACTCCAGCGAAGTCGCGATGACCCCGACTTTGAAAGAAGTTGACAGCGTCCGCCTGCTGACAATCCTCCTGATGGTCATCCAAGAAGGATTGAATGCAGCGGTCGCTGCCAAGAAGCTCTGCAAGTCCTCAGCCGATGTATCTGGGTGAAGGCCCTTGGCGTGAAGATACGCCATCTTCACTCCAGTAACGTTTTTTGAAGGAGCTGCAGAACCACGGATCATCAGACGTGCTGAATGTTGTTGCCTTTCCCCATGCGGAGAAGCGCGACTCAACTTAGAGCGTTGAACTTCTCCGGAAAGATTGCTCGGGGGAGGGAGAAGACATCCACGGAGAAAGCACTCAGGTCCTCCAGTTCCTCGAACGATGATTCGTCCCGGCTGAGAACGGGAGTCCTTGGGAGCCATGCTCGAAACAGCAGGGGCTCCTTCGATAGTATCTTCCGAGGAGTCCTCTTCGGTGGCCTCACTCGAAGCGGATTCATTGACGGCAGGTTCGGAGTCTCTACTGTCACAGTTAAGCGACATCGACACAGGAATGTTGACAGCTTCAGCGTAGGTAGCCGGAATCGATTTGCACGCTCGAGGCAAGCGCCTTCTGCGGGAAGTCGGCAGACTTGTCGGGTTGGGTGGAGGGTCCACACCAACGGATGTCTGTGCATCATCCATCCCGCATCCAAGAGCCTTTAAGAGCCTCTCCAGCAGCAAACGGTGATCGTCTAAGCGACGATTTATTTGCGCGATATCACAATCGCAACGGTTCGCCATCCTGTAGGTAGGATGACTAGACACGTCCGCCCGGTTTGAGTGTCGAGCGACGAATTAACGTTAGGATGTAAATTTCCGATATGTGGTGGATGTCCTGGTGCATTGTCTAGTATTCTAGTATTAAAAGTATATCGAATGGAATTCCTTTCTGATTACAATATTGTTTTACTTCTGGAATAAATAAATTCAAAAACCAGTCTTCAAAAATAAATTGTGTCACCCACGCTTTTTTGTTTGAACGGTAATATAGTGGTAACATATCGATATTGATTCCTTTGAGGGCCTCTCGGATTTTTAGAGTGATAAATCATTAATGGTTTCAATTTATATCCACCAATATTGCCACCCAATAAAAGTGTAAAACGATCCCTTAATGCCTTGAAGCCTGACATACTTTTTTCTTCCTTATTAATGTAGGTACTTTGAGGCATTTTCTTCCAATAGAGCGCGGTTTCGTCAACATTAAAAATTTGTTCCTTGACGTATCCTTCTTTCCTAACCATTGCGTCAAATATATGGATAAAATCTTCAGCAGCCTTGTAATCGGCTGCTGTAACTAGCTGCCTCTCCACTTATTTTCACATTTTGATAATTCGCCCGTTTTCTGAATCTCGCAAACCAACCATTACTAGCAGTAAATGTTTGCTCGTAGTTAGTTTGCTCCTTTAATTTTAAGTTTTCAAAAAGACTCAGCGCCTTTGTCTTTATGGTCACAAGGGGGGTTCGTTTTTCTATCAAATCTTCCATCCAAATCACTAATAGTTTTTCCATTTCGTAAATGGGTCCAAGTTTTTTTTTGTTATTATTGTAGATTTTATGGATATTGCTCCTTTAACAGCTTCACAAATACTTAGTTTATTCTTCAAAATTGTAGAGATCGTTGAATGTGTTAAGTGTAGATCCCGAGCTATGTCCCTCACTCTTTTACCACTCTCATATTGTTTAATTATTTTAAGTTTTATTTCTAAATCTATAGCACTTCTCTTTTTTTGTCACTTCTACTCCGTTTGCCAGTCATTATGGGCACGATTTATTGATATTGACTTCAGATATTAAATGGGTATATGTAATATTTATATCTTATTATATTAATTGTATTTATGTCCGTGTTCAAAAACATTGTGTCAACTGAATTATGTATATATATATATATTTTATATTAATTCATAATTTTAAAACAATGAAGGGAAGAAGTGATCTACTGACCGGAAGGAAGTTTTTATGGCATCATTATTGCGTCATCTTTGTTTACGCATGACTCAGGTTGACACGCAAACTGCAATACAATTTTTTTGGTCGTAATTTAAAAAAAATATATGTATATTTTTTTCAAATTTTTGGTCGTAAGTGCGAATCGTCGTAAGTAGAACCGTCGTAAGTCGAGAACCACCTGTATTGTAGTGTGCAGTGAACAATGAAAAGATTGAGCTTGCCTAATTTTTACTATGTCCCGCCGTGTGTACTTGAAATTGAGGAATTTAATCCATAAAGTCAACAAGCAGTATGTGATGGGAATGTTAGTCCAGCGGTCAACATAAAGAAGGACAGCAAAAAAATTTGAAAGCTAGTTTATTTAAAATGCCTGCAGCTCTATAGAGCAGCACTGACTGTGTGGAATATTCACAGAAAGGAATATCCTAATCTCTAAACTAAATGAATATTTATGATATTTACGTATTTTCAGAGGCAGATAATGAAAATAATCAACAATCCTTGGAAAGAAATTTGCAGTCACATTTGATACTTCTAGTGGAACAGAAATTAGGTGATCAAACCAAATTTGTTCTCCCCCAAGGAAAGAACACTTCTGGAGAAAGCTTGCGACAGGTCTGTATGCTTACATGAATAAAGAATTATGTAGACTTTAAAGGTTTAGAAGTTGAAGACGTATGAAGAAGTCAGAAGACTCTGAGAGCTGTATACTATTAATGTGACTCATCTATTTATTGCAGACTGCAGAAAGAGTTTTTAAAGAATCATGTGGAGATGAAATAACTGCCCAGTTTTATGGAAATGCCCCGTGTGGTTATTTTAAATACAAATATCCCAAAAATACAAGTGGAATTGAAGGAGCGAAGGTATCGGTGTATTTTATTTATTGTATTTATTTAAGTTATAGATTATTTATTATGCGAATATAATTAATTCGACAGTGAACAGTAGTTTTTTTTATTGTAATATATAAGAAGAGTTACTCTTCTTTATAATTATATTATATTTTTAACATTAAAATAACAATGCAATTTAAATAAGTGTAATTTATTGAATTGAGATTTTTTTATTCCCAGGTATTCTTCTACTACGCTCGTCATCTCTCTGGTCAAGTCAGCACAGACAATCAATACAAATGGCTCAACAGAAATGAATTAAAGACTATTCTGGCTCCCGGCTACCTCTCATCCCTCTCAGACTTTCTCGTGGAAGAGAGACAGTGACAAATATGTTACAATGTTCCCAACATTTCAATAAATATGCAATTTGTTAAAACTGTTTAATATAATTGTTAATGATAAGAAATGACACCCTTAATTTATTTGTATGTGTGGATAAATTAAAATAAATATTATTTAGCAAATCTTCCATTTTTTTAATTGACTTGATTACGTTTGGTTCCTTAACGTATAGTGTTCGCGCGCGGCTCGTGTGTTGAATCGCATCAACCCGAGCTCGGCTCGTGTGTTGTATCGCATCAACCCGAGCGCTGCTCGCAGGTTTAAGCTTGCTGCGTTTCGTAATGTTAATATACGTAAGTCCCGCTCGCCAGTCGCGTATTGACACTCGTACGGATTTGTGCGCATCGTTTCCTCTGTTATATATATAATATTATAATAAGTATTTTTTTAATTATTTAGTTTTAATGATTATTTACATATTTTTTAACAATAAAAAGGAATTTTTTGTGCCTTTTTTTATTACAATTTTTATTTTATTTTGCATTTTTTTTATCAATTCATAAATTATTTCAACTTCATATTTATGAATTTATGCTGTATTTACAGTATAAAAAAACGTGCTGTTTTCATTTCATTTTTTGTTAAAAAAAAAACGAACATTAAGTGGTTAATGCCGGCGGTCATAGCTCAATGGTAAAGCATTTGCTTTGCAAGCCAAAGGTCGTGGGTTCGATCCCCGGCGGAGATTAAAAAAAAAAAGGATTTTTAATCGATTTCTGAGCTCTAAAATACCCCGGTTGGTGTGAATTTGATCCATCACCCGTAAAATGTCAGTCATAGCCTATCAATTAAAATTGGTGGTAGACAAAAGTCGTCCCGTGAAGACCACCCATTCATAGTAGATTCCTGTAATAATAAAGGATGATGCGTGAATCTCGGGCTGTAGTCTATGACGTTGGCGGATCAACACTCCACATGCAGCGTTTAGCCATATACACCATGGTAAGCGTCATAGAATTCTACAGATGAGACAAAAAATTACTATCACCATCTGTCGGTATTCTCCTGTATGTGTTGACATAAAAAAAAAAAAAAAAAAAAAGACGGTGATACTCAAAATTCCTATTTACACAACACTGAAAAATATATATACCAATCCATATAGCAAAAAATTCCAACAATAGAGTGCTATTGTTGGAATTTTACAGAATATACAGGCAGTGGCCTTACCTGAAAAAGTCAGCCATCACATTACCAGAAAAATTACAAGTCTATTGCAAAGTGCTTTAGTGGACACTTCTTTATTATAATACGGATTCTATTCTCCTATGTTAAGAATGTGTAGACTGGTTAACTCCTCTAGTGACTTGGACTTTTTCGGGGTGGACCTTCCAGCATTTCGCAGATCCCTCTACTAATGTACTAGATCTGTTTTTTTACTCATGTTCATGTTTTGTCTAAATGTATTGTCTTAGCTATTATTATATTGTTCTGTTTTACCATTTCATTTATTGTATTTTCTATTTTAAAACCGTATGTATTGGCCTAGGCCGTTAATAAAATAAAATAAAATTATAAGTAAGCTCTCTACTCCACAACCTGCACCATGGCTCATTGCCTGCACCTACTCCATACCTGCAATCATTGTCTTGATCTATCCTTTTCCTTTATTAATTATTAAACCTACATCCCTTAAAGTCCCGACGCACGCTATCACGCTCGTGCGTGTACAAGCTACAAGTGTCACGAAATCAGTTGCTGCTTAGCGGGCGGTAGGGAAGGTTGCTTGCACTCATCGCTATTTTTTTTTACTTTCTACGTGTAATATAAAGTTTAAAGTATATTATATTATTACTGAATACAATATAAAAATTATCCAAAACAAGAATTTCTTTAATACAAACTGTCAGAATATGAAAATAGTTTGACTGAAAGTGATAATTTTTCATGCTGTAAATAAAGTGATAGGATGCAATTTACGCAATACACGGTGTGCAGCAGCAAGGATTAGAGCTGCCGAGAGGAGCAACTTCATTTGTGCCCTCTGTAAGAAAGTGCCCAACGGAGGCTGCGGGAAAGAACACATGTTCACTTATTTACTTTTAGATTTTTGGTTTTCTTATATTTTCATTGACTCACAATATATATATCCATAATTTTATTTGTATTTTATTATTCATATACAAGGTTTTTTTTTAAGAAAACACGTTTTTTTTTAAATTGGGTAATTTTTGGAAGATACATTTTTTTAGAGATAAGGGTAAATGACATCAAACACTAAAAGGGATACAAGTGTATATTTTACATATTATCTTGGGGATCGAGGAGTGAACGGTATAAATAAATAACAAAAGAATGGCTTTCACAGCGTTTTATTTGCTTTTTCCTTAACAGTTTTATAAATATGAGAGTTGACAACACAACAGTGTTTTTAATTTAATTAATTGTCAAAACATTTAGCGATCTCGTAAATCGTTAATCTTATTGCAATTAAAACAGCACGATGACGGGGAAGGCATTTCTCATAATATATGATATACGGAACTAATAGAGATAAATGTCAGAATGCTTCCTAAAATATGTTAAAAGTTATAATATCTGTAAATTTCATATTCGACGAGAGACGACTCTCGACCAAGGCGAGTCACCGGCTCTTCAGCATTCCTATCTCCGTCATACAACACGCATATCAAACAATAAGTTATAGTCACAGGACAAGCTCAATCAAGTCTCATTCAACATTAATCCATTTATATAATTATATACTTATTACAAATATTTATGACTGAACTAATTAAGAGTATTCAACGCCATGAGAGACAAAAATAAGACTTTTCGCTAATTATCTAAATTCATTTAACACGTTTACAGTTCATATTAAGTAATCATTGATTTGTATGACGGGCGACAGATTACTGGGCGACCCGACCGTAAACATATGCAACACTGACATATGCAGCTACCAGTGCCGGGCACGGGACACTACGCACCGGAGCCTCTCCTTCGTCACAAGCTAAAGGGCAGGAGATAGAGGTCGTGTCTAATGACTTAATAATATTATGAATAATATTCTCAATGGACCGAGCGACTCGCAAACTTCAGACAGAACGAAGCTGAACCCTCACACGCGAGAGATGTCATGTTCTTAAACGTCAAAAAAACATAAATAAATTAGTAATACGAATAAAAAAAACATTAAATGAACCCCAGATTGCGTGGAGCTTTCTTCAACACAAACGTTTATACAAATTAATATTATTAATCTTTAATAGTCAAGATTATTTTCCAATCCCGCGAAAGAAAAATGAGAATTCTCAACGGAATATAAATGCAAAGTTGAAATGTACTGCAAAATAAAATGAATAATCCAATTGTTAAAATTCGTCATCGACGTCAATAAGTCAAGTCATAAGAGTATAAAATATTCAACAATACACAGAATAAAACATTAAAGGCACAAGGACAAAACATAAACTTTTCATTTGGGATTCAAATATTCTCAGTAATCTCCTAACAATACGATGACATTACAATTTAAAACTATCTAAACGTTAAAAAAATTACTGAATTGATGTACACATCTCTACTTGGTATTAGTCGGATTAGTTTGATATGTTATTGCAACGTGACCACTCGCATTCATATTACAGGCAAATGGCAAGTTCCTCGGAGCGCAAGGCACTCCCGACTGCTGCGAGCCAAACGTACTCATATTTACAAATTCAGCTTCACGCGTTACATTTGAATATATTTTTATCCTTTCCGACCATCGTTATGCATAATATCTCATTTTTGCCATTCTCAAAATTCATAGACATACATTATTTTACGATTAAAAAACCTCATTATATAGAGTGACTAGGATTCTTAATTTTATTTTAAAACGTAAATTATATCTCTTTGAAACGATACATTACAACAAGGTCAGTGTGCCGCACTCGTCGGATGCGCCGAGACTACAATTCATTTTCCATCTCGGATATTTTTAAAACGCGTAAGATTTCAAAAATTAAAACTAACTTCGTATAACAAATAACCGTAGAAGATTAAGACTCGCATCTAATTCCGTACGATCTATGAAATGGCAGACGGTTCTTAAGTACATAGCGACGTTTAATATTTTCTTCAGCGTAACCGATATCTAAAAATATTTTTTAATAAAATTAGCATTTTCTATCCACCGACCGGCTCGCGTTCCAGGCGCTCGGGTTCTATGCTAATGATCCTAGCATATAATAATTTAACTAGATGTCGGAAAGGATGAAAACAATGAAAAAGAATAAAGTGATATCTGTCCTGAAATGTTGGCAAGTCGCCTGGCGGGTCCACTTAATGTTTACGCTACAGTAATATATATAAATATATAATAGTAGACTCGCAATAACAATGTGTATCATCGGTATGTACAGTGCAGGAGGGCAACAGCGCAGCAGAGCACTGAGCACCGAGCACTGAGCACAGCAGCTCCACAGACACGGGGACTTATCCTTAATGTTTGCAGCCAACGTCTACGAGAACTAAACGACCGCCGCCATCGGCAATGAGGCAGCACCTTATTATTTACATACAAAAAATATAATAGCGTGATACGTTGTGCTGATGTCACTTCTCCCTTAGTACTGATTAACCTTAACCCTTTATAGGGCAAATTAAAAATTGGTTGGTTTATTAATCAGTTGGTTTAAGGTCTATATTTCTTATTGTCTTCCTAGAAATGTCAACTGTTGTACTTTAATACGTTTTTGAGAACATTCTTTACTCAATTTATTTTTCCGATCGCGTGAAATTCGCATTATCGTTTGGTTCCATATGCAATGATCAATGGTTTATTTTGTGATGTGGGCCTAAGCAGAGGTTGACATTTCTATGAATGTCATAAGAAATGTAGACTTTAAATCATTTATCGGAGGTTCACTTCTGACATAACGTCATCACACATGAGCAGGTATTAAATATACAAGTCTCCACAACATAATGTATCGGGACTCGTGGGCGCGCTTCAGTGCTCTGCTGGCGGGGATGGGGAGGGGGGGTGAGATTCTTCAGTGTGTGAGTGTGTGTGTAAGGGCATGTGAGAGAGTGTGTGTGTGGACCGAGGGCGGCAGGGGCAGGGTCCACGCGGGGCGGGGTCACAGAGGTTCGCGCTGCGGCACCCAGATGCTCGGTCCGCTCTCTCCCGTGATGACCTCCTTGACCTTGGCATACATGTCCTCGGGAGTGTCACCTGTCACCACAGCTGCAACATATTATTAACACATGATCAGTTAGATAGTTGCCAGTTGTAAAATACAAAGAACATCATTTAACCGGCCGAGCACTGTGCAAGTATATAATTAGTGTACCTCAAGGCCCGCGTGTTTGTGATGGCCTGAAAAAATTGTTCACAATTATTACGCATATATTGATGAAATATATTACGATTTTTCAATATTTTAGTTGAAAACTGCAAAATTTCGTAAGCAATGTCAGGGTTTCTACAGCTCGATGTGATCGACTATTATATATGTGATTGAACGTAATGTGCGGCAACCCTCGGCCCGTATGCGTGAACATCTTTAGCGAAAAATATCTTTTCACCTAAAATACACTGAAATTATTTATAAAAAAATCATGTTGGCTTAACCCTTTCCACTCCCAAGCTTTTTTTGTTTTTTTCCAACAGCTCCACGACAAAATTGTAAATTTATTAAGAAAACGTTTTTTTTTTTACCAAATAGAACATTTTTTTAATTATTTTTTTTATTGTGCACTAGCGTGTACCTGGCATGCGTTGCAATGCCACTAAAAAAAAAAAAACCGCGAGTTTTTATGGAAGCGCCTCGTCGGGAGCCTCTCGTCTTCCGATTGGATAAGTCGGACTTGAGAATTAGAAACAATAAACTTAGGTTATGTTGTTCATACCTAAATTTGACAGTGGCGCCCGTATGTGTTTTTATTTATTGGAGTGCTTTTGGATACACAATGTTTTTTGTTTTTCAGCCATCATTTATAGCTGCATCGCATAAATGAATATACCCTTCGGAACGCAACTTGGTTTGATTTAATCAAATGTAGAGGAGTCGTTCAATTTCTATTTTCGCGTACATGTATTGATGGAACAAATGTCGACCTTTTAGGACAGTGGTTCTCAACCAGTGCACCGCGGTGCACTGGTGCACCGCGAGCTTGTTGCTGGTGCACTGCGAAAATAATGGGTAAAAACGAAAAAATCCGCAAAATAGTGAAAACAAACGTTTTGTTTGGTGAAGAAATTTTGTTACAGTTTTCAACATCATATTTATGTGAGCTTGGTTTCTCAACAATAACTAATATGAAAACTAAAAAATGAGAAAGACTTACAAATTTAGACGAATAATTGATCTACAGGGTTTACCCGGAAAATAATAGGACTGATTTTTTTCCGCCGCTGCTGAACTTTGGAATGCGCGCGCACCGGCTGGATTCGGTAGAGAGGTTCCTAGCTTACCAACGAGCGGCTGGTTAGTTGTATCCGAGCGCCCGGAGAGTCAGGAGAGGCTTTTTCGCGTGAAGTGTCTCTGTGAGTGGTGCAAGCCGAAAATGCAGCGTTCGTTAGAGCAGAGGTATGCGATTAAATTCTGTGCGAAACTCGGTAAATCTGCGACAGAGACTTTTGATATGATCAAGCAGGTTTACCCAGATGATGCTTTAGGAAGAAGTGGTGTGTTTCGGTGGCAGAAGGCCTTTTCGGAGGCCGGGAAGAGGTTACCGATGAAGACCATGCTGGAAGACCTTCGACTTCGACAAACACCGACAATATGACTTGTGTGCGCGAAGTTTTGAAGTCAGACCGTCGACTAAGTATTCGTTTAATTGCCCAGATGTTAAATTTAACAAAACCTGTGGTTCATGACATTGTGACGGAGCATTTGAACATGCGCAAGGTATGCGCGAAGATGGTCCCAACGCCCCGGCTAACACCGCCTTTCTTGTGACCAGCTACCTGACCAAAGCAGGCATCCCAACGCTTCCGCAGCCAACCTACAGCCCAGATGTGGCCCCCCCGGACTTCTTTTTCTTCCCTCGCCTGAAAAGGCCGATGAAAGGCAAGCATTTTGAGATGACAGAGGAGATCCAAACAGCTTGCACTGCGGCTCTAAAGGCTATTCCGGAGAATGCCTTCCGCGACACCTTCAATGCTTGGAAATCGCGCTGGCAGCGCTGCATCGACGCAGAAGGAGCCTACTTTGAAAGTTTTTAAAGAATTGTAACGATTGGCTCAATATTTTTTTTTTTTAATCGACTCAGTCCTATTATTTTCCGGGCAAACCCTGTATATCAAATATTCGACCGAATATTTCTGATATCTGCAAAAACCAACAAACTCAGGTATCCCATTGATAGATTTTTGATTGATAATATAAATTACATTTTATTAAGTAGGGACTTCATTTTGGGTGGATAAGAGGCGGAAGGGAAATGAACTCCTTTCTTAATTTTTCCTTCACCTTCAAATACTAATACAAATATTTTTAATAAAACAGGTATAAATATAAAATTGTTTCTAAGGAATAAATTTACGAACTAAATTTATATTCAATATTAAACATTTTTTATATAACTTAAGAAAATATCTCAAAAAATTGTATTTAATGTATGGAACAATTTTATTTTTTTAATAAATATGTAATCAAAATTATGTCCACATATTTTTTTGACCTCTTAATTCTGGTGCACCGCCATTTTTTTCCACGATCAAAAGTGCACCGTGACTTCAAAAAGGTTGAGAACCACTGTTTTAGGATATGATTTTCAGCGTTTTCACGAATCATCAATCGATATGAATAGTAATTCATGGCACTGACTTTCTTAGTCGTTTCCTCATCTGTTTGTGGATTTTTCAACGAGATGTTGAAATGGTATACTTGCCAAAATAAAATCGGATATTGCAATCCATCGTACGATCGATGCGTTTCTGAGACTTGCTGAACATGACCATTTGTATGATGAAGAATGATTTGCGTTCAGCAGTGGTAGTGAGAAGAATTGTACTTTCGTATGTTTGTCAAGAAATGTTTTGATTCACTTGTATCACCCGATACCAACGTTAATAAAGGTTCGAGTGGTGAATGTAATTCTGGCAATTTCAATTTTCCACTCGCGCAACACATTCCTAGTGTTTCATTTTTAAATTTACAGGCACTACAATACACACATAATTTATCAATTTTTCCAATAACAATACTTGGGTGCAGACTGTAATCATAATTAGGATCGTAATGGAAAGCACTATGATTTAAATCAGCATGCAGAGTACGTCTGGTACGATCTACCCGTACTCGATCTGTTTCCAATTTTGCTTCCTGTTGCTCATCTGTTTCAGATGAACGGGTTTGAGCAGTGTGTACTCTAACTGTTTCCAATCCTGCTTCCCGTTGCTCATCTGTTTCAGATGAACGGGTTTAAGCAGTGTGTACTCTAACTGTTTCCAATCTTGCTTCCCGTTGCTCATCTGTCCAGATGAACGGGTTTGAGCAGCGTGTACTAGATCTGTTTCCAATCTTGCTCTCCTTTGCTCGACTGTTTCTGAAGCTCGAGATGCCCTTTTCATTCGTGCTTGAGTTGTACTCTTGACCTATTGCTTTTAGTTTGGGTGGCATAATTGATATCACAGTGAATGTTACGTTTTGAAATTCACTTTTGAAAAATAAAAATAAATTGATTGATATAATACTAACATTAAGGTTATCAACTGACAATACTTTGTGAAATAATTATAATTTTAGAAATAATTTTAATGAAAAAAATATAATACCTAGTATGTCATAATATCTTTTTAAATTGAAAGCAAAAAATTTATTATTGTATAATACATTAAAACTAATCACATACCAATTAATTTTTAAAATAACCTTTTTCAATTGTTGTACCCGCACACATATACAACCTGTAAATATATGTGTACTAATATAGGATCTTGTCCATACCTACATAAGCCACGGCCTGTTTTTATTTTTTCATTATTGAAGATGGTCTTCAGGAAGGCCGAAACATGTAAACATTAAAATAAATTGTTAATCAAAACTAAATATTTTTAATTTATTAATTTTTTACTTAAAATTAATTATAAAATTATGACATAATATTATCCGAAGCCGACCAGCAATTGGAATTCCAAAATTAACTCTTTCTACTGTATATCACATACAATTAATACGTAATATTTATTTTAATTCGATAAACAAAAAAGTCGTCAAAAATTCAAATATTGAAATAGTTTATTCGAAAATCGAATTTTGTTTAAAAATATTCAGTACCTTACGTTAGTACCTACTTAAAATACCTACTTAAAATAACTTCAGGTGAGTGAATTTTTGTTTACGGCGTTGCTAAGGAAACACAATGTTCTAAATTGGCCGTTCTGTATTACAATAGTCTTGTATGAAAACATGTTTTACGTAAATATTCAATTAATTTTTGTAATTAAATCAAATTTTGAGTATCCTATCTTTTTCCTTCTAGTATCAGCAATAAATTGAGAAAGTATTATCGCAATCGGGTTAATGGTGTCGGAATGCACCAAAGACAGACAGACAGACAGACAGACAGACAGGCGGACAGACATTCATTTATATATATAGATAATGAAAGTAACCATTTATATAGTGTACAATGAAAGAAACCTTGAATATAAACTAAAAATAAAAATAAAACACAATCTAGTATGTAGCGATGGTGTAGCCTCGCATGTTTTGCAATAATAGCATGTTTCTTTTCTTCCACCCTTATTTTTTTATGTTAGAGCACACAACACAATCTTCACACTTATGCTTTCCTTCTGTGTGCTCCAATGTCGAGTGACACTCGACATTGAAGCTGGTGGAAACATCACATGTCGAGTGACACTCGACATTGGAGTGGAAAGAGTTAAGAAAGATTGAACTACATATATTCATTAATACTTTACCAGAGTATTCATTTTTTTTAAATACTCTGGACAATGGTGGTTAGCACACGTTTTGGACCTATTTGACCGCTTGTGACTCAAGAGGTTACCAGGGAGTGATCTGTGACTTATCGAGAAATAACAGTGACCGAAGGGCGATTAACCATTTTTTTTTTAAATATAACGCATACAGGAAAATACTGAAAGATCGTGATAGTGATGCAGATGTCCTATCTGTGGATTCTATGACCCTTGCCATGCTACATATGCTAAGCGCTGCATGTGGAGTGTTGATCCATCAACGTCATAGACTACAGTTACAGGAATTCACTATGAATGGGTGGTGTTCACGGGACAACTTTTCGTCCACCACCAATTTTGATTAATAGGCTATGACTAGCATTTTACAGGTGAGAGATCAAATTCACACCTACCGGGGGTATTTTTAGAGCTTTGAAATTGTTTCTTTTAAATCTCTGTTGAGATTGAACCCACAACCTTCGGTTTGGTATGCAAACGCTATAACCAAAGTTATACCCGCCGGCGAGATGTGATCTAAAGAAAACAGATATTGATTGTGCGAGCGCACTCTAATGGCATCGGTGGATCAACATTCTTGATGCAGCAATAATTGTGCTTCTTCATATGTTTCCGTTACAATGCCATTAATCATACCGGTGAAGTATTCTGCAAACTCTTGTTCCATCTTAACAGCTCGCTCGAATGTCTTCTTGGCTTGCTCTTCTGTCATGCGTTTATTCATCTCCCTGAAAATACCACAATCTAGTAAGTAACCAGTTAACAAATGAACATAATAGTTGTATCTAATAATCACTCGTAGTAGACTAGAGAAAGCTTCAAAATTAACGTTTATTTTTATTAAATCTCTAAATATTTTTATTTTTTTTAATAGAGGCGTAACTTACAGACTTCACACAAAATGTATTAAAAAAAACACTTAAATGTAATAAAAATATTATCAATTTTATAAAACATTAAAAAGAATTAACTTTTGAAGTCAGTTTTTGAATACATTATTTTATTACCCTTTTAACGGCAGTGTTAATTGTCGATTTGTTACTTGGATTTTAGGCTATTGTTAATATAGATTGTAATATATTACTAGTAAAACAAGTATAAGTCAGTTATTGCCTACAATTTTTAACTCAAATGCAATAAATTATATAATTAATTTAAAAATGTATAAACTAGACATAAAAACACTTCTTTTTACACATATTCGTCTAAACGCCAGAAAAATAATGGCTAACTCAATTATGAAGAATATACATTTACGTTTTATACATTAATTCTGAATATACTTCAGTAAATCTAAGAAAGAATTAATTACGCATAGTAAAATAAGTATAATATATAAAATAAGAGCTAAATTTAATAGTCAATTTTTAGGTAGCAACCTCAGAAATTCATTGGGATGTTAAATTGCAAAACTCACATAACAGATTCAACGCTCTTTGGCTTAAGGAATATTGCGATGGGGAACAGTTGCGCCACCTGAAGCCGCTTGATGGCGTTCCCACTCACGTCCAGGATGCAGTGCTTGCTCTAAACACATACAAATATATTACACATATTTGCATGCGAGGGGGAAATTTATTATAAAAGAAAATAAATTATTTCAGTCAAATTATTACAATGGAACTGCTGAGTAATGATATTGACGTGTTAAAGGTGTGCCTGCCAGAGGTTCTTGCCAGTTATATTTAATAATATAAAAAGGAGAAAAGCAACAAAAACATGTGGCAACACTAACATAGTACTGTTATTTTCCACATTATTAAAAAAATAAAAACAAAACGCTGCATTTTCCATTTTCAATTAAGATATAAAGGGTTTATAATACTAATGATGGGCATTAAAAGACAGCTTAAATTGTTTAAACCTTTCAATTCAAGTCATTTTTTCGCAAAAATCTGTAGTTTTCTTTATATTTTTTTTATTATTAAGTCTTATTTTATCTTACAAGACCCCTGGCTTTGTTTACCGATTGCAGCCAAATGCTCTCTCGGGAATTAAATACTTTCAATCATCAGATATATTAAAAATGTGACAAAAAGACAGGTCGAAACATTAACTAGTTTTACTGACAGCAAATAAAAAAATATAGACCATTAAAACGTGTGTGAAAAATTAGCCAAAATATCGACACCTGGGATTCTTTGCATATTCCCACGGGGTAGATTTTTCAACCCCAATTTTTCAAACACGTTTTAATGGCTTACATATTTTTACAAGACTTAATGTTTATTGTAATCAATAAGTGGTTACCTTCTCAGCGACCTGCTTCACTGAAGCCACCGGGGTGCCGCACAAGTTCTCGTTGTACTGCCCGGCCTCTATGAAGAGATGGTTCTGTATGTCTCGCTCCATTTGCTCTCGGCTGCTCACAAAGTGATAATCTCGGCCGTCGAGCTCGTACTCCCGCATCGGTCGGGTCGTATCTGAAAGTTAGGCATTGCAACAATCCTCTAATCCACCCAATAATAATAGAAAGAACAATAAGCTTCCTTCAGAGACTGCAGGCCTAAATTAATTTTATGTGGGACTCACTGTGTAATAGAGATTTTCACCAATCCATAAGATCGATATATGTTATTGACCTCTAAATTATTATTAGAAAAAATTGCTGGGCGGCACGGTCGAGTAGTAAAAGCGTTTGCTTATCTTAATGGCGCTTTCGCTCGTAAACGCGACCGAGCTTGATTTTTTAAATTGATTTATTAAATTCTAAGCTCTATACATGCCCCTGTAGGCTTGAGCAACATTTTAAAAGAAAAAAAAAATATTCAGGCTTCTGGAGCGCCAGGGTCATCATCCAATCTCCTTAAACAAAACAGATTACTGAACACCCAAATATATTTCTCTCGTACTACAGCTACAGTCTGTGCAAGTTCGCCGGCTCTTGCCCTGGAAGATCCCGGGAACCACCTACGTCCTCATGTGCGCCTCCAAAATACAGGAGTCCTGGGATGAGGCATAAGATTATCTGAGCTTACAGAACTGTGAAATGGCAATTTGCAATGTGCATGCATTTCAAATGAGGAGCAGATACGGTAAAAATTAATAAAAAATAATAACATACAACTGAGAACACATTTTAATTATAAAAAATGTTATTAAAGAGATATCACTTACGTGGGACGCAGCTCCCAAACTTGTCAGGGAATTCAGATATTAAGTCATCATTGACTCTGTCCTTGAGCGGCCCGAGTATTATGACGGGTCGGGTGTAGCTAATGGTCAACTGTTGAACAGACTCGTAGGACAACACGGCTTCCTCTTGGCCTGAAATCAGTTTGGCATTTAAATCACAAAACTTCTACAACCGTTGTGGTCTCTTGATATTACGATGGATGCGGTGAGTGGCTTCTGAATGTCTGGAGACTTTTGAAAATACAGTAGGTGGTTCAATATTACTGATGACAGTGAATGCATTTATAACCACCGATATAGAAATTTAGAGTTGAAGAAAATTCAATAGATAAATTATGTTTTAAAATAAACAGCCTGTCAAACTACAATTTTAGACAAGGTGTTTATAATAAAACAGATATAAAAATTTGTTATTATTTTGTTGAAAAGAATGTTATAGAAATTATTTAGTTTGGTAATTTCAATAGACCAAATTATAATATCAAACCGTATACTTTCCTTGCGGTGCTATTCAATACAATAAAACACAATAAACCTTAGATTCTTTAATGAAAATTGATAGAAATAATATAGTTTACTTTGTCAAATCTGAAATTCGTATAATACACTCGGATGTAAATTACATTAAGAGCCAAATTTTATGCAAACGCTTTATGAAAACGGTCCACATAAAAAACTGCAATCCATCAAAGAAAGTATTATGCATTAATCATGTGTTTGTTAAGTAAACGGAACCAATAATAAGTTGACATCGCTCTTGCATAAACAACTGAAACATTCTCGAGTACTCTTACAGATGAAAGTAATTCTTTACAAAGTGTTTACATAGAGAAGACACTTAAAGCTGAGATCTACTACAAAGCGCCTGAACTGTGAACCTACAGTAATGATAGCTCGAGTGAAGAACATAACCATGGGTGAGATCAACAGAGAATGATGTTTACGACCGAGCATGCACGAGAGCTGATGATTAAAAAATATTTGATCAATTTCACTATCCTCTAATGCTATAAATATATAAAAATCGTTTCCTGAAATGAGTTAAATTGGCACACACGTACAAATCGCCAGCAAATCCACCTTTATGACATTTCTCTCATCAATATCGAAGCAAAATTACTACGGAAGCTGGGATTCGAACTCAAACCGTTTGCAAACCCAATGTTCTGTCTATACTCAGTATGGACCGGCCGCTACTTGCACTCAGTCAAGAAACTAACGCATATTATATTATTGATGTGCATTATTTTCACAGATGGCGCTTGTTGTACAACGGATGATTTTTGTTTTTAAGATTCAAGTTTTATTATTTCTTACCGACAATATTTTTATTTAGTGTACCCTCGCGTGAAGCAAGTGGTTACAAGCCTATGCTGAGTATAGACAGAATATTGGTTTTGCTAACGGTTCGAATTCAAATCCTGGCGTGTGGTTTTTTTCTCCGAAATTGTTGAAAAAAAATCTCATAAAAATAATATTTGCTATATATTTGTATGTGTATATTAATTTACTTAATATTCGTGTAGATTTTCAAGTATCTATACAGTATTAGAATATTGGAATATATTCTAAAAAAAAACTAAAACAATTTAATGAGAGTTAAATATAATCGACGCTTCAAAGCGGAATGCAAAATAATCAAAAAGTATCTGAAATGAATTGAGTGCCAACGTCAGCCAGCGTGTTGTGCAAAGTCAGCCAGGTCATGCACACGGCATGCAGTGATGAAACCGGCCGCTCTCCAGGTGACTCGCTCCAAGACAGTGTGGGTAACAGGAATTAAGACATCAGAGAATTGAGAGAAGAAAATAAATAAATGGGTAAATGCGGACGAGAAACGCGAGCCGGCAAGCCCCGCCATTTAAAATCCAAATCAATGAAAGCGGTCCCGCCGCCGTCCAAGACGCGGGACCTGGAGTCAGGCCTCGGAGCCGCCCCGGAACACGTGACGGATGCGAGGAATGAATAATTACTTATTTAATCGAACTGTTATTCAATGAGCATCTACTTTGTATCTAAATATAATGACAGGACATGATAACAATGCGGGAGTCCAAGGTATTCTACGGCACGCGCAAACTACACCTTACTCCCAGAGCGACGGGTCACTTACTGTCGTCTTCTAGATATATGAGCGTAATCTCCTCCATCAACGGAAGTTCCACGCGATACAAGATCTCTCCTACGCATAAACAACACAGTTATATCACTTGCAGCACTCCCCCACCTCACACCGGGGAGCTCCTCTCACATGTGTTATCTTTATGATATTCTCTATGTAATAATCATTGCCCGTGTAATGTTTGGCTATTTAGATTTCGGGTACACAGAATGAATATTGCGCATTCCCTTTAAGTTTTCTACTGACAATATTAACACATCCAACCTCTCTAAATACAATAACTAACAACATAATAATTATGGATATATTCATCTATTATAATCATGTTATAATCTATTTTTCACTATGGTATAATCCTTGTCAATAATAAAACATAACATCCTCCTAAAACAAGCCCGACATTATGTTCATTTCGTTTAGATATGTCATGGTATGCAACACAAAAATGGTAACAAATTAAACATTTTTCAATACCGAAAGGAGAAAACTCTTTGGCAAAACTTAAAAGAAGCAGAAAGCCTGCAAAATATGCATAAAACAAGCTTATAATGAGGTGTTAATGATGATCAGGAGTTTAACCGATAGACAGAATGAAAGTAGAACACGGCATGTTGTCTGTTTCTAAAAAGAAAATAATATCCACAGCAGAAAACTTCAGTTGAGTCCAACATCAATTGTTGATGTCTAAATCTTTTGTTTCTCTGCAGCTTCGAGGCTTTTTATTTCACATGAATAATCAAATGGGTAAATTTGGAATATTTTCTCATTATTACTAAAATGTTTTTAACTCACAATTCTTGATGACATTTCATAATTCATTACATCCAACAATATGTAAAAGGAGGGTTTTAATTATTGGCACAAACATGTCTAGTCGTGATTTATGGAGATTACCTTAAACTATATTGATTGAACAAAAATGTAAGAAATCAACAAAGATAAAACTTCAGAACTAGGTGGTGGTTGTGTTCCTATCAAGTTATTTTTGTTACATGTCATTATTAGTAACTAAAATAATTATTACACAATTATTAATTAAGACACACATTCAGATGTTTCTCAGTGTTGTATGTTACCATGACAACACAGTGTGTATAATACACTAAAAGAAACATCTACACTGGTCCATTATGCCTGTATAGAAGTGTATCTTTCTAATTATAATGGCAAGTTGAAATTCATTTAGATTGTCCCTTGGATATTTTTCATTACATATCTTGCTGAGCTATCAACAAGAACTTACAGATTGTCGTAACTATTGGTTACATACTATTACCAAAGTCAACAAAATACTTTTGTATAAAAGGCTGACTTCAAAATATTACTTGATGACAGGTTTTATGATCAATTATTTCAAAGTGTTTAATATAATGATTTAAATAGAGAGTTTCATAAATAATCATATTTTATATTTTCAATGTTTTGAGCATTCACTTTGAGATCCATAATAAATTATAAATATTTATTTATTTACCTTGTTTTCACATGGATCACGTAACAAAAGTTCTCTATTAGGAGGCTGCAGTTTCGACTAACTCGTAGCCTTTCTTAATCCTTCTCTTTTTATATTGGTAGAACGTCAAGAAATTTTTATATTAGAATTAAAGAACATTTAAGGTGCCTAAAAAGCATTAATTTTTCTGAATTCGCAAACCACCTAATAGAAAATAAACATTCGTTCAACTTAGAAAAAGGATTAAAGATATTACATGTAGAAAATAAAACCGTTAAATTAAATAATTTAGAATACTTAGAAATTTATAAAGCCATTAATAAGAAAGAAGGTATAATTAATAACCAACTAAATACCTTAATTAATTCACCAATTTTAAAATTGTTTCCGTTAAATAAATAAATAATTATTAAAATGATATATACTACAAATAATAATAATATTAATTAAAAAATAAAAAAATAAAAATATATCCAAAACCACTTTTATGTATTTATCTCTTCCTTCATCCTTGCAACACTACCTATCTCCCTCTCTTATCATTTCCTGATAAACACACCCACCCCCTCTCCTACAAAAATGGGTTAGACCACTTATAAGTACAACGCAGCTCAGTTATCTCTTAACTAGAGAATGATTGAGAAAGGCTACGAGTTAGTCGAAACTGCAGTTTCCTAATAGAGAATTTTTGTTACGTGATCCATGTGCAAAACAAGGTAAATAAATAAATGTTTATAATCATATTTTAGCTTTCATTTGCAATATGCATGAAAAATATTAATTTTCAGAGTGAATTTTTAGGCTGTATCAGGCACAGTGGAGGTAAATCATATTTAGGCTGTATCAGGCACAGTGGAGGTAAATCATATTTAGGCTGTATCAGGCACAGTGGAGGTAAATCATATTTGTGTCTGGCATAATCTTTTCTCAAAATATTTTTAATTGAAAACTGACCATTAACAACATTTAGTTTGCTCTTATAAAAATAAATTGACTTTGCTATGACATGATAATAATATGAATAATTCACTTTACACTGTAGACTTTAGGAAATTAATTAAACATTGTCGTGTTCGAATCAAGATTAGATAAGACATTTGAAAATAATATAGAAATTGGGGAGAAGATAAATGAGTGGTAAATCAATGGTTTACAAATTTAAATGTCTGATGCATATATATGAATATTGTGATCTGTGCTTTTGAGGGCTTTCAACGCTTATCCTTATAGCATATTACTATCTGCTTTAAGAAGAGAACAACATCGGTCCCATTTATGTTAAATGTTTAAAATTTAATAAACGCAATCAATAATTACAACTTTTGTGATTGGGGAACTTCAATTATTTAGAACTGTTATGTGTATGTGAATATAATTATTATAAATAACCAAATACCTTCTGCATTGGCATCATCTTGAGTGTAGCACAGCATAAAAGCTAAAACAAATATTTTTTAATCAATATAACATTTATAAATAATTATAATTAAAAAATTCATGAACCATTCAATAATAATCCATTCACTACTTAACACTTCTATAATGGTTATTAACTTTACAAGGATTTTGTAGCCTTATATTACAGCTTTATTTTTCTAGTGTAATATTTTAAATTAGCTGGATATATAATTGAATTTAAAATGTATTGGATTCCAGTTAAAAACTATAAGTAACAGCTGACATATTTATTTTGATTAGTTTTTAGATATTAAGGCTGGACTATGAATGAGAACTGCTAGTGATTGTTCTCACGTTCTTGGTCAGATCCGTCTTCCGACTTGGCGTCATCTCGACTCTTCATGAAGGGGAACCGCCTGCTGAAGGACAAAGTTTTCTTTTTCCTTTCTAATGTCGACTGTTGCTGAAATAACAAAAATAGTCAACTATCATATGAAGTATTATAAAGTTCAGATCATGTATTTCAGAATTAATAGTAACACAAAATTATTTGTACCACAGACAACATAGATTTATCTCATTTAATTTCTAATGAAAACTATGTAATTTTTTTAATGCGCCAGAGTCCCGATATTGTATTTTTGTAACCAAAGAAAAAAAATCTAAGCAACGTTAAGAAATATGGCAGTTTTTTAAACCGGAAAGAGTTAATAATGCTACAAAATTATTGATAAGGCAGAGCAGAGATTTTTATCATTTTATCTATATATATAAAAGAAAGTCGTGTTAGTACGGTATCGCATAACTCAAAAACGGCTGAACCGACTTGCCTGAAAATTTATGGAAAGGTAGCTTAGAGCCGTAAAAACGCTATAGGATACTCAAAATTGATTTGATTAAGAAAAAATATTGAATATTTACGTAAACATGTTTTCATACAAGACTATTGTCGTTTGACAGAACGGTCAGTTTGAGAAATTGTTGCCATAGCAACGCCATAAACAAAAATGACGCAAAAGTAGGTATGGAAAGTAGGTACCTACGTAAGGTACGGAATATTTTGAAACAAAAAAAAAAAAGGCAGGAAAAAAAGACAAAAAACACAATAAATATTAGTCAAAATATCAGTTTAATATTTTATTGGCAACTGGAAAGGAATAACAGATCACATGTGACAGCTATCGTATTTTTGTCTATCGTTTGATAGATATTTTGTCTATTGGTTGACGTTTTGTTTCAAGAACTTTCGAGTTTCTATTAGCTTATTGTGCCGATATTATTAACAATGTCAACAAGTTGGTCGGTATGTGGACTGCAATGAAGCGATTTGGCGTATATTCACATTCCCTATTATGAACATCATCCTGCTGTTGTGCATTTGGCAGTGCATCTGGAGAAAATGGTCAACGAGTATATTTCACGGCTTCAAATGTTGTTCAACGTGCTGAAACACCTCCAGCAACAACATTGACCAGTCTCTTTACCATCTGCCAAAGCGATCCGTTTGCATGATCTTTGCTATACTCGGAGATGCCACGTTATTACACTTGGAATGCTTCATTGAAGAATTTTCAACGACGGAAGCAAGGTGATGCAGTTCCTGGTTATCCGGGTGTGCGTTCACTGATGCTCTTGGTCGTATGTATACAGGTCATCCAAAGAATGATGAATGCTTCTATTTGCAGTTGCTGCTGGTAAATGTGCGGGGGCCAACATCATTTGTCACTATGGACTGTTAATTTTACAATATTCCCAACGTATCGTGCTGCATGTGAAAACTAAATTTACTAGAATACGATACCCATTGGGATACGATGATCGTTGAAGCAATTATCTCTGCATCTCCAAGTCAGATACGCACATTATTTGCTATCATCATTTCGACATGCTTTCCATCGAACCCATCTAACCTGTCGCACAAATACAAGGATAATGTGTCAGAAGATATTTTACATCAAATTCGTGTTAGTTCAAGAAATCCAGATCTTGAGATGAATGAGGAAATACATAATCGGGCTTTGCTCTTAATCGAAGACATGTGTTACCTCATGTGCGGTAGTTTATTAGTCAGGTTAGGAATGCCAGCACCAAATCGTGAAATGAATGACGCATTTAATCGAGAATTGGAACGGGAACTTGAATATGATCACCATGAATTAGATTTAGTAGTTTAAACGAATGTACCACTGTTGAATCCTCATGGTCAATTATATGTGGCATGTTCACGGGTCGGAAGACCATCTGCGTTATTTTCTCTTGCGCCTGATAATAAAACAAAAAATGTTGTCTATCACAAGGTGCTTCACTGAAGAGTGCAACCCATGCGCAAAAGTACATGGCCAATAAAGAATCATTAAAATACTAGGACTCAAAACACTGCGAATGAAAGGACTAAAGAAGAACAAGAAATCGCGCGTGGACGTATCGAAGAACGAGGATTTAATCCGACATTCAAGGTATTTATTTATTTATTTTTGTACTTACACACAATACAATTAACAGAATAACATACTATACTTATTCCTTTGTATTATGAATGCTAATTCTAAAAAAATTGTGTTTATAAATCAGTTATACTGTCTTTGCTTTTGATTTTGTAGATACAAGGACAGATTCACCATCGAATCGGATCATTGCAACCTCTCGAAGATGCACACCATCGAATCGGATCATTGCAACCTCTCGAAGATGCACACCATAAATTTTTACAAATATACTTCAATGACAATATGGAGGAAGAACTTGATCGATGTCAAGAGATCAATGCAGTAATGAAAAGGCCAATTGTTCAAGATCTGCAGCAACTACTTCATGAACATCATGCGTTTGTCAGACTGTTCAAGAGTGCTTTGGAGCGCATGCTAAATGATGACTACAAAGTCGTGATCAGAGCGGATAATCGACCATCTGGAACACACGTCGTGACACTGGGCAACTGCAACAGATATCTGAAACACGTCATTCATATGACACGTTGCAATACCCACTGATGTTTTGGCAGGAGAAGATGGATATTATTTCAAATTATATCCAAATGAAAAATCCATTGAATAGCGAGTATCAATTTCATAGTTTTGATTTCGTCATGACATACATTTTACAGTGTTTGGTTTTGCTTTAGGTTTTAAATAAAAGACCAATTACACTGCTTATTATATCCAGGAAAATAACAGACTTAAAGATTAGGGGCTGTTTGCTTAGATAAAATTAGACAAATGACTGGCAACCGATTTAAAATCATTTATCTTCACCCCTTCATAATTATGGATGTAAGCTTAACATACAAAATAGCAAATCTATCGTCTTAATTTCAGGTGAAGAAACTACCAAGAAGGTTAGCTCGATGAATTATAACGCATATCGTTTGACGATTCGTCGAAATGCTGACAACTCTTTGCTGCGGTTTCGTCGATTACTGCAACAGAATTCAACCAGACCAAATATATGTGCCGAAAAATTCAACTTTATAAAATCCAAAAATCTGATCATTTATTACCTCTCAGGCGGAACAAAGTTCACCGAGTTAGCTAGTTTCAAATGAAAATGTGAATGATCTTCCATAGCATTAAAAAAAATATGGACATGGGCTTAAAAATTCAACACAAAAATAATAAAAGGGACAATTCTTAACCCTTTCCACTCCAAGCATTTTTTGTTTTTTTCCACCAGCTCCACGACGAAATTGTAAATTTATTAGGTAAATGTGTTTTTTTTTTACTAAATAAAAGGTTTTTTTTAATTTTAATTTAAAATGTGTATAATGAAAGAAACCTTTTACATAGTGTACAAAGAAAGAAACCTTGAATATCAATTTTTTAAATCTATTTTAGTATGGTATTTTTCAAAACACAATCCAGATTGGAGCGATGGTTCTGCCTCGCATATTTTGCAATAATAGCATATTTCTTTTCAAAATATCTGCATGAATCTCCTCCCTGAAAAGATTTTGCCAAAAAATGGAATTCTGGAATGAAATGCTAAGGACCAATAATCCTGCATTTCAGGAACTTTAATGAAACCCATGTTGATCACGACTCCCAAAAACGCCTTCATTTCAATTTCGGTAACATCAATCCATGTTCTCCAAGCTGAATGTTTTGATAATGTTTTGGTTGCAATAGTATGAGCAGCATACTTATTTGCCTGAGATGTAAGTTTACGTATTAGTTCGTCCGTAAAAATAATTGAAAAAATTGTATAGGTGTTGTCCAAGATGCTGCAACTTGGGGTCCTGGTTCTCTATGTCCAGTAGTAAAGTCAACATTTGGGCAGTAATAATCCTCACAAGTAACATCCACTCATGTAGATTGATCGCAGACTGGAAGACAGCTGCAAATGATGGTCCTCTACTTCCCTAATAACGGAACTGGAGAAATGCTCGCTTCACTTTCACTAGTTATATGACCATTGTCAAATACATGGTATAATTCTCTCATATAGTCACTATCGTCACCACTTTCAAATTCATTATTAAATGTATTTATGTTTACGGCTGCAGTTTTAAACACAATTCGCTTTCGTTTTAAATTTCTTAAATTTTTCATAGACGGTTGGGTCAAACTTAGGGCTGAAAATGTATTCACTAATTACACAATAAATTCAAGTAAATAAAAATCTATCACTTATAAATGTCTCAAAATAACAATCTAACACTTCTAATTGAAAAATAACACAAACGGACAACTTATGTTTACGAAATCCCGGCCTTTTTGTTTTGTCTGCCGCCCGCTAACATTCGCCGAAATAAACCATTATTTTGTCCACATCAGGTAGCCGCGAAAGGTCCGAACTTTCTAAAATACTTACACAGCTTGTCAAATAGTATCTACTTCAAATGTGCATCGACAAAAGTAATTAAAAAAATGTCTTAAATTTTTTTTAAGCCAAATGCCCAAGGTCGAGTGACACTCGACATTGGAGCTGGTGGAAACATCGCATGTCGAGTGACACTCGACATTGTTTCAATAAATTCAATTCAACCATTCCCTCTACAGATGTCTCTAACACTTCTTCTCTCCCCTTAACTTCTCTATATAACCTAAATTAAAAACTAGTTGTATTATCTTTTTATACCAAAGCGCGAGAGACGAGTTTTCTCGTTTTGTTTTGCTAAGCGGTGGGTGCGGGAAACTTGTAAACAAGGGCACCAAACGGGTGACGGACTACGCATTATTGCATGTTAGCAGTACCCTATACCTAACTGCCGATACAATCAATTTAGGACCAATGCGACTTGGCGGGAAAATGCCCGCTTACAAAGTTAACTGTTCTGGTTTAGTTGGAAGTCCTAAAGATTGTCACATGTCACCGAAACGAATAGAGTGAGATTAATAAATTAAAACTTATTGGTTCCATAAAAAGTTCAACTTGTTTTATTCTTTAAAAAAATGAAATAAATAAAGAGCATATACCGAGTATATGAGAGATGTTAAGCTTACCTGTGAGGAAGGCTGTCCTTGGAATTTCACCTGCCGGTCCCGCGCTCTTTGTTTGCGTTCCCAACGACGCTTGGACGGCACGATGCCCACCACCTCAGGATCTCCATTACCATCGCCACCGATTCGCCTGAATACACACAGATTCACAATATTCAATTATTTCCAACATATTGAACAATAAGACAAAGACTATGCCTCTTGGGAGAGTGATCAAACTGTTCATCACATTGCCTTGATGATGATAGAACTTTTTAGTACATTCCTGGTATATTTGTGTAAATTGTTTCTTATATATTCATTAATTAAAAATGTTATTCTTCTTTGTATAAATTCAATGTAAAATGTATTAACCGAGAAGTTATATCTTTAAAAGTGTAAAATAAATATATTGAATGGAATTGATAAGATTCTGTTTTTACAGGGACATTGTTCTTTACGTTACTTTTATATTTTAGAATAGAAACGTATGTCAACAATGGTCTCAGCATAACACCTCATTTGGGTCTGGTAGGTATATTATTAAAATGAGTAGGTATCAACATACTCATAGCAAGTAGTGCAAGAAAACCGAGCACCGGAGTCATTGTCAACATTGTCATTGCAACCGTACAAGTATTTTGTGCACAAGATTGTCAATTTAAGTACTATAAGTAAGTACACTGTCAGATATAAATAAAAGATTTTTTAGAATTTATTCCACATATATTTATTTTTTGACGACATGTTTCATTGCAACCGGCCATTTTCAAGTCTTAGTGGACTTGAAAATGGCCACCCGACCTGGCTGAAACATGTCGTCAAAAAAATAAAATATATGTGGAATAAATTCTAAAACATCTTTTATTTATATCTGATATTATGGTATTGCACCAAGAAATATCAATGGAAAAAATCGAAATAAGTACACTGTTTTAGATTAAGAGTAACTTTTCAGTAAAGGTTTACTTTAGGAGTTGTGATTACCTGGCTTGCCACCACTCGTCATCAGATGCATTTGTCACGTGCAGAATGTCTCCGTGGCGGAAGGGCAGCCCCCGTGATGGGAGACCGTCATCTCTGATGGGGTCGTAGTCGAATAATGCTCTGAATAATAAACCAAATGATATTATAAATACATCCTACAAACTGTATACATTTTTTAACCCTTCAACTATGCAATGCCTATTTCTCGGCATCATATGTCTCTAAATTACGATATGCCGGGCCATATAAGAATTTACGTAATTTTTAAAAGTATATTTGCAAGTATTTTATAAGTCTAATAAAAAAGCAAGCTTTTACAAAAATTAATGTTTTTCTTTTCACTTATATTTTTATGTCAAATGATGTGTTTAAAATGTCATTTTTTAAATACTATATATGATACTATAAAATATAAATATTGATAAAAAAAAAAGAAAAAAAAAGGTACTTTTGTCCTCCAATAGTAATGAAAAAAAACTGATATAGGTGTGTATAAATGCATAAAATAATAAACTATCATTCATCATCATCATCAGCCTGTGTCCGTCCACTGTTGAACGTAGGCCTCCCGCATGAGTCTCCATCCTCTTCGATCCTCCGCCTTCCGCATCCAGGTCACTCCCGCTATTCTTCTTATATCGTCAGTCCATCTTGTAGGGGTCGGCCAATGCTTCGTTTGCCAGTTCTTGGGCGCCATTCAATACTTTTCTTCCCCATCGACCGTCGACAGATATGACCTGCCCATTGCCACTTGAGTGTGCCTATTCGTTGGGTAGCATCCACTACTTGAGTTCTTCTGCGTATTTCCTCGTTTCGGATTCTATCTTTTAGCGACACTCCGAGCATGGATCTCTCCATAGCACGCTGGGTGACTTTTATTTTATGGGTAAGACTTGCTGTCAGATTCCACGAATAAGTTAAACAGGGAAATTGGTTATTATTTTTTAAGGCATTGCAATTTTCGCTTTAAAAATGTACTTTAGTTTTCCAAATGCTGCCCATCCCAGTTGTATGCGCCTGTCGATTTCTTTTGAGAAGTTATTTCGCCCTAGTTGTATTACTTGTCCCAGATAGGTATAGTCGTTTACAACCTCTATTTCTGTTCCTCCAATGGAAATAGGATCAAAGGTCTGTGAAATATGACTATTAATCATGGCTTTTGTTTTATCCATGTTCATTTTCAGACCAATTTTGTTCGACGCTTCATTGAGGTCGTAGAGCATGTCTTGGAGCTTGTTAGGTGATTCGGCTATTAGCACTATGTCATCTGCAAATCGGAGGTGAGAAATGTACTCTCCGTTAATATTTATTCCACATTTTGTCCAGGATAGCAGTTTAAAAAATATCTTCTAGGGCGTTTGTGAAGAGTTTTGGAGATATAACATCTCCTTGTCTAACACCTTTGTTTATAGAAATATTGTTAGTGCTATCATGGAGCTGGACCATCATTGTTGCAGATTTGTAAAGAGATTTTATTATCTCTATATACCGATAGTCTATTTTGCAGCGTTGAATCTAGCACTGCCCAAGTCTCGATTGAGTCAAATGCCTTTTCATAGTCTACAAAATAGATGGCTGATTATATTCTTCGGTTTTCTGAATGATTTGTCTTAGCGTGTGGATATGATCAATTGTACTAAAGCCTTTCCTAAACCCAGCTTGCTCTCGAGGTTGAAATTCATCAAATCGACCCGATCGCATAAAATAATAAACTATCATTAATAAATATAAAATCAATACTTTATTTTTCACAGGCATTTATTAAAAAATAGCCATAGTTAAAGGGTTAATCATATTTATAATCAACTTAAAAAAAATCCCATTACAGGTATATAAATAAAGGGGTAAAGGATCATCAGTCACCTGACGTAGAGTGTCTTCTTCTGGGAAGTCCTGAGCAGCGTGTGGTGTTGCTTCAACTCATTGATGCGCGCCTCGAACCTGTTGTATTCCTGCGGCCGGTAAACCACACTGAGGGTCACATGCTGGCCGGTGCTCTGCAAACACAAAACCAACATCTCAATACTTGAATACACAAAATATTATTTCTAAGTATGATTGGACTGACGATAAAACCGTTCCCAGACCGATCCAGGTGAATATCCAGGCCAACTGTTAGCTTCACTTCTTTCATTATTCTGACAACACACTATTTCACTCCCTTTCTTCATAAAACACTTTCATTCCATTCCCTCTAATCTCGCTGGAAAATAGCTGCTCTGAAACACGCTTTTCTTCTTCTGCGTGGTGCTATTCACAAACCTGATATTCTCGAGTACAGTCGATTCCGCTTAATTGGGACACCGCTTAATTGGGACAGCCGCTTATTTGGGACAAATCTCAAAAAACAGAAACCAAACCAAGAAACCAATAGTAAATTTATATGTTTAATTGGGACAACATTCCGCTTAATTAGGACAGTAAATTTAAGATCACAGCACATATTATGTATTATGTTACAAATAATTTGATATGATGCGTTGTCTTTACCACATTTACCATGTTACGATGATAATGAAGACTGTGAGGATTCAATTGTAGAAGGTATTAAATCAAAATATGAAAAATTAGATGAAGATGACGATGATGATGATGATGATGAGTCACTTTTGCCTGTGACTAACCAGGAGGCAAAAAAAAGTTCCAAGAGTTTATAAAATAAAATTATTGAAAAAAAAATGCATTGTTTAATTTTATGTGTATTACTGGTTATTGACCTTAGTTGCCAAAACCAAATAAATAAATTTAAAAAAATGTAAAATTCGCTTAATTGGGACAGCCGCTTAATTGGGACAAAATGACTAAGTCCCGATGTGTCCCAATTAAGCGGAATCGACTGTATTTCAAATTTTGTGTTGCAGATAGTTACATCCGAGCATATAGCCAACATTGTTCAAAATTCCAGCAGAAACCTGTGGGGCTGTATCTGCCTCTTACAGTTCAACTGCAACGACGCTTCTGAAAAGACTCCAGCTCACCTCGGTCCCCTTATTACTAGCCACTCTTCATTCGTCGACGGCAGTAACTCTTTTGTTTCATAACACTGCATCCGTCTTTGCCACTGACATTACCTGACACTTTACTACGTTACATTCACTTATCCATGTTAGTCGCTTTGTGTATTCTGTTGTATGCTCCAAGTTTGTCTTTTACTCTCCTCTGTTGCTGTTACCTTTCCTCTCAACGTTTGTCATTCTTCTGTATTCCATTGCCTGTTATTATATCTTATTTTTGTAGTATCGTATTACTTGTATTACTTAGACCTTAATTCTATCAATAAATAATTAAATAAATAAATTGTCATTTCAAATTTTTATCATTTATTTTCCTCAAATTATCATTTGAGGAAAAGAAACGGATGATGTGAGATTCAAACTGCAGACAGTAGACCGGCGAACATTTCATTAAATTACTTTTTCTATGATCGACGGATAAAAGCTTTGTCATTTGTGTTACACTAGGCTCACTCCTGAGATCCTGCCCAGCGTGCCCGACTAGCTGCACATCAAGACATAATGCTGGGCAGCACACGGGCCAGTGATGTTGCCAGGTATTGGACGGAAATAATTTGACCGACACGAAAAGGAGAAGAAGATATTGGCTGTGAGAATGGTAAAATGCAGACCTTGAGGGCCTGGGCTGCCTTTTCGTGTGTGGCTCCGGCGAGATCTGTGTTGTTTACACGCAACAGCTGATCTCCGCGCCGCAATTGCTCTCCGCGCTCCGCCGGGCCGCCGGCCAACAAGAAGCTCACAAAGATGCCCTCCCCATCTTCACCACCCACAATGTTGAAGCCGAGCCCGTTTGGCCCCTTCTCCAGTTCGACGGTGCGAACCGGTTCTTCGGCGGCGCCCTCACACACGGGGGCGCCCATGCTATGCAGGGCCAGCGAAGAGGCGCGCGCTGAATCTGAAAGCATTTCAAAAATATTACTTTAATAACTTATTTTTGAAAAATTTTACAACATTATATTTTTTTATATAGCATCATTGATTTACTCACATAAGCCACACCCACAACCCCCACATAAACCCCGCCTATCTCCTTACTTAATCTCTAGTTAAACTCTTTTTTTATTGTCTACATATGTATTTTATTTAAATACACCATGCTTTATGAACTTCATATCTATGATATTATAAGGTCCCTTACAAATATAGTATAATTAGATGATGAAAACCAAGTCCATTTTGATGAAAATATTTTAAGCAGAAATAAATCACAAGGGTATTTGGTAGTCATTTTTTTAACATCGACAGTAGAATAACTGTGGTAGAGACTCTTCTAAAACGAAATTGAGTGAAAGCTTTGATGGCCAGGTAGAAAAAGGGCCAAAGTAGGGGTATGTACACAATTGTAATCACTGCGACCATATGGTCACGCTAGTCCTTAAAGAGTTAATTGATGTTAACTCACGTGAGGGGGAGTGTGTTGCGGAGGAGAGCGGGGCGCTGGGCGCGGCCGTGGGCTGCACCAGCAGCAGGGCGCGCTCCTTGGTGGCCTTCAGGGCACTCACGGCATCTTCATGTGTCACGTTTTCAAGAATCATGTCACCGTTCTGTAAAAAAACAATAGAGCAGAATTAATTTATGACGGCAAGATCGGTAGGAACATATTTTCTTACTAGAGGTATAAATATGTGAGCTGACATATTCTTCTTAGAGTACTTTTAATACTTTCTATAATTTAATGAAAGAAGGGAATCAGGTATCATATTTCTCCTCCTCGGCTCCTGTGGCCGAGTATTTACCTCTCCTCTTTACAATCCAAACTTATCTCAAAATTTTCCTAATGAGCTTTCTTCAGGATTATACCCTACCATCAATATGCAATATCCACTTCCCTTGTATATGGCATTCATGAACTGCCGCCACAAAGCTCTTTCAGCTGCCACAGTCTTCGCTTTATACCATGTCAGCTCCGCTAAGTACATTCTATGTATAGTTCCGGACAGAGGCGCAAGCCTGGGGCTTGAAGAAAAAGCAGCTATAGTTTATGTTCTCCTGCGGCATTCTTAGTACACGTCCCAATCAAGTTCACCGTCTTGATCTATTGTATTGTGGAAGGTTGCCTTGTCCGCTCTCTCGCCTCGTCATTTATTACAGAGTTAAACCATTCCCAAATCATACCCCAGTATTCTACGCAGGCATCTGCTTTCCAAACACATACGTCTGCATTGGCTGATGCCATGATTCAGAGCCATAAAGAATGGGACATTACAGGGATAGCATTAAACAATAATTATTTTATAAATAATTAATCCTGTCTTTATTCTCATTTTTATGCCGAGCCTCTCAGGCCCATTTTTAAATGCCTCTGAGGCTCATTTCTAGGTGCCAAGATACACAGCTGTACAGGATTAAGTATACTTGGACATATTGTAAGTCCACACATGCAGCGGAGCTTCTTTGAGCTTCTTTTGATGAACGATCACTGTGAAATATGAATAATTGATGAAGTTACATTGGTGTTCTTGACGGCCATTAGCTTGTCGCCGACGCGCAGCCGCCCGTCCTGGTGCGCAGCTCCTCCCGCCATGATCTTGGTGACATAGATGCCGTTGTCTCCGGGGGATGTGCTGGTTGCCCACTCCGCCCGCGATGCTGAACCCGAGCCCGGTCCCGCCCTTGATGAGCTCGTACTCCACCCCCGCCCCGGCCCGGCCCGGCCCGTCCAGCGCGTCGGCCGCCATGCGCCGGCAGATGCGCTGTCCAGTTACAACCACATTAGAAACAGATAATCATTCAGAAAAACACTGACAGATGATGATAATGATGCCAAGTCTCATCTGCGGAGCGTCATTTATTGAGGGAGCCTTTTTCCAACGTTTTTTTGCTAATATTGTCTTCTTGAATTCTCTTTGAAAGAGATTTTATAAAATTTGAATAATTTAAGAGTAACATAATTCAATTAACATGAAAAGCTATCCATATGAGATTAAAAAGCCACAAATAAAATTTCCTATTATCCTTTAAACGCCCAGTGGTCCCATACGGGACCGCAAATTTGCGTCGTTCAATGCCCTAGCAGGCCAATGTTTGTAATGTTTCGTCGCACAATAGATTCCTCCATGAATTTACTTTAATACTATTATTACAAATTAATATAAGCCGATTGTGAAATGAACCATAAGCACTCCTGTATGGGACTGTAGGGCATTGAACGACACAAATCTGCAGTCCCATAAGGAAACCACTGGACGTTCAAAGGTTAATCAAATTTATTTATGAAAATATCTCATAGATTTTTTAAAACTTTGTTTTGATGAATAATCAAAGCATTTTTCATTTGGGAGGCAGTGTTTAAAAAATGTAAAAGGAAGGAAAGACTTGTGTATATCAACTTTTCTAGTCGATTAAGGAATTGCTAGATGATAATGCACGACAAATATTACCAATATTTATGGCAACTGACATTCCTTAGAAAGATCAGATGTTTGCAGGGGGTTTGATTTTAAATTTGCTCTAAATATTTGCTTTATAAATCTATTAACCCTTTCCGGTCCATAATAAATTTATATAATTACAGGGTAAAACAAAACATCTTTTTTTTCAACCCTTTAACTGCCAAAAGCGTCTTTAGACGCATAATTTTTTGTGAACGGAGCGCCCCTCATACAAAAATTACGTCTTAAGATGCGCCACGCGCCGTTTTAAATGAACAATCAACAATGCACAATGAATTTTATGATAATGCATAAATGACTGCATGACTGGCGGGCTCTTCATTTATTTGGTAAGTTTTATAAATAAACTTTATAACACTTTCAATAACGATGTTTAGAAGGTTTTATTTTTGTCCTAAAATTCACGGCGTGCTGGGTACAGCCATATATGTACCTGCCGGCAGTTAAAATGTTAATAAATCTATATTTATATTTTAAAATTTGTATTTTTTTTTCATTGTGTAGAATATTAGAATTACAACTCTAAATATTACTTTTTATACATATCCAAAGTATGATATCGGTGAAAATATTCACCGATGCAATAGCCGGGCTTTCTCTCACAAGTTACACAAATGTATTGCGTTTCTTTTCTACCTCCAGGTTTTTTCTGTTGGAGCATACCAAGCAATATTTATGCTTTCCTTGAGGGTTGGGGTTATAAAAAATGACCCTTTTTGTCCCCGAAAATAGTTAATATAGAGTTGTTCGCACAGGTCAAGTGTAACTGATGCCAGCGGCCGGGCGTCCGAGGGACGCGCACCGAGCAAGCCTCCCAAAAAACCTATTGTATTATTCTCAGGTAAAAAGTTACACATTCCAATGTTCATAAAAACATGGGAATATGTTCTCGTTCCCGTGTACGCTAAATGTGAGTCAGAAAAAAATATGTTTGCTTGTATTTTGATGCTAAGAATAAGAAAAATGTCGAAAGACATTCGACATAGGACAGGAAAGGGTTATAAAATTTTAAATGGTAGCAGATGTTCCGTTTTCTCTAAAAAAGACTGAATAAATTATCTTGCTAGGACAGGGGTGTTCAAACAGCGAGCCCCTTTTATATGACTGGATCCTAAATTTTGTTTGCGGCTCACCATTTATAAAATTTGCCTGGACTTGCACTAAAAACTTTCTTAAGCCATTTTTAAAGATTACGTTTTTTAATCCGTATTATTTAAATTTGCTATATTATTAATGCTCCTTTACCGGATTCTATTACTTTTTATAAAAACCTTTATTATTACATACAATAAAGAGTATTTACATAATTTCAGACAGTAATCTTTTATTATCATTAAAGATGCTAATAAATAAAATCTTATGTTTATTGTAGAAGAATAATATTCTCAAAAATAATTGATCAAAAAAATCTATCAAGGATTACTAATTTTAAATAAGCAATATCTAATCAGTCATTACATTTATTTTCAGGCATAGAACAAAATAGAGTAACTATTGATTGGATCAATATTTTTATAAAATTAATAATATATAGTCAAAGTAATTGTATTTATTAGAAATGTAAGAATAAACATGTTTCATTTTATAGTTAAAAATAAAATAAATATCTCAGAGGGTGTCTAAAATCTAAAATATTAGAAGTTTGCTGGGTGCAGTGCAGGTGAAGATCAATGATTCGTATACAAGACAACACAAAGCGAACAGTATTAGCGGGCATGCAAACCTCAAACCACCCGGGGCACAAACCTCCTTCCCCACATGCGAGTCAGAGAAACATTTTACAATCGGCCTGGATGCGGATGAGGAAATGATAAGCATCACAAGACATCCACTAGAAACCAGCTCGTATTTAAATATACAACAATCATTTATATAACACTAAAACAATGTCATCTTTTTTCGGAAATCATTTTCTGTGATTTGCGATAGAAATATAAAAAAAACTATTATAATAATTAATATGAATGTTAGTCTTTTAGAGCCCTGCTCTACAGGATTATATGGTTTCATACAACAGTATTTAATACCTTGTTTCAAAATGGATCACACTGAGCACTGTTTCAGTACATTTGTACAACTTTGGAACTGATGGAGTCTTCATTGACGGTGAAACTGCAGTCTTTCAGCAAGTGAAACACTTCTCATTGTGACCCATGTTAAAACAAGGTATGAAATATTTCTTTTAATATTTAAATTAATCTAAATATTAATGCTGAAAACATAAATAACATCGTCGAACAGAACACAAACATTCCGTTCTCTCAATAGTAATATATAAGTATAGGCTCTCAGCAGGTTTCATAATTAAATAATCCAGTTATTTGAGCGGTAAATCAAAGAAAAACTTATATATTTCTTCTTACAAAATACATTGATATCAGCTTGATATAGCTCTTATTGGCTGATGCCAAAAGCCTCGAAATACGATCTTTTGTCTCTTATTTTTGTTCGCTCGCCTGACATGCACACCTAATAATGTTAGTTTTAATTATATATAAAATTACACGGCGTTTACATACAACATTTTATTTGTTTTGACAGTTGCTCTATTTCATGTTGGTTCAACTGTCAACTTTAATTCGTATTTTAGCCGCGGTTATCTTGGGGGCGCTACACGTCACAGTGTCCCGGCAGTCATCAGTTAAGTTCCTGTCCGGCCGGCGAAACGTCATGTAAAGGTCGGACGGGGAAATCAAGTCTTTAATAAAAATAAAAGCAAATTATGCTTCAAAAACAAGTTCTTTGCTTTGCGACCTGCTCCTGCATCCTTACTCCACGCGGCCACGTGACGAATTTTTACAACACCTTTTTAAAGACCGGGGATGTCATTTGGCGCCCCACATTGGGCGCCAAAATAACATCCCCTTTATCTAAGGAAGAACGACTTCACGTCGCCAGAATAATTATCAGGTCGCGTGGAGACGGATTGAGGAGCAGATTACAACACAATGACTTTTTTAGAAGCACATTGACATATATATTTCAATAAGTTGACAACCTTTTGTTTTGGGGCCGAGCGTTGCTTTCAGACCCCTTGCCGAATCACACACCCTACCGGTCGCGGTCCGCGCACTACTGGCTCCGGGCGCCGCAAGTAGCAATCTATATAACTAGTCCTCCTAATGGCATTACAAAATGACAACACATTCGTGTCTGATGAGCGAAAAAAATAAGAGACGAAAGATTGCATATCGAGGTTTTCGGCACCAGCCTGCAAGGGCTATATCATGCTGATATCAACATAAAAAACATTTTCCGAAAGCGGATACGACAAAACCAACCGGAAGGAACGTCTGACATCTATTTTTTTTACAGGGGGACACAAATAATGCTCGGAGCATTTGTTTCATTTGAAAAATTAAAGAAATCCCTTCATCGGTTGCTCGATCTCTTCTACATTACACGACTACTGGAATGGTTTACCAACGACCAACCAGTTTGACGGACGTGCCGGCCCTCTTGAGAGCATCTACAGCCTCGGCGTGGCAGACGCCCAGCACAGGGGTGTCGTTGACCCGCAGGATGACATCGTTGATGCGTAGCTCGCTGGCGGCCGCCGCTCCTCCGGGGATCAGCTTGGTGACATAGATGCGCGAGTCTCCGGCCAGGTGGGGGTTGTCAGTGCCTCCGGCGATACTGAACCCCAGTCCTGCGCCCCCGGAGCGGCTCAGCGCCACAGTGGAGCGCACCCAGCCAGGCTCCTCGGGGGGTTCCTCGCCACCCCCATCACCATTCACCTGTTCCATGCTCCGACAGGGTTAGTTACATCATAGACACACCACCCACAACCTCAACTCATTTAATTTAGTTTCGAAATAGTAGACAAAAGTCATCAAACACCAAAGGTAGAACTGCCTTTCTGTTATTCGCAGATATTAATTTCAGACTCACTGCTAAGTGGATGAGCCCTGATCACTGGTCTACCCAACTAAAGACTGGGCACGGCGCTTAATGACAGATTAAACTAATTTAGTTTCTGCCCCAAGTTGTGGCGCCCTCTTACAGACGTCGAAACACAGTCTCTGGGGCTGTCAGTGCCTCTTGTTAGAAAGAGGGATCCTTTTCGATGCGATTTGAGAAAAGTGTTATCGAGCATGCAGACTTTGTGATCACTAAAAAAATCCACGCATTTACTATTTTCGGTGAGAGAATATATCTTCCATCTGCTTTTAACCGATGAATGTGATTATAATATCTTTCACAGGTTCCTTATTTTTAGAACTTCTATGTGCAGTGGTCACAATTGTATAGAGAAGTCTCCTAATAGACTGATCATAATCTGAATGAGTGCATCATCAAGGAGACTTAATTGTCCTTTGTGTCAATTGTACCGGTGTGATGCGGATGTGAAGCGGGTAAAGTTCAGTTCAAACCACCCATTACCGACACCGGTGTAGTGGTCATCGCTTTGTTACTATTCGTAAGGAGTTAATAGTTAACAAATCCAACAATAATACTTGGCATTTTTGTAATGAAGCATACATAATTATGTTAAATTTTTAGGTTATCCGTAGACTTAGAGAAACGGTTAAAATTCATTGGGAAGGTAACGATGAAAACTCATTACAATTTTGACGATATTAAATAGATAATCTATTTTCAGATAGGGTAATGTAACAAATATTCAATAGAAATTATATTGCAATGAAATTTCATCATTTTGATAAATAATAAAATGTATTTTTAATGTTTTAATTATACACCTCCACATATGACCATCCTAAAAATGAAGTGGCAGTTAATATTTTTTTATAATAATAAAAGAAGTAATGAAAGTTGTATACATAACAAACAGGCCATTCTTGTCATTCTTTCTGCACGGCGACCAATAATAATATGCCTTCAATATAATTGCACAATTAAATATGCAGAAATTAAATAATGATTCAATGAATCATCTTTAACCTCCATCTTTATAATGGATAATGCATAAAATTTCACATCTTTTGTCACAACACTCATGTACACATATCTTCATTTTGGTGACACGGTTTAACGTTAAGTTTACATCTCAAGAATAAACTCTCAATTTGTTACAAATATATTTTTTTACATCAAAACTAATTGTGTTGTATATCAAAGCTCAGTTTCAAAAAAATATCATAGCTTACATAGAATAACAAAAAAATATTATGTTATAATATTTTTTTTTTCATTCATTCCAATGACAAAATATGGCAGGTGAGTCACATTTCTTATCAGAAATAGCTGCATTTTATTTTTTCTCATTGTAGAGTTAACCGATTAAGATAATGGAAATCCAATAGGTATAATGAACATTTAATAACCAATACCGAGAACAACACTTATAATGCCTAGCCGTGATGCATAAATATTCATTTTATTATACAAGCGTAAGACAATTTATATTTTTCTAGGATTTTTTAATTTTTTATTATAGTTTAAAAAATCAATGAAGCAAAAAGAACATTTATTTGAATATTTACAAATATTATGCTAGTTTAAACTAATTGAATTGTTTTATTTCCTGCTTAAATTTAAATTGATGCCTCGATCACCTCAAACAATCTTTTTGTTTTATAATAGTGGAATTACTATTTATAATAAAAAAAACTTAGTTATTTATACTATGGCAACTCAATACCTGGTGTATTATTTCGGTAGAAACATTTAAAATAATAACCTATACATTTTACCTTATCTTTATATCTGTCTATCTCCCATAACTGATGGGAGTGCTTATAATTGTGTATTACTCATTTAGTTAAGATACGAGTATCTAGAAACATTTATGTGACCACTTATCTTTTGTTTTGTGTGTCATGGGAGTGGATAAATAATAGTAAAGCCTTGTGGGAACTGCACTCAATGTAATAATACAAACTCTAAAGTAGATAGATAACTATTACATTTTTCAATACTATTATTAAAAAAAAAAATGTATTTGAAATGGCACATATTTCTTATGTGATGAAAACTATTACATTTCTCAAAATAAGATACTATTTCCATATATACTGTAAAGATAAGCAAATGTTACTAAACAGTCAGAAGAATGTGAATGTTTGTTTAAATAAGATATAAAGAGATAATAGACTTAAAAAATATGAAGTAATAATTACACTTGAGATAAAATACTACAATTTGTTAATGCATTGGAACAATCATCGCCTAGTTAATTTGTATGATAAGAGTACAAGTTTTTCTAGTACTAGGTAATTTAATACTTAATAAGTTCATTGATACCTTTCCACGGTGGATGAATAAGTATATCAGTTTCAGGTCTAAATGTTCTAAATAAATGATACAAAAATAACATCAAATATTTAATATCAATGATATATTATGATTTTTTCGTACTGATTAATAATTACTGTTGCAGCCCGACTGGGCGTTCTTCATTTAATTTTTCTCTTAAGTATGCATGAATAGTGTATTAAAGTGTCACATTTAATAATCAAGATAAGTTACCTTTCTTTTTCAGCTCATTGAATGAAAAATTCCCATACTACAATAAGTAGGGCAGTAACATAAACTGTAATGAGAAATTAAAGCTGAAAATGGATTCAAACGGCTACACTTATGATAGCAAACATCTCTTAAAATTTCATTTGTGACATGGGTAAATACACAATATTCATCCATATATAATATAATAGATTTAATTTTGAACCGAAAGCCTAAATATATTCAATTAAAAGTTAATAAAACCCTAATAACATTATAAATGCATTATACTGGCGGAAGAATGATCATTATACCTAGGAAGTTAATTAATTGTTATGATAAAATTTTAAGTTTTGCGTTGACACAAATTTTAAATGAAATCTTTATGTAGGGATGTACAATTATTGTTGTATTTTTCTCTAATAGCTAAGTCGCACGAGGCGGTTATATAATAAAGTACAATAATGTAGTTGTAATAAATGAGGTAATCGCACCTGCTTCATCTCGGCCGGAGCAAGGTGAGCCTGAAATCCAATACATTATTTAGAATGCCACAAAGCCAAAAAATACGGCACATTCCTTTCGGGTTGCTCTACATTGAACACTGGGGATATAGAGTTATCGTTTACAGTGTCATATCGTGTTATAATCATAACACCCGTAAAGCCTAAATATCTGCCAACTTAAAACTGATTGCTCAAAAATACAATTCAAATTTTTGACATATAATTTTTGTAAGTTTTAATGAATACCTACTGAAATAAACGATAAGTAATTCATTTGGACTTAAAAAAATATTCCATCTAAAAATGTAGTAAGAAAAAAATGTATACAGGTAGTTCTTGACTTACAACGGTTCTACTTAGGACGATTCGCACTTAGGACCAAAAAATATTTTTAAAAATATTTATGAAAATTTAAAAATTGTGATGTGTGTAAAGAATAAGTATAAATATAACAATAAAAAAATATGCAAATAAATACACAGGTTTTATTTTAATACGTAAGTACATACATATTTTGTATGAAATTTGACTTACGACCAAAGTCCAGGAACGTATCTCGGTCGTAAGTCGAGGACAACCTGTATAACAAATTTATTCCGATTGTGTATGAATTTATATTTAATTTTAAAATGTCTGAATTGATATATTTTGAAACTTTCAATTAAAATAAAAAGAAAAAATACTGTCATCGTTGTAGTGCCTACCTCTCAGTTTATATTGCTATAATATTTATTAAATTGATTGACCTAGATTGTTAAGTACGGCTGTCATAGATTGAAAGGAAAACCACAATTATGTGTGGTGCATATTAAGTATTGCTAACCGCAGACTGTTTGCCAAAATCGAATACTCATTCAAGAAAAACTGAAATGAGTTGGATGAGTAATTTAGAATTATATTATCAGTAAATGAAAAATATATTTTACAAACTATAAGAAAACATAGAAATAACTAAATTTTGATTATAAAATAGAAAATATTTTGAATTTGGTTTAGTAAGCTATTTAGTTGTTTACATAACAATCATGGTGCTAACCAATAATGATAAATATAATATCTAATAAATTTAAATATAATTTCATTGTTTACACATCTGTATAAGGAAGAGGAATGAATAGCAACTAAAAATGTAGATCTAATTTATAGTCAACTTTATACAGTTTTTGTTAAATTACCATTCATTCATCTTCTATAGAAAGGAAGAAGATAATTCAATTATTTCAAAAGTAAAGTTTTAGGTAACATTACAATAATTAGGATGATGATAATTAATATTCATAAAATATTTTGAGTACATTGCAGCGTAATTTAAGAAAATATATGTTTTAGATATTCATGCAGCAGATTTAAAATATTGATTTTAAATAAAAATATATAAATCCAACATGAATGTTTAAAAGTATTTTTTATATGTTAAACATGTAAAAGAATAAAAAAAAAGAGCATTCATATTTTTATTTAAATATATGAATGCAACCTCCAGTTAGAGATATAAAGTACGGAGTAGCGAACCGATCACCGAGGCACTCACCGTCTCCAAGTTAAACAAAGAGGACACCTTCCTCAGGAACCCGTTGTGGGTCGTCTTCTTCTTGCGGCGCTCAGTCATGGCTCAGGCCTCGGTACATTACCATCAACAGCCACCAGACGACATGCGTGTTAGTCACTTTCCATCTGCCACTATCGCATGCCGAGCTCCCGAACCCTAGCTAGTCACCACCGCACTAACTGTTCCATAACTAGAAACAATACGATATGTCACCGACCGCCGGTCCCTGTCCCTCTCCCTCTCACTGAGGTGAATGGAAATAGAGAACAGTAGCTTTTGCGTCATGCATTCCACGGAAAGGTTTAAATGATGAATATTAGATGCTTCCCTTGACAACCTTCAATGTATACTCCAGAATTAAGTATTATCCATGCAGTGCGCTACTGAAATATTCCTTCGTTCACTATTAAAACAGAAAAATAACCTCTTTAAGTGTGTAACGCTGAATTTGAAAACTTTAAATATCTTAACATCAATGAATGAACTCAATTGAAACACAGATTTACACAGCACTATTGTTAGTTAAGTAACATAAATGTTTTGAAATTGGTTATCATCAAGATTTTTCTAAACTTAACTCATTTATACTCCAAACAATAACATTTTGTCTAATTTGAAAGTGAATGCGGAATTGATTTGTGTGTCGAAGATCGGCTTCATTATTTCACATTGTTACACCTTGATGTCAACATATTTGCACTACATTAACTGATTGATATTTTTCTGTGATACGACAGAAAGAACTTGATAAGGTCTGGAGACTTCTGTGATAAGACTCAGAAAAATTTAGGCCCTGCACAAAAAATACGAGTGGACTATAGAAACACAATCTGTCAAATGTTTTTTAAGGTAATATTCTCACGTATATGTTAGCGAAACATGAAGAAAAGCACAATTTAATTATGGAATGGATTTTTGATTAATCGCTTCACGAAATCGTCTATCTGAAACTTTTCACTTGGAATTTTAATAAACTCTAGCTGCCAGCAAATGTTGAAGAAAAGTTCGAGAATATTGTAATAAAGAATGTCTAATGTCTATAAATAAACTTCTATTACAGGCCGTGACTTGGGATTTAAGTTCTCGCAATAAAAACCGAAAAGCCGACACACTCCCGTAATTACTATAAGATTTAACGAAGTTATAACAAACTTACAAGTGAAGTTATAAACAAATTCGCTTATGATTGAATATGATTCACGGCTTGTAAAGGCGCCATCAAATGCCCAATTTTGGGATGCGGCAGCGGAAGGATGATAGTGTTTAAGTATTTAATAAATATTTCGAGAGGCAAAGGTAAACGTGAAAAATAAACTAAAATAAAAGCGGTTATTGAGTTATTTACTACACATCAAACACCGGCATTTTAAATTTTGTGAAATGTAAACACGTAAAGACAACGGTTTACAACAATATAAGAGTATCGATGCGATAAATGAAAAAATAATTAATGAGAGGACCACCAAACGTCAGAGAAATTCGTTAAAAATTTATTGACAAACATACCTAACGCCCAGTTAAGTACCTACTAATATATTTAACTGTCCCCGAAGCCGGCGAGCGGGTTTCCTATGCACTCGTGCGAAATACTATCTCGCTCCACACTGGCCGGAAGATTTTAAGGTGCATATCGGCGGAACTTTATAATATATTCTAGGTTATAAATAGGACGTCCCGACGCGGAGGATCGCCCGTCCGCCATTTACAAACCACTTGTGGCTTCACGTCATCACGGCCGTGACGACATCGACCTGATGAAGAAAGCTTTTGCATCGACTAATGTTTAAAACATTGTGGCACAACACGTGCACAGATGGCGCACGACAGTCGATATGAGTACAGACAAGCTGACCAATATTAATTAATAATATTCAGTCATAGTAAAACATTAAATTTTTAGCAATTAAAGAATTATATAATAAAAACATAATATTCCCAAATCTTTTGAGTAAATATAATTTAATTCTACCAGAAATACATTGTTGACTATTTAATTTTTCCTTTTATCAAATATTAATTTATGTTTTCAGTTTTGTTTCTATTTGTGGGTACGAATCTTATTGATTTTTTAATTTTTCGTTTTTCATCAAATATTTTTTCTATTACTGGGTATCGATACATTTTTTTATGTATTTTTTATTTCAACTCAGGATACGGCTAATGGTTAAAACAACTATGATCCAAGCTATCGGTAGATGGCGTAGATAGTGCGTTAGTGAATCGATATTTAAAAAAAATAGCACTTCATAATATTGCTGCATAATCTGGACTTATGATAAAAAGGTTTATTCAATATGTGCACACTCTAAAATGATGTTACGGGTTGTTTGAGAAAACGTATTTTTTCACCAGTGTGCAATTAATCGTAATGTAGCATCATAAAATTCAAAATATATACATAAAATATACAAAAAAAACGTAATTTCTCCAATAAACAGCCTTCTAAGTTATATTTTTTGTCCCTGCGAAGAATACATGTCTCTAACGCCGGTGACAACCGCATAGTTTTCATTTTGCTTTCGGAAGTTGTTATGGAACAGGTAGGCAGTTCGTGTAATAAGCAACAGTGCTCCAGACTTACAACAGATGGCGGAAATAGCGCGGGAATATAGCGACATTTGAATATTTCATTTTGTTCACATTAAAATATTGTAGTTTATACTGTAATATAAAGTTTAAAATTTGTACGTTTACAACAGAATTAGATTAATTGCTTAACCTAAAACATTTTTGTATTTCAATTGACATATTCATTAGCCTAACCAATTATTAATAGATAATATAAAAAAACTGTATAAATATGTAAAATAATCATTATTCATAGAAGAAATATAAGTAAACTAAACACTTACAAAATCAAATAAAAATACTAATTTTAGTTAGATTACTTAAATTATAGTTAGTCGCCTGAAACATTTAAAATACATAAACAATAATAACAATATATTTAACAAAATAGATTAACATATAATACGTAAAAAATAATGTATCGAATATTTCAATTTATAACATATAATAAGAATGACAAAATAAAATAAAATGGGAATATAATCCTTACGTAAAACATTATAGTAAATTTTTGGTATATTTTGTAACTATGTATTTTATAACCTTAAAATAATATTATACTGTTAGCTCAACTCCAATAAGTAATGTTTTGTGCCAAATACAAAAATAACAGAGTGTAATCTAGGGTCGTATTTGAAAATGTGTTTTTTCTATATATTTTATCTGCTACAATTTTTTCTTACTTTTACCACAAACCACACATTAAAAACATACGGGAGATTTTATAAACTTTTCAAAATATATCACGATTTTGGCACTGAGATATTATTCTTAACTCAACACTAAATATTAAAAAATTAGTAATTCCTGAAATCTTATTACACTAAATAATACGTCATCTCATTAAATTACTCATACTTCATTTAAAGTGAAATTACCGAGACAATGACTTTTATGGCCCTCTAATCATTTTGCATATTGTGAATAACGTAATTTTACCTTAGGCCAACAATATTTTTAAACACAATCGAGGCAGTAAACATAAGTCTATTATTTTGAAGAGCGGTTTGAAAACTTAACTAGATATATACGAGTACATACATCGATATGAAGCTCATTTCAGTGTCATTTTTATATCGTGTTACATAGTATTTGTAAAAAAAACAGTATTTATTTCTCTATAAAATGGACGATTGCAATTTTTTTTTTCTAAGTAAGTTTTGTACATGTTTTCTTTATTCAATTATAAAAATGACAAATATATGAGACGGTTTAAGCGGATGTTATACTTATTTCCTAACCTGAAGTGATTGTCTATGCCCATGTGTGAATGATACCAACATAAAAATACACAATAGACTATTTATGATTAGGTATCATTGTCCACTCGTGACAGCCGTATTAATAGCAGTTTGCGGCCAACCCCTTGGCCCGCGGCCCGGCGAGTGAATGATTTGACCGTGAACGAAGAGTCCCTCGTCTCAAGTGCACGGTGCGTGTTTGATGATCAAACGATCGGATTGCGAGTGACGCCAACACTTGCGCCAAAAGTGTTACGGATATAACAGCAAACAAAAAAAGCGTGTACACCCACAAAATCTTTGAGCACATTAACAATGACGGGAGATCCACATTATATGTATCTGTGCACTGCTGAACACTGTCACTAATGTATCCAATCAGCAAATGACATCAAACTGAATCATCAATCGTCATGTCTTAAAAATACCTACTACTTACCTATAATTCCCAATTCAGAAGATATTTAAGCACGCTTAAAAATTGTCAACACAAAACGAGTAAATAAGTTTAATAAAAGTGAGTTTTCACATTTTTTATATCGAATAATAAATACATTGTTTCTGAAAATACGAAGAACGACCGTTATATTATATCGATAATTGTATTACAATGGTAACATTGTCATCAGTTTATACATTTAATATACCTAATCGCCCGTCGTTAGATTTGCTACACTCAAAGCGCAAACTACGTACACACAAAATAGTAAATATCCAAAACAATAAAAAAATCACCCATCAAAGTATATGTGATAATGAAAATACAAATATAAACCATTGTGATAATGATGTCAAACGTTTGTACCCAAAGCTATCATGCATGTTGTAAGTAGTGTTGGTATCCCTGGCGGGCACATCTGGTGAACGTAATAAGCGGGAAACTAAATGCAGGGCGACAACTTACCGCTCGCTCGGCGGCGGCTTCCTTTTCCTGCGCAGGCGACAGCCGCTTGTGCTGCACATTATTTTGCTGAAAAACAATCGCGTCTATCAAGGAAACTGTGTGAATGAAATACCGGTCTATTCGACTACATGATAACACAGTTTTTACATGTTCAGCGCTTAAATAGAATAGGATTTTACATCACAACCAAATAACACAATGTGACATACTATTATATTTACATAAATGCGTAATTTAAATCAAAGAGTATTTATTCAAATCAAATATTATAAGTAAGTTTTCAAAACGAATTAATTTTAATAATATTTTTATTTTAATAAAATAAAAAATAAAATAAAATAATCAATTTACTATATTTAAATTTGAGACTTATTTTTTTTAGTTATGGGAAATCTTTGATAACATAGTTTTACTCTTAAGAAATCCTCGTTTAAAAATATTAAAGTAAACTTTGTATGTTTTGGATTTTTTTATATAAAGTATAAATTTAATGAAATGTAAGCAATGATGTGATAGTTTAGTAAAAAATTACTTAAACGTGGAACATGTAAAAAAACTAATTGACTACAAAAAACCTATCTTGATTTAGAATCATTTAAGTATAAAATACCAGTGAAACATTCAAACATATTGTAAGCTTAGATCTTTAGTATAGGAGTATAATGCACATACAAGTATTAGATAGGCATTGTTACATATTCAACATATTTAAACCAATTTCTCTTTTGTCCTGGTTTTTTTTGCACATATTAAGGATAACATATATCCATTAGTGTTTTAATTCTTTAAAGTTTAATTGATAGTCTCTGATTTCTTATTGGCATTATAATATTTCATTTCAATCTAGCATTTTTTCATGGATAGAAATTAAACATTATTGCAGTTTTTTTCAGTGTTAAGAACATTATCTAAGTTAAAAAGAGAATCTGATGAATTAATAATTTTAAAGTGAATATGTTACCTAAAGCATATTAAGATAGTGTATATCCATTTTTTTTAGTAATATACTATATAATTATAAAACCTTTATTAATTAATCGTATAAAAGATACGATACATATGACAGTTACACTTACGCGACCTTCCGAAATACGAACATTACGATAATTTGATTTATTTGGAGGCACGAGCAGAACATCTATCTCTTGATTTGAGCGTAAAGGTAAACCTAAACACACCCCAGCTCGGTATAAATCATGGTGATATACGATCGGTGTCACGAGAAAGCCTAATGCTTATAGAATATCTTGTGTCGTATAAACATCACGAAGTAATCAATTAAGACACAATAAGAAATATGAAACAAGTTGAAAATCGAAAAAAGGTTGTTTGAAAATGGAAAAACTAATATCACGTATATTTATTTATTTTCAGTAAAAAATGCTATGAACCATATAAGATAAAACAATGACTTCATAATTAAAAAAATATATAACAAGAAGCTTCAGTGCATGAATAAAATATATCGCGAAACAAATAGTATAAAAAACTACGAAATCATACAAAAGCTTCCGCAAAACACAAAAGAGAGAGTTCCGGAAGTAAGTTTTTCTGTAGGTATTTGTAAATTTGACTTTCCCGCCGATGCAATGTTTTGAGCGAAAACGGAGCAAACAAAAACTAACTTGCTGGTCGAATTGTGCGGATTCGCTGGGCTCATCCTGAAAGTTGTTGATAAAAGACTGTGTCAGAGGCAAAAAATCCTCTTCCGGAAAAGCCTGCAAACAGAGAGCGAACCTGGAACACGTCGTTTGATGCACAACGTCCACATCTAAACAATTGGATATAGCGACTGTGGTTCACTGCTGTAAAGCGATAGCCTTCGTAAAGCATTACGGAAGGAAATAGCTTTACAGATCACGGTACTGGTCCCACGAGAAAAAATGCCTCTAAATAATTAATGAGTACGGTTTATATTTCAGCCAAAGTCCAACATCTTCCGTTAAGGAAAACATGTACATTTGTAGAGTATACTTTTTTACACATTCAAATTAAATGCTTAATTTGAAAAATTTGTTTTTTTTTTCTCTCGTAGGGATTCCGTAAATTGACCGAATTCAGTTTTTTTGTTCAACCGACGTTTTCCAGGTCTAAACGCATACAAATCAAAGCATAATATAACAACAAGCAGAACATTCATATAATACTCAATAAAACGATGAAATATTATTTGGAGCGGTTAATAATCGGAAATGAAATCGTGTTGAATGATCCGGAAAAGCTCTTAATCCGCAGAGAAAAGAAAACCCATAGAAAGAAACATCCTTGTAGATCCAAAGCCTTATTGCTGTAAATAAGTTTTTCTTCCCAAAGGGTCTTACGTTAGAATTGGGCTAAACTGTGATATTTTTAATAAACAGTAATCGTTAGTATAAATATAAAAATATTGATACTGTAGCAAAAAAACAATATCAAATGTTATGAAATTACTGTGACTCAAATAAACAAATGTATTTTATTTTTTGAGGATAAATAAATAAATCATTGAAATACTGATAACCAATAAAAGGTAAGCGTTTATATGATCAATTTCACTTATGTATTTTTCTATTCAGACAATTATGTTTTTTTTCCGAGAACAATTCTTCTTATTTTAGTAAACATTGCATCGGAGATCAAACGTAATGTCTTTTACGCAGATTTAAAGAAATTCATAAAATTGACGTATGTAAAATTTGTATAACAAAACTCAAATATTGGAAATGTTCCAATGTAGGTGTGAGGAAAAAAATCCAAAAGAGAGAAGAAATATATCAAAGGAAGGCTGGACAAATAGAAAAACAATTGTATGAAATTATCTATTGCTAAATAATATATTTTAAAATTGTCTTTAATAGATGTTTTTATAAAAAGTGATTAATGTCATGCAAAGATAATTTAGAAAATAAATCACAAAACACTTTTTTACACATTAAGTAAGCATTCTTTTTTTTTCAATCATACAATTATTAAAAATAAATTAATTCATAGTAGATAATTTTAAAGGATTAGGAAAAATTTGTAATTATAATTTGGGGCCAATGGACTGTTGAACGGGCTGCGATTTTTATCATTTTGATATTTTATTACTGATAACGCCACCCAACTTGGTTATCATAATATAAAATAATTATTATAACATAATAATAAGTTTCAAGCAGTTTCAATAAAAAAACATATTATTTAATAAATTATACCCATTATTTTTTCTAATTTAAAATAATTATTTAAAATTATATTTAATAAAAAACAATTGAAACTTACAAAACTCTGTTATTTTAACAAATATAAATAAGCTGATGATAATTCTTTAATTTATGGTACAATGATTACGGTCCTTATAAAAAATAAAAATACTGTAAGTAACTTAAAAGCTAAAATAATCATTACTAAAAAGTAAAAATACATAAAATGTATATTTGTATTGAAATGTATGCTTCATGAATATAGGAATTGATTGTTTACTTTACATAATATAACATATATATATATAATGCATGTGATGTCATGTAAATTGATTCATAATCTAGTTTGTTATCAAGTATCGCGTAAAATACGACCATCTGTCCACAGTTTAGTGAAACATTTACACAATGTTTTTATCATTCCCAGCCATGCAGTGCCTCGCACTTACTCGAGATTGTTTTATTCGTATTATTGGTGTTTAGAAAATACTCGTAACATCAACATTATTGCAGTTTTTTTAGTGTTAAGAACATTATCCAAGTTAAGAAGAAGAAAAATGGACGGAAATAGTAAACATAAAGTAACATTGATGATTCCCTAAGGCAGTTTTAAGGCAGCTTACATCCTTGAGGGCGGCGACTTCAGCACTGACTTCCCACTTGTTGGCGATGCGGATGGTCTCCACAGTCTTCTGCTGCACAGACTTGGATTCATCGAGGAGTGTTAGCTCATAAAACTCTTGTATATCTGAAAGAAGAACAATTCGTTTTGTTATTTGCCGGTAGACTCCTATTAAAAAAAATGTTAAAAAAATGTGAAAAATAATACATTCAAATATATAATTCACCGAAGAGTAAAACGTTCGCTAAAATCAATAATTCGTCAATTATTGCTCCCGCTTCCTGTGTAACTGATCTCTTAGCCGAAAACATACCTGCCATAGACTTTTTATCTAAATTCAAGTCATTCTATAAGCTCCATCGATTAACAATAAGGTTTCGTAAAAAGAGATCTTGCGTGAATACCAGACTACAGTGTAACAACATCGCTGGGTAGTCATGTGACGTAGAATGGTATTCCTCAACGATATCGATATTATCATGTAAATAATATACTGTAAAATAATATTACATTGAGGTTGATTTAGTGAATATTGAAACAGTCAGACTTTGACATTGTAGAATAAAAAAAATGGAAATGCAGATATTTAATATGTATACATAAGTTGTATAAGTATATTTGTAGGTAAGATTGCTTGATATATTAAGGGCATTATTTTTCAAAACAATCATCTCGAGGGTACGAAAGCAATTTAAGTTAGTTTCCGGAAGCTTATTTCCCCGCGGATCTTCTTCGATAGTTACATTAGACATGTTGGTTACGCTGGTTTTATTATTTAACAAAAGCAAATACGATCTTCAAACCTATATATGCGAGGACACACAATGTTTTATTACAGGTAGGCAGAAAAATGATTTTACTGTCAGAAACTCGTACACGAAGGATTCATTTTGATTTCGAGAATGAATTATTTTTGGCCCTAAAATGTTGCGCGGTGAATTTAGGTTCCAATTGAAATTCTCACTTTGTAAATTTAAACACAGGCATTCTACAAAAACCCGAAAATAAAATTTAAGTGGATAATAAGTATTTCACAAATTTCGCCAATCAAATTCAACATATTAATAAGCCGGCTGAGACAGCCATGTTTTATAGCTTAAGAAGTCCTGCAAATATCTACAAAGTTTAAGGTACAAATCATTAAAATTCGGTCGTGACAACCTATGAAAATACTGGGAAAAGCATATGCGAGTAATATCCATTTTGTCATTTTACAAATATATTTCTTTTCCGCTACATATAAAATGTATATTTATCTGAATACCACAAGAAAACATGATGACTTAACACTTTGTCACTCATACAATATGTTTATACGAATATTATAACAATATAAAAATAAATGAAGAACAAAACATGGCGAGTGGAAACTTCAATACCATATTATTAATTTAATAACTGACCGAGATATTTACGTAAAACTTAATTACGCAAAGGGCGCATAATCTACCTACGCAATATTCGAGTGAAGATTTTAGTTTACTATAAATATGCATGAACATTATACAATCAAAGCCCACGTGTCAAATTAAGTATGAGAAATAAAACTATTGTCTTGTACGATAATACAAGAAGTACACTGTTTTAAATTGAAAAAACCATAAAAAAAATTATGAATGTTTCAAATACACAATTGACGTTTTTTTTTAGTACATATCAATTAGAATCGAGTTAATTTAAACCTAGGTTAAAGAATCCCGGATTCATTTAAGTTGACATCTGTGACACGCGGCAACAGATGTTTTATAAAAATATCCCAATGCTCCCTTACCTATTATTGTCATGACATTTGCTGCAAACCGGCGGTTCTCATATTTAAGAATAAATAATTACAAAATAATATATTTCTTTGAATTTTATATTTATACATGTATGTTGGCTGACGCCAAATAATTATGGTGAATTAGAAAAATTATTTACTATAAATTGTGAAATTTTTAAAATAAGAAACGAATCTTTGAATTTTTAAATTAAAATTCATGATGAAATCCATCATATAAAATTAACGTTTAATTTCATAATTAAAATCAACACATTATTTACTTTACACTATGTTCTGTCGTCAGTTGTTGTAATTTGTAGTTATGAACATACCTCGTTAGGGGTGTCAATAAAGACTTAATATTTAATTTTTAATATTTATTTATATTCAATATATATTTAAAATATAAATTTGACTTCATGAACAGTAATATGATTTTTTTCAATGACCACAGCAGAGTAAAAGTAATGTCTGTAATCGATGTTATTTATCTAAAAATGATCATTTTATTACAGAAAAGACGAAGGACAAAATACAGTTTTTCTTAATATATACAACTTCAAAAATAGCAACAAAAGCGATTAGATACAAATAAAATCATTTTTAGAACTGTTTTTATATTAATTTGTTAAGTGTTCATTATAAAGATAATGAGGACAAGCAATAAAATCCAATTATTGGAATGGAAATGTGTATATATTTTCAGTATCGTATTTATTAGTTGTCAATTATATTTCAGTGATGATGAGAACATCGTCCTTTTACACAATTCTCTTTTAGATCTATCAAACCCAAAACGTTGGTGTAGTGTCATTGACGCGTGATAAGATACCATTGATGCTCCAACTTCAGTAACTTAAATTATTTATAAATATTAAATTACTATTTAAATTAAAAAAAATTATTGATTTCAAAAATCACACTTGATCATATATATATATATATATACATAAATAAATTATTGGTATTACATATTATCCGTAACGTACGAATAATTCACAGTTAACCCTACTTAAACGATTTCATAACATCGGATGATTAGCCCAATGCTCTATTTGATTTTTCAAAGATCACTAATCTCAGTTACATTTCACAAGAATCAAGATCTTAAATTACAAAATGGTCTTGTATTGCGTCTTCGTATCTCCAGCTTCAATACATGTTTCCATAAGTTTTTGATCTGACTTTATAAAGATGTGTTTTTTCTGGGAGTGAACTACCGCCCTTCATAGAGGCGTCATCCCAGGCAGGTCGCGTGACCGGATTTGAACCGGGCGCTTTGGGCGGGCGCCGGCCTTGCAGCAGGTTAGGCGGCCCGCCGTTCGATACTAGCTGGCCTTGTCCCATTTTCTAAATATATCGGGCAGCGCCGGCCCCGGCCCGGCCCGTAATATCAAGCACCTGCATCGCCACACAACAAACAACCCCGGACAATCAATCCCGGCGCCGATTTTCACGGTCGAATAAAAATATCGCATCGATTGATCAACGTTTATTCATAGAACGATTGGCGATCGCACCGTTTTGAAAGTACCAGCAGGAATAGGAACCAAATCAAACTATGAGTACTCAGCTTTAGAGCGCTTCTGCGCATCCCTCGGTCAAGTCGTACTAACGGTAACCACTAATCACATCGTTCCTTGCAATCCAATAATAAATCAACAAGCAATGCGACTCGAGACACGCTTGTTGCGTACTAACATCAACGAAACTAGTCAGGGGTCAGTTTGTTGATGCGCAGTGCGCTGCTTTAAAGTGACGGGAAGGCTTTCAGCCACATTAAAAATGTTTGCTTTTTTGCGAGCATCCTTTGTGATATATCCCATCCGGATATCAATACGGAACGGGAAAGATGTGGGCAAAGCGTACACATACCAGTTTATGTCAGATCAACAACATTAGGCGAGAATCATAAGAAGGATCGAATAGTTATGATAATACTATATATCTTTGGTCATAGTGAACCGTCCGCGCTTCGGGAGCATCGATCTAAGCGTCTAATCTCTTTAAAAACGCGTCAAATACAACAAATGCTTATTCTGCAAGCCGACGGACTCAGTACATTTATTGCAATAATAAAAAAATGTCCCAATGGAAAAACGGCTAAATGATGTGACAAAAATTTTGGCAACAATATGCTCTAACTAGGGAGCGAATAAGAAAAATGATTCATAAATCAAAATAAAATAAACATTTTGAAATTATTTCACATTTTATTCCACATGTTTGTAATTTTTCGGTATTGCACTGTTATTATTTTGTCTCTCTTTATCTACTTTTCATGTCTGTCACTATACTGTATCGTATAACCATATTTTAGATTTGTATAATCTCTACATTATTTTTACAATACATGGGATAATGTCAGCTGATAGAGCTGGGTTGCGGCGATTCGTAGTAAGCATATGCTCTTGATATAAAGCTGATATGCGAAGAAAAATGGAATATTAAAGCGCTCATTAGATCAATGGTTCTATCCCCGAAGAAGTTTAAATACTCCTGTAAGAAATATTTTCAGTTTTATCAAGGAGATTAAAGCATATTTTTATGCAAATTAAAATATAAATCTTACCTCTTCTTGAAAAACATGTGTTTCTAATTCCTGCTGACTTGCAAATGGCGAGCATTGTTTTGGTAAGTAATGTCAGTGGAACTGAAATACAATGCCATGAATATCTCAGGCTAATCGCCTGTAAGAATTCAGCTTTCAGGCCATCGCATCGCATTATCTGTCGACCGCTGGAAGCTCGCCGGCTAAAGCTTTATTTCGTGCGACGACTTAACATTTGAACTTACATCATTCAATAAGCAACTTGCACTTTTCCGATCTTTCATCTTACGGTTTCACACTTCATCATTTACTTACTTATGCGATCCCTAGCTGGAGCATATGACTGTCACAAATTTCCTATATACAGTTATGATGGGTGTCAAGATCTTTCAAGTATAATTTTCAAAATCAGCGATGACAAAATCTTAAACTGAAGTTTCTATGACGCATTCCATTTTTTCACATGGCTGAAAGCGGTATGTGGACGTTTTACGACTAAAATTTTATTTTCAATTATACTACATTCACGCATCGTCCATACTGCACGTATCAGTTGGAATATAAGTTTTATAACTATATACCGTAATGCAACAAAATACACAAAAACAATATAGAAACTTATCTATGTATGTCCACTTGCTTCAAAGCACGCCATATCTTATATTCAAAAAACTATATAAAGCAAAAACCATATTAGGTTTTTATCTGGAATTTTATTAAGAATTCAGTGGAATATATTATAATTTCACTAATAATTAGCCGAAACACATTGCGGCAAGTTTATTACTAATCCCGGGCATTAAGTTTTGCGTTGTACGAGAGCCTTCGATTAAGAGCCTACATTTTTAATATCGGATGTCGGAGGGACTGTATATGTAATAGTAACATCTAAAATGCACGTGGATTTTTTATTATTTATGAATGAAGGTAAAGTATTGTTATGTTTTATCAAAAATAAATTCCGAATATGATGCTCATGTCACGAGTCAAAATGTCATGTGACTAAGAATGATTGATGGGAGATGAGAAACTGGACAAAGGGAATCTTCTGGCTAAATGATCTGCGTGAATGGTAACATTTCGTATAAAGAAGCTCAAATAAATCAATTTTTAAACATCAACATTTAAATATTTTTTGTGATAAGTACTCCTACTTTTAATAAATATGGTCATTTGCGTCGATCATATTTTAAATTTATCAACGTCGAAATTTTTTACGAATTAGCCCAACAATGTTTTTATAAGTAGGTGCCTGTTTTATAAAAATAACTAACAGCTTGGTAATCGTTCATGACGGAAGGTCGCAACGCTATTTTCTTTTGTTGTTTTTGTAACGCAGTCATTATTTTTTATGGTGATTACAAAAGAAAATTTAGCGCGGCGCCATCTACATTTAAGTTTAACATCGCCTACCGCGAAGAACATAAATATTTATAAATCCTTGACCCACTCAATCTGTCACTGTCTATTAACACTATTTAATTAAAGATTACCATGGTAATATTTACACAAATGTGACTTACAGAGCATTTAAAAAAGGAATTAAAATGTATACATTTACCATGTCATTTAATTTAACAAACCGAAATATAAAACTAAAAGAAAAATATAAAAAAGAACTATTTTTTTTTCCTTGTACCCGATTCAATGTCTTCTTTTAAAGAGGACAGCTTTGGGCACCGCCAAAGGATGAAGCAATTTAAAGAGAGCGCCTCAAGAACATTGCATAAATTAAAAAAAAAATGAAATATACATATGTATTTAAAAAAAGCAATACAAAATAGATGTTAGTATAAACGGGCAAATAAAAATAAATGTCATTATAAATTAGTACACAAAAATATTACTAGAGGCACAAGCAAAAAAATACCTCTGGATCTCTGTAAAACAGAAAAAATTAAGTATAATACAATTATTATTATTCAATACTCGCATATCATGAAATTCTTACATTATTATTAGGTCGATATATATTTTGATAAATATTTGGGCCAGGGAACTGCATCAAGAAACATCAGCTGATGATCTGAAAAGCTTCCTGGCAGCGACCACTGGATTCAATTCCTCTTGGATGACTATGAAGAGGATTGCGAGATGTTCAACGCTGTCTACATCCTTCAGAGGCGAAATTGAATTTTACCCGCCTCACACCCGCATCAAACCGGAGGACAGTTAAGTCTCCTTGATGATGCGCTCATTCAGATTATGATCAGTTAGCAATCGATAAGTCCAATGGAAATCTCTCTGTACAATTGTGGCCACTGCACAGAAGTGCTAAAAATAAATAACTCGTTAAGGAGATTAGAATTGCATTCACAGGTTGAAGGAAGATGGAATATAGATTCTCTCACCGAAAATATGAGCGACAATGGTAAATGCGTGGATATTGGTAAATGCGTGGATATTGGTAAATGCGTGGATATTGGTAAATGCGTGGAGTCGAAGTTATCGAGACCAAACTGGAGACTCATGCAGTGTGTCGTGACTGGTCTAAGTTCTAGAAGATATTTTAATGAATTCGGGAACAGAGCACATTTGTCCAGACATGGAAGAAGAATACGGAATCGGGGCACTGAGGTCAGAATAATTTACATCATTTAAGGGACAGTAAATTCACCATTGATACAACTAAAGCAAAAACGTATATTTTTCGGTGATTTATGAGGAATGGCCTATCGTTAGGTTGCCGAAACTTTAAAATAAACGATGCATTTGGGGCGTTTGACAAATGTTCGCGGCGGTCCCCCGTGCGGGACATGTCGAAACTAAACTCCGGTAAAAATAGTTATAACTGAAGCTTAAACGTAAATTTATTAATGTGAGCTTCGCAAATAAACTTCATTGAAGGACATTGTTCCGCCTCTCATTGCAGCCAGAGTTCAATGACTTTCCTTTTATTTCGTATATCAGAGCACTGGGAATTGCCCATTAAAATATCATATTTTTTATTAGTATTTAAAAATACATGTATGTTTATAAAATGTGGAACTTGACTTTACAACAAAGTGTTTTTTTATAAAAGTAAAATATTTAGACTTCCCATTGGGGCAAAATAAATATTTGTAAATATTAGCCTTTAACTGAGCTGGGGGACTCTAGAGTCTAGGACCAATTCGTAAAACAATCAGTTGTCCGCAACTTCAGGCTGATCATCTGATCTCTATAGATATAGATCTGACATATGGATATGGAACTCTCCCATAGAATTACATTTGTTATGAAACCATAATTTGCCGGCGGGTATAGCTCAATGCTCAAAGCGTTTGCTTTGTACGCCAAAAGTCGTGGGTTCGATCCCCGACGGAGATGAAAAAAAAAGCATTTTTAATCGATTTCTGAGTTCTAAAATACCCCCGGTTGGTGTGAATTTAATCCCTCATCCGTAAAATTCCAGTCATAGCATATCAATTAAAATTGGTGGTAGACGAAAGTCGTCCCGTGAAGACCACTCATTCATAGTAAATTCCTGTAATAATAAGAATGATGCGTGAATCTCGGGAATTAACACTCCGCATGCAGTGCTTAGCCATATACACCATGGTAAGCGTCATAGAATTCCACAAATGAGACTTCAGAATTACTATCACCATCTGTCGGTATTCTCCTATTTACATAAAAAAAAATATGATGTGTAATTATTTAATTCTTATTTTAAGTCTAACTCTATTTCGCGACCAAATGTTCAAAAAGAACATTATCATTATGATGAGTCACTTTTTCCAAGCAGCATAAAAAACCATACAACATAAAATAAATTAATTGGCATCAAAAAGTTTCCATTGAAATGCAGTAAAACTGTTCACCTAAAATAATAATTATTACAGTAACATTATCAATATACAGTTATGCGATACGTTGATTAGTACAAAATTAAATTTAATAAGTATTATTTTACTTATGCTTTCCTTTCACATCTGTTCCCTTTTTAAAATATATGGTCGTTAAGCAATGCTGGCATAAAGTAATATCAGCCGCCATGGTGTTCACCTCGTTCCATGCCAGCTCAGTCTACAAAAGCTCCGCCAAATACATTATATGTATAGTTCCTGAGGAGAAAGAGGAGTCCTTTTCGATGCAGTTCGAGGGAATCGCCTCGGCCCTCAGGCATGCAGACTTTGTGGCCACTAAATAAAATTTCCACGCATTTACAATCTGCTCGTATTTTCGGTGAGAGAATCTATCTTCCATCTCCATCTCTTTACAACCCATGAATGCGATTCTAATCTGTTTCACGGGTTCTTTCTTTCAGCACTTCTGTGCAGTGGCCACAATTGTTCAGAGGGGACTTATCAGTTGCTAACTGATCATAATCTGAATTAGCAGGTCGTTAAGGAGACTTAACTGTCCTCCGGTGTGATGCGGGTGTGAGGCGGGTAAAGTCCAGTTCCTGAGGAACTTCCAGGACAGAAAATACCTGGGGACCTGAGTAAAACGTGGCATTAGGTTACGATCTCCTGAGCATAGTTTGATTTTTAATGTTCCACGATTTAAATAGTATTTGCAGACCCACAGAAATAATAAGGAAATAAAGACTTGAAAAAGAGAATTCAAAAACATACTACGTCACTACAAGTGTATGATAAACTTTGAGTTTTAAATAAAAGGTCAAAAAGGAAACCAAAATTAAATCACATATTAAATCGACAATTTACAGGCCTGCGAAATTTAATTTGAAATTTCAAATGTATGCCGCTTATACTGTGAAATTCGTAATCGTGAAACATGACGTAGATTAACGATAATAACTGACGTCATTGCACGTCAACCGTCACGTCAACAGGAGATGAATAATATCGCAATATGCTTGTACATAAGTAAGCTGCGTGTATGTCCACTGACATGTGTAGAGGGTCGTGTGAGGTTGCATACAATATTATTTATTACCAATAACTTAAAGAATAACTTCTTAGGTTTTCACGGCCAGATTCGATATTGTGGCTTTTGGATTTAGCCGTGTGTGGCGAACTTCCTTCAACCAATATTTCGACCGCCATTGCAGGGGTCTTCTTCAGGATTGATGATTTATTTAGTTGTGAGTTGGTTTATTCAGATTATCTTTTTACGAGCGTTATTGATTTTTATCTCCATGGCAACTACATACTCAAGTTTCATTCCGGAGAATCGTAAAAATATGCACGCCTAGTAAGGGAAGCCATTGAAATCAAAAGACTCCCATCAACATCAACAGGGATGACGGCTTGATTCTCAAAACAGCATGGCTTCCACCTCTAGCACATACCCTAAAACCTGTACAGACAAGCAAGGACGACCACAGTCTGACATGACGTTCGTGGCTGTACAATTCTTAGAACATACCTATCGTATCAATTAACATAAACTGATATAAAAATAATTAAATTTCAAAAATTTTGAATACTGCAGAAGGCGGAAGATAAAACTTGTACCTCGTTAAAAAATAAATAAAAACGTATGAACTTACCTACATTTGTAATAATTTAGTTTTAAAAATACGAGAATTTATAGTTTATAATTTACCGACACTCTTAAGGTTGGTACCTAAACAAGTTCATTCTAGTGAAAACCTTCAATAAATTTATAATACATACTCGACTGCTTTATTTTAATCACTGTTAAACCTGTATAAAAGTAGTATACAGGTTTATATGTTAACAATGCTAATTAAATGTTACCATGAAAGGGTTGTCTGAAATATGATTATTTTTTAACTTTAAATAATGAATAACTTAGAAAATAAGTTTTTGGCCACTGATCCTATTATTGAACGTGATGTTTAATTTCAGTGAGACCTTAATCCTGCGCGCGCAATACAGTGAAATACAAAATGACTAAAAAAAATAAAACACAAAAATTAGTCACATACTATTTTATAAGACTAGAAGAATAGCCTGCTGCTGGATTGGAATTCGATGATGCATTAGTATTGATTTGGAGCCTACAAAAAAAACAACAGAAAAAAATGTTTTAATTAGAATAAACTCGTAGAAGCGAGGAGGTGGAATAATAAAATCACAACTATATAATTATGTATACTTTTAACTATAAACATGTTCTAAATTTGTCTAGCTATTAAATCTATTTCTTAATAAAATTGTTTTTTCTTACCTCGTTTTACGAGGTTCTCTAGAACCTATACGTTAAATGAACTTGAAGTCTCGATTCACGCAGTTTTGATATACGCGGTTTCTCTTGGAACGTATCTACCGCGTAAATCGAGGGATGAGTGTATTTCAAAATTGGGCATGCGTTTCTTATAAGTAATACGATTGCCTTATTATATAACACATCAGGTTTAACAATAAAATAATTATTTTACTATCATAAGCGACAATTCATTTGTTACCAAAAATAAATACGTAAAAATTAATAATTAAAAAATGCTGCTGCTAAAAATAGCACAGCTCGCGCCACAAATACGCCAATCTATCATGCTTCAAAGTGTAAATTATTAGTTAAAATAAATACCGTTTAGTATAGTCGCTATCATGGTAGTAAAGCTAGAAGCCTGAAGCCTGAAGCATGCGTTACACGGAGAAAGAAAAACTAACGCACTATTATAGATGCTAGAGCTGACAAGTCTGCTGGGGCCGAGCTCGCTCCAAGAGAACATAATGGTCCGCTTCTGGACCGCAGCCAAGGCTCGATAAACATCGTGGATTGGACGTAACTTTTCGCGCTACGGTCGTTATGTTTTATTACAATAACAGAAGATAAATACCGGAGTTGTGTTTATTTTTTCAAACCAGTAGATTCGGAGGATGGACTCCATCTATTGCCGAGTGACATTTCACGTAACAGGGTGCGTCGATTAACCAACCACCTTGGGGGCAACCATTTTAGGAGGCCATTTTTTATAGAGTTTTTAGATTTTTTTTGGGGGGTATTAATGATGAAATGTGATTAGGTATTGTAGGTCTTTTTAACTATGTTATAAAATACACAATCAAATATTTTAAGAAAATTTTCTCGGATATTATCATAGTTATAAGCTGATATACTAAGCATGTTGTTCTAAAATTAGGGTGTACAGTTGGCATGCACGATGAGGGTCGCAAAATTAACCTAGAAGCGATGTACAAAGTTAAGACACAATGTATCGTAAGGTTGTTATTAGTTGAACCTAAAATTTAAATACTAAAACCTAAAATTATACAGTTTTACAGATTTACATCCATAGTATATAATGGACTTTGAATATAATTTTTTAAGCATATTCTTAAATATATTTACCAATGATTTAAGCACAATATTTTGTATCCGGTATACGTAGAAGAAGAGCTCAGCCTAACGTGATTTATTTAGTGTGAGAAGATTTTTTGCTTAATGACGTTTTTTTTACATGCAAACAAAGCCTTCTATCCGTTGACAAACTATTCAAATAAATATTTTCCACATATTTTAATATTATAAAAAAATTAAAGCATTGTTATACCATCATCCTATTTGACATTTCTTGCATCAACTAATCGGAGAAAAACAAACGGCAGACGCTGGGATTCGAAGCACGAACCTTTGCAACCATGTTCATTTTACTATCCGAGACTAGCTGCTTGGTTATTTGCACCGCCTGTCGAGTCGAGAAATGAACACGTATTGTTTTACTTATAGATGCCGCTTGTTCTAAGCTGTAAATATGTATATTAATTAAATACAAAACATAAACCTTGGAGTATAACTTGGTGAAAGTTTTTTTAGTCTAAGCACGTAAAATGATATAGGTATTTGTTGTGTATAAATGTTTCAGATCTGAAAACGTACAATTTTAACATTCGAATCCCTTTTTCATTATACTTTTTAATTATTTTGAGTAGGGCAACACATGTCATTTTCACTAATTTGAAAAGCATTGAGACCTAAGAGAAATTTTAAATTTTAACACAAGTGAAGGCAGGGATGATGGACCGTTGATAGACACAGCACGCAATTATTGTTATTATAGACTGCTAAAAATTAAAATATTTGTATATATATATTAGGGTGTCCCAAAATTATTTTTTCGTTTTTTTATAAGGCTCACCCCCTTATTTTGTGTGAATGATGTTCAAATAATTTTTAAAAAAGTTGTACGTCATTAAAACCACGGTAAAAGATAGCGACTTGCATCGGAACATGTCAACACTAGAATTCTAATGCGCGCGAAATCTGACTTAGGGTAGGCTCTTTGATACTGGTTTGTTTTATCAGGATACGCATTGTTTTAATTCAGTCAACATTTATGTGTAGAAACGCAGTTATAAATAGCAAATATTTTAATTGGGGACGTAAAACATTAAATTACCAGGTCAAATCATGCTTCTGATAGAATGGCTCTAGAAGTACAATTTTAGAGCAAATCTCAATATTCGTGTTTTCGTTATTTTTTGGGAAATAGCACATCTACTATATTTTTACAAAAAATTATTAGATAACTACAAACATTATATCTGAAATAAGTTTTTTGGCGGGATGTTATACCTGAAGTGGGCAAAAAAATTACTAAAAAGGAGGAAAATACGAATCATAGAAAAAATTAGGATCAAAACCGGCATGCAAAATATTTTTCATAGTCAACTCTTTTTTCATCATCTTATATTACACCACTTCTAGAAACATAGTAATCTGCTTTCGATTTACAAGAAAACTTGCCCTTCTTAACTGATATCACGCTGACCGATATTACGAGCAATAAAACATCTACAAAGAAAATTTATATTACTTCAAAATTAGTGTCGCTGGTAGGTGTCACTTAAGTTTACGCAATTTTGTGTTTATTATAAAAAAAAACTGTTCAGGCACTTGGACATAGCACTGCACACATATTTTTAGCGAATTCTCTATTTGAAGGATTCGTACGGAAAAGTCCCCACTGAAACTATAAAAGTCAATTTTCAAAACGAGGTACCCGATATTGTAGGTGTCTATTGGAATGAAAAATTGTTGACGGCTTTATATACATACACACAAATTTAATAAATAATAATATTTACATGTAGTTATTTCGTAGAATAATCCAAAATTGGAACTTTAGGAAATCAGCAGACACAGGCACTTTGGAACCTTATTATTGGCTGAAATCTTGAAGATAAAGCAATTTTTGTGTTTTGGTACTATTGCTTCAAATACAGATCATATTAATGGTATCTGTGTGATTGAACAGAAACTGAATAGATTATTAGATTATAATTAGATTCTTATTTTTGTTTTCTTTCATCACTTCACACTACAAATTGGTTTGAATGGGCGTGTTTGAGGCAAAAGTTACTCAAATACCTGAAAACCATGATATTTCAATGTTCAAAAAGTTCAAAGAAAACTGAAAAATTTGGGTTTTGGAATAAAACAAATCCATATAAAATAGCGAGCATGTCTACGTGTTGCAGAAATTGACAAACTGCTAGAATATTACTGAACTGAATCGACTTACAATATGCTCGACTATCGAAAATTAATAGAGTTATCAATAATATTTTTCTCAAGGACTGTCACCATTTATGGTTAAAGAATGTTTGATTTTGTTACACCTAAACATAGGTGTTGACACAAAGAACAGTTTAGTATAAGCTGTTAAATTAATGCGATGCTTTCATCACGAAACAGTATTCCATTAAAGTTGTATGAAATACTGCTGAAAAGGAACAAAGCTAACAAACTACGTACAAAAAAAACATATGAATATATATATATATATATATATATTGTGGTAATACATCATACACGCTGAATAACGCAATATATTATGCAAATATCTTAATCCAAACCGACCCCTGTCAATCATACCACAAAAATGGTTTACTCCAACTAAAAACATACGAACAAGATAATACAAATTATATCTATATATATAAAAATCAATTGCTGTTCGTTAGTCTGGCTAAAACTCGAGAACGGCTGAACGGATTTATCTTATCTTGGTCTTGAAATGTTCGTGGAGGTCTAAGGAAGGTTTAAAAGGTGAGAAAAATTTGAATAATTGCCGGGAAAACCCTAAAAACAGCCCTTTTCTTTTTCCCAAATAAACGTCCCAAATAAACAAGATCTATACACAATATCATCTTTCATATGCTTTATTCATTTCACGCACCGCGTGTTATTATGAGAACGCGAAGTGTGTACATAATATTTACCGCGTGGTTGACGTGACACGCGTTAACATATTAAAATATCTTTACACAATATCATCTCTCATATTCTTTATTCATTTCACGCACCGCGTGTTATTATGAGAACGCGAAGTGTGTATAATATTTACCGCGCGGTTGACATGACACTTGATTGTTGATTCTACTTGATCTCTGTGATCTTGACACGTGTCATCTTCTTATTCTTTTGTGTTATTTTTATTTTTTATTATTTTCTCTATTTATTGTATATTTCTGTATACTCTATGTTTCTAAATATTTGTAAAAAAATTGGAATCTCGATTCTGTATATAAATAAATAAATAAATGACACGCTTTAAAATATCACTATTTACGATCCGCACACAAAATCAACTTTGATACACACAATTCAATTTGTGCGGCGCGCTTTGTGACCGAATAACGTTGTGTGCGCAGAGTGCTTACCGCGCACTTGACACAGTTTCTCGGTACTTATTATCTATATATCTATCTATACCTATATATCTATATAACTCGAGAACGGCTGAACGGATTTATCTTATCTTGGTCTTGAAAATCTTGAAGGTCTCGAATGTTCGTGGAGGTCTAAAGAAGGTATAAAAGGTGAGAAAAATTTGAATGATTGCCGGGAAAACCCTAAAAACAGCCCATTTCTTTTTCCCATATAAACGTTTTCTAAATAAAATGTAGAGTCAATTTGAACTTTATTGCTATTCAATAAAGTTCATATTAAATTATAATCACTCACTGTTGTCTAAGAAATTTAGGTGTGTTAACGTAACTTCAAAGTCAATTTGCAATTTATTACCGCTGCCCAAAGTTCAAATTCAATAATATCTATCAAAATAGGATAGAGGATCTAATGTCGTGTTCCGAAACTCAACAAAAGTGATAATATCGCGAATGCGACCAAATTGTATAGTCACAAAATGTAATAGATCATTAGTAGTACTAATTTTCAATTTGGTCGACTTCGCGAAACTTAATTTTAGCTAACTTCAGTTGTTAATCTATCAGATTATTTTGTTTTATAGATTGATAAATATTTAGTTTTATATGCTGTCGACATTGCTCTAATCAGTGAAAATGCCCAAAGTATTCAGGAAATGCTGGAGGAATGGAGACTGGCTTTGGAGAGTAGTGGACTGCGAATAAGTAGAAGTAAAACCGAGTCGATGTACTTCAATTTCAATTCTGGTTGCACCGCGGTTTGTTAATTAATTTATTCTGTAGGAGGAGTGGTGTGTTCACCACTCCTCCTACTACGATACTTTTAAATATCTCGGCTCTGTGATATCCTTAGATGCCAAAACTGAATCTGAGGTGGAGCATAGAATAAACACAGGATGGCTGAAATGGAGGTCTCTCTCTGGGGTTTTGTGTGACAGTAAGATTCCAGTTAGGATCGAAGGTAAAATCTACAAAACTGCTGTAAGGCCAGCTATGCTATACGGATCGGAGTGTTAGACCCCGCTGAAACGTGACTTGGATAGGATTCATGTGGCCTAGATGAAGATGCTGAGGTGGGCGGGCGGTGTGACTAGAGTAGACAGAGTTCGAAATGAGGAGTTCATTTCGGGTGGCCTCCATACCTGAAAAGATAAGGGAAAACCGCCTAAGATGGTATGGGCATGTGACACGAAGAGATGAGGACCACATGGTGAAGGGAGCCCTCAACATACCCACGCTGAGAAGAAGACCTGGAAGACCGCAGGCAACCTGGACTGCAACTGTAAAAAAGGATCTGAAAACCCTGGGTTTGACCGAGAATGCAACGCAGGACAGACTGACATGGCGAACGTGCACAAGGAGAGCCGACCCCAGATGATGGGAAATGGCTAGGATAAAGAAGAAGAATAAATATTAAGTTTTGTCACAAATTAAATTTCTGAACGCAACCATAATATTTGACATTAGATTTGACAACCAACTAATATGTCAATCCATCCTGTCGCACTTCAGAACACGGAAAAAAGTATTAAGATATTGTGTTACGATATCTATGAGTGCGCGAGAACTTTCTTTACTTTGGTGATCCTTTGTGATAGTGACATTCCAAGTAATGTGCTCTTTGTTTTTGATATTTTGTGACACTCTACTGCTAAGTGAGCGAGAAATTTTCTCACTTTGATTAATTACAATTTACGATGCCGAGGAGAAGACGATCTGACTTAGGTCGTCGCAGTCAATCAAATGTGCGAAGAGTTACCTCACGTGCGTACCGCACCGATGACCAGAGAGAGACAGATCAAGAAAATAGTCGTATTGCTATGTCAGAATTGCGTTATTTAGTGAGTGACAATGAAGTAGATAGGCTTAGAATACAACGAGTTCGTGCACATCAAACACAACAACAGCAAGCACGACATAATGAAATTGAGCGAATCCGCAGACGCAGTGGTCCTGTGATTCTTGAATGAGCTGCATTTCACTATGATCCGGCAATTGATTATTGTGCCGACAAATCGGTAAAAATTGGGGAAATGAAAATAATTTGTAAATATTGTAAGGCGTTAAAATACACCGGTGAATCTACTGGATTATGTTGTGCTGGAGGCAAAGTGAAATTGCCACAGTTGGTCCCACCACCAGATCCTTTACGATCTTTAGTTTCTGGGATTGGAAATGATTCTAAGAACTTCTTGGCCAACATTCAGAAATATAACAGCTCAGAAATATATAAAATGCTTTTTTTTAAACACGGATTCGTTTTGTTTGTTTTAAGATTATTTTATACAAAAGTTTAGGTCTTTTATTTATCGATTGAGGCAGTACGAAGTCTGCTGGGTCAGCTAGTTTTATATAAATATGCATACCTTCATTAAGAACATTAGATAAGGAAACCAACAGAATGAACGTATACTGCTTATGTATAATTTATACATATTAGTAAGAGAATTAATTCTATAACATTTTAAATTTGCGATACAGTTTGCGGATATTTTTATAAGGCCGAAAAAATATATGTTATCTTAGAAATATGCTTGATAATGGAAACACAATGGTGGTATTTAAACTATTTGTTAGGTTCTCAAAGATTTTCGACTTCATATAACAAAAAGTATTCTTAAAGGCACTCGGCGTTGTCAACATTCATTATTTTAAATTAAAATTCTTTTCCAGAAACTTCTACGTTGAAAATAGAATTAGTCACCACCCCAGAAACTGTTTCGATGAAAACTCTGTGAAGCAGAGCATCTTATTTCAAGTAAAATAGCTGGAAGGTGTATTTTGAGACAGTAGTGAACTGTCTGATAGTGGTCGGAGTGTAACGTTATCAAAGTTGTCTCCTACTACATTTTCTTTTCGTGGCTAGACGCCAGTAACGAATCCTGTTTCTTTGAAAAATGATGCCATTTTTAAAAGTTTAGTCATTTCGACAGATAGGAAATTACACCATACAGTGAAGAAGTAAAATAAGAATTGAGTAAAACAATTTTTCGTCGCTTATATTACGTTAGATAATATCGCGATGTCAGCTGATACCAACATTTATTTTTCATGTATTTTATAAATGTAATACGATTTTCAAAATGCGGTATCTTTACCTTGCTTTTTACCGTTCTTTCGTTTGAGGGTATTTGTTTATTGAAATAATTCAGAATAGATGTTTCAGCGTACGAATCATCAAGTAATATAACTGTTAATATTTTAATATGTATTGTTGAATCGAGACGATTTTATGCTTTATTTAATTTAAATCCAATAAATAGAAATAATATACTTTCACAAAATGAAAAAATATTTAACCAATAACGAATCAACACGTTCTTTCAAGTTCAGATAAAATACAATAGAATAAGTTAAACCGTTAAATCGTTCCCGATAACTTGTTTTAATCTCACATTTACGTAATAATAAAGGTATAAAGAGCACGAATAAGTTTATATACAAGGAGAGTCTAGGATGCATACGTTCATTTTTTTTAATATTGATACAAAAATGTTTCAAATATGTGTTCTTTCATTTAAATTGAACTAGCCAAAACATTTGAATTATTTTTACTTTTATACAATTATCCGGATTTTATGGTTTTTTATCAACGTGGCTTTCGATAATGTCGGCCTAAATCTTGACTATAATTCTTTAATTTTTCGAATAATATAAAATCAGTTTCAACATCCATTGGACTACTACGTTGTTTTTAATGTATTTTATCACTTTCAAAGTTTCCAGTTAAGTATAAAATATTCACAGAATAAACAATGGCAAATTATCTAAGTTGGTACATAAACAACACTAATGACAATCATCCTATGCAAGATTAATGTGGATTATAAGGCAGCGCTTGTCGCTGTATTACTTTCTGATGTGCTGTAACAATATCGGAATTTTCAATGCAGTAAAGGAAAACTTTAATATTCGGCCGACAAAGTTAGCTGAATTACAAATAAGTTTGATATTTTCCACCCACCAAAGTAATCACATACCGCTGGTTAATAAACCATTAATGAAATATGGTCAACCGAATATTCTATCCATCTTTGGACAGCGTATGTCAAAATGTTCAAGTATATTTATTTATATAAAGAAATATTTACTTATATTAGGGAACATCTTGCGACAAGGCGAGGATCTGATGGTTTATTTATCTATGTGACAGCGGCTTGTGGTGATTATATACTTCATTTTGGGAGCGGATATAAAGGGTCCGCCATCTAACTTTTTTTTTCAACTAGTGCTTATTTCGTGAATGGTAACACTTAGCTCATGTCTGATTTGACAGATAATTAGTTTTATCCTTCCGCTGAACGAATGTGTATACCTTGAACAACGCTGGGAAATATTGCGACATTACTTTGAAAATCATGGTAATGTTGCAGAATGTGTGCGAAAATTGCGTACGGATTTTGGAAGAAGAGAATCACCGTCAGCTCCGTATGTTCGTTATCTTGTGAAAAAGTGAAAGAAACTGGCATCCTCATCGATAAACCAAAGCGTGAAAAGCCAAAAACAGTGCGTACACCCGAGAATATTGCTGCTGTGGCAGAAAGTGTGCGTGAAGCACCATCAACATCAATTCACCGTCGTTCTCAACAATTGAACATTTCGGAGACATCATTAAGACGAATTTTGCATAAAGACCTTGGTATGACGCCATACAAAGTTCAATTGGTTCAGGAGTTGAAGCCAACTGACCATCCAATGCGTTTTCGCTTCGCTAAGTGGGACTGTGATCGACTTACAAAAGATGCCGATTTTGCCAAAAAAAAATCTTTTCAGATGAAGCCCATTTTGATCTTGGCGGGTATGTAAACAAGAAAAATTGTCGCATTTGGGGCACAGAAAACCCGCACGCATACGTTGAAAAGACGTTGCACCCAAAACGAGTCACTGTTTGGTGCGGATTTTGGTCCAGAGGCATAATTGGGCCATTTTTCTTCGAAAATGAGCAAGGAGTGGCCGTTACAGTCAATGGCGATCGTTATCGGGCCATGTTGAACGAATTTTTGTTCACAAAAATTGAAGAGGAGAATATTGGCAACATTTAGTTTCAACAGGACGGCGCTACGTGCCACACAGCCGAAGCTACACTGTTTTTTTTATAGCATTTTCAAAAAAAAAAAGCTATTTGGCGGACCCTTTAGCATAAAGAGAGAAGCGGGGAGGAAGTAGAGAGATATACGAATTTATGTTGAAATATAATTATTTAATGAACAACTTAAGTACCAAATTTTTTTATTAATTAATTAAGTAATGGCTGTTAATTAATTGCAAATATTTACTCATATGATTTGTTTTGTAAATGAATACACACATCAATGCACGAAGTGTCTTGAAAAGATAGAAACTGAAATGAGGATAAGTAATTAAATATACATATCTTCTATCTATATATATAAAAATGAATTGCTGTTCGTTAGTCTGGCTAAAACTCGAGAACGGCTGAACGGATTTATCTTATCTTGGTCTTGAAATGTTCGTGGAGGTCTAAGGAAGGTCTAAAAGATGAGAAAAATTTGAATAATTGCCGGGAAAACCCTAAAAACAGCCCTTTTCTTTTTCCCATATAAAAGTCCCATATAAACAAGATCTCTACACAATATCATCTTTCATATGCTTTATTCATTTCACGCACCGCGTGTTATTATGAGAATGCGAAGTGTGTACATATTATTTACCGCGCAGTTGACATGACACGCGTTAACATATTAAAAGATCTATACACAATATCATCTTTCATATGCTTTATTAATTTCACGCACCGCGTGTTATTATGAGAACGCGAAGTGTGTATAATATTTACCGCGCGGTTGACATGACGCGCTTTGTGAACGAATAACGTTGCGTGCGCATAGTGTTTACCGCGCACTTGACACAGCTTATCGGTACGTATTATCTATATATTTATCTATATCTATACATCAATATTATTTCTATTCAATATAGTTCATATTAAATTATAATCACTCACTGTTGTCTAAGAAATGTAGGTGTGTTCCTAACTTCGAAGAGTCAATTTGCAATTTATTACCGCTGTACAAAGTTCAAATAAAATCATATCTATCAAAATAGTCTTCGCGTGCGCGTTGGAGGATCTATTGTCGTGTTCCGAAACTCAAAAAAGTGATAATATCGCGAATGCGACCAAATGGTATAGTCACAAAATGTAATAGATCATCAGTAGTACTGATTTTCAATTTGGTCGGCTTCGCGAAACTTAATTTTAGCTAACTTCAGTTGTTAATCTATCAGATTATTTTGTTTTATAAATATTAAGTTTTGTCACAAATTAAATTTCTGAACGCAACAATAATATTTGACATTAGATTTGACAACCAACTAATATGTCAATCCATCCTGTCGCACACGGAAAAAAGTATAACGATATTGTGTTACGATATCTATGAGTGCGCGAGAACTTTCTTTACTTTGGTGATCTGTAGTATATGGCAACATCATCGGTTGGTACCTTTGCGAAATGGACGCGCAAAGCGAATGAGTGAACTGTCAACAGTGACGCGGTTCTTTTTGTTGTTGTTGATATTTTGTGATAGTGACACTTTACTGCTAAGTGAGCGAGAATTTTTCTCACTTTGATTAATTACGATGCCGAGGAGAAGACGACCTGACTTAGATCGTCGCAGTCAATCAAATGTGCAAAGAGCTACCTCACGTGCTAACCTCACTGAGACAGATCAAGAAAATAGTCGATAAAGTACATATGTAAATATGTTAACAAAGGTAGCGATATGGCTGTCTTCGCTGTAACCAATGCAAATGATGAAATATCACAGTACCAGATGGGTTGCAATGTAAGTAGCAACGAAGCAATTTGGCGTATCTTTTCATTTGCGATCCATGAAAGACACCCTACAGTAGTCCATTTGGCAGTCCATTTAGAAAATGGTCAACGAGTTTATTTGAATGAATCGAACGCGGCAGACAGAGCGGCACGTCCACCGTCGACAACATTAACAAGTTTCTTCACAGTCTGTCAAACTGATGATTTTGCTCGCACTTTGCTGAATGTTGACATGCCACGCTATTACACATGGAATGCATCATCAAAATCGTTTCAGCGTCGAAAACAAGGAACACCAGTTGAAGGACATCCAAATGTATTTGCTTCAGACGCTCTGGGTCGCATCAACACAGTACATCCAAATAACGATTAATGTTATTATTTGCGGTTGTTGTTGGTGAATGTTCGTGGTCCGACATCGTTTAAGCAACTGAGAACAGTTAATGGACAGCTGTGTGTGACTTACCGTGAGGCATGTCAACTATTACATTTACTTGAGAACGTTTCGCACTGGGATGATACGCTCAAGGATTCCGTAATATCTTCATCGCCGCATCAAATTCGTACACTATTTGCGATTATCACATCGAAATGTTTCCCTCGAATCCAAAAGATTTGTGGGTTAAGTATAGAGATGACATGTCTGAGGATGTTTTGCATCGTGTGCGCCGTCAAACTTTGAATCCTACACTACAAATGACTGCAGAAATTTACAATGAGACATTGATCATGATAGAAGATATGTGTTTATTGATGGAAAATAAAGTATTGTCGTGTTTGGGTATGACAGCACCAAATCGTCATATGCACGATGCATAAAACCACGAGTTGCAAAGAGAACAACAGTACGACATTGAAGCATTAGCCGAAACAGTTCGTACAAACGTTCCACTAAATTCCACCAATTAAATCAACAACAAAGAATTGCGTACAGCACTTTTATAGAAGCTGTGAACAGTGGATCTGATGGAATTTATTTCGTTGATGCTCCCGGAGGAACCGGAAAAACGTTCTTAATTTCATTGCTTTTGGCGAGGATTAGATCGCGAAATGATGTTGCTCTAGCGTTGGCTTCATCTGGAATAGCTGCGACTCTGCTAGAAGGCGGGCGAACTGCACATTCTGCCTTGAAATTACCATTAAACATGAAAATCACCGAAACACCAATTTGCAGCATCGCCAAAAATAGCGCAATGGCCAAGATCCTACAGGTATGCAAATTGATTGTTTGGGATGAATGCACAATGGCTCATAAGAGGTCACTGGAGGCACTGGACAGAACGTTGAAAGATCTTCGTGACAACTAAAATATTTTTGGTGGGGCCATGATTCTGTTATCAGATGATTTTCGTCAGACTCTTCCAGTTATTCCCCGATCAAATGTTGCTGATGAACTAAATGCATGCCTAAAATCATCGAATTTGTGGCAGTATGTAAAGACACTTCAATTAACAACTAACATGCGAGTATTTTTGCAACAAGATGAAACTGCAAATGTGTTTGAGAAGCAATTGTTAGACATTGGAAATAATAAAGTTGTAGTGGACACCTTGACCGGATTCATCACATTACCCACAGATTTCTGTCACATCACAAACTCAAAAGAGGAGCTTATTCGGCGTGTTTTCCCAGATATAGCTCAAAAGTTTAATAACCATAATTGGCTGGGTGAACGAGCAATATTGGCGGCGAAAAATAAACATGTCGAGGATCTCAATGCGACCATTCAGAATTTTCTTCCAGGACAGTTGGTTTCCTTTAAATCAGTCGACACCGTTATAAACCAGGATGACGTAGTCAAATATCCCACGGAGTTTTTAAATTCACTGGAATTGTCTGGATTACCACCTCACAATTTGCAGTTAAAAGTAGGATCAGTTGTCATCATGCTGCGTAACATTAATTAAACTCGACTGTGCAATGGAACAAGACTGGCTGTGAAAAAGCTAATGAATAACGTCATTGAGGCAACAATCATAAAAGGAAAATACAAAGGAGAGGATGTCTTTATCCCGCGGATACCGATGATTCCGACGGATTTATCATTCGATTTAAACGCTTACAATTTCCAGGACGTATGGCCTTTGCGATGACCATAAATAAATCGCAAGGACAGTCGTTAGAAGTTTGCAGAATCAACTTGGAGTTTCCCTGTATCGCGCATGGACAATTATACCGTCTTCTTTGTTTATTTACGCACCACAAAACAAAACAAAAAATAAAGTTTCTAAGAAAGCTTTAAATTGATTAACAGACTGTATCATAACAGTGTGTCTGTCAATATCAAATTTAAGCCTTATAAATAGCCAGTATTTCAGGAAAACTCTGTTTTGTAAGTAAGCAACATGATATGTCAAAAATAATAATAAAACTTCATGCTTCATTCAAAAAATCCTTTTTTATTATATACGGATTCGTTTTGTTTGTTTTAAGACTATTTAATACAAATGCTTAGGTCTTTTATTTATCGATTGAGGCAGTACGAAGTCTGCCGGGTCAGCTAGTAATATATATAAAATTCTTTAAACGAGTCAATTCATTCAGAAAAAACATCGGCAGGAGCGGGATGCGAACCGCGGACCTTTGGAACCAACCATTTTGCCCAGGTAATTATACCGCTCGAGCTGACTCGTCTCGGAACTTTTATATATGTTATCATCATATGATAGATGTCGCTATAGTATATATTCAAAGTATGTATATTTTTATTTTTTATTATTCAATCAGACTGCATTTATTCACAAGCTTAATATTAAGCTTGTATATGTAAGCTTGTAAATAATATCAGAGAAAGAAGTTGTATGCCTACATTCCTATGATTAATTCCTATGTCCTAGCAGACTCAAGACCCACCTTTTTACTCAGAGAGGCAAAGAAGCGCTTTTGGAATGATCATTCGGTCATAAAAGAGCGCTATACAAATACTAATATAATAATAATAATGATTATGATAGCATAAAACTGTTTTCATACAAAGAAAGTATTTAATATTATAACTATTTAATTATATGGATTATTTCATCAATAATCATGAAAGCACGTATTGTCTCGTGCTATTATGGAATAAATAATAGAATACTCGTTATATATTTTTCACCATATAAACTGTTTGACAATCGTAGTTATTGAATCGCCTATCTTTCTCTGTTATATAAAATCAGACACCAAGTCAACTTGCAGCATATCAAATACTTCACTATGGGTGATAAGAGTGTCTCCAACTATAGCGCCCTGAGCCTGAACTTTTTGGTGCTATCTATAGGAGGTTTATGGCCACCAGACCACATAACGGAGCCATGGAAACTTAGAGCATACAGTTTATATTCTTTCCTTGCACTTGGTATATTCTTCTTCACCTACATGAGTACAGAAATCATCAACATTGTCGTGGTAACAACATACATATGCAAATTTTACTTTTATTAAAACGGAAATAGTTTTTGTGTTTTTACTCGTATTTGATAACGTTGAACGTGACAAACGCTAGAACATAATTGATACAAAAAAATATTTCTTCAGCCGTCCAGCAATGAATGCAACAATATTATTTTTTTAAGATTCATTATTTTTTACCTGATTTTTAGTTGGGTGAAAGAATTGTACGTAAGGCCTTCGAGCCATACAAAATATCGGTAGTAAAACATTTAATATAAACTCGCAAGATACCACTAAATAGGGTTCCGCTCATTCAGTAGACTCTATGACACTCAACTTGACTAAATACTTGACTCTGTGTGTGGGAAGGATTATATGTAGTAAATATATAAGAATTTCATACCACGTTTGTGCCTTCATAGATCGCGAAACTGCAGTCTTCCATTAAGTTAAACGGTGCTCAGTATGGTCCATGTTAAAACTAGGTATAAAATTCTTATACATTAACTATTAAAATGGATCTAAAATTGAATTCTAAAAATATGAATAGCAAAATATGTAGTGGTTGTATGTGCATAGTGAGTGAATTTATTAACCAACTTGTGTCAGGGAGGAAACCCAGATGATTTGAGTGTATTTCAAAACTAAGCTGGAGCTTTTAAGTAGGATCTGAATAAAATGTTCAGTCTGAATTAAAATAAAATGTTTAGTATTATTTTATTAAAGATGGCGCTAAATAATACTTTTCAATAATATAATACGTATTAATTTATCGACTAGCGATGTAAATGGATGCGGCAGATAATAAATTGACAGTGTAGCAAAGGGTCGTGGTTCGAATATCAGTGTCTGCTTTAATTTTTCTCTGATTTATTAATGAGAGAAATTTCATATAAGATAATGTTTGCTATGAATTTGTACTTTTGTTGACAATAAGTTTAACAACATCTTACATATATTCGGATAAGAGAAAACCTATATTCAAGCCGTTTTCAGTTTAACTTGTACAATAGAATATATTTTACCTACTCCGACTATGATGTATGAAAAGGACTGTTTATTATTCAAAACCACAGAAAAATGTACGTAACCAATAAAATTCTAATAAAAACAGAATACATAACGAATATGTCTCTCGTCTACGAGTTTGGCAATCTTTATTTATTTTTATTAGCTTGAAACATATCGGCTTTTTAAATAGCTTGGATTCAGCATAAAAATTAACCTTGATAATTAATTGAAATCAATATATTTATACATTACTTCGTGTTGACATTTATTTCAGTGAGTAAGTATCTATTATGAGTTTGTGTGATTGTATACTTTTTGGCTCTTTGCCTGTTTTCAGAGACAATTAAGTGGATAAGACGGTAGTAATGTATTGATGATTATGTAATTAGAACGAGTCAGTGAGATCATAAAATGATGATTGATTTTTAATATTAAATATTTTTATGTGTTATTTCTTGTATATAAATAATTAATTTAGATTAAACTCACATCTCTGAAGCGAATCTAGGAATCGAAGAACTAAATCGCTTAACCATTGTCCTCCTAAGACAAACTAACAAAGACACAAAATACCACATCCTTTCAGCCAACAGAAGCTCTATAATCAATTGTGTATGTACTAGAAATAATGTGAATCATTTTTTAATATATATTAATTTTAGTACTCGTAGTATAATATTTGTAAATTAAATTAACTGTAGCACCTTTCTATTTCTATTTTTTCTCCTATCAGCCTTATATATAACGGGAGATGTATATTCATACGGGATGTGTCCAAGATACACTTGATCCTTCCGCGATGAGCTCGAGGTGTTAGAGATGTCGATACCAGCATAAGCCATGGTCATGTGACACATGTACGCCATAGGGGTGTACATGTCCCCTCGTTTCGCGGATAACTTCAGATCCTGTGCGAAACAAAGCACGTGCGGCGTTTTTGAAATAAGATACCGTGCGCGTGCTTTTCGACGTAAATAATAAAAGAAAATACTCTCATGTCGTAACCATATTCATGTTTTTGTTCACGTTCGTTGCTTTTATACATAATCCAAAATGTGTTCTATAGTGTATCTTTTATTTCATCGTAATTTATCATTTTTTGGCATTCATAGATACAATATACAGGGAGCGGCAAAAAAAGCTGACGTTTTTAAATCAAAACAACGACGAAAACCGTATATAAAATATGTTAGACGCAGCAAAATATATTCCAATTTTTAAAAATAAAAATATTAGTACTAGCCTCTAATGAATCGTCATGCGAGTATGCATGTATACTATTAGTAGGCAGGGCTTATTTTGTCAAAGTTGAGCTTCTAAGTTCTGCTGGAAATTAATATTTTGTGTGTCTTCTTTTTCCAATCAACGCAGCACAACGGATCGTGAATAGTGTACTTTATGACGTTCAGCCAGGGCGGGTGGACGCTGCATGCGGGAAACGTGTGTTTGGTACATTGAAAATGTATATTTATCTGTTTCTTGAAGAGATCCAGATTGTATGAACGAGGAAACACAGACGCTAGAAATGCATTCCAGAGTTTACCGGTGGCGATTTGGAAGAAACTTTGGAAACTTCCAGTTTTTGGTCGATAAACAGCCGTGTATACGGCAAGTGTAAGATGAGTATGTCGGTTGTGGGTGGGCGTAGGAGAAATTAGTTCCTTATGTTGCGAGGAGCAACGAACATGGTAATAACAGTAGAAAAGACCAAGTGAACCAACTTTTCCCCTGTGTTAAATTTATTGCAAGTAGAGTGTTTTATGTGAGATTGAGTTTCTTTTATTATCTGTCTTTCTTTTGCGCATGCGCCAGAAGTGGAAGCCAAGCTATTCTGAGAATCAACCCGTTATCCTTGTTGATATTGATTTGATGTTTTATTTTTATTGATTGTCACTGTACCCATATTCCTTGGATTATAATACCAAATTATACCTTGATGGCAACTCTTTCAACGAAAGACGCATATATATCGATAAAAACTCATTCAAACATTCGCTGCATACGGCATAACCGAAAATCCTGAAATCTAAGCAGCGTTTTTTTCATTTTCCAGGTTTTTGGAGACATAGACAAGACCGTGGAAGCCTCATTCCTCCTTATTACTCACATAGCACAGCTTGCCAAGACCATTAATTTCCTGGTCAGATACAAGCGGATTTTTGCTTTCATGCAGAAACTCGATCGTAAGATTTTTATTTTTTTTATAATATCGCGATATATACTTTAATAGTTCAATTACGAGTATATCAACCACGAATATGGCAGAAGAACAACAATGGTATTTTGTAATACTAGTACAGTAAGAGCCATAGAATGGACAGGTGAAATGTTCCTATAATAATGAAAGTAAATAAAAAAAAATGTTATTCATTTATTTCAGTTCACATTGGAGTGAATTAATAAAATATTCATGCCACATAAATTTAAATATATATATATATATGCAACATGAAGTTGTCAAATGCATTGGTTTTCAACCAATATTAATTACGACACAAACCTTTAAATATCTCAGAATGAATGAAACATGACTAACGCCACTTTCATAATCATGGGTACTTACTTACAAAAACAGTTCAAATGTTGTAATATTTAAGTAGAATCCCTGAAGTACCTTAGGAGCGTCTGTTTAAGCACCTGATCTCATTACCGAATGTCCTTAACTTATTTACCCATGTATTTTTTAATAACTTAACTTAATTATCCCTGTAACTAACTTACAAATGTCCACATACAATGTAATCGATAGAGTATGGGACTATGGAACTCGTTTGGAACAAAATAAAGAGCCTTGCAGATGTTATAACGCTTCAGCCACGATGTGTGACAATATTGAAGAAAAAATATATTTAAGTTTGACTCCGATATTTTCACCAAGGAATGCGGTCGTAAAAGTCGGTTAGCCAAATAATTTGCGTTCAATATACTTACAGATAAAAATAAATGTACACAAAGTATATAAATGTCGCATCATACGTATAAAAAAATACTTTTTGCCCCTTTGCGCGTTTCCATACTTAACGGGAAGACGTGTATGAGTACTCTGAGCTCGTCTCTTTTTCTAACCCATATTTATAAATACATGGGTTCACCCTAGTTATTATTTGATCCTATTTACCCAGTTATCGAACGGACATTTTCCATCCCGGTGCTCCTCGCTTCGCCCTTTGTGCTGCCGCCCGCACCATGAGTGACGAGCGATGAGCGATGAGTGACGAGCGATGAGCCAGAGCTCGAGGCTTTTTATGTTGTGCAAAACTACTAAGCCTTCTAGGATAATGTACGCTGGAGTAGCGTTTATAAAACATGTGAAATTACCAAGTCAATTCTTAATAAGACGAACGATATTATATTATATCGGGATTCGCAAATAGATAACGAAAAATTTATTTTGACCTGAGTTTAGCTTAACGCTTAAAACTTTAGCTGCGGACTTCATAATGCAAATAAAAAATATAAAAGAAGAATGGGGAATAATCTAAAGTGGGAACTTAACTTTGTTAAGCGCGGACCAATAGACGCCATTCTAGCACTTTTCTTCCTCATCGACCATGATATCTTCGACAGATATGTCACATTGCATCTTGAGTGTGCCTATTCACTGTGTAGCTTCCACTACTTCAATTATTTTTCGCATATCCTCGTTACTGATCCTATCTTTAAGAGACACTCTGAGCATGGATCTCTGCTTCGACCATATATAATATGGTATTATAGTCATAGAATCCACAAATCAGAATTCAGAATTATTACCAGCATCTGGCGGTATTCTCCTGTATGTTTTAATGAAGTTAATTTATTATTGTTCAGAGCCGATCTTCAACCAGGGTGCTAAGGAGCACCAGCCGCTGCTGCAGCGCGCTGGCGCCATCGTTAGGAGAGACACGCGCTGTTTCCTGGGAATGGCAGCGGCTACTGTGTTCCTGTGGGCCGTGTTTCCGGCCCTGGACAGCCACGGCTGGAGTCTGCCTCTCAAGGCCTGGTACCCCTTCGACACCACCAACACACCCGCGTGAGTATGTGTAGCTCTGCCTCATCCGCAACAGACACAGTAAAAATTGACCGGTAAAACTCGTCATCACATCCGGTCACTAAAATTTCCGTCATTATATTCTGTCAGTAGCCGCTGTCCACGCCTGATCTCCAGACATATCTGCGCCGAAAGTCCACCTGATAATACATATGGTTCCGTATGACGCCAAAGATGTATATAAAGGCCTGTAATAGAAACGGCTGCTATAGTTATTAGTATTAACAAATCATCCAAAAGATCCATCGGTCATATATTTGACCTCTAAAATTACTTAAAATAAAAAGTATTTCCTACTATGTTTTAACATGGAACAAACTGAGCACTATTTATTATCTCCAACGTGTATAATCATAACGACGTGTAAATATACTTATTTATTGTTGTGTCGGAGAGAAAATAGAAAAATGATTTAATAAATAATTTTATATTCAGGATCAAGATGAATCCAACAAATCGAGAATCATAACAATTGGTTCAATCGTTCTTGAGTTATAAATGGTGTAACTCACACGACTTTCTTTTATATACAAGATATATATGTATATATAAGATACTCGTACATACATCCAGATTTACCAATTTGCTTACTTTTTTCGAGTTTATTGTATTCAATTACTGTTTTAAATGTCTTGTTAACATAATTTACATTGATTAACTTAACTTTCGTCTATTTTATATGGATGAGTAAATCTTAAGTTTTCCACATATTCGTCTAGCGTGAATCTTTAAGCATCTTAAAATCGTTCTCTTATAAATATTTGTATTATTGTGTGGTCGACCACATTTCGCAGAGGTTTATCGCTTAAAGCTTATTTAAACGGCCACTTAAGAGCGCAACGCGACCCTATATAACTGAAATCGCCCCGACTTTATTAATTTGATCGTAATAAAATAAAAATGGCCAACAAACACCCACATTTAAAAAATAAATACTCGAAAACAGTGGCGTCTTCTAAACAATAAATGATATTAGAATTCAAAATTTAATTTCATTGCTCTGTGTAAGTGCTATCTACGTACGAATATGTATGTGAGGTAATATTGCGTTTGAAATAATGCTGTTAAAAATATTTACGTATGTAGAATACGTGTTATTTAAGTAAAAAAATGTTCAGTAGCACATATTTATTTCCGAAATTTACGTTTAAAGACAAGCGGAATTATAATTTCATATGTTCAAGAATGTTAAAGAAAACAAAATGTTCTCAAATGATGCTACAGTGATTTGATAGAAATCATAAATTCTGGAGGAACATAATAGGAGGCCACAAATGATCCTCGTATAAAAGCACAAAACCTGAAATTTTGTCCTAAAAATAAAATACCCCTTTCATCCAACAGTACTTTTGTGAAAGGCGTGAAAATAATAAAATGATCTGGGAAACAAAATTAATTTTCCTTCCGGTATGAAGGATTTTCCGTGCAACACTCTGGGACAGCGTTCGACCGACCAGAGATTAAAATGACGTTGTTTAGGTTTGTTTTCTTTTTCCCGGACTGAATTTTCTTTACTTGTCATTGGTGTAAAATACAGCTGCGCGAGTAATGCGAAAAATGATGACATATTCGATATCGGAATTTTTCTATATTTTTTAATTCAAATTGCATGAAGGTTTGCCTTTGACACGAACATCGTATTTCCATGGCATTTCGTGTACATTTTTAGATGTCATGTATAAAAAAGACATGTCAAATAAAGTTTTAAAATATAAAGGATAATAATAATAATAAATATATTTTATATAAATATTTACACTATAAATGTATGGGTTATAGTCGCTACAAGGTGCCGACACACAGTTCTGTCAGCTGCCTTTTTCATTGCCTAATCCCAAGTTATTTATACACATCTTTCATTGTTCTCAAAGGCATCTCGAACGTGAGCCCGGAGCCTTAACAATGAGGCGGATGCTGTATTCAGGACATATTTGATCGTTAGTTACTCAGCATTTCAAAGGAAATCGGATGATTATCTCGACACCCTCGAGGCCTGGATCATTAGGTCCAATAAAGTGGCTGAGCCAAACTAACAACACGTGGAGTTCCCAGGAGGTTACCCATTCACGTATCATCCGCGCCCGATGTTGTTTTACTTCGGTGATTGGATGAGAACCGATATTTCAGCATGGTTTAATCGCTATCTATATTATTAATAATGCTTAATTAATTATTAATATTCATCCTTCCCTCATATGACATACAAAATCCGCTTGAAAGTCATATAATTCACTTGAAAATTCTCTGTTTGACCTCTTAGTGCGTTGATAGTATAAATAAAAATGCAGGGTTCACACGTAATATGTATAATAATACTTTGCGTTCTCCATTCTTCCTGGGGAAAGATTATTTTCCAGGTTAATACGGACCTTTCTTTGACCCATATACCTAGGCTTCTATTAACCTGCACAATGGTTCTTTGTTTCATCAGAGAAGATGATGTATTTGCTTCCATCCTCTTCCGCCGTCTTCACTTCCGACTGTCTGACGTTGAAGCTCATCGCTCCGCCGCTGTATTTCGCGCAAAAGGAAAGAAGTATGTTTGAACACGAACATTCTTTGTGTTTGTGAGTAAAAATACCCCCTTTATCAAGTTTACTGATTTGAATATTGATAAATATCAAGATTTAATCACTTATAGGGTTTAGAAATGCACGCAATAGTTATCTGATAACTCCCTCGTAGGGAAGTTCGCATTTAAAATGCGTCAACGTAAATAATTAAAATAGAAACCGTGTTTTAACTTGGCGAAAAATGGTAACGATTTATATCACTTTTCCAGAAACGGGATAACAAAGGTACCAGTGAGCTGTATATATTTAATGAATAATTAGCCAAAAACGACCGCTGCAAATAATTATAACTGTAATAAGCATAATTACTATCTTCACTAAAAAATTAAATAATTAACTAACTTTTTGACTTTATCTCAATTGACTTATTGTAATGCCTGGTTTAGAACGAATAGTCGATATTTCATATACAGGTACGCAATCACATTTGATCGATTAACCGAATTTGAAAGAGTGGGGCAAGAATTAGTGTTCGTTCGTTTAGTGTCGACCAGGATAAGTAGTATTCCATAAATTATAATGTAACGACGTAAATGATGAACTGGGTCAATTATGTACATTATCCAACTCATTTTCTTCTAGGGATACTATCTTTCCATTCGTTAGAGTCTAGTAGGAAAATAGCTGCTCTCTAACATTCATTCATTTTTGAATACTTAAACATTTACGTTCCGGATAGACACACGCTCTCTCGTACTCGTGGAGCTTCAAGCACTCAATTTAGTGTAACTGCAATGACGCTTCTAAAGGGGCCACCAGCACACCTCGATCATTTTCCTCTTTTTCCGATGGTATTGTTTTCTTAGATATCTATGATATTAGACAGATGTCATTTTTTTTTTGGCTTTTTCTGTTTCTTTTATGCTATTATTTGCTATTATTTGCTTATTTTGTATCTATTCGCTTATTTTGTATCTTTATGTAAGTCTTGGAACTTTTGTTCTGTTTAATAAATAAAATGAAATTGAAATAATCATCAAAGTACAGGATGGACCAATAACTTCTTGAAATTTGAAAAGCCTGTCACTTACGCGCGGGTGTAGATATTGGTGCGGGAGGGTACCAAACGCAATATCGGCCAAAAGGGATTTAGTACTACTAAATCCATTATTTCGTTAGTTTTCAGTTGACATACGTTTATCAGATAGTGAGTGTTCTGTTGGACGCCGGAGTCAACATCTCTATGGACACCATCGTCTCAGGAGTGATGGTGCTGACTGGCGGACAACTGGACGTCCTCTGCCATGACCTGGCCAGCATCAGGCCGGAGGAACAATCTCCTGACAAACCGCAATTAAAAACAAGTAAGTCCATTCGTCATTAGCTTAATCCAAACGATTATGGACATAAAAGAATCGAGGTAATTAATCACCCGACTCATAATAAGAGAATATCTAATGTCCAAATATCCATTCACAACCATCCATTCTTCAAATCTAACGATTTGTCGTCTTGGTAGTCCACACAATGCACTCGGCGTAGTTTGCATAATTGAAGACTTGCAACAGGGAAACAGTGGCAGTTTACAATTCTTTATGGCGACTATTCGTGGCGACTATATGCTCTAGCTAAGGAGCGAAGATTATTTGATTACTTGTCTACAGAACTAAATTTAATATGTACCTACTATTTATGCTATTGAAAGGCATAAACTGATGAATTAAAAGATTTTAATTTTATGACACCTCGTATCTAGAATAAATATTTACATACATTCACAAAAACCTTGAAAACGAAATTAGCATAAAAAATATGTAGGTTTTTTTGCCATTCACACTTCGCCAGTTATTTCGATGAGTGTGTACGGTTATCAAGATAAATAGTATTGACAAAACAGTAATTTTAGCAATTCATTTTCATTAAATCATTTTTTAGGTATGAAGAAACAAGTGGAAAGCCTTGCGAAAAAGCAGAAAGACAATACGCAAATGAAGGCAAAACTCCTTAATTGTATTCAACATCATCAGGCGATTATAAGGTATCTGACTGACATTATATATTATTTATATTGGCAACTATATAAAAATATAGGTCAACTACACATTTATTGATTTTTATTATTTATTTATACTTGGAGACCTACAGAAAATATTCCAAAATGGCGAGTACAAAATGACAAGATTGGCGCTTTGTCAAACTATTTTAATTGCTACTTAAAATTAAATATTTTCCAGGCACTAATGCTCCTTTACTTCCATTCATAATATTAGTTAAAAAGCAATGGCATATATGTACATTTTTAAAACATTAATGTTTTACTAACTTTACTAATTATTCTCAGTGAATCTGTATAGTTATACTTGTAAATTCTTTAAATTTTAATTATTTCATTTTGATACAATGAGTGAAATAAAAGTAAATATTTAAAAAAAAAAACTTATTTTTGATGAAAAATAATTTCTTAAATATTTGTATGTTTAAAAAAATGGCTAAGGATAAAACAAAGTCAAGGCATTCTTTCTATTTTCCAGTTTCGTTGTTGAGCAGGAAGGGCTCTTTACCTGGGGACTGACGACTCAATTCATTGCAGGCGTAATAGTCATCTGTCTTACAGCATTCCAACTTACTCTGGTGAGTCCACTTTTAATAAACTTCAGCAAAATGCGAATGATTGCTGCTTTATTGCTCCACCGGAATTCGCAATCAAAATGTCCGTGAGAATATTTATTTTATTGGAGGGTCAAACGGTGCTGTCGACCGATACGGCTGTTAATTTGAACTTGTTTCAGTTTTAATTTCATCGTTAGTCAAAAAATAATCTAAAATATATATATTCTCGACGGCATTCATGCAATACAAGATGTCGTGCGTGTTCCCTCCAATGAGGGATTCAAATGCTAACTAAAACCGCTTCAAATATATGAAACTTTAATGTGACATTATTAAATATATTATAATCTTATACATAATATACGACTACAGTCGACCCTCCCTTATAACAAAAGCTTTGTTTGATTTGCAAATAGAGTTATTTTTTCTATAATACTCCTTTCTTCATTTTAAAAGAAAAAAATTACATAGAAAGTACTAGAAAATCCCAAAGCTCGCAGAGTCGATTTTTCCTACTCCCTGTGTTTACACGGTGGACGAGTTTCGCTCACAACTGTGTTAAAAAAGGATTAAAAAGTATACAAAATTATAAAAACATAGTTTTCATAATACTTTATGTTTAAGGTGTCGGTTTCAAGTCGATGTTACCATATATTTTGCACACCTTGATGATGATGTTTAAAAAGAAACCTACGTTGCCATTTTATAAACCATCTTTAAAAACGTGTCGACATAGAGTTGATCATTTTAAGGTTTACTTGAATAATATTACGATAAAAATTCAAATCGTGTTGGTTTAAAATGATTAAAATTATTATAATACCTTTAAAAACCCTTGTACACAGACCACATCCACAGTTGGTCGTTTATCTTAATCCAATAACAATCATTTTTATTTTCCGATTTTGGCTTCCTCCGAGCACATAATGGCTGCCGGTAATATAATTGATCATTAACCATTTCCGGAACTGGGATCGTACGCCGACCAGCGGCATTCCTTACAAATACAAAAACGCCTTTTCATTTATGTACCCATTTAGAAATTTAAGCCTTAATACACACTTTAGACCGGTATAATCATTTTCAGACCGGTATTAAGTACGAAACCTGATAAATTATCAATATTATCCGTTATTAAATGTTTAAGAATAATACTCGTATATTACTCAGGATGAAAAGCAAACAATGTGAGTGAAGTTAAATAATTTCTGGAATATTAACCACCAAATCTATAAAAATGCATTTATTATTTATTATTATTACATTACAACGCTATTAAAGACGTATACGACTATAACTGGGTCTGGTCAAATATTACGTTGTTACGTGAATTTATATATCGTCTTCTTTAACCGCGCCATTTCTTTAATCTCGCCATTCCTCGCCCTGGGGTCGGCGCTCCTTGTGCATGCGTTTGTTGGCAGTTAAGTTTAACGGTCGTTTGCCACCTGACGACGCCAAGGCAGTACCCTTCTTGGAAGGGTTGGACCTCTGCTCCAATTGAAGAAGCTCGCCATTGGGAGTTTTAAAGAGTTGCTTTCTCTGTTTGTGGGTTTTTTGGGGAGAATATGCCTCCGAAGGGGTTGGAACCGCAACCTTGGCACCTCTTCCGCTCATTGGAAAGGGGGAAATTAGGTTTGCGGAAGAGTTATTCAAAGGAATTGGGTGGGATGGGACGTGAATTTATTTATAAATATTTATTAATGATTAAAATAATATACATGATTATTATTTTAAGTGTAGTTTAACGACCTTGAACATCAAAAAAAAAGATGTTATGTTTTTAAGTGCCCATACTCTTGTCATTATTGTATGGAATCTTATCGCGTCGAATTTAAAGCAGTTTTCTAATGTAATGCTGTTTTATATAAAAGTTATTTGTTGATCCAGGATAAATGCCACTAAACATTTAATCAAAAACATCATAATCTGTTATAATAAAACTCATGAAAACTCGTGAGAACTCGTGAAAAAAAAAACGCAGTTCGTGTGACTGATACCGGCGTTAGCGCCCCATAGGCGCAACGTCTCTAGACCGATTAAACAATGTAGCCGCGCGTCACATTGAAGACGACAGTTAAAATATCATATATTCCTTTTCATAAGTCGTTATTTATATAGAAACGTTCTAAGATTATATCCAGCAATGTACTATAGTTTGTCGATAAGCTAACAGTACTAGTACATAATATCAATCGTTAGTATTTAACATATACGAGTATTTAAAGCTTTACATTAATATCGACATGGCAACAACGCCTAGAAAACCTAAGCATTTCCATTAATAAAATCATGATATGATTCAATAATACGCCTAATTGCCGACTCGATAAAAATAAATCAATAAAATTTTAATAACCCATTACGGTAGGCCATTATGTTCCCGAACGTTATTGGAGGCGGTGGCGATTGCTCCGGAGGCCGCGGAAATTATTTTTCATCGTTTTCTATTATGTGCGTTATAGATTGATGTTTAATTCTGAAGAAACGTAGAACAAATTAACAGGAACAGATCAAAGAAGACATCCGAACGAAGACGGTTTGATTCACGATTATAGCTATCGCATAACGCGCAAATATTCGAAGCCTGACTTACTCAAGATTATCCGACGAGTATTCGATTTTTACATTTTTATTTAATACTAGAAAACTTCCTCTTCGAAATCCACTCCCCACTTATTCTAACTGACTTTCTGAACGGTCAAAGCCGACAGACTTCAACTTCATCATAAAAAATAAACGCATGTCAGCATACTGTTAAATGATTTGAATAAATTACAATATGAAGTAAAAAAACTCAAAAGTAATATGTAATAGGCGCAGGTTGAGTATTAAACAAATTAGTATTTAATCGAACGTTTATATTCATAAAACAGGAAACTATTGCACTGTTTATCCAAGAAAATCCAATAATTTATAGATAAACATCCATTAGTAAAATAAATAAATAAATCATAACATAATTTTGTCGATGTTTGAATATTTCCAATGGAATTTAAATATTGGCGAACTGCAGCAGCAGCACTAATCTGTATCCGCTTCCTGCCAGTCGATGCAGCGAGAAAGTCCTACGCAGTCACTCCTCTAGGGCCGAGGAACGATTTCCTACGGAAATTGTCAGATTCTTGTAAAACACTTTTCCTAGAGGAGTCCACGTTCTTATAAGCGGATCAAGAAACGCTGTACCGTGGACTCAAAATACGTATACAGAACCATAATCATTGCATTGGAATGTACGTCGTACAGTATAAATTATGACTAATTGTACTTACTAAAACAAAATAGCTTTATGTACTTTGAGTAAAAAATATGTTTTATTAACAATTCAGTCATCTCCGTAAAATCGTTTTCATTTACGTTTGTGAGATTACCCTTGATTTATATTATTGTGTATTGCTTTTTCGCGTAATACGTTGTAACTGGTTTATAGTTTTTGGGTCCCTTGGAAAATGTAAAATCGAAGTTTGACTGTAATATAATCAAATACGAGTATATAAATAAATAGTACGACCTATGGAAAGCTAATTCCAGGTGAATAGTTCCTCTATCAACAATGTAAAAGAAAATTATAATAATTCACGCAACTCCTCGTTTACGCGGTCAATATGTTCAGTACACCTCCAAGTTCAAAAACCGCGTAAAATTAATACGATAATAAATATTTAACAATATTCAGGTTCCTCCTATAAAAATCAATTCAGGGTATGACAAAAAATGTATTTTTATTGTATTTTAATTTAATTAAAAAATATATTAATAAAAATACTAATTTTAAAATTATTTTATAATTGCAAGGATTATTTTCTATCGACGTCCGACTTTGCTCAACATAGCTCTGCTGAAACTAATTTACTAGAGAAGTAAACAAATGCTTGCAAAGAATATATGTATTACTTTTCATTGTCAAATCAATATTATTTTTCTTTCTGTGGTGTTATTTTTAAACTGAGACGAAAAAAGTGTCAAAGGAGAATTTAGTGAACACATAAATATGAAATTATAAATGGTAACGTCTATAAGTCGCCGTAGTGTCGCATTGCATAACGGCTATTTTTAGTATTTATACTTTTAAAGTCTGCTACCCGACCCATTCGTCTGGCAACAGAGTTTCCAGGAACTAATTTTAACTCCCAATTGAAATATGGTTTACATGCACATTGTCAAGTCTACTACTCCTACAATATACCCGGTTTACAACAGCAATCGTTAAAACTTGTCTATTTAAAAAAATAGCTTTGAGCGGGTTTAAAAACATTGGGATAAAATATTGGCTATATAATCTTCAAAAACGAAATGCATTCAAAGGTTACACTCTATTAGCAGAGGTAACCAACCGACGAGTTTACGAATAATAAGAAATCAATTTTACGCAGTGTGTTTAGAATCGTTTAGATCAGTGGTTCCCAAAGTGGTCCATACGGACCCCCAGGGGTCCATGGAATCATTCAGGGGGCCCGTGGAAAATGAAAATTGATTTGGGGGTCCCTGAACATCGTTAGGGGGTCTACGGATGGTTCAATCTAAAATTATAAGAAATTTTGACACATTATCATTAATATAATTAAATATAAATTAAATATGCGTGATGTGAATATTGTGAAGTGCATACAATAAATATCCTAGTCTTGGACAAAAATAAGTAAAATACGGGATTGATCAATAACTTCTAAACATTTAGGAAGCCGGTTACTTCCGCGCGAATATAGATATCGGTGCGGGAAGGGTACCAAACTCGAGAACGGCTGATTCCAGGAATTAAGTGCAATGGCAACATATACGAAGCATAATGTGCGCTCTGCTTTTGATATTACTGTCGAAACAAGGATTCTGCGACCGCAGATAAACGTAAATTTTGTTTTCATTAGAATATTCGGAATGAAAATCAATCTCCAACAATCCAAGCGATGCAAAATTGGTTGCAGAAGTTCAAGTCGGCGGGTTTAATCTTAACTGTGATGAAATGTGATATTTCTTAAAGCATTGCTCAGTATGTAGACCAGGTTTTCTCGAGCAGGTCTCACAAAACCAAACTGTTTCTTGTATTCCTCATGGACTTTTTTGTTAATGTACGGTCTTTAGAGTATTTGTCTAGTTTTGCAATGCAGTGGGGCTTTAATTCAAAACGATATTCAGTATCTATCGTGCTTGTGCGTCCCCTTTTTCTGGACTCCCGGTCAAGTCTTGCGCCTCCTACTAATTGAAAAATTAACTCCTTTCTAGGCTTTTGTGATATCTGATAGTTTCTGTCACAATCTGAGACATCAAATGATCTGTAAAAGGAACTGAACGAATCCTAAAGCAGACCTTAGTCGTTAATTGTCTGGAATTCTAATGTCTGATGTGGCAGGAGAGAATGGGAACTCAGGTTTCTGTCATTTCAATCCAGTACTTTTTCTCATTTTTTGGCTATCGACATATGTGGTTCTATCATCACTATCTGAGCTGTTGAAATTATCGTCTGCGAAATATTCATAATCCCAAGGAAAAGAGTAAATCAGTATCTTAGGATTCATCTTCCGAAAACAGATGGTCTCTAGATGACATATCACGCGAAGTTCCAGCCATTTTGGAATGAGTATCTTTCAGACGTGATTGTTTTGTAAAATAATATTTTTAAATGTTCAAAATTGTTTCAAATATCAAAATTAATACTCAATATTGTAAAAATCACAAGAAGTTATGTCGCGTAAGTAGTTTTTTGCGCACAAAAATGCACTACAAACACATCGGCTGCTGGCCGACAACAGAGTTCTACTGAACAAATAGCTTAGTCGGCTGACCCTTGACAAAGAAGTGAAAACTACGGCGGCAGCAGAAAATAACTTTAAGCAGATAGAATTAATAGAAATGCAGTCTACACTCAAATCTAAGAATTAAGAAGTGGGGGATACTTGATGTTTAATAATAACTCCCCAAAAGCTATACAAACTTTTAAAATCAATCAATAAAAATGCTGAAATGTTCGGCACCACTTATTTGTGCGAACAGTTATTTTCATGTATTAAATTACTTTAATAGTAGCAGTTTGTGAATTTTCAGTCCAAAAACTGATATCTAAAAGAGGTGACATTATCTGGCCACCCCGCAGCCAGGATTTGTCCCCAGTGGATTTTTTTCTCTTGTGATATCTTTACGGTATACTTTATATTAGCAATCCAGGATATATTCAAGAATTAAAAGAGAGCATGTGGAATGAATTGCATGATATTTCACCAACCATTTTTTGGATGGTAATGGAAAATTTTCAGTCTAGATTATAGGAGTGTAAAAATAAACAAGGTTTATATTTACACAATGTTCACAAAATTATCTTCAAAAAATAAAACCCTCATTAATGTACTTGAAAACTTAAATAACAGTTTTTGATATACACGGCGCGTTTATTTTTTATAGCTATTTTAAATATTAAGAGGTAATTGGTCCACAAATAGGCGTATTCAAAATACCTTATCCGGCCCTTGATATTTTTTGAGTTTGACACCACTGAACTAATAATTTTATAACTAATCCCGTATTTTACTTCTTTTTGTCCAAGACTAGGATATTTATTGTATGCACTTCACAATATTCACATCACGCATATTTAATTTATATTTGATGATATTAATGATAATGTGTTAAAAAAATATATAATTTTATATTGAACCTTCCGTGGACCCCCTAACGATGTTCAGGGACCCCCAAATCAATTTTAATTTTCCACGGACCCCCTGAATGATCCCAGGGACCCCTGGGGGTCCGTATGGACCACTTTGGGAACCACTGGTTTAGATGATCGTCGGGTATTAACAGCAGATAATAAAAATATAACAATATTAATACCTGTTGGTAAAATGGTTATGCGGAGAATATTAGATACCCGATATATATTTATTTTATCGAATTCAAAATTGGATAACTCAGAACTGTTCAGAAGTGGTATACAATTGATGGTCGTAATTATTGATTCTGAAAAAATATTTAAATACTATTGAAGTTGTAAATTTTAATTTTTGGTGAAATGACAAACACTGTAGTTAATGTGTTTCTAAGGAAAAAAATCCGTCCAGTCTAAATAATTGAGGAATAAAACAAAATATACTGATTTTGATTTTAGTTAAGATAATTTTACAGACATAACTATGAAATAAAATTTGTCTAAATACGATTATCCATTGCGAATACATTTATGATGGATGTTTAATTAAATGACGCGTTATGTTATAATTAATTTTGGTAGTTATCTATTTTGTTCATCGAAATATACATGTATAAAATTCTGTATTTATTTAAAAACTAGCTGACTCAGCAGACTTCGTACTGCCTCAATCGATAAATAAAAGACCTAAACTTTTGTATAAAATAATCTTAAAACAAACAAAACTAATCCGTGTTTAAAAAAAGCATTTTATATATTTCTGAGCTGTTATATTTCTGAATGTTGGCCAAGAAGTTCTCAGAATCATTTCCAATCCCAGAAACTAAAGATCGTAAAGGATATGGTGGTGGGACCAACTGTGGCAATTTCACTTTGCCTCCAGCACAACATAATCCAGTAGATTCACCAGTGTATTTTAACGCCTTACAATATTTACAAATTATTTTCATTTCCCCAATTTTTACCGATTTGTCGGCACAATAATCAATTGCCGGATCATAGTGAAATGCAGCTCATTCAAGAATCACAGGACCACTGCGTCTGCGGATTCGCTCAATTTCATTATGTCGTGCTTGCTGTTGTTGTGTTTGATGTGCACGAACTCGTTGTATTCTAAGCCTATCTACTTCATTGTCACTCACTAAATAACGCAATTCTGACATAGCAATACGACTATTTTCTTGATCTGTCTCTCTCTGGTCAACGGTGCGGTGCGCACGTGAGGTAGCTCTTCGCACATTTGATTGACTGCGACGACCTAAGTCAGATCGTCTTCTTCTCGGCATCGTAACTATCTTTGATTACCTTTACTACCTTTGTTACCTTTGATCCTAACTGGAATCTTGCTGTCACACAAAACCCCAGAGAGAGACCTCCATTTCAGCCATCCTGTGTTTATTCTATGCTCCACCTCAGATTCAGTTTTGGCATCTAAGGATATCACAGAGCCGAGATATTTAAAAGTATCGTAGTAGGAGGAGTGGTGAACACACCACTCCTCCACTCCTCACTCCTCCATGTCGACAGCATATAAAACTAAATATTTATCAATCTATAAAACAAAATAATCTGATAAATTAACAACTGAAGTTAGCTAAAATTAAGTTTCGCGAAGTCGACCAAATTGAAAATTAGTACTACTAATGATCTATTACATTTTGTGACTATACAATTTGGTCGCATTCGCGATATTATCACTTTTGTTGAGTTTCGGAACACGACATTAGATCCTCTATCCTATTTTGATAGATATTATTGAATTTGAACTTTGGGCAGCGGTAATAAATTGCAAATTGACTTTGAAGTTACGTTAACACACCTAAATTTCTTAGACAACAGTGAGTGATTTTAATTTAATATGAACTTTATTGAATAGCAATAAAGTTCAAATTGACTCTACATTTTATTTAGAAAACGTTTATATGGGAAAAAGAAATGGGCTGTTTTTAGGGTTTTCCCGGCAATCATTCAAATTTTTCTCACCTTTTATACCTTCTTTAGACCTCCACGAACATTCGAGACCTTCAAGATTTTCAAGACCAAGATAAGATAAATCCGTTTAGCCGTTCTCGAGTTATATAGATATATAGGTATAGATAGATATATAGATAATAAGTACCGAGAAACTGTGTCAAGTGCGCGGTAAGCACTCTGCGCACACAACGTTATTCGGTCACAAAGCGCGCCGCACAAATTGAATTGTGTGTATCAAAGTTGATTTTGCGTGCGGATCGTAAATAGTGATATTTTAAAGCGTGTCATTTATTTATTTATTTATATACAGAATCGAAATTCCAATTTTTTTACAAATATTTAGAAACATAGAGTATACATAAATATACAATAAATAGAGAAAATAATGAAAAATAAAAATAACACAAAAGAATAAGAAGATGACACGTGTCAAGATCACAGAGATCAAGTAGAATCAACAATCAAGTGTCATGTCAACCGCGCGGTAAATATTATACACACTTCGCGTTCTCATAATAACACGCGGTGCGTGAAATGAATAAAGCATATGAGAGATGATATTGTGTATAGATCTTTTAATATGTTAACGCGTGTCACGTCAACCACGCGGTAAATATTATGTACACACTTCGCGTTCTCATAATAACACGCGGTGCGTGAAATGAATAAAGCATATGAAAGATGATATTGTGTATAGATCTTGTTTATTTGGGACGTTTATATGGGAAAAAGAAAAGGGCTGTTTTTAGGGTTTTCCCGGCAATTATTCAAATTTTTCTCACCTTTTAAACCTTCCTTAGACCTCCAGGAACATTTCAAGACCAAGATAAGATACATCCGTTCAGCCGTTCTCGAGTTTTAGCCAGACTAACGAACAGCAATTGATTTTTATATATATATAGATATATAGATTAAAAATCACACAAAGATTTATCTAACTTAAAAACTGACCAAACAAATGACGATCGGCGATTAATTTTTCAATCCGTGTTATCCGATAATAATAACTAGATAAAGCTTTTCCAAGCAAGAAGTCACTTGATACACAGAATATCGGAAATACATCATTAAATTTACAAAGGACTGGAAAGAATAGGAAAAAAAACAGGGTGAAAACCAAATTAATTTGTTTTCTATAAATTGAGCGTGAAAGAGATCTTGCTTATAAAAGAATCAGTTTATAATGTCGAGAATACTTCCTAAATGAATTTATACGAGTAGGTTTACACAATAGATTCAGTCGTATATATACTCGTATTTACTCGTAGAGCATAACCATTATATGCATACATACTCGTAAAAAAAAACAATATATAGATATTCGTACAATAATACCACCATGACAAACAATGTTCTTTATTGAATAGAAAATCAAGTAATAATCCAATCATACGACAAATTACCTGTCATTTCATATTGTTCGTGCAGTTCATCTAAGTGCCTCCGTACATATTATGAGATATACATACTTACTCCACGATACCTATTACGTAGTACATATTTGCTCCTGAATTTTATATTATGAAAGGTAGTGTCGTAGCCACTTTGGAACGAGATAAATTAAATTATGCGCAATACGGCTCCACATTTTCTGTTCGTTTGACATTTTATTGTCTATATAATGCTGCAATGCAGAGACAGGTACATCAAGTACTCAAGAGAGCCATTTACGAGTGAGTACTCTTACATTTCATTACAGCATGTATATGCGCAATACATAGCCTTTTGAAATGGCTGAAAGCTTCAGGAAACTCGAGAGTGAAGAAACTACTCGCTTTTGAACACATTAAACGAACATCAAAGCCGTTTGAGTGACCTGCAGCCTTGTAGTTAAAACACTTGTCTTTTATTAGGCCGGTTAGGAACTGGAACACGCCACAATGCGAAAGCTAGTTGTATAATCTATATCAATTACTAAGGCGCCAGTGCAGATCAATCGATTGAACTTAGGATGCATTTAACGTACACTAATAACCTTTAATAACTGGCGATACGTGTACAAAACACACATTTGTATATTTAAGCAACCCGTGGGTTAATAATTAAATTGGTTTAAGACCAGCATTGCTAGATTATTTAGTCAAATATTGATCACCATCTAAAATTACAAAAATCGGGATTAATATGCATTGTTTTTTTCTTCTTCTTGTTTTTTTTTTTCTTCTTTTGCAACTTCGATTGAAATCGAAAAGATGTTTTTATTGTACAATATATTATTATTTTTATAAAAATAATGCATCAGTACTATAATACGCGTCAATTTATCTGTTCATTTCGTACAGCAAGTGGTAACGGGCCTACAATGAGTATAGACAGAACATTGGGCTTGCAAACGGTTCGAGTTCGAATCCCAGCGTCCTCGGTTTTTTTCTCCGATATGGATTAGATAAACGTCACAAAATTAATATTGGTTGTAGATTTGTATGTGTATATCAATCTGTTTAGTAATGAATACGTGTCGCGATTTATCTATTGTTTACTTTGCATCATAGAAGCAGAAGGATTTATAAACACGTAATAATATAGAGCAAATATTTTCACACAATAATGATTTTTGTAAAAAAACATTTATAAAATGCATACGCATTGCTAAGTGTAGTCTGTATTGAAATAAAGTTGATTCCCTATACTGCCCTCTTAGCGCAACGGAAAAACTAAAAATACTCGAATACTCCGAGTAGATAGTATTGACCCCTTTAACATGTTCAAAAAAATTAACATACGATGCATTTACGACAAGTTAAATTTAAATAAAATGTGAACTTTGACTATGGATATAACAAATTTCTATACATTTTTCTTATTTTAACATGTACCAAAAAAAATATTCCGGTGTATATTTCAAACACTAAAAATGTCCTTGCTAATTCATCGTCAATCGCAGTGTTGAACTATCATATAAATATTCAACGGATTTTTTTTCAGGTTCCCATCTCAATATTATTCTTCTCCATGATCTTGTACCAAGGATGTATGCTGACAGAAATATTCTTGTATTGTTACCACGGAAACGAGATTATCCTAAAAGTAAGTATTTTATTACTTTATGAACTGTTAAAATTTTTAGGAGTTCCTTAAAAAAAAACTAATGCTTATATATTTTTTATGATTTTTTTTTGAAGTAGCCAATCCAAACATCAAAAATAGAATTTACTCGTAACAACGGAAAAGTTTACTAATAGTGATTTTTGCGGTATCTACAAAAATATTAATAGTTCTAGTTTACGATGTGTAAAATTGAATATTCTTCAAATTATCAAATGAATTGCTAGTCTTGATAAAATGTTGGTCAGCTTCTATAATTTACATATTTTTCTATCTCAACAGACGATCTAAAAATGGGAAAATAACTCTAGAGTTGGGCACAAAATTCCCATATTTTTGAATATTTGTTACGATGACTATTTTCCTATCATGTCTGCAATATAAACATCTGGGACCTCGGTCGCCAAATAATTTACTTTACTACCAGTATGTCTTTTTAATACATAACTTATTAGAAATTTAATAAACGTATTAAGAATTATGGGTTATCACCGTTGCAGCGGGCATCTCGATGGTTGATGAATGATTATACTCAACTATACTGAATATAATAACATGCCTATTTTACGTAATAAACCAGGTTGGTGCGAGATTGATATCCTCTGTCGTATAAATTGTAGAAAATATTTACTGTTTATGAAGTACTTAGTAAGACTCTGTCATCAATAGATCACGACAAATGTTATGTACTCGAGTTGTAATGTTATAGATGTTTGGCAAGCTCCACCTATGGTATATAAATGTCGATACCGACGGAGTTCAAAGCAAAATGTAGTATAACTGTATTGCTAAACTGACCTCGCAGTTTCCCGAAGAGAACAATCCAAGAAAACAAACACATTCATCCGGCTTCAGAATAATAACGCAACTGCATGTGGGATGTGTCGTAAAATCGTAAATCAAAGATAAAGCTTCAAACTGCCTCTTCAACAATAGCTGAAAACTACTATCGGTGCATTCAAATTATATCAGGTCTGAAATCAACTACAATCGAATTCGCTCTGTAGAACGAGCTGAGTTACAAGTGTTGTGGGTCAGGGTCAACGACCCCGAGAGAATTAGGATCTATCCAGGACTCTACAGATCCCCTAACATGTCCACAGCAGAAACATCTAAGCTCTTCGACTATCTGGGTGAGACCATTGATGGTCTCTTGCTTTCTTACCCACAAGCGGAATTTGTTGTTCTCGGCGGCTTCAACGTGCATCACACTGCATGGCTGGGGTCGGGAGAGACAAGCTCCGCTGGCAATTGTGCTGAATTATTTGCGTCTTGCTATGGCCTTGCACAGCTCGTACAGAACCCCACCCGTAAACCTGACATCCCATCACATCGTCCAGCTCTACTCGACCTGTTTCTTACTTCTCAGCCAAATGATTACTTGGTGGAGGTCGAAGCGCCACTAGGGAACTCCGACCACTGCCTTGTGAAAACAACTACAATCAGTGCTCCATTGCCACCAAAGGAATATAACAAACGACGTGTGTGGCATTACAGGTCGGCTGACTGGAACGGATTACGTGGATTTTACGGAGGATACCCGTGGGGAGATATTTGCTTCAAAAATAAGGACCCTTCAATATGTGCCAATCTGGTGGAGGATGTAATCATCCAAGGAATGGAATGCTTTATTCCTCACTACACGAAAACTATGGGCACCACCTTAAAAAGCTGGTTTAACCGTGACTGTGCCGAGGCCGTAAAACGCAGGAATACCGCATACAACAAACTACGAAAAAATAACGACCCCATAAGTCGTGCAGCATACAATTTAGCCACCAAAGAATGCAAGAAAACCATTAATGACTCCAAAGACAAATTCAATGTACAAATTTGCAACAAGTTATCCGCTTGCCCTGCCGGTAGTAGAGCATTCTGGTCTCTCGCTAACTCTATTGGCAGCAACTTTCGCACTTCTTCTTTTCCACCGCTGACTAATGCCGATGGCTCACTGGCTCTAGCATCCAAAGAGAAGGCTGAACTTCTTGGTTCGCTGTTTGCTTCCAATTCCACACTCGACGGTGGTGGGGCCAACTCCCCATCCATTCCTCACTGTGGCCAGCAGATGGGGGCTGTAAAATTCAGCCTCAAAGCCGTACGTCGAGAGCTTCTCCAATTAGCAACCTGCAAAGCCAGTGGCCCAGATGGCATACCAGCGGTGGTATTAAAAACTTGCGCTCCTGAACTTAGTCCTGTGCTTACCAAACTTTTCAGATTGTCCTTTAGATGTGGTATTGTTCCCCAGGGATGTAAAAAAGCGCTCGATACTCAAACCGGGCGGACGTGTCTAGTCATCCTACCTACAGGATGGCGAACTGTTGCGATTGTGATATCGCGCAAATAAATCGTCGCTTAGACGATCACCGTTTGCTGCTGGAGAGGCTCTTAAAGGCTGTTGGATGCGGGATGGATGATGCACAGACATCCGTTGGTGTGGACCCTCCACCCAACCCGACAAGTCTGCCGACTTCCCGCAGAAGGCGCTTACCTCGAGCGTGCAAATCAATTCCGGCTACCTACGCTGAAGCTGTCAACATTCCTGTGTCGATGTCGCTTAACTGTGACAGCAGAGACTCCGAACCTGTCGTCAAAGAATCCGCTTCGAGTGAGGCCACCGAAGAGGACTCCTCGGAAGATACTATCGAAGGAGCCCCTGCTGTTTCGAGCAAGGCTCCCAAGGACTCCCGTTCTCAGCCGGGACGAATCATCGTTCGAGGAACTGGAGGACCTGAGTGCTTTCTCCGTGGATGTCCTCTCCCTCCCCCGAGCAATCTTTCCGGAGAAGTTCAACGTTCTAAGTTGAGTCGCGCCTCTCCGCATGGGGAAAGGCAACAACATTCAGCACGTCTGATGATCCGTGGTTCTGCAGCTCCTTCAAAAACGTTACTGGAGTGAAGATGGCGTATCTTCACGCCAAGGGCCTTCACCCAGATACATCGGCTGAGGACTTGCAGAGCTTCTTGGCAGCGACAGCTGCATTCAATCCTTCTTGGATGACCATCAGGAGGATTGTCAGCAGGCGGACGCTGTCAACTTCTTTCAAAGTCGGGGTCATCGCGACTTCGCTGGAGTCTCTCATGGAGCCTCAAGTGTGGCCTGAAAGGACCATAGTTCAACCCTGGATACGCATAAGACGAAAGAATCGCAGTGAACAGTGGTTGAAACCAACTTGAGTGAAGATATTGACATATTTAGTGTTATATTGCTTTAAATTCAGTACTGGTGTTTATGGAGGCGAAATGTTACACGTTTTGTTTTGTGACAATAATGCCTTGTTATTTGTGAGTCAAACATGATATACTTATGACAGGGTTTTTGTTGTTACAAGTCAGACTGTGTATCTTGAGTCTCCTGACGCTAGTTCTGAGTGTGAGGTCAGTGATACTAAATGTGTCAATAAATTTCAAACATCACCACATTTATGTTACCTATTGTATTTTTATTTTATACTATAATATTGTATTTATATTATTGTACTTCAGAAATGCATTGAATTGATAAAATTTGTAATGTTTCTGCAAGGAAAAAAATAAATAAAATTGAAATTGAAAATTGAAATTGAAAGCTCTTGTTCACCCAGTTCCAAAAAAAGGAGACCGAAGTGACCCCACAAACTATCGTCCAATAGCCATCACATCACTACTTTCCAAAGTGATGGAACGTTTAATTAACAGCCAACTTCTAAGCTACTTAGAAGAATGATCTTCTGTGCGATCGGGAATATGGCTTCCGCCGTAGTCGATCGTGCGGCGATCTCTTGGCATATGTCACACATGTTTGGGGGAAATCCGTCGAATGCTTTGGAGAAACGCAAGCTGTTGCCCTGGATATCTCCAAGGCGTTCGATAGAGTCTGGCATCGCGGTCTGGTGAACAAATTACCTTCTTATGGACTAACTCCTTCCCTGTGCTCCTGGATTGAAAACTTCTTGAGTGATCGAAGCATCATCACTGTCGTAGGTCGCTTTTCTTCTTCCTGCCATAAAGTCAACTCAGGAGTTCCACAGGGCTCTGTGCTGTCGCCCACTCTTTTTCTTCTGTATGTGAATGATTTGCTTGAATGCGCAAACATTCACTGTTATACCGACGACAGCACTGTCCATGAGAGTATAATCTTCCATAAACCTCCGAAACATTCGGAACTATCTGCTGCTAGGGAATCTCTGGTGGAGAAGATGAACATGTCTCTTGAAAGGGTTTCACGATGGGGCGACCTCAACCTCGTCAGTTTCAACATTTCAAAAACCCAATCATGTACTTTCTCCACCAAGAAGACTGAAATGGATCCTGTATCTTTCAACGGTTGTTCTCTTCCGAAAGCAAGCTCCATCAACATGCTTGGATTATCAATATCGAATAATGTCAAATATTACGAGTCAATTAAGTGTAAAGCCGGTCTCGCTTCCAAAAAACTAGGTGTAGTATATAGATCACGTCGGTATTTCAACGATAAACAACTTTTTCTTCTATGTAAAGGACAAATCCGACCTATCCTTGAATACGGCAGTCACCTTTGAATTGGAGCCCCAAAATACCTTTTAAACTTAATTGACTCAGTTCAAAGAAGAGCAATTCGTTTGATAAACAATGACACCCTTACGTCTAATCTACAATCAATAGAACACAGACGTAAGGTTGGTTATCTTAGTCTTTTCTACCGTTATTACCACGGTCGCTGCTCTTCGGAACTTAAAGAACTAATTCCTCCTGCACCCACTCACAGCCGACAAACTCGTCTTACACTTGCCGAACATCCATACACGGTTAATATATGTCGACCAAGAACTGGCAGCTTTCAAAGTTCCTTCCTTAATGCCACCGGTAAGCTATGGAATGCTCCTCCAGCGTCTATGTTTCCTCCTTCCTACAATCTGGATCTCTTCAAGAAACAGATAAATATACACTTGCAATCCCCCCAACCCACACACAAATACGAACACAACACACGTTTCCTGCATGCAGCGTCCAGCCTCCCTGACTGAGCGTCATAGAGTGCACTGGTCTTGACCGGATGTGCTCTCCTGCATGCGTTTACATTAAAAATATATATATTTTGTTCGCACGCACTGAACATCATTCCGAATCATCTGCTAGATTTTATGCAAAAATAATCTTATAATACATTAAACACAAATGTCCTTCTAACTAAATAATATTACTTTTGATCACTATTATTGTACATTTTGGTTCAACCTTATATCCGCTTCTCGAATTAGTGCTAAATACATATAATGCTCTTTTCAAATACTAAAATTTTCAAAAGAGCGTCAACTAATGGATATGACAGTCTTAATCCATTTTGCTAGAAATTAAATAAATAACCATATTTCTTATGTGTGTAAAATCGAATTTTATATGATAATTATTATTATATACTAATTAATTATTTTACTGATACACTTTGCGATGTAATAAAATATATAAAAAACTCCATACATAATACACTAACTTTCAGCCTCGAAATTAAACATATAATATTTAAGTATGATAAGCAAGCATGTATAATAATCGACATAACCACTAGTATATTTTAGCAAAAATACATAGCTTTTTCAGAATTCAATTAAAATGAAAGAAATTTATATTGAATATTTAGCTGAATATGCGGATATTTGGATACGACTCTCATAATTCAAAAATTTTCTTTTTACACTATGTGTGTCTGAATATGCAGATATTTGAATAGTACTCGCATAATTCCAAAATTATCTTTTGCACTCTGTGTGCCTGAATATGCAGATACTTGGATACTACTCGCATAATTCCAAAATTATCTTTTTACACTATGTGTGTCTGAATATGCAGATATTTGAATAGTACTCGCATAATTCCAAAATTATCTTTTGCACTCTGTGTGCCTGAATATGCAGATACTTGGATACTACTCGCATAATTCCAAAATTATCTTTTTACACTATGTGTGTCTGAATATGCAGATATTTGGATACTACTCGCATAATTCTAAAATAATATTATAAAAAATATATCTATTACAATATCAAGATTGAAGAAAACTAAATAAATGATAAATTTACGCATAGATTCAAATTTGTAAGAAAAGGTAAACAAAAACGCTGATGTATCTGACAGTAGAACATTATCACCGGAGGATTGATAACTTTTCCCGCAGAAACGTCCATTACTATAATAGTAAGCTAATGACGAAAATTAGCATTTTACTGAATAAACAACACATTTGTATTTCAGAATGTACTAGATCCATAAATCCTTCAGTAAATTAAACCCATCGCACGGAAAGACTTCACTGTAAAAATGCATATCTTATTTAAGTAAAGATAAAAATGATATAATAATTAAGAGTTTAATAAATAATATAACAAAGATAATTTTTAAAATAAAAGATTATTTAGAAATTGTCGAATAATAATTTCTTAATAATATTTTAAATTTGATATTATGGAATTCCATCAAGAATTATCGATCGAAAAAATGAAAATATTTTTTACTAAAACACAATTAATATTAGTAATCTGTAGTTTGTTCGAAATCTCAAATCATTCCATAAAAAATATAATGTGAGTAATCAAAGCCTAAACATTGAAATAACGAGTTCAGTTTATAGCATATTTCAAGTATTTCCAGATGTGTCCTTCATTAGTGTGGCTTTTTGTACCAACACAATTAATCAGTTGAAATTTCCTGATTTTTTATAGAAACATGCTTAGGTATAATAATTGATAGTATTTCTCCATAATTTTATGAAACGTGCGTTTTTTTCAAAAGAAATCAATATTTTGTAACTCAATATAAGTTCGGTCCTTGTAACAAAGAACGAAAGTAAATGAACCAATAAACTGGCTGGAGATATCTTCAATAAAACGTTAGCCTTTTATAGATACGAAATAAAACTTCATCTCGATATGAAATCTAATAATCCATCTATACATCTCGGTTGTCTGTGATACAACCGCAATAAACGACTGAAATACTAGCATCAAGTAATTAGTTTACTAGAAGAGATCATTCAATATCAATATAAGATACATTTCAAAACAAGTCACGTTTCACTCTCTCTTTTTCTCAGTTTCAACTCAAACATAATCTGAATATATGTAATATTACGTCACTTGCTTGAGTCTTACATTGTTATAACAGTTAAAAAGTATTAAATTGTCAAAAGCACGAAAAAACCGTGTATAATTCAGATCGTATATATTTTTCAAATATTATAATGCCTTATAAATGATTGATCAATACCAATACTTTCAATAAATTGATACACACATATAAACTACATCAAATATCATACTTTATGACATTTCTCAGATTTGGTCGAATATTAATAATATAAAATACTCCATCTGTTATGATAAATCAGCAATATAAATACGGCTTTAAATTCTTAACACAGTAGGTGGATCGCGCTGCTTAAAAAATACAACTAAGGTGCATAATTCGCGGTTCGAATCCCAGATTCTGCCTTTTTTTCAGATATTGATGACAGAAATGATATAAAAGATGATATTTGATGAATATTTGTATGATTTTGTTATAACCGTGTCCGAGTTAACCAAGAGTGTACGTTTCCAGAGTGCCAGCATTGTAGACGCCATCTACAATTGCGAGTGGTACACCCAAGACAAGGAGTTTAACAAGATTCTGTGGTTCATGATGGAGAAAACCAAGTGGCCCATGAAGATCGTCACGGGCAAGCTGCTGGCGCTTTCTTTGCCGGCCTTTGTTATGGTAAATAAAAAAACATACATTATCCATAATCTACAGTACATAGTCTACACTCTACACAATACAACATGTGCACTTCCAGCGTCTGTGTTTCCTTCTTTCTAGAATCTGGATCTCTTCAAGAAACAGATATACACTTGCAATCTCCCCAACCTACACACAAACAAAGACAACACACATATCCCGCATGCAGCGTCCAGCCTCCCTGGCTGAGCGTCATATAGTGCACTGGTCTCGACCATTTGTGCTCTCCTGTATGCTACTACATAAAAAAACTGAATTATTGAAATTCAATTATAAATTACATTTTGTCATGTATTTAATTTGCACATTTACTTATAATCTTGGCTCTATATATTACGTGTCCACGTCAACAATCTCTTTTTGTAATTGTTTGAATTAATATGAGGTATTAGTTAATTACATCAACGTTACAATTTCAGTATATTTAATTACATTACAATTAAACAGTTAACTGGGGGCACGATGGCTTGACTTAGTGAGGAATGTCGAAGAGAGAGCGGAAAATGCAGCCTCTTTTAACACTATACAGTCTGATTACACAACTTGTGTGTAATCACCAGGTCGAACGTTAAAGGCGGGTGACACAACATATGTGCGATTGTTCCGCCAACGCTTAGTGGCCGATTACACAGAGCTTATGTTCTTTCAAACGTTAGTGGCCGATCACACAACATATGTGTTCTTTTCACTTTCGACCATAATTCAGAGATCTCTAACCTTTTCAGTGAGGGTCATATTTAATTTTATTTGAACACATGACGATAAAAAATTAAAACGAGCATTTTTTTTTTAAATATCTTATAAAATAATGTTAGATTAGACCTTATCTCGCTTGTTATAATTATAATTTTTAAATTGGGAAAACGTTCATCGTTTTTCTTGATCAATATTTCGATTGTTTGTTAGCAAAATAAGTATTTCCAAAAATAAAACTATTTTATTTTATATTCCAATGCAATATATTTTTGGTTAGACTTAATTGACGATATACGCTGATGCTTTGTCCGATATTCCCGATGACGCCGAGGAGATCGAAGACAGCGACGATGATGGGGGATGGATATATATAAACAAATAAATATATGCGTTTTTTTGTAAGCAATTCTTTATAAAAAGAGTCGGCCTCAGGCGTAGTTTAATAGCGTAACCGCGCGGACTGTATAGAGTTACAATCGGTCAAGAGGCGGAGGACCTGGCTGGGACATATTTTAAGGACGCCATGGGAGATTATAAACTATAGCTGCATTTTCTTCAAGCCCCCGGACTCACGCCTCCGTCGGAAACTATACATAGAATGTACTTGGCGGAGCTGCGGGAAGGGGAGCTGACTTGGGATGAGGTCGAAGACTATGGCGGCTGACAGAGCTTTGTGGCGGCGGTTTGTGAATGCCAAATGATCCAGTTAGGGGAGCGGACATGGTGCGATGATGATGATTAGTTATTTGCTCACGTAAACCATAAATATCACTTCGGATAGCGATTTAAAATTTTGAGGTCGTTGTACTCTTATATAAATTATGTTGATACTTTTGGGCGGAGTTGCCTCAAACAGTTAACATTGAGGAGAAAACTTCTTATCTGCAATACTTTGCTTGTTGTATATTGAATATACAAGTTATGTCACGTTATAACTTTACCTAAAACTTCCATCATGGCATTATAAACACTACACGAAAATAAACTTTGCTTTAGTACAACATTTTGAATAAACTATTTCAGTTTATAACAACCGAAAGAATATTTATGAATAGAAAAACCGAAAATGTATGTAAAATAAAATGATGTTATTTTTAACAGGCTCCCTCTTCTGATTGAACTGAAATATATATATCGTATATTGCAGAAATAAGATTTATTAAAAAATATATGAAAAACGTTTAACGTGTATTTGCTTCACTGACGGTCATACCATGTTGAAACACCGATTTCGTTCGATAACTGTAGTTAAGCAAAATTGCGCACTCGGATGAGCGCCTGGGAACGCCGCTGGTTGCTGGATGAGTAGCACCAGACTTTAAAACCAAACGGGGAGCATTGGACTAATCACCTGATCTCCTGAAAATTAAAAAAAACATCCAAATATGCATTGGATACTACAGAAATATTATATTTAAAACCCAGTATTCGCTTACTAGAGGGCTGTAAATTAATGTAAACAGTATGTACGTACTCGGTAGAACTCCAAGAGGAGATATGATATAGAACGTGGCAAGGGTAATGACAGAAGTGTATGGAGGCAATTTGTAAGAAGTAGAAATATCTGAGACGTGTAGTAACGTTTCGCGAAAAGTTGACAACTCCTGCGGTTGATGGTACTATAACCTTATGGTGTTAAGTTGCTCGCACGCGTAAAATCCGCGCACAACAGCCCACAAGCGTCACAAGTTGCCTAAGTTGTTCTCGCGGGGGCCGGGCTGCCTTACTTGACTTGATAAGTGCGGAGCTTAAGGATAGTATTTAGCCAATCCACCGAGTTGACGTGAGCGCCGCAATCAAAGAACTTCTACTAATAAGAGAACATCAAAAAATTAAGAACTTCAGTTATCTTACTAGAAAAACTAGAATGATACGAAACCTTTTTAAATCGGCACACACTTTACGGTTATAATATTATTTTTTTGGCAGAATACTACAAAAAATATATAAATAAAGGAGTTGTGGCTTTTGGTTTTAGCCGTGTGCAGCAAATTTCTTCTGACCAATATTTCGACCGCCATTGCAAGGGTCATTTTCAGGGTTGACAATTTTGTCACACAGAAATGACCCCAAAAGCCACAATTCCAAAATTAGTCGTGGAAACCTGCAAAGTAATGTTTTTATTATTTTACATTATTTAATACGTTCTCTATAGTTATATTAACATTAACCGAACCCAAATAACCTATACTAACAAACCTTATTTTAAACCTGTTTTTAATTTTAAATAATAATTTAATTTTTATTCCGACCAAAATTTTATGTAAATTCTAACCAGATTTTAATTCTAACCGATTACTTTTATTTTTAATCTTAATCTTAAGCTTTAAAAGCAAGGCATATATATAGTTAACATTCTATTCATACACAATGTAATATTCATGTCGTATAAATTTTTATAACAAAAAAAACTTATATGTTATTAAGCGGTTCCTCTTAACCTTTTGCCGATAACTTTTATTATTAGATCAATACGTGCAGCACCCAGATGAAAATGATTCAAATTGAGTTTAAAAGTAGTATTAAATTATCGTTGCGAACCATATATTCGAATGTGTTTCGTAAAAACCCACTGTCATACACAAAAAAAAATATTATAAATAAATATAGATATTATAGGCACGTGCTTAGATAGTTGAATATTTTGTGAAACACTAATTTGTTCAGGTAAGGTATTAAAGTTTCCAAGTTTCGGGCGATTGTGGACCCTAGCACGTGACTTGGGCAGAACGAGGAGCTTGTCAAAAGTTTTTTGGAGCCCTGTTGAGACATCCTCCTCTCGTTTCTTTCAATTTAACGACACTAATTATTTATGGGCACAGAAAGTTTATTCACTCATCTCCATTATTCACAATAACGTCATTAAAAATGTACCAAGATTATCTTCAAAATCGAAATATTAGTGTTAAACTTTGTAACAAAATTATAACCGAGTACATATACGAGTATATTAATATTATATATTAATATCTTTAGTACATTCTGTTTTTGATATTTTTTGTGTAAAAACATACAGGAGAATGCCGACAGATGTCGATAGTGATGCTTCTCATCTGTGGATTGTATGCCGCTTACCATGCTACATATAGTCAAGCACTGCATGTGGAGTTTTAATCCCCCAATTTCATAGACTACGGCCCGACGTTCAATATCTTCCAATTATTATAGGAATTCACTATGAATGGGCGGTGTTTACGGGACGATTTTCTTTTACCACCAATTTTGATTAAAGCTATGACTGGCATTTTACGAGCGAGGGATCAATTCCTCACTAGTATAGTATATAAAGTAGAGTATTTTAGAGCTTACAAATCGATTAAAAATCTTTTTTTCAATCTCCGTCGGGGATCGAACCCACGACTTTCGGTTCGGTAAACAAACGCTTAAACCACTAAGCTATACCCGCTGGCATAATCTTAATTGAGATATATTTATATATATATATAAGTTATAAAATAAATATGCAATTATTTTAATGCAGTAGATAAATCAGATTAATGATTTATGTCATTAAAATTTAGTTTTTAAGGCTATGAGTTAGTCGAAACTGCAGTCTCCTAATAGAGAACTTTTGTTACGTGATCCATGTGAAAACAAGGTAAATAAATAAATAAATATAATTTATTATGGATCTCAAAGTGAATGCTGAAAACATTGAAAATATTATGTTTAAGGAGTTTTCCTACGTAATATAAGTATCTTTTTTGAGCACGCGGCTCGACAATAAAAACTTTTTTACTATACATATTATTATTTTAGCAATCCTTTGTTAATGGTGACGGAAACGTAGCAACAGCACGTAGGTACTTCCATAAAATATTTTAATTAAAAATTTACGGGATTTTCTCAAGCGTAAGCCACTGGGGCGAGAATAGGAGGAACGGGATGTTGAGGGTAAAACAAAAGTTAACCCTTGATGTTTTTTTAGACAATGTTAATTTCATAAACACATCAACACGTTGAACCAAAATGTAATATATAAAAATGAATGTACAATTTGAGAGTACGGATTTATGTTATTATTCAAACTATATACAGTAAATCCTACAACTACACTTGGGTAGAAGGATATTTCTGACTTACAAAGTCTGATGATTGATACTACAGTCAACCTTCCTATAACGTTTTCATAAAACCGGATGATTTACCTAAGACGTAGTAAACAAAAGTTATTTGCTTTACATATTATATATAATATTTTTTTACTTTGGCGTGGTTGTTTGTATATATTAATTCGCAATACGCTTGGTGAAAACCCTCCCTGTACCGTTCTGCTTTTAGAGACAATGATGGGGACCCGTTACTGGACGCACACAAAAAGCTACTTATATGAGAGTGGCTGAAGGCCTACCTCGTTTTTCTAAGAGGTTAGATAGAAATCGTCAAACAGACCTCAGTCTAAAGGTTACGAAATTAGTATGCTACAGCGTGTCTCGAATTGCCTTTTTTGGTAAGCCGTGTTTCAGTTATACAAAAAAACGAGATTAAGAGCTCTACGCAATAGTAGTCCGAATGCTTATTTTATCGGTCTGAAGCATATTAAATTATTTGCATGTTGGCATACTATAAACAGCATAACTCATTGCATTAAGCTTTCAATTTCTTTTCTCCATGACAATCGTCCATTCACGCGCGCACTCTGGCGGAAGCCGGGCTAAGCTTTCAATATAATCTCATTACTTAACACGCGAATCGGGGCGAAAGGAAAAGTCGATACGAGCAACGGGTTGGCAGAAGGAATCACGCGGGTGCAACAAACTCGAGTGCCTCGGTCATAAACTGTGCGCTATCACGCGAACCGCCTGCCAGAAAAACCCTCCTTGAATAAAACAGCATGCAGTATATTGCCTTCCTTTGGAGTCCATCTATCTTGCTGAACAATTGATTAAAAAAATAAGGTTTTACAAAATCGGCGGGAGCATTTTCCTCTCCCTCTTAACGCCTTCGCCTAGGAATGAAAATGTCTGCGAGTTTGTTTTTTTCTCTACCAATGTACCTTTGAAATTTTATTCAGCAATTTGTATAATATTAGAGATAAAATTGTCAACATTATTGTTATTAAGGGTCAATTCTTGATGAAACTGCATAATTATATTGTGAAAAATAAAAGAAAAATATACTCACTTTTATATCAAATTATTTTTTGCAAATCATTGCTAGGTATTCGGACACAATGCGATTTTTAAATATTTTTTTCTCTTCTTTTTCTATGTGTGCTCCAAATTATTTGCATCTTGGTATACTATATAATTTCCAACCAATAAATCCGTCAAACACAATAATAAATATTCACCTTGTCCCATGTCAGCTCTGCCTCCTAAAGCTACAAAAAATATATTCTATGTATAATTACCGACGGATTTTTATAACGGCAAAGTCCAGAGGCCTAATTAAAAGAGAGTTGTATTTATGGCCTCCTGCGGCATCCAGAAGACTCTAGGACTCTCTTCACCGACTTTAGGACGATTGCCGCTTCCTTACCTCGTCATTCCTCACTAAGTCAGGACACCGTACCCATGGTAAATTTATAGGATTGACAAGCGTTTTATAATCCACAAAAAAGATCTCTGCATCATCGTTTGATAGTACTTAATGGATTAAGATTTAAAAAAACACACATTGTTATTCCACTCTAGTATACTCGTACGCAGACACGAGGCACGCGCAAAGTTGAAGACGCGAGTTATTGGGAAGCTTACAGTAGACACACCAGTCAGGTCCACACAGCTGATTATATTACATCCCCGGTGGCTGGCAAATACAATATTGAACGTAACGTCGAGCTTGGACCTCCAAAGATATATCTATGACGAATTCAATAATGATTTAAAAAATACAGTCGAAATGTTTATAAAATAAATTCAAAAGAACGAACTTAACACGTTTAAATATATAAGTTAGAGTAACTGGGTTGAAGAATTTAATTGAAAAAAAAATGCACAGTTTTTTTAAAATATATTTTTGTTCAGTGTTTTGTATTTATTTACTAAATGAATGGAAGAATAAGGCACTCAAAGAACAACAACTCAACTAGTTGTTTATCTTGATAAATCTAATAATGTCGCCTAGAGATCAAAATAATTACTTACAGAAAATTACAAATTAAACTGTCTATAAATAATTAAATTACATTCTTCACCCTACAATATAAAGTCACTACTCAAAAAATAACTAAAATCTATCGATTGATACATTAAATATATTATATAATTTAATTTCAAATAAATTGTACAAAGGACGAACAATTTACTTCACAACAGTGACAGTGTGAAACATATTTACTCAATGTAATTTATCTTTTGTTTCTGTAAAATTTACAGCATAGACATAAAATAAAATGTATTTGAATGTATAGATGAAAGGCATGTATCCAGTTATATATTCCGTCAAATATTCAACCTCACAGAATATACGAAAAAAATATTATTTGAGCTATTTTTTAGGCATTAAAAATAAGTACTATAAATCAGGTCTGGGCAAACTGAACAAGAGATATAGAGAAAAATGGTTGAAAAAGTTATATTTTTGGCCACATTTTTTTTTTGAGGTACAAAAATGGTGGTGTAACTGATTTTTCGCTCGCAAAATGTTTGGGGGATTTTTTTTTTACTTGCGTCCCGCCGATTATTTTAAATACCCAATGCAGCGTTTCTAGGTGAAAAAGTTTGCGATGGCCTGATACCTGTTTAAAAATTGAATCGGTGTTTATATTGTACTTATATTATATTTTTTCTCATACATACATAATACATACACTCCTCAAACATCTTGAACATCAAACCTAAAAGATAACCATTTTAAAATAATCAGTATTGAAACTCCATGAAATGATTTCCCGAAGAAGCTGTTTAGTTGTGGAGTTGTGTATTTTGGAATAAATATTTTGACATTAAAAACCCAACAAGTTGCACATCTCAGGACCTAATGCTGGGCAACACACGAGCTATCGATGTTGCCAGATATTGGGAAAAAATAATTTGACGTCGCTGACACGAAGAAGAAGAAGACATTAAAAAAACACTTCTCGGGCAGAATTTGCAAATAAAACGTTTTTTATTTACTCGGTCATAGAAAAGAGCTAAGCAAACTTCCTGAAATCGATTTCGCCCTCGAAATTGACAACTGTTGATTCAAAAATCTGTGTTTTTCGTGGAACAATCAATCTTTCTTGTGTTCACAATGAAGCCAACCATTACATTGACACTACCATTGTCTCCCATTGGATGACATATTGGTGCTATTAATTATTTATACAATTCAAATTTTACAGTATTAACTGCACACTAATAAATGTGTTTCATTATTTTTATTGATTTTTTGTTAATATATTATTCCCTTTTCAAAATCTGAAAATGTCTAACTTTAAAGTGTGGCCGATAAAGAAAATATTTCATTTTAGTTTTCAATATTAAATTATATTTTAAAACATGCAAAATATCTAAATAAAATCACAAATTTAAATAGCGCAGAGAATGAAGCAGTAAGCTTCTCGCCCAATTATTTTCTCGATGAAAATTCAGTAATGAATATTTTTTTCACGTTTTTCCCCATGGAAAGTGTATAACTAATAATTTTATTTTATTATATTTTTAATTTCATTTTACGCCGGTAGTGATCTAGTGAACCTAGTTTACTCTTATCAAGCCAACAATAATTATTCTAGTAAACGCAATTTTTGAGTTAACCAAAATAACTTAACTAACAATATAAGAACCAATGTGATATATGAAAATAGGTCAGATAAGTACATTTATGCTTCAAATACAAGCTTTAAGCAAAAAAAATGATTTTTAAAATTCACGTTGTATTGACAGCATAATTTGTATTCCACCGATCAGTAACGAAAGAGTTAAAGATCACTACTTCGAGAGGTATGAATAAAAAACTGTGTTTTTATATATTTAAGTATGATTTAATAAAAGTAAAACAAAATTGAAGGGAAATGATTATTTTGGATCACGAGGAATTCACAAAAAAGCGATCAGATGATGCATAAAAAAGTATTATATTTAACAAACGTTCATTATGTAACTCCATACGTGTGGTGGTATACACACATATGGTTTACAGAAACTTGTTATATAAACTAAAATAACTAACAAAAACCGTTAGAAATAAAATAATTTGCTTCATAGGATAGTAATTATTTTATTATTTATGAATAATTTTACTCGTATTATTTGTTTTTTTTCTTTTATTGTTTTGAAATATACTTTAACTTTTTTAGACAAATTTATAAGTATAATATAATAAAAATATATTCAAAAGTAATAATTGATCTCAAATATATTTGTATGTGTAAATTATATATTGTAAATTTGACAGTTAATATTGTTAATATAAGCAAGAATTTATTGCAACAAATAACTCCCACATAAAATAAATGATTGTCAAAATGTGTGGAGAAAATGTAATATTGTAAATACGTGCTAATATAAAGGTCGTAATAGAAACATGTAACAAATGTCATATGCAAGTGATTTATCAATAATTATTTTATTTTAACCAATTAATTTAAATAATAATTTTTATTGCATAATTACGAAATAAAAAGATTGCGAACCATTGGATAAAGAAACCTTTTGGCACCGACAGTTTGTATTGTCGCAGTTTGTAGTAAAAGTGTCAAGTTTTTTCGGATAAAGAGCACAAATTGTATTAAAAAGTGAAGGTTTTACCGTAAAATATACTAAAGGGACGACTTTTATATCTTTTTCCAGATCCTGAGATCTTCATATTCGTACTTTGCTGTTTTACAACACATGCACAACTCCAAATAAAAAAATATTTTTCTTTATAACACAAAAAAATATGTAGATACATCAAATAAAAACATTATCTAAAAAAAAATATCGAAACTATTATTATTATTATTATCATTATCTAAACTAAATAATAATACTTGACAGTGGTTTATCGCTGAAGTCTAACGTGTTGTTTTTAATAAAACCGCTAAAAATATACAATTATTTGTTTTAATTTACTGCATTAAGCTACCATATCCTTTACACACATACGAGACACGAATTCCTATGACGGGCGACCTTTTTCAGTGTCATTTTCAAAACAAACAACCAAATACTATTGTTCTATAAAGCAAAATAAATGTTTTTACACACACACAATAAAAAATTCAGAACAAAATTTTGTTATTTAATAGAGGTTCTCAACCAGTAAGCATTGGTTCTCAACCAGTTAGCATTGGTTACTTCGCCATGTCAAGCGCTATGCGAAGCGTTCTGTGGAACATAAAAAACACTTTGTAGTTTGTCGATATATAAAAGACAGTTTCAATCAATATTATAAGTTTAATATGAATCTATTAAACTTAAGCATATTATGACAATGGACTCTAAAACACAGGTAATTATATTATATTATGGTGCCGGCGGGTATAGCTTAGTGGTTAAAGCGTTTGCTTGCTAAACCGAAGGTTTTGGGTTCCATCCCCGACGGAAATAAACAAATATATATATAAGCTCTAAAAATACCCCCAGTCGTTGTGAATTTGATCCCTCATCCGTAAAATGCTAATCATAGCTTCTCAATCAAAATAGGTGGTAGACCAAAGTCGTCCCACCACCCATTTACAGTGAATTCCTCTAATAATTGGATGATACAGCATGTAGCATGCGGACCGTCAAAGAATCCACAGATGAGACATTTGCATCACTATCATCATCCGTCGATATTCTCCTGTATGTGTTTACACAAAAAAAATACGTACACTTTTTATATATCTTTTTATACGCATCTCGGACATTTATTTGGCTGAGAACAAATTAGCCGACGATCATTAACTTAAGGCCATTCGATCAAAAGTTCGTTCGGCTAAATTTTCGTTTGGTCAAATGTCTAATAAATGGCCTAATTTTTTTTGGTCAAATGTTCGTCATGATGACGTTTCTCATCGAATACACCGTAGACGTAAAACAGTTCAAATGTACCATCAGATAATAATAATATATATGTGATGTGACGTGATGTTATGTTTGAGTTTCCTTCTGAAACAATGACTCGCTCTGCGGCAGCATCCGTTCGATTAGAATCCATTTCCAACATAATAAAATAACACCGACCCAATATATATATAAAATAACATAATCATATTTTTAGATGAAAAATTTTAAATTCAATACATTGTTCGTAATTTGATAATTTCACGGTTTACATAACATCTGGGTGTGGGACAAATCAATGTACAAATTTATGGACAAAACATGTATGCAATTATAAAATTATTTTTCGTTTTAATGTACTGTATTCCTCTGCGTCAAATGCTTTTTTTTATTATAATGTGGACTGAATGGAATACAAGATACCTAACTCGATATTATAATTTCTGATAAAATTGCATTTAGATAGTCGTATCAAGATACTTTGGTAATGTATCGCGCTAATATATTTTATAAAATAATAAATAAACCCATTGAAATGGTCCAATTTAACAGCACTATTTAGTTTTCGTAATGTAATAATAAAAATGCTAAATAGCAAAGCAAACAAATACATTTTAAGATACAACTTTAAAACATTGGGAAATCTCTCTAATTATTGATGTAAATAACTAAAAAATTAAACTTAAAACTAAAAAATATACTCAATATTTGATATACACAAAACTTCACAGCAAACATCATCTTAAATGATATTTCACTTATCAATATTAGAGAAAAACAAACGTGAGACGCAGCGATTCAAGCCACGAGGTCTCGTAACCACAAAAATCCATCAAAATCATTCTCTCAAACTCAATTTTGAGTTCACTAGTTATATGCATTATAATGAAAACATCGGTTTTGTTGACAAATCAGTTACAAATAGTAAATCTGCTAGTGACCTATGGACGGTTATGTAAAAAAAAAACAATTTACATACAATATGAGACATGCTCAAACAATTTGTGTTTAGATTGCTTTGTATATTGCACTGAATGACGAGTTTTATACATTTTTTTCATCCAAGTGACCCAATTTAGTGAAAAGTGAAGTTCGCATAGCGGCCGACAGACTGCAACTAAATCTGGGAGTAAGTCAAACAATGCTTCAAGTTCATTAATGTTTGCTGGCATAATTGTAGATTATACGTATGGAGAAGGTAACTGTGCACTTAATGAAGGTAGCCCATAAATATTATATTAGTCTCAAGTCATTCATGAGCGTCCAAACTTCAACTAATCTAGATAATAATTATTGTTCAGTGTTCACACATAATACAAAATTTTATACAATTTAATTATTTAAATTAACATCCTCCATATCGGGTTAAACCGCCCCTTAGGACAAAATGATCTAGGTCTCAGGTGCGTCGGGCTAATTATCAGATTTACTTAAAAATCCAATTAACAAATCACCTAAAAATATGCCTCGTATAATGCAGTGGCACTCTCTTAAAGTACTCGGACTTCTGCTCTGGATTTTGTCGGGAACCATATATGTTCCCAAGTGAACATTTAGGCGGAGATATGTCGTAGAGCTAGGAACGGATAGTGGCAGCTGAGAGAATAAGTGGCGGCAATTTGTGGTAAGCATATGTTCCACATATGGAACGGATTTGGGAAGAGGAATATCTGAAGCATATGTTTGGTAAAAGTCGCAGCTTCACTGAGAACTGTAAATAATAGCACCTTATAGAAGTCATAATTTCACACTCGATATCCCATTTATACGATGGCTTCGTTTCACGCTAAGAATCAAAAATAAAACTTGTTTTTTAGAAATATACACATACAAATAAAATAATTTTGGGTATGTTTCTTAGCATAACAATTTATTTAATATTACATAAAATTATTATAAAAAAATACAAAACATATTTACACTCACATACATGCGCAAACCAAGAAGTAAATACGAGAATATTATAGAAAATTCCAAAAACGACTATGTACTTTTAACTGTAATGTAATAATGATTTTTTCCACCATATAATTTTGAACCGTATAAACAGAGTTTTGAGTACTTTAGGCACGTTTATTGTTTCTTTGATAAAATAATGAAATTATGCGCAGAAAAATAAACAATGCGTACTACGAGCCTCTAGTCATCAACTTCCGCACGCCTGGTATTATTGCCTGAGGCACGTTTCTAACTTTACTAATAAACACTATAATTACTCACTGTACAACACATTTCAGAGACAACTCTCAGTAAAGCTGACGGGTCTCTGTAAAGGCGCCGAGCTAACTAAAACAAGCACTTTTATTAAATCTTTAATGGATATGTCTCTCTCTTTGTTTATAACTAAAATAAAATATATAAAGCTTCAGATAAAATATTTATTGCTTACTTTACTTATTCTGACGAGATAACCAGCAATACGAGTACTACATTATATATTTACAAGATACACATTGATTGAAGATGACATACGGAGGAACCCCGTTATTTCGTTCCCGCTTTGTTCGATTGTCCGCACAAGTCGTCCTTTAGGAAACGGGGATGTCAGTATGTGTGATTGATATAAACTCACCTAGTAGCGCCTGGAACAGCCTGGACTTGAATATCCTGATGACACGCTCTATGGCGATCCGCAGCTGTCGATCCTGCGCCTTCACCAGCTTGGAGTGATAGTCCTCCAGCAATTCCAACGCTCGGTGCGCCTCTGCAACAAAACCATTCTCACATTAGACTTTACTGCATAGCGACATTTTCATCCAACCCGAGAATTTCACTCAAGTTCTTAAGTACACGTAAGAAGAATAAGTAAAGAAATTATCTTATGATACACATATACAAATCTACAGCAAATATCATCTTGTGTGACATTTCTCTCATCAATATCGGAGAGAAAGAAATGGAATTTCAGCGTCTACCGTTGTCTAACTAATTGGTAACTTTGCCTCCGATATTGACGAGAGAAAAGTCCTAAAAGATGTTTGTATCAATTGTGTATCAATTTGTTAATAATATTGGTATAGATCTTCAATTATCTATAAAGTATGAGAATAGTTTTTTGTATTCTAAAAAATCTAAAAACACTTTAATATAATTTATAATAGGCTTTAATATTTATTCTACCTAATCCGGCAAACAGACTCCTCAAATTAATAGAAATTAATGTCTATTTTATGTGCGAGTTCACGAAAAATTGATTTATTTAAAAGTAATTTAACACGATTACTCTGTTAAGTTAAAATTCAATGACATGCGGTGTAAATTAATTTAATTTAATATTAAAATCGGTCAACACATACACCGCGCGTATGTTTTTTTCATCTATTGCCGTTGGCTGATATTTTATGAAATTGCTTCATCGCCGTCTGTCAGCATTTTCCTGCGTGTATTTCACAAATATATATATTATACAATAATTCCTACAACGCATTCCTATGATAATTAATTTGTTACTAGCCGAGTCAATAAACCGCAAACAATTTACATGTTTGTTCGTTTTTTTACTAGAGTAATTTAAAAAGCTGTATTTTAAAATATCAATATTCTGAGCATGTTTTGAATGCAAAATCGTAACAAAAATTAAGAATTTCATTGGAATAAAAGTTTATCATTGGAATAAAAGTTTATCATTGGAATAAAAGTTTATCATTGGAATAAAAGTTTATCATTGGAATAAAAGTTTATCATTGGAATAAAAGTTTATCATTGGAATAAAAGTTTATCATTGGAATAAAAGTTTATCATTGGAATAAAAGTTTATCATTGGAATAAAAGTTTATCATTGGAATAAAAGTTTATCATTGGAATAAAAGTTTATCATTGGAATAAAAGTTTATCATTGGAATAAAAGTTTATCATTGGAATAAAAGTTTATCATTGGAATAAAAGTTTATCATTGGAATAAAAGTTTATCATTGGAATAAAAGTTTATCATTGAGATTCAATTTGACATTTTGGATTTTTCATTTTGCAAAATAAATTTACATTCCCAAATTTTTGCATCGTAAATATTTTTTTCAGGATGGAGACTCATGCGGGAGGCCTACGTTCAACAGTGGACGGACACAGGCTGATGATGAATAAATAATTTTTATGATTCACATTGATAAGAAAAGCGGGGACTTCAAAAATATAATAATTGCAAAAATATATACTCGCACAATCGTTTTACGTGATAAAAATAAATACATCTACCTACGGCTTAAGATTTACGCTTAGTTTAATTAATATCCATCGAGTCTAATTAATCAAAACTTTAGCCGTCGTGATTCATGGCGATTATTGTTACTACAGCATGTTCATTGAATAATACTCGTAGCTTTCAATTAGTGAAAATTAATTGAAACTAAACTGAAAATAATTAATCAATCGATGGTTAAAGCCTAAAATAATGTACGAGTACATATAATCCAAAGAGATGTAGTGGTACTCTATTCAATGATTATTTTTTTTACTTCCCATAGACTTCATGGGGAGTAAAATCATGGGGAGTAGAGATTCAGCCAGAAATCAAAATAGCCTTCAGTTAAATACTAATCAGATCATCAATCAAATGAAAGATAAACCAAAAGTGAGGTAACGAAGGAAAATAATTCAAGTTTTGGTCCAACAAACATGTAAAGTAGATCACTTTTTTGTGTAATGAATTTACAAGATTTTTTTGTGATTTAAAATTTAACGATATGTATATATTTATTATGATTCAATATATTTTACAAATACAAAATTATTGAGACGTAAAAAAAAAATTTTCGTTAACTTACATAAAAATTGTAATTTTAATTCAAATTAAAACAGGCCTACTAACAATATCTCAGTAACGAGGCGAAATGCAATGATTGAAGTCATTGAATAAATATCAAATAAAACATTATTTTAAATTTTAAATACGCAATTTTGACCAAGAACTGACATTTACTACAATAACTCTAGCGTTATTAATTTACATAGTATAGTTTCATTAATTGATTGTTAATTCAATTTGTTAATACTTCATTATAAAACGTTAGGGTTATAAATTGACATTTCGTGGTGAAAAAGCATAATTATAATATAAAGACACATCATTTCATTAGATGTACTCGTAATTAGATGTACTCGTAATTTAAATAATAACTTATATATAAATGTTAGACATGTATCTATAATTAATCATGATCTATTTAATTTGAATTAAAAACAAAAACATGAGGATAACCGCTTTTTTAAAACTACTATTAAATAAAAAAGTCTCCATCCAAAATTGACCACTGTCAAATTTCCTATTAAGCAACTGTCCTGTATTCTGACAGTTGCGTGAATAGTTGTTACATTATATGTTCGAAGTGTTGGATAAATGTTATCCGTCTACCAGATGGCAATACCACATTCATCCGCCGGCGGGTATAGCTCAGTGGCTAATGCGTTTGCATGGCAAGGCGAAAGTCGTGGCTTCGATCCCCGACGTAGATTTAAAAAAAGTATTTTCATCGATTTCTGAGCTCTAAATTACTAGTGAATTTGAACCCTTTTCTTAAAATGACAGTCATAGTCTATTAATCAAAATTGGTGGTAGACGAAAGTCGTCCCGTGAAGACCATCCATTCATAGTGAATTCCTGTAATAATAAGGATGATGCGTGAATGTCGGTCTGTAGACTGCGGCTTTGGCGGATCAACATTCCACATGCAGCGCTTAGGCATATGCAGAATAGTAAACATCATAGAATTCACTGATGAAACTTCAGAATCACTATCACCATCTGTCGGTATTCTCTTGATGTGTTTACATAAAAAATACAGTACAAGTCAAGAAATCCTGATCAGGAAATCACCGAGTCTCTCAGCTCTCCATGACTCACTCACGAATAAGAAAATTGGTCATAAAGTGTCGCAAAATCTGACTAGAGATTAAACAGACTTCCACTGAAATAGTTCAGCATAATACTCGCAAGTGTATCAAGGTCCGGTCAGCATGGTCATGACTTCGTTAACAATACAAAATCAAACTGATAGCGTCACATTCATTTGGATATCGAAATCGGTAATGGCATTGACGTACTTGGCAAGCGGCGTCTGTCACTGTCAATGTTAGGCGAGACAGCAGAAAAAGTTCTATCGTTCTCCACTACGCTGTATCATCTTCAGCCTTCTTTGGCTCAGCATATTGTTCTTTTCATGTCCTCAATCACTTGTAAATGCACTCGACATTGAATACGTTCTTCCTAATGAGCTATAATAATGTAAATATTTTACTCTCTGCAAACTTGTTCAGCTATCATACTAGTTTAAAGTCGGTTCATGTCCATGCACACTTTCCCTAAAGGTATATTAATATATTCATCCTTACTTGGGGAAGGTGAACTATCTGCAGTAGGCTAACCTGATTCGAATAATCAATATTAAACATATAATCGAAAAACATACTATTTAAATCATATAATTATTTCGTATACAACTCATCATAAAATATCATTATATATTATTTTATTTGCAAATCTAAATATGTAAATATTACTAAATAATATATTAATTTCGCAAATTACAAATTGCGAATCTCAAAAAAAGAATCACGAAAGCTAAATATCATTGGGTGCAAAGCAAACTTGTCTGGTGTCCACATCAAATCGTTAGATGGATTGAGCCACTTCTAAGAATTAAATGATCTAGGCGTCGAGGGCATCAGGCTAATCATCCCTTGTTCTTAAAACATCTGAGTAAAATATGCCTTGAATACTACAGCGGTCTCCGTTTCCTGCCCTAAGGCAGTCCAGAACTATTACGAGGTTCTAAAAGTACTCATAACTGGCAACATGTAAAGTAATAAGCAGTTTTTTCGTCATTTTGTACTTTATTATTATTTAAAAAATATAATAAAAATATCATACAAAAAACAAGCCAGAATAAACATCCGACGCGTATGAATAAAATGTATTGACAAAACGCCAGTGCCAAAACTGGTTTGAAAATAATTGATCCAACAATTTTAATGTTGGAGATGCATCACGTTCTAGAAGGTCAGTCAAAGCCGACGAATACACAATAAAGGCTAATAACAAATCTTGAGATCGTTGAGATATTGAATTTATAAATTGGACAGTTCTTTATCATTAGAAACGTTTATTATTTAATGTCAAATCTCGACAAAGTCTCATGCTTTTACGAGAAGAAATTTGAGCAGATTTGGTTCACATAATGTGTCCATAAAATGATCTATTCTCGACGAGCCTCGTTACTGGGGATGACAAATCCGTTGTCTACAACAATAATTAACACAAGAGATCATGGAATAAAAAAGATGAACCAGTTAAAACCACTTCCAAAGCCGATATGCATAAAAAATGGTAATGCAGTTTGCTTGGTGGGATTTCAAGGGAATCTTTTATTTTAGCTAAAACAGAATAACACAACCATCTATTCCGAAGTGTACTGTCATCAGCTGTACTATTTGAAAAATTCAATAGAAAAGGTCAGAATTGATCAATAGAAAAGATGTTCCAACAATATATTACGAGATCTCATACAAGTTTTTAAAATCGTCTTTTTTGAATCGTCAAAGAAACTACTATTTCGAGTAACGCAATATGAATGAAATTAGGCGTCGACTTTTGCATATAATTATTATGGAATTTTATTTTATGTATATATAATATAAATATATAATTACGTAATAATATAACTGTAGAATATACGTGTTTAACGTTAAAACAAAACACTTAACTGAGCAGCAAGAGCATTGCTAATTGGTTTAAAAGCTTTACGCATATTGTAAAATAATCACAGCTTCCGACACGTCACTGCAATGGCAGTGTGCAATGCGATACACTAGTGAGCAATAACTAGAAACAAAACAAAGTAATATTACTACACCAGTATTTTGAGCGGGAAAATTATATTAACATGGTAGACGGTACTTTTTCGTGTCTATAGAATAAAATATGAACTATTCAATTCATATTAAATAACTTACCCTAAAAATATAGACATAGATAACAAAATAAAACCTAATAATATTTTAAATGGATATCAAAGTGTATGCATAAATATATATAACATAATAATACTCATATCTACACTTACTAAAACATCGATCGTTTGAAAAACTTAGTCGGGATTAGTGGTTTTATTTTTAATTAAACTTATCAAACTTCATGCGAAGGAATGAAATATTATGAAATGCTCGTATTTTTTGCGCGCACATTTTCAAATGCTTTATTTCTGTGATTGAAAGACCTCGTCATTATTTGAATCAATTTTACTATTTATGTAATTGGTACTTGAGAACAGCTTTCCCGAAGAGTCGGTTTTGGTGAAGAAACACAATGTCTAATATACGCAAACGACATACACATTATTCATTTCACAACCTAATTCATTATGGTCATTTTCAATAATTGTGTACACCAGCATAACTTTTACAGCATTTTTTAAATTAAATAAATTGAATAACATTAATGTTATCAACTGACATTACTTGGTGAAACTGCATAATTATAATTTTAAATCAATATTATTATTTTTAAATTAATAAATAAAAAATATTTAGTTTTGATTCAAATTTATCTTAAATAAATATTTTTAAATAAATTCACAAAAATTACGCATCATCTTTTAAAAAAAAATATCGCGTGCTATAAGACTTTTTATAGCACACGAAACTACTATTAAGAAGAGTTTTTTTTTCAATTAGATTTAAACATAATAGATAAAAAAAGAGGCTTCTCCCTGGCCACGATATGGCCTATTTTTTAAAGCACAATATTATTAGGTCTGAGGTCATAATCATACATTTCGTATTACATTTCTATATCATGTTAGTATGAAGGTGTCAAGGAAATGACAGTTTAAATATTTTCAATGTAAGCCGCATAATAATATACGAGTACATACACACAAGTGATGTTAAGCAACAAAATTTTATGAATGACATAGCCAAGCTAATTATAGCTACAGTATGTTTTATTTAATTTTCTTCTTTTAAAATTTCCACTATCGATGACGAGGGAATGGTGTTTTTAATTAGACTTTATTTCTTTTTCATTATTAATAATTCAACTGAATCAAAATTTTGAAATAAAAGGTTGAAGCACTCTAGATTCGTATTCTCGTAGAATGTTACATAACTGTCACATGGCCGAGGAAGTCTGCCGCTGCAGGGCTTCATAACACAAAATTATGATATTTTCATTTAATTTTCAAAAAAAAAAACTTAAAATAAATATAAAAGTTAGATTTTTTAAGTTTGACAAAAAAATATTTTCACTTTTTAGATTAAAACTCTACAGTTGGTACAATATTGAAAATGAATACGAAGGTACATTTTCTATTCCGTGTAAGTATTCCAGAACAAAGTTCAATTGATTTTTTTAAATATATACTTTTTTACACAGCCCCAATCATATCAACAGTGGCTACCTCTAAAATGAGAAGATTTATTTGAAATGCTAAATGGATACAATGTTTAAAAAATATCGATAATTTCAATATATTGTATGATGTGAAAACCGTTTCATACATTTAATCCAAATTATCTTTGTGAGCATCGTTATTTTGAATTATCAAAAATAAAAATGAATGTAAAAATGTATTTTTTATGGCTGAACTTTATGGTTTAATTAAAACGCCTTTTTAACTAAATGTATATCATCGATAAATATTTTTTTTAGTGTCCAAGTCGTCGTTCAAAGATTAAAAGGGTCATTTTATTTTAAAAAATTACAAATCATTTAATGAACTCTACTAAAGAACATTTTCCATTTTTTATAATTAATTTGTTTTACTTTTGATACACCACAATGAAGATACTCCATAGTAAAAATATAGATTTATAAATTTATTTAAATATTAATTATTTTATTTACGAAATTAAAAATAACAAATAAAAATGGGAATGAATCAGAGTGCCTAGCTTTTAATAAAAAAAAACAAATTAAGAAAGTTTGTAAACGAATTGAAGCCATTATATGGGAACTTATATCACACAATACAGTCAACCCTTCTATAACGCACGCTTTTTCAATTTGTAATGGAGATTTTTCCTAGTGTTTGCTATGTTGTTTCTTTAGGTTGATCGCCTCTTATGACATAATGTTCCAGGCCTCTGGCTTATCGGGATAATCATTCGATCTTCTGAAAACCTGACAGGAGAATTGAATTATGCGTATACATCGATTGATTATTGAACGCCTTCTGTGTCAGATTTGATGTTTTCAGGAGTCAGCCCTGGCGCGGAGCCCGCCAGATCATTTTTAGAGCGCCGGCCCAGCGGTCTTCAGACTACTTCGCTATCCGGGCTAAAATAATTCTTTACAATGGTATTTTAAAATATTTAGCTGGGGAAATGAACATTTAGTGACCGACCGCTAATTTAAAAATAATATATATATAGGAACGCGATAAGCGATCGACTGACTATATAAAAAAATGATTCGCGGAGTCGAAACTTTGATCACTGAAAGCTTTTTAATATAAATAATGGCTATTAAATTTATTATTAATTGACAATTGCACAATGCAATAAAACACATAACAATGACATATGGGTTAATATTAATTAACAATAATCGTAATTCTTATTTAAAAATAAACAACCGTTCTTCTTTGTTAAGTGACTTGTATTTAAGCTGAAAAAATAATAAATACAAATCTTTACATCTTATATATTAAATGTTTAAGTTTTAGAATATTTAGAATGATCCCTGGCTATTTAAATAAATAAATTATATTGACTTGAATCCATCGCTGAAAGTTAAAATACTAGTATGTACTGAAATTATGTAGGTACAAGATATTAATTATTTGTGGCAAACATGTAAATATTGCAAATTATAATAAACATAAATTATTTAAGTAAGTATCCAGAGATCATGCTTTACTTGTTTAAGTATAGTAAACCTCGGTAACAGAGAATTAATGCATATTGTATATTGCTCTGCGAAGAGATTCTTTCTTATCCTGATAGATGAATTATTAAAATATAAAATATAAATGTTTCAATCTTTTCATATATGCTGTTTAAATAATACAGCCTATAAATAATGAATTGAGGGGCATCCTTTTATTGATAGACGCTGAGCATCGCAGCAACCCCTTTGCGGACTCACGAGGGCGCTGCTCCTGTATTATATTGACAGTCCGTGACAGGTGACGTAAATGAATCATTTCAAATATATCGCCAAAGCTAAATGAAACTCAACGCTTATTAATATAAATATTTAAAAATTTACCTTGCTTGCGGACTGGCATTCCGATTATTCTCGATATAGAATTTTCTTATACTATTTTCCTTTCACGAAAATCATAAAATACAAAGACACATTCGCTCGCACGGAACGCGCGAGGCGTTCGCACTTGTGTTTAGGCTTAGGTGATTGTCATTATTTTTATGTTACATTTAATATTTACAGAGAACACGAAAATAATAAAAACGGATATGCCCCGAGCGGTGGGCACTACGGGCCGACGTAAGATTATACGCGAACAAGCAATACACTGACACGAGCAACACTGACAGTATTGGTCGATCGCCAGAGGGGAGCGGGGCAACGGCAACTCAGTCCCGACCGCAGATACTACCTAACTATGTTATTTATAATCTCTAACTTCTTAATCTACCTACCATTCAATTGATAATAATAGTTATAATATCGATTAAAAATCAGGTATTAAAATTTTGCATGTCGGAAATATAAGTCATAAAGTAAATTTGATTATTTTACTGTCAAGTTATTGCAAGCCTAAGAAAAATGTATAGCGTGTAATCTAAAATATCTTGAAATAAAGAGAGTTATTACTAAATAAGGTCTTATAAATAACAAAACATATATTAAGCTCAATTCACCTCGTCTTAAAATTTCTCCATTGAATAAAAAAAATAGTAAATATAATTGTAAACGTAGTTATGGAATTATTTGACATAAGCTTATGTATATTTTTTAATTGTGTGACAATACATATATGTTTTATCTATTTTTATTTGCTTACAAGGGCCCTCCTTTTACTCTCACTCATAAGCTCCACCTATCCCCCTGCCTTCATTGATCATGAAACTACAGTCTACCAGCAAGTAAAATGGGATCAGTGTTATTTATGTTAAAATACTTAACTTATTTTATGGAATTTGCTTTCATTTTTAAATTTGTGATTGATTATTTTAAAAACATTGTTTCTGTAAAAAATATATATGTCCAGTTCGTTCAAAAATTAAACTGAATAATACTCTATGTTCATCAAATATAACTTATTTTTATTTTATAAATTTCTAATGCAAATTTGTTATCAATGATATTACTTATAAATAATCAACAATTAAATGATATGCAAAACAATAATGTGTAGCAGTATTAGAAACATTATTTTAAAAAATGAATATTACATTACCATATATATATTTTAAAATTATTTGACATTAGTAATCCTGTTATCGCTATTTTACATAGATTAAAGATTTTTCAATGAGCATTTTCAAAAAATATTTGTTTTTACAAATAATTATTCTACACAAATAAAAAAACATAAAATTGTGAATTAACTTTTATAGTAGGTATTTTTATTTAGATTTGAAAAGAAGAAGACAATAATTTTTTAAATTCTCGTTTTGGTTACATTTTACAACAACTTATTTCAATTTTCACTCCTTGCGCCCTTATGTAATAAGCAGAACTATGATTTTTGGTACCTAATGCTTATGGTCTATAATATCTATGGGTAAAACGAGCTTAAAATTTCCCGGTTTACTTCACAAGCCAATTTTGACGTTTGATGTGCTTAGGAACAATTATCGTTATGTTTTGAATAAAATGTCGTTGGTAAAAAAACTTATGCTATGCGGTATCAGGAGCTTCGGTCCAGGTACAGATGACAAACAAAGTAAAAGATTTGACAAACCATTAACGTTAATTTGGGCTGAAAACTGATGTGGAAAGACTTCAATTATTGAAGCATTGAAGTTCACACTCTGTTGAGACTTTACTTCCCAATCTGGAGCACAGAACTTTGTCTATCACCCGAATATTTAACAAAACGTATGAAATACTCGGACAGATCAGATTTAGAGGCAAGTATCACACGATATGTTTTTTAATGTTAATTTGGTTGTACATCAATCCCTAGCAAATTTTTTTTTTTCATTTTTAATATAGATATTATTATTTTATATAACTTCGTAAATAATATTCAATAAAACACATTTTTGGTTGTTGTAAATATGTTGCTTTTAATGCAGTTATCATTTTAACAATTGTTATGTTTTGCCACCAAGAAGATTCTGACTGGCCTTGGGTAAACCAAAAAAGGGTGATCAGTGGTTAGACGCCATTTTTGATGCCACCAAATATAATAAATACTTTGAAATAATCAGAAAGATGAGGAAACAATAATGCTTTTCGGTTTGTTTAATTACATTGTTTTTAGGGATGTTACAACACGATATATTTTCTGACGGCGAACGGAAGTGACCTGGAGACGGTACTAACTAGGACGGCTTTCTTGTGTGTAGATGAGGATGTCGATCAGGCTTCAATTTTTGGACTATTTGTTACAATAAAGCTGTCAAGTGTGGTTTTTTAAATCAAATAATTGTACTATTGTAAATAGAGTACGAGTGGAATCCATCCCAGGTAAAATCAAGCTAGTAACAATATCTTAGTTTAATTATTTATGTATATTTAATGGCTAATTCTGCCTTATTTTTAAAAATAATTACTTCATAAAGTATTATTTTTATATTTAGTGTTAACTTTAAGATCCATTTTAATATTAAATAGATAAGTACTTCATACCTTGTTGTAACATGAACCGCACTGAGCACTGAACAGTCATTTGATTAGAAACAGTTTATAAATTTTAATCAGCTGTGTACATTTCATACAAACTAATAAAATGACAAATTGTTGGCGTTCTACAGAGCAGAATATAAAACGTCTCTCAGTAAATGCAAGAGGTGGACTTCACGAAACAAAAAAATTACAATGATGAAGAAACAATTTAGAACTCCTAAATAAATCTTCATGAACTCCAAAAAAAACTTATGTCTATTAAGCCTTTCCACTCCAAGCTTTTTTTTGGTTTTTTTTCCACCAGCTCCACGACGAAATTGTAAATTTATTAGGAAAATGTGTTTTTTTTTTTACAAAATAAAACGTTTTTAAATTTTTTTTATTGTGTATAATGAAAGAAACGTTTTATATAGTGTACAATGAAAGAAACCTTGAATATTAATTATTAAAATCTATTTCAGTATGGTGTTTTTCAAAACACAATCCAGGATGGAGCGATGGTTTCTGCCTTGCATGTTTTGCAATAATAGCATTTTTCTTTTATTCCACCTTTTATTTTTCTGTTAGAGCACACAACACAATCCTTATGCTTTCCTTCTGTGTGCAAATATATAAAGTGTAATGTCCCATCTAATCGTTGCTCTTTATCGGCTGCGGACGAAGTTCTGCGTGAAGAAATGGAAGCTCTGGTCTCCGATCAGTGACGTCAATAATTTTTGCCCATAATGTTTATGGCTCAGCGGTGTATTTCCATTATTTATTGCACATATTTTATTCAATATGAATGAATTTATTATGGAGACTTCTAGGCCCCAAAAAAAAAGTTTTCTCCACCATTTGAGAGTCTTTCTTATAAAACAATACGATGAAGCATACTGGTCGGCTACCTCGACTCCGCCCATAAACTTATTGTAATTTACAATAGCTTCGTTGGCGATAAAATGGAAAAATCTTATCCGAGGAATCAGATTCCACAACAGCTGCAAATGATGATCCTGGATCTGATCTGCTTAGTCCTCTACTTGCTAATAACGGAACTGGAGAAATGCTCGCTTCACTTTCACTAGTTATATGACAATTGTCAAATATATCGTCCAATTCTCTCATATAGTCACTATCGTCACCACTATAAAATTCATTATTAAATGTATTTATGTTTACGGCTGTAGTTTTAAACACAATTTGCTTTGGTTTTAAATTTCTTAAATTTTTCTTAGACATTATGGGTTGAAAATTTATTCACTAATTACACAATAAATTCAAGTACATATAAATGAATCACTTATAAATGTCTCAAAATAACAATCTAACGTTTCTTATTGAAAAATAATACAAACAGACAACATATGTTTACGAAACCCCACGCGACAGTAACTGTTTTGTTTTACTCGCCGAAATACACCATTCTTTTGTTTACATCAGGTAGCCGCGAAGGGTTCCAACTTTCTAAAATGCTTACACAGCTTGTCAAATAGTATCTTCTTCACATGTGCTTCGACAAAAGTAATAAAAAAAAAATTCGAGTGACTCGATATTGGAGTGGACAGAGTTAAGAAAAAAATTGAAGGTCATCAATCTGTGTTTGAGCAAAACACAAACTTCTTAAAAAATCTGTTCGGCGGGTCTGGCGCTGGATTGTTCAAAACCTTATATATTGGATATAATTATTTTGAAATCAGCGCCGTTTCCGCTGAGTACATTTTTTGGAAGCTCCTGATTTGATCAAATGGCCACCCAAATGGCTTGTGTAGTTGAGATGATTATTCTGCGATTTATTTATTCTCTTGGCAAGAGAAAAGCCAGCCATGATAATTTATGTCTAAAAATCATTCAACTTATAATTAATATAAACATTTACTTTAACAGAAAACATTATTTTTTTTCTCTGAAGTTTAATTTAATAAGATTGCACATAAATCTTAATTATAAAGTGAATATTGCCAATGAATAAAAACCGTGACATTGATAATTGTCATTAGATAAAAATATTATTATGATTAATAAGTAAAGCCCAACTAATATTATAGTTTGTGTGTGGATATTTCTTAGTAAGGCGGCCATAAAAACTCATTAATTTTTATTAAATGGGTATTATTTATGCTATGTACCTACTTTTTAATAATAAGTATAATATGTTTTTCTTAAAAAATCCATTACATGATTGCCATTGCATGTACAGTAAGACCCCGCTTAACGTCGGGGATACGTTCCATCAAAGTAAAGCGTAATGCAAAACAGCGCTAAACGAGGCTATCTTAACATGTAAATAATGGGGTTAGGTATTAAATTTAAAAGTTATGTTTTTTTTAATAAAAATAAAACCAAACATTTATTTCTTACAAAAATAAAAATAATATTAACGAATATACTTATAAAAACAAATAAAAGTCAGTTAGATCATTCAGTCTATTCTGTGTTTCAAATTTTTTGCCTTTTTGTCAAGAAGGCATCTAATTTAGTGTGCGTTTTTTTTGCATTCTGCTAGAAGTTGTTGATAAGTGGATAAAGCATCTATAACACCCCGTCTTGCTTTTGAACTCCTGTCAAAATTTAAATCATTTTCAACAAATTGGTCCATAAGTTAAGTTACAGTGGTCAAACTCTTTTTTACAAACGCACTTGAAAGATCTTTTTGCTCTTCTTCGAAATAATATCAATATTTTTGTTTTTTCTTGCTCAGTTAATTCCTTGAGCTCATTAGAAACACTAGCTGCTGTTTCTTGAACTATTTCTTCGACATCTTCCACATTTACATCATCTAAACCAGTTTGTTTCGCTAATTCCACTATTTTTTCCACTATTTATGCACAATTTCAGGGAATTACCCCAGGTTGAAATAAAAGAGCGCTAAACCGAAACATCGCTAAACGAGGCAGCGTTAAGTGGGGCCTCTCTGTAGTACATTATTTAAGGTTTGCCAAATTGGTAACCACAAAATAAAAGTAAAATCTGCACAATTTAAATAATTAAAGGATGATTTTAATGTAATTTTAATTTTGGTTTGGTGTATATTAAAATCATCCTTTAATTATTGAAATTTTTGCAGATTTTACTTTTATTTTGTGATTATCAATTTGGCAAACCTAAAATAATGTAATACGTACAATGGCAATCATGTAATGGATTATTTAAAAAATAACAAAATATTTAATATCAACATCTTATACTTATTATTAAAAAGTAGATACATAGCATAAATAATACCCATTTAATAATAAATAACGTGTTTTTATGGCCACCTTACTAAGAAATATCCACACATAAAAAAAAAAAAAAAGGAATGTATTTATTGTCACTTAAATCTTTAAGATGCAAAAGAATTTGTATACCTTGGAAGTACGATCACCTGGGACGGCAGAACAAAAAGAGAAGTCAACAGTCGAATACATCACGCAAGGCTAGCTTTCAATAAAAAAGCCAAAATTCTTGAGTCAAAGAATATTACATTAGGGCTCCATAAGCAACTTGCCAAAACACTTGTTTGGAGCATCTTAATGTACGGCTGTGAGACATGGTGCTTATCTGAAAGTGATAAAAAAAGACTAGAGGCCTTTGAGATGTGGTCGTACAGAAGAATTCTCGGAATTTCCTGGAGAGACCACGTCACGAACAATGAGGTTCTCAGGATAATCAAGGAAGATAGGCACCTAATAAGAACCATCTCAGAGAGGCGAGCCCGATGGATTGGTCACATCATGCGCCACGATGGTCTTCTTCACGATATTGTGGAAGGGATGGTTGAGGGTGGAAACTGTAGAGGGCGCCCTAGACGGGAGTATTTACAGCAAGTATTCGAGGACATGAATTGTAGCGCTTATGCTGAGCTGAAAAGGGTTGCGGAGGACCGAGAGGAATGGAGATCGAGATGCAAGATTCTGTTGCTGCAAACCAATCCACCGGATTGATACTACGAAGAAGATTAATTTTCTAAAAAAATATTGGTATACAGTGATACCTCTATCCATCGTTCCTTGAATAATCGTTTTCTGAATTTTTTCTTTATTTATTATTATTAAACTCTGAATTCATTTCATTCAAAAATTGATCCAGCATTCATAGTTTATTAGGTCCCGTTAAAATCGATAGATAGAGGTTTCACTGTATAAATCTTCAATTATCTATCAAGTATTAGAATATTGAAATATATTCTACAAAAAATTCTAAAAACGAATAAATAATTAATAAATAATTCTCATTAGTAAATTTCAGGCGATATTTAATGACAATATTAATTAATGTTATCTGTTGTCTCTTTTTAGCATCAATCTAATATTTGAATGCGATCGACCGTGCTTAACCGTGCAGCCCGACTTCTACCTCGACTCTTTCAACTCGGAATCCTTAGAGCGAGAGAATGTCCAGGGCAGTTCAGACGAGCCACAAATCCAGTGGGACTTCATCACGCGCAGCGGATATCTTGTCAAAGATAAGAGACTTCAATTTTGACAATTCTATCATCAGACTTCTTTCAAAGCAAGAGAGACTCCAATGACCACGCAAATATGTTCCAGATGGAATTGGCCTACAAGAGTCCCGACGCTTTAAAAATGCAGCTCGATGAAATTTTTGCTACAACGGATTTTATAAACACGGATGATCTCGCAACTATGGATGTTAGCACACTCAGTAATAACCCCACAAAGTCTGATGCTTTGTTTTAGAACCAGAGAAGCCTTCTCCATACTTTGACAGTTTAAGTAACTCAACTCCAATTGTAGTTCAGCTTTAAATTCTGTCACAAACCATAGCGTGAAGAGATAAGGTCTCGCAGAGTGGGATTCTTGAAAAAGGGAACATTATTCATCCAGAGTTGAGAGCGTTTTTTTACATAAAAAAATTGAGTTACAAGCTATATATATTTAATCAATATGCAGTCTGTTTTGCTTATAAAAAATAAAATTTAAAAAATACATCATGCTTTATTAACAACATGTCAATGATCGTGTAGTTTTTATGTGATTTAACCATTTGGCACACTCAATATTACAGGATTGCTTACAGTAAAATATAATGATGAAAAGCAAGTAAATAAACTCAAGGGTATTTGGTAGTTATTTCCATTGCCGCGGCTAAAAGAAAAATGTGGTAGAGAGCCTTCTTACAAGTAGGTTATCATTGGGAGCAATGTTTCCTCTAATTTATATAAGGCTGTGTGCACAAAAATATTGGCTGTGCAACTTAGAGAGGAAATTGAAATTTTTGTGCAACTCACAATACTATATATACCAACTAAATGATAGGTAAATTTTTCATTATACCACAAAATAACAACACTTTATAGCAATGATACTCAACCTTTTTTTTCTTCGGTCCACATACATATATTTGTAAAGCTACGCGGGCCGCAACACTATACTGGTATGACAAAAAATATCATGAAACCCACCACCCCCGTTTTTTTGGAAAACAATTTGAGATTTATAAAAATATAACCAAAACAGAATAATAATAGTACATATCACTCATCAACATACGGTTCGTTAAAAATTACAATAGTGAAAAAAATAAAACTCAAAATTAACATGTATCCAAGCGTTTATTTTGAAATTAGTGTGATTTTTGACATTGGGATAAATTTTCAACAATTTTAGACAAATCGGGCTTATAATTGCTGCATGCTACCCTCAATACGTCATCAAGGTGAGAATCAGTAAGTCAATTCTTGAATACGTTTTTTGCATATTTCATTTTGGAATATGATGACTCACAAAGATATGTTGATGCAAACAATGTAAGGAGCAGGCAGGCACATTTTTTTACAGTCTTGTATTTTTCAGGAACTAATTACCAAAAATGGATGTACTCCTTCCCCTCTCTTTTTTCTTCTAAAATAGCTTTCAGATTAGTATCGTTCTTAAATTCGACAAATTCATCAAAAAGCACTGCATAATCATATCCCAATGCAGCTAAATGTGTTAAAGTTGCTCTTTCTAGGTGCCAGAGATTTTCTATAAGTAACAAACAATTCTTGATACTATGTAAGTCCTGAAATCTGCTCTTAAATACAGAAAAGCTAAAAGACACCACCATCCGTCATTATTAAGTTCGCTGTAAATTTTATTATTTTGTTGTAAAAACAAAATAATTTCATGCCTCAAAGAATAAAATCGTTCCAGAACTTTACCTCAGCTTAGCCATCTCACCGAGGTATGTAAAAGAATGTCACTATAGTTACTGTTCAATTATTCCAAAACACTTTTAAACTTTCTGTGGTTCAGTTCTTGGGCTCTAATATAATTAACTATACTTATTGCAGTCTTCATCACAGCGTCTATTTCGGCAATGGAGATACGTGCTGATAAGTTCTCTTGGTGTATGATATAGTGGAAAGATAAGAGATTTGTTAAATTATATTTCTCTTTCAATAAAGCAGCAAATCGTTTTTCGGATCCGATCCATCCGTGCATACACAAACCAATTTTTTAATATCAATATCATTGTTTTCCAGAAATGTACTGATAGTATTGAGATAGTCCGTGCCTCTGGTTTGATTTTTCATAGGAAGAAATTAAAAAAAAATCTTCATGAACTAAATTGTGTCCTAAACAATATCTAACAAAAATGGAACATTGTGATGTTGCTAAAATATCGGTGCTAGAATCCAAAGCCAAACTAAAATATTAACATTTTTTCAGATCTTCTATGATGCGATTAAATATGTGTTTTGCAATATCTTCAATGCGTCTAGCAAAGGTAGAATCAGAGAGCTGCATACGGGATATAATATTTTGTTGATGTAAGGACTTCTTGAAGAATGTTAACTTTTCAGGTCTTATTAAAGAGCAACGAGGAAAGGTATCACTAAATATTTTGTACTTCATGGTATAATGACGAAGAATGTTAATTTTTTTCAATATAAGACTCACGACATATCAAGCATGTGGTCGAACCATGTTTATTTGACACAACGAAATATTCTTCTTCCCATTTGTCTTGAAACACTCTTTTTTCGTCGGACATTTTTCGATTGCTTTTCGAAGACACTCCCGCCATTATGGGTAGTTAAATTTTAACAAAACAATATTTTATAAGACAGCAAAAAATCTATCGTATCCATGTACCGCGTAATGTTTACTTGAAATAAAGCCGCAACACTGTGACTGTGACACGGAAATAAATCTAGCGTGTGCAGTACCAACACTCTTATACCAGATCTGATGTTGACACGACAACGACCATCCTCTTCGGGTTTCCATGTCTGTCCGTCAAAGTCGAAATTATTCTCAATATATACGAAATATAGAATGCCAGATATTGTAAATCATGTTCCTGATAATAAATGTGTTGAGGGCCGCACAAAAAAGCTTGGCGGGCCGCAGGTTGAGTATAGCTGCTTTATAGTATCAATTACAATATATCTTTGAATGGTAATAGGTGTAAGCACAGCTTACAGGGAACATTGCTCCTCACCAAGATTTGATTTTTTCTATTAAAAAGGATAAAAATATATTAACATCAAGATGTGATTAAAAAAATTTAGAGTCTAGTTTATTTAAAGTAAAAAAGTAACAAAAATATTATTGAAGTGACTAATTTTTGCTAATTATTCGTTTCAGATTCTCTGACATTCAAAAAGATGACCGGGCTGCTTAATTTATAAATTACTAGCGTGTACCCGGCATGCGTTACAATGCCACTAAAAAAAAAGAGACCGCGAGTTTTTATGGAAACGCCTCATCGGGAGCCTCTCGCCTTCCGATTGGATAAGTCGGACTTGAGGCGTGACCGGAGCCAATTAGAAACAATACACTTAGGTTATGTTGTTCTTACCTAAATTTGACGGTGGCGCCCGTATGTGTTTTTATTTATTGGAGTGCTTTTGGATACACAATTTTTTTTTGTTTTTCAGCCATCATTTACAACTGCATCGCGTAAATGAATATACTCTGCGGAACGCAACTTGGTTTGATTTAATCAAATGTAGAGGAGTCGTTCAGTTTCTATTTTCGCGAACATGTATTGATAGAACAAATTTCGACCTTTTAGGATATGATTTTCAGCGTTTTCACGAATCATCAATCGATATGAATAGTAATTCATGACACACGATTTCTCAACGGGATGTTGAAATGGTATCCGTCTTCTCCTTGCCAAAATAAAATCGCATATTGCAATCCATCGTACGATCGATGCATTTCTGAGACTTGCTAAACATGACCATTTGTACGATGAGGAATGATTTGCGTTCGGCAGTGGTAGTGATAAGAATTGTACTTTCGTATGTTTGTCTAGAAATGTTTTGATTCACTTGTATCACCCGATACCAACGTTAATAAAGGTTCGGGGGGTGAATCTTATTCTGGCAATTTCAATTTTCCACTCGTGCAGCACATTCCTAGTGTTTCATTTTTAAATTTAAAGGCACTACAATACACGCATAATTTATCAATTTTTCCAATAACAATACTTCGGTGCAGACTGTAACCATAATTAGGATCGTAATGGAAAGCAGTATGATTTAAATCAGCATGCAGAGTACGTCTGGTACGATCTACGCGTACTCGATCTGCTTCCAATCTTGCTTCCCGTTGCTCATCTGTTTCATGTAAACGGGTTTGAGTAGTGTGTACTCTAACTGTTTTTAATCTCGCTTCCCGTTGCTCATCTGTCCAGATGAACGGGTTTGAGCAGCGTGTACTCGATCTGTTTCCAATCTTGCTCTCCTTTGCTCGACTGTTTCTGAAGTTCGAGATGCCCTTTTCATTCGTGCTTGAGTTGTACTCTTGACCTATTGCTTTTCGTTTGGGTGGCATAATTGATTTCACAGTGAATGTTACGTTTTGAAATTCACTTTTGAAAAATAAAAATAAATTGATTGATATAATACTAACATTAAGGTTATCAACTGACAATACTTGGTGAAATAATTATAATTTTAGAATTAATTATAATTAAAAAAATATAATACCTAGTATTTCATAATATCTTTTTAAATTGAAAGCAAAAAAAATATTATTGTATAATGCTGCCTGTCATAACTCAATGGTAAAGCGTTTGCTTTGCAAGCCAAAGGTCGTGGGTTCGATCCCCGACGGAGATTAAAAAAAAAAGGATTTTTAATCGATTTCTGAGCTCTAAAATACCCCTGTTGGTGTGAATTTGATCCATCACCCGTAAAATGTCAGTCAAAGCCTATCAATTAAAATTGGTGGTTGACAAAAGTCATCCCGTGAAGACCACCCATTCATAGTAGATTCTTGTAATAATAAAGGATGATGCGTGAATCTCGGGCTGTAGTCTATAACGTTGGCGGATCAACACTCCACACGCAGCGTTTAGCCATATGCACCGTCCTAAAATTCCACAGATGAGACAAGAAATTACTATCACCATCTGTCGGTATTCTGCTGTATGTGTTTACATAAAAAATAAATAAAAAAAATCTCAATACATTAAGACTAATCACATACCAATTAATTTTTATAATAACCTTTTTCAATTGTTGTACCCGCACACATATACAACCTGTGTGTACTAATATAGGATCTTGTCCATACCTATATAAGCCACGGCCTGTTTTTATTTTTTCACTATTGAAGATGGTCTTCAGGAAGGCCGAAACATGTAAACATTAAAATAAATTGTGAATCAAAACTAAATATTTTTAATTTATTAATTTTTTACTTAATATTAATTATTAAATTATGATATAATACTATCCGAAGCCGACCAGCAATTTTACTGTATATCACACACAATTAATACCTTTTATTTATTTTAATTTGATAAACAAAAAAGTCGTCAAAAATTCAAATATTGAAATAGTTTATTCGAAAATCGAATTTTGTTTCAAAATATTCAGTACCTTACGTTAATACCTACTTAAAATACCTACTAAAATTACCTACTTAAAATAACTTCAGGTCAGTGAATTTTTGTTTACGGCGTTGCTAAGGAAACACAATGTTCTAAATTGGCCGTTCTGTATTACAAAAGTCTTGTATGAAAACATGTTTTACATAAATATTCAATTAATTTTTGTAATTAAATCAAATTTTGAGTATCCTATCTTTTTCTTTCTAGTATCAGCAATAATTTGACAAAGTATTATCCCAATCGGGTTAATGGTAATGGAATGCATCAACGACACACACACAGACAGACAGACAGACATCGATTTTTATATATATAGATTATTCATTCATTCATTTGTCCATGTTCGCTCCCGCAACTGGAACATATGGACATCACGAGCCGCCGCCACAAAGCTCTGTCAGCCGCCTTGGTCCTCGCCTTGTTCCATGTCAGCTCTGCCTTTTGCAGCTCCGCCGAGTACATTCTATATATAGTTCCCGACGGCCTACCAGGACGGCGAAAGCCTGGGGGCTTGAAGAAAAGGCAGCCGTAATCAATGCTTTCCTGCGGCATTCTCAGGGCATGTCCCAGACAGGTACAACTACTAATTATTATACTTATCAATTGATGAACTTATGATGAGATATACAAATCTGCAGTTGTTTGGTTATATTGCAGGAAGTAATCTGGATTGTCTTGAGACTACCGTAGTGGATGAAAGCATCGGCGGATAAAGAAGAAGACAGGAAAAAGATATTCGAAGCCTGATGTCATAAATATATATTTTTAAAAATAACACCAATGTTTACTTTGACTTTCTTTTAAATTCTGAGAAAATTTTCATCACGTTTTTGGTAAATGTTTTATTTAAAAAAAAATTAAGAAAAACATATTTTACGATTTAAATGTTTATTAATAAAATACATTTGAAGATTAAAATTTGTTTTATTTCAACTGCCGAATTAAAAATAAAATAAAATTTGGATTGATAAGATAAATAAATTAGGCAGCAGACTACAGGTAGTCCTCCACTTACAACTGTTCAACATAAATTAAAATGAAATTCTAAAACAAAAATCTTATTATAGAAATTTTAATATTCAACAAGCAATTAAAAATAAAGGAAAGGGATGGCAAGAGGTTACATCAGTGGTTCTCAACCGGTGCAACGCGGTGCATTGGTGCACCGCGAGCTTGTTGCAGGTGCACCGCGAAAAAAATGGGTGAAAAATAAAAAATCCCGATGTATCCCGACAAGTTAAATCATCACTTCACTACGAAGCACGCCGATCTTGCATCCAAAAGTAAATATTACTTTGAAAGATTGTTAAGCATGCAAAAAAATAATATTAATTGTAATATATGCGAAATATTAAAAAAAAACTGTTAAAATTTCCGATAAGCCAGTACTGGCGTCAAACGTGATTGCTGAATTGATCGCTGTACAATTAAAACCGCATACTATAGCAGAGTCTCTAATTTTACCTGCATGTTGTGAAGTAGGTAAAATTATGTTTGGTGAAATTCCTCTTTCAACGATACAATAAAAATAATATTTTTAAATATGTTAGGTGATATTAAGAAAACAGTTACCGATAAATTTTCCAAGCGACATTTTGCTTTACAAGTCGAAATTTACTGATATTAGCAGTAAGGCACAATTACTAGGGTTCGTTCGTTTCATAAATGAAAACAAAATAGTGAATCAATATCTATGCTGAAAAGAACTTACCGATCATACGACTGGACAAGATGTTTTTGATTATATTTCTTCATATTTAATGCGCCTTCAATGGTAGGCTCAATTAAAGGATTTGTTACCCTTGCAAAGAAAAGAAAACCTAATAATATAAAACCTTATCATATCAATCTTTTGGCCGTGTATTTTAACCCCTTCTCTATGGCCCATTTTTTCCCTGATGTTATTTATTGCAATTTTTATGTATACGTTAAACAGTACAGGCGATAGAGAGCATCCTTGTCTCACTCCTTGACGTATTTTTGCTTCCTTTTGGATTTTTCCAAGTGATATTATGGCAGTTTCTTCTTTGTATAGTGAAAATATGAGTCTTCGCTTCTTGTATTTGACTCCAATTTCTTTCATTACATCGAGGAGCTTCTCCCAATCTACTTTATCAAATGCTTTTTCAATGTCCACGAAGGCAATATATTTACCTTGGTTAACTTTTATTCTCTTTTCCAAGACCATACGTAGGGATAAGATTGCTTCTCTGGTTCCCATTCTTTTTCTGAATCCAAATTGATTGCTAGTGAGAGTCTTTTCGATTTTTGGTTCAATTCTATGTAGGATTATGTTGGTCAGTATTTTGGACGCATTAAATATGGTGAATTTCATAAAAACACGCATATTTAAAAAATTTTGCATTTCCATGGTAGCTAAATACGAGTCTTTGCTTTTTCACACTAAAGTCAGGTGGTTATCTAGGTGTAAAGTTTTATCTAGATTTATAGCACTTGAATGAGCTATTAATCTTTTTTCGAAATTAAGGTATGGATAATTTTGTTTAAATGTCTTCAAAATAATGATTAGTATACAAAATTAGCATATTTAGCAGATATTTTTAATAACATAAACAACGGTAACACAAGCATTCGAGGAAAAAAACGAAAATTATTTGTCATACATTGACAAAATGTCAGGATTTAGGAAAAAAATAACTCTGGAAAAATCGAATAATAGAAAAAAAAGATATGTTTCCTTCACTCAACGAAAACATTCCCGAGGAAATTATTTCCGCGATATTACAGGTAGATCATTTAATTTTATTAGAACAAAATATTGCATATTATTTTCCATCTTTAAATAAAAAAAAATATGACTGGATTCGAAATCAATTTGCTACAATTGATACACCATATTGTGGATTTTAATACGAAAAAGAAGAAGAATTAGTCTCATTGTCGACTAAGGACTTTTGGATTTATGTCCAACATGAATATCCAGTTCTTCACATGAAGGCACTGAAAATTTTGCTACAGTTTTCAACATCATATTTATGTGAGCTTGGTTTCTCAACAATAACCACCATGAAAACTAAAAATCGAGAAAGACTTACAAATTTAGACGAAGAGTTGATTGTCAAATATTCGACCGAATATTTCTGATACCTGCAAAAACCAACAAGCTCAGGTATCCCATTGATTGATTTTTGATTGATACTGTTAATTACATTTTATTTAGCAGGGACGTCATTTTGGGTGGATAAGAGGCGGGAGGAAATGACCCCCTTTCTAGATTTCCTTCACCTTCAAATATTAATACAAATATTTTTAATAGAACGGGTATAAATATAAAATTATTTTTAAGGAAAATTTAGGAACTAAATTTATATATGTATATAACTTAACTTAAAAAGAAAATATGACAAAAAAAGTGTATTTAATATAGTATGTAACTATTTTTTTTTTAAAAGTATGTAATAAAAATTTACTCCAAATATTTTTTGACCTCTTAATTCTGGTGAACCGCCATTTTTTTCCATGATCAAAAGTGCACCGTGACTTCAAAAAGGTTGACAACGACTGGGTTACATCATCTCGTGCATGTATGGAATATGGAAAAAACGTAATTTATAATCAAAACATGTTTTTATTTTAATATGAATTTACATATTTTGTGTGATATTCGGCTTACAACCAAATTCCATGTAACTTGCTCGTAGGTCGAGGAAAACCAGCATTATAAAAATAATTTAACTCGAATAATATTTTTAAAAAAACCTACAATAATTATAAGTAAAACTAAAATACACTTGGTCCTCGTATAACACAGTTTTATAAAACACAGGTTTATACAACACGGTTGAAATCACTGTGGTATATTTTTACACAATACGCTTCATATAACACGGTTTCAAAAAAAAATATTCGCGATTCTCACTACATAATATACAAATTCGAGGAAAAATTGCGTCAGTTGATATAGAATCTGCTAAAAATATGTTCCAGAATTCGCAGATATTATAAAAAATAAGGGCTACACACCAGACCAGGTATTCAATGCGGACGAAACAGGATTGTATTGGAAGAAGATGCCGCAACGAAACTACATATCAAAAAATGAAAAACTTGCGAAAAAAGATTCAAGGTGGCGAAAGAAAGAATATTTTACTATTATGTTTTAATTGTTTCAGAGATTCCATAATAAAGCCATTATTTATTAATCGATCCTTAAACCCCCGAGCACTAAAAGTTTATGAAAAAAAGAAGTTATCTGTTTATTGGAGAGCCAATAAAAAGACTTGGACCACAAGTGTTATTTTTAAAGATTGGTTATACAATTGCTATATACCTGATGTAAGAGATTATATGAGAAATCTTGATTTTAAAATATTATTGATATTGGACAATGTACCAGGACATCCGCTCAACTTAAAATATCCTAATGTTGAAATATTATTTTTACCACCAAATACTACGCCTTTAATCCAGCTCTTAGACCAAGGTATAATTTCAACATTTAAAGCCTATTAAAATCGTCGAACATTTGAAAAAATACTAGAAGACATTGATCAAGGTGAAAAATTTAACACTCCACAAAAAAAATCTATTAGAAATTGTGTCGATATTGTTTCTGCATCTGCTAAAGAAGTAAAATAATCCACTTTAAATTATTGCTGGAAAAAGATATGGCCAGAAGTAGTGTCTGGAGAAAATGTTTTACCACCAATAGAAGATGAATACCAAAGGACAATAAACATTTGCCGTGGTATTGGTGGAGAAGGTTTTAATGACATGGATATTCATGACATCCAAGAAATATTGGAGGATCTACGTTGAACAAAAGAAGAATTAGTCCAAAGTTTAGACGAACCCAATACAATTAACGACTCAGAAAGCAGTTGCAGCGAAGCAGCTACATGTTTCACATTAAAAACGATAAATGACGGCATGGAATTGGCTATAAAATTTTTTTTTTTTATTTTTTTTTTATTTATTTTTTTATTTTTATTGAAAAGGATCCTGTAATGGAAGGAAATTCGAAATTTAACAAGGGATTGGAACAGATTTTGGAACCTTATAAGGAAATACGTAACGATTTATACGCTTAAAGCAGACAATCCCTTATTACCGAATTTTTGAAGGTTAGCCTATAAAAATTTGGTTTTAGAACCACAAAAAATCAAGAGTCCTCCGATGATGAAAACGTACAACCGATTTCGAAAAAGAGTAAAACATATAGAATTATGAGTGATAGTGATGACGAATGAATGCCATATTATGTTATTATAATTTATTTTTTTTCATGAATTTGTAAATTTATATTAGTTTATTTAAAAAAAATATATGATGTACAGTGATGGCATCTTGGGCTTTCTTCTTTTTTTATTCGATGGAGACATGTCCCAAAGCAGCCGTGTCCCGTGAGCAGTTGTGTGGTGTGGATGTCAGGAGATGGAGACTTCTTTTCAGTCCATAACACAATGCTTGGGATGAGTTTATACGTCCAACGGCCTTTGGTTTCCTTATCCCATTTTTTCCGCCATTTTTCCATCAGTTCATCGTGAGCCTTTTTCCGTGCTTCTCCTCGCTTATTTTTGTCGCACTTGTAAATAATTTCCCTCTCTTGCGCTAGCAGGTCGATGGGTGGGGTTCCCGCCATTACCAGTGTGGCACATTCAGATACAGTGGAGTAGGCTGAGATTATTCTAAGTGCACTTCTTCTCTGGACTGATGCCAGGAAGTTTCGTGTTCTGTCCACCTGCATGCTGCTGGCCCACTCTGGTGCGCCATACAGTAGGATTGACTGTACCACGCTATTCAGCAGTTTCCTGCGAATTGGCTTAGGGCCTCCGACATTTAGCATCAGGCATCCGAGGGACTTACCAACTGCTTCAGCTTTGACTCCTACTGTCTTAGCGTGCTCTCTGTAATTTAGTTTATCGTCAATAAGGACTCCAAGGTAGCGTAATGTTCTCTTTAAGGTCACCTCATGGCCTGCGACAGTTACTTTTGGCGCGGTATATTTTCTCTTCCTTGTAAAAAATATCGCCTCAGTTTTGTGTGCAACGAGTTCGAGGCCTGCTTCCTTGATCCATTTGTGTGTTTTTCGTAGAGTCTCGCTCGCCAGCATCTCTATTTCTCGTGTCGTTTTAGCCACAACTACGATTCCGACGTCGTCTGCAAAACCCACTATCGTCGCTCCTTCCGGGAGGTCCAGCTTCAGCAGTCCATCATACATGATGTTCCACAGCGTCGGGCCAAGAACCGATCCCTGTGGAACTCCTGATGTAATTTTACGTTCACCAGCCTCCGTCACTAGTATTCTGTCGTGGAGATAACTGTCAACGATTCGAAGCAAGTAGTCGGGAATATCCTTTAGTTTTCTGAGTGCTTCCTTTATTCGGACCCATCTTGCCGAGTTGAAGGCATTTCGAATATCTAGAGTTATCTATCTAGTTTAGTTGGTAAAAATCTGACACTACTCTTCGAATACCGATTCGATGAGTGTCTTATGAAGATTCTCTCCTCCAGAAAAAAAAAAAGGTTAGGTTAGGTTTTTTTTTTTTTCTCTGGAGGACAGAATCTTCACAAGACAGTCTTCAATTCCAAGAGTAGTGTCGGATTTTTACTGACTAAACTCTCCCCCTTTCATTTTCCTCTTCCGTAACTCGAAGATACTTTGTAAATATATATTTTTTTTGTTATTCGATATATATTCTTATTCTTTTTTGTATTTGTTTTATTTTATCTTTATCATTTTGTTATTCGATTTAAAGTTCCGTGCTGCCATTTCTGCGCAGCACGTCTTTTAAGATCATTTCTGAGTATTCTGAAAACCTGAACCCATTTTCTCCTGCCATAAGTATGGTAAGGTTGTTCAGATTGACTTTCATTTCCATTTTAAATTCTAGATAAAGTCGTTGCAATTCACATCTGGGGCATTCCAAAGCGAGGTGCAGCGCCGTCTCTTCTACGTCGTCTTCACAAGTACATCCGGGGCTCTCTTTCAGCTTATACTTGAAGAGATACGCTGAGAATCCTCCATGTCCGGTCAGCATTTGGATAACTCTGGGATTAAAAGATTTTTCTCTGATTTGCTTATATGCCGTTCGCACGTACGGGATGAATGCTCTTGTTACCGCACCAGTACTTGACTCCGTATATATTTTTTGCCAGTTTTCAAGTGTTTTCTCTCGGAGAAGTTTTTTGCGAAGCAGATAGGGACTTTGTCGTATTCTGGTTTGGTTTTCAGT